>CM072080.1:1220124-1945124 GCA_036785405.1 Coenonympha arcania
GTTCTCAGAACTGGAGCGAGACTCCGCCGGCGGGTACAGACACTGGGGATCTATCTACGCTCTGTTCTCACCGGTGAGCGGGTGCTGCGGCAGTGTGATGGCGGACAGGATGGGCGTCTGCGACAACTCGTCGTCTGCGCCGCACGCGACTCGCCGTCGAGTTCTCAGAACTGGAGCGAGACTCCGCCGGCGGTACAGACACTGGGGATCTATCTACGCTCTGTTCTCACCGGTGAGCGGGTGCTGCGGCAGTGTGATGGCGGACAGGATGGGCGTCTGCGACAACTCGTCGTTGCGCCGCACGCGACTCGCCGTCGAGTTCTCAGAACTGGAGCGAGACTCCGCCGGCGGGTACAGACACTGGGGATCTATCTACGCTCTGTTCTCACCGGTGAGCGGGTGCTGCGGCAGTGTGATGGCGGACAGGATGGGCGTCTGCGACAACTCGTCGTTGCGCCGCACGCGACTCGCCGTCGAGTTCTCAGAACTGGAGCGAGACTCCGCCGGCGGGTACAGACACTGGGGATCTATCTACGCTCTGTTCTCACCGGTGAGCGGGTGCTGCGGCAGTGTGATGGCGGACAGGATGGGCGTCTGCGACAACTCGTCGTTGCGCCGCACGCGACTCGCCGTCGAGTTCTCAGAACTGGAGCGAGACTCCGCCGGCGGGTACAGACACTGGGGATCTATCTACGCTCTGTTCTCACCGGTGAGCGGGTGCTGCGGCAGTGTGATGGCGGACAGGATGGGCGTCTGCGACAACTCGTCGTTGCGCCCGCACGCGACTCGCCGTCGAGTTCTCAGAACTGGAGCGAGACTCCGCCGGCGGGTACAGACACTGGGGATCTATCTACGCTCTGTTCTCACCGGTGAGCGGGTGCTGCGGCAGTGTGATGGCGGACAGGATGGGCGTCTGCGACAACTCGTCGTTGCGCCGCACGCGACTCGCCGTCGAGTTCTCAGAACTGGAGCGAGACTCCGCCGGCGGGTACAGACACTGGGGATCTATCTACGCTCTGTTCTCACCGGTGAGCGGGTGCTGCGGCAGTGTGATGGCGGACAGGATGGGCGTCTGCGACAACTCGTCGTTGCGCCGCACGCGACTCGCCGTCGAGTTCTCAGAACTGGAGCGAGACTCCGCCGGCGGGTACAGACACTGGGGATCTATCTACGCTCTGTTCTCACCGGTGAGCGGGTGCTGCGGCAGTGTGATGGCGGACAGGATGGGCGTCTGCGACAACTCGTCGTTGCGCCGCACGCGACTCGCCGTCGAGTTCTCAGAACTGGAGCGAGACTCCGCCGGCGGGTACAGACACTGGGGATCTATCTACGCTCTGTTCTCACCGGTGAGCGGGTGCTGCGGCAGTGTGATGGCGGACAGGATGGGCGTCTGCGACAACTCGTCGTTGCGCCGCACGCGACTCGCCGTCGAGTTCTCAGAACTGGAGCGAGACTCCGCCGGCGGGTACAGACACTGGGGATCTATCTACGCTCTGTTCTCACCGGTGAGCGGGTGCTGCGGCAGTGTGATGGCGGACAGGATGGGCGTCTGCGACAACTCGTCGTTGCGCCGCACGCGACTCGCCGTCGAGTTCTCAGAACTGGAGCGAGACTCCGCCGGCGGGTACAGACACTGGGGATCTATCTACGCTCTGTTCTCACCGGTGAGCGGGTGCTGCGGCAGTGTGATGGCGGACAGGATGGGCGTCTGCGACAACTCGTCGTTGCGCCGCACGCGACTCGCCGTCGAGTTCTCAGAACTGGAGCGAGACTCCGCCGGCGGGTACAGACACTGGGGATCTATCTACGCTCTGTTCTCACCGGTGAGCGGGTGCTGCGGCAGTGTGATGGCGGACAGGATGGGCGTCTGCGACAACTCGTCGTTGCGCCGCACGCGACTCGCCGTCGAGTTCTCAGAACTGGAGCGAGACTCCGCCGGCGGGTACAGACACTGGGGATCTATCTACGCTCTGTTCTCACCGGTGAGCGGGTGCTGCGGCAGTGTGATGGCGGACAGGATGGGCGTCTGCGACAACTCGTCGTTGCGCCGCACGCGACTCGCCGTCGAGTTCTCAGAACTGGAGCGAGACTCCGCCGGCGGGTACAGACACTGGGGATCTATCTACGCTCTGTTCTCACCGGTGAGCGGGTGCTGCGGCAGTGTGATGGCGGACAGGATGGGCGTCTGCGACAACTCGTCGTTGCGCCGCACGCGACTCGCCGTCGAGTTCTCAGAACTGGAGCGAGACTCCGCCGGCGGGTACAGACACTGGGGATCTATCTACGCTCTGTTCTCACCGGTGAGCGGGTGCTGCGGCAGTGTGATGGCGGACAGGATGGGCGTCTGCGACAACTCGTCGTTGCGCCGCACGCGACTCGCCGTCGAGTTCTCAGAACTGGAGCGAGACTCCGCCGGCGGGTACAGACACTGGGGATCTATCTACGCTCTGTTCTCACCGGTGAGCGGGTGCTGCGGCAGTGTGATGGCGGACAGGATGGGCGTCTGCGACAACTCGTCGTTGCGCCGCACGCGACTCGCCGTCGAGTTCTCAGAACTGGAGCGAGACTCCGCCGGCGGGTACAGACACTGGGGATCTATCTACGCTCTGTTCTCACCGGTGAGCGGGTGCTGCGGCAGTGTGATGGCGGACAGGATGGGCGTCTGCGACAACTCGTCGTTGCGCCGCACGCGACTCGCCGTCGAGTTCTCAGAACTGGAGCGAGACTCCGCCGGCGGGTACAGACACTGGGGATCTATCTACGCTCTGTTCTCACCGGTGAGCGGGTGCTGCGGCAGTGTGATGGCGGACAGGATGGGCGTCTGCGACAACTCGTCGTTGCGCCGCACGCGACTCGCCGTCGAGTTCTCAGAACTGGAGCGAGACTCCGCCGGCGGGTACAGACACTGGGGATCTATCTACGCTCTGTTCTCACCGGTGAGCGGGTGCTGCGGCAGTGTGATGGCGGACAGGATGGGCGTCTGCGACAACTCGTCGTTGCGCCGCACGCGACTCGCCGTCGAGTTCTCAGAACTGGAGCGAGACTCCGCCGGCGGGTACAGACACTGGGGATCTATCTACGCTCTGTTCTCACCGGTGAGCGGGTGCTGCGGCAGTGTGATGGCGGACAGGATGGGCGTCTGCGACAACTCGTCGTTGCGCCGCACGCGACTCGCCGTCGAGTTCTCAGAACTGGAGCGAGACTCCGCCGGCGGGTACAGACACTGGGGATCTATCTACGCTCTGTTCTCACCGGTGAGCGGGTGCTGCGGCAGTGTGATGGCGGACAGGATGGGCGTCTGCGACAACTCGTCGTTGCGCCGCACGCGACTCGCCGTCGAGTTCTCAGAACTGGAGCGAGACTCCGCCGGCGGGTACAGACACTGGGGATCTATCTACGCTCTGTTCTCACCGGTGAGCGGGTGCTGCGGCAGTGTGATGGCGGACAGGATGGGCGTCTGCGACAACTCGTCGTTGCGCCGCACGCGACTCGCCGTCGAGTTCTCAGAACTGGAGCGAGACTCCGCCGGCGGGTACAGACACTGGGGATCTATCTACGCTCTGTTCTCACCGGTGAGCGGGTGCTGCGGCAGTGTGATGGCGGACAGGATGGGCGTCTGCGACAACTCGTCGTTGCGCCGCACGCGACTCGCCGTCGAGTTCTCAGAACTGGAGCGAGACTCCGCCGGCGGGTAACAGACACTGGGGATCTATCTACGCTCTGTTCTCACCGGTGAGCGGGTGCTGCGGCAGTGTGATGGCGGACAGGATGGGCGTCTGCGACAACTCGTCGTTGCGCCGCACGCGACTCGCCGTCGAGTTCTCAGAACTGGAGCGAGACTCCGCCGGCGGGTACAGACACTGGGGATCTATCTACGCTCTGTTCTCACCGGTGAGCGGGTGCTGCGGCAGTGTGATGGCGGACAGGATGGGCGTCTGCGACAACTCGTCGTTGCGCCGCACGCGACTCGCCGTCGAGTTCTCAGAACTGGAGCGAGACTCCGCCGGCGGGTACAGACACTGGGGATCTATCTACGCTCTGTTCTCACCGGTGAGCGGGTGCTGCGGCAGTGTGATGGCGGACAGGATGGGCGTCTGCGACAACTCGTCGTTGCGCCGCACGCGACTCGCCGTCGAGTTCTCAGAACTGGAGCGAGACTCCGCCGGCGGGTACAGACACTGGGGATCTATCTACGCTCTGTTCTCACCGGTGAGCGGGTGCTGCGGCAGTGTGATGGCGGACAGGATGGGCGTCTGCGACAACTCGTCGTTGCGCCGCACGCGACTCGCCGTCGAGTTCTCAGAACTGGAGCGAGACTCCGCCGGCGGGTACAGACACTGGGGATCTATCTACGCTCTGTTCTCACCGGTGAGCGGGTGCTGCGGCAGTGTGATGGCGGACAGGATGGGCGTCTGCGACAACTCGTCGTTGCGCCGCACGCGACTCGCCGTCGAGTTCTCAGAACTGGAGCGAGACTCCGCCGGCGGGTACAGACACTGGGGATCTATCTACGCTCTGTTCTCACCGGTGAGCGGGTGCTGCGGCAGTGTGATGGCGGACAGGATGGGCGTCTGCGACAACTCGTCGTTGCGCCGCACGCGACTCGCCGTCGAGTTCTCAGAACTGGAGCGAGACTCCGCCGGCGGGTACAGACACTGGGGATCTATCTACGCTCTGTTCTCACCGGTGAGCGGGTGCTGCGGCAGTGTGATGGCGGACAGGATGGGCGTCTGCGACAACTCGTCGTTGCGCCGCACGCGACTCGCCGTCGAGTTCTCAGAACTGGAGCGAGACTCCGCCGGCGGGTACAGACACTGGGGATCTATCTACGCTCTGTTCTCACCGGTGAGCGGGTGCTGCGGCAGTGTGATGGCGGACAGGATGGGCGTCTGCGACAACTCGTCGTTGCGCCGCACGCGACTCGCCGTCGAGTTCTCAGAACTGGAGCGAGACTCCGCCGGCGGGTACAGACACTGGGGATCTATCTACGCTCTGTTCTCACCGGTGAGCGGGTGCTGCGGCAGTGTGATGGCGGACAGGATGGGCGTCTGCGACAACTCGTCGTTGCGCCGCACGCGACTCGCCGTCGAGTTCTCAGAACTGGAGCGAGACTCCGCCGGCGGGTACAGACACTGGGGATCTATCTACGCTCTGTTCTCACCGGTGAGCGGGTGCTGCGGCAGTGTGATGGCGGACAGGATGGGCGTCTGCGACAACTCGTCGTTGCGCCGCACGCGACTCGCCGTCGAGTTCTCAGAACTGGAGCGAGACTCCGCCGGCGGGTACAGACACTGGGGATCTATCTACGCTCTGTTCTCACCGGTGAGCGGGTGCTGCGGCAGTGTGATGGCGGACAGGATGGGCGTCTGCGACAACTCGTCGTTGCGCCGCACGCGACTCGCCGTCGAGTTCTCAGAACTGGAGCGAGACTCCGCCGGCGGGTACAGACACTGGGGATCTATCTACGCTCTGTTCTCACCGGTGAGCGGGTGCTGCGGCAGTGTGATGGCGGACAGGATGGGCGTCTGCGACAACTCGTCGTTGCGCCGCACGCGACTCGCCGTCGAGTTCTCAGAACTGGAGCGAGACTCCGCCGGCGGGTACAGACACTGGGGATCTATCTACGCTCTGTTCTCACCGGTGAGCGGGTGCTGCGGCAGTGTGATGGCGGACAGGATGGGCGTCTGCGACAACTCGTCGTTGCGCCGCACGCGACTCGCCGTCGAGTTCTCAGAACTGGAGCGAGACTCCGCCGGCGGGTACAGACACTGGGGATCTATCTACGCTCTGTTCTCACCGGTGAGCGGGTGCTGCGGCAGTGTGATGGCGGACAGGATGGGCGTCTGCGACAACTCGTCGTTGCGCCGCACGCGACTCGCCGTCGAGTTCTCAGAACTGGAGCGAGACTCCGCCGGCGGGTACAGACACTGGGGATCTATCTACGCTCTGTTCTCACCGGTGAGCGGGTGCTGCGGCAGTGTGATGGCGGACAGGATGGGCGTCTGCGACAACTCGTCGTTGCGCCGCACGCGACTCGCCGTCGAGTTCTCAGAACTGGAGCGAGACTCCGCCGGCGGGTACAGACACTGGGGATCTATCTACGCTCTGTTCTCACCGGTGAGCGGGTGCTGCGGCAGTGTGATGGCGGACAGGATGGGCGTCTGCGACAACTCGTCGTTGCGCCGCACGCGACTCGCCGTCGAGTTCTCAGAACTGGAGCGAGACTCCGCCGGCGGGTACAGACACTGGGGATCTATCTACGCTCTGTTCTCACCGGTGAGCGGGTGCTGCGGCAGTGTGATGGCGGACAGGATGGGCGTCTGCGACAACTCGTCGTTGCGCCGCACGCGACTCGCCGTCGAGTTCTCAGAACTGGAGCGAGACTCCGCCGGCGGGTACAGACACTGGGGATCTATCTACGCTCTGTTCTCACCGGTGAGCGGGTGCTGCGGCAGTGTGATGGCGGACAGGATGGGCGTCTGCGACAACTCGTCGTTGCGCCGCACGCGACTCGCCGTCGAGTTCTCAGAACTGGAGCGAGACTCCGCCGGCGGGTACAGACACTGGGGATCTATCTACGCTCTGTTCTCACCGGTGAGCGGGTGCTGCGGCAGTGTGATGGCGGACAGGATGGGCGTCTGCGACAACTCGTCGTTGCGCCGCACGCGACTCGCCGTCGAGTTCTCAGAACTGGAGCGAGACTCCGCCGGCGGGTACAGACACTGGGGATCTATCTACGCTCTGTTCTCACCGGTGAGCGGGTGCTGCGGCAGTGTGATGGCGGACAGGATGGGCGTCTGCGACAACTCGTCGTTGCGCCGCACGCGACTCGCCGTCGAGTTCTCAGAACTGGAGCGAGACTCCGCCGGCGGGTACAGACACTGGGGATCTATCTACGCTCTGTTCTCACCGGTGAGCGGGTGCTGCGGCAGTGTGATGGCGGACAGGATGGGCGTCTGCGACAACTCGTCGTTGCGCCGCACGCGACTCGCCGTCGAGTTCTCAGAACTGGAGCGAGACTCCGCCGGCGGGTACAGACACTGGGGATCTATCTACGCTCTGTTCTCACCGGTGAGCGGGTGCTGCGGCAGTGTGATGGCGGACAGGATGGGCGTCTGCGACAACTCGTCGTTGCGCCGCACGCGACTCGCCGTCGAGTTCTCAGAACTGGAGCGAGACTCCGCCGGCGGGTACAGACACTGGGGATCTATCTACGCTCTGTTCTCACCGGTGAGCGGGTGCTGCGGCAGTGTGATGGCGGACAGGATGGGCGTCTGCGACAACTCGTCGTTGCGCCGCACGCGACTCGCCGTCGAGTTCTCAGAACTGGAGCGAGACTCCGCCGGCGGGTACAGACACTGGGGATCTATCTACGCTCTGTTCTCACCGGTGAGCGGGTGCTGCGGCAGTGTGATGGCGGACAGGATGGGCGTCTGCGACAACTCGTCGTTGCGCCGCACGCGACTCGCCGTCGAGTTCTCAGAACTGGAGCGAGACTCCGCCGGCGGGTACAGACACTGGGGATCTATCTACGCTCTGTTCTCACCGGTGAGCGGGTGCTGCGGCAGTGTGATGGCGGACAGGATGGGCGTCTGCGACAACTCGTCGTTGCGCCGCACGCGACTCGCCGTCGAGTTCTCAGAACTGGAGCGAGACTCCGCCGGCGGGTACAGACACTGGGGATCTATCTACGCTCTGTTCTCACCGGTGAGCGGGTGCTGCGGCAGTGTGATGGCGGACAGGATGGGCGTCTGCGACAACTCGTCGTTGCGCCGCACGCGACTCGCCGTCGAGTTCTCAGAACTGGAGCGAGACTCCGCCGGCGGGTACAGACACTGGGGATCTATCTACGCTCTGTTCTCACCGGTGAGCGGGTGCTGCGGCAGTGTGATGGCGGACAGGATGGGCGTCTGCGACAACTCGTCGTTGCGCCGCACGCGACTCGCCGTCGAGTTCTCAGAACTGGAGCGAGACTCCGCCGGCGGGTACAGACACTGGGGATCTATCTACGCTCTGTTCTCACCGGTGAGCGGGTGCTGCGGCAGTGTGATGGCGGACAGGATGGGCGTCTGCGACAACTCGTCGTTGCGCCGCACGCGACTCGCCGTCGAGTTCTCAGAACTGGAGCGAGACTCCGCCGGCGGGTACAGACACTGGGGATCTATCTACGCTCTGTTCTCACCGGTGAGCGGGTGCTGCGGCAGTGTGATGGCGGACAGGATGGGCGTCTGCGACAACTCGTCGTTGCGCCGCACGCGACTCGCCGTCGAGTTCTCAGAACTGGAGCGAGACTCCGCCGGCGGGTACAGACACTGGGGATCTATCTACGCTCTGTTCTCACCGGTGAGCGGGTGCTGCGGCAGTGTGATGGCGGACAGGATGGGCGTCTGCGACAACTCGTCGTTGCGCCGCACGCGACTCGCCGTCGAGTTCTCAGAACTGGAGCGAGACTCCGCCGGCGGGTACAGACACTGGGGATCTATCTACGCTCTGTTCTCACCGGTGAGCGGGTGCTGCGGCAGTGTGATGGCGGACAGGATGGGCGTCTGCGACAACTCGTCGTTGCGCCGCACGCGACTCGCCGTCGAGTTCTCAGAACTGGAGCGAGACTCCGCCGGCGGGTACAGACACTGGGGATCTATCTACGCTCTGTTCTCACCGGTGAGCGGGTGCTGCGGCAGTGTGATGGCGGACAGGATGGGCGTCTGCGACAACTCGTCGTTGCGCCGCACGCGACTCGCCGTCGAGTTCTCAGAACTGGAGCGAGACTCCGCCGGCGGGTACAGACACTGGGGATCTATCTACGCTCTGTTCTCACCGGTGAGCGGGTGCTGCGGCAGTGTGATGGCGGACAGGATGGGCGTCTGCGACAACTCGTCGTTGCGCCGCACGCGACTCGCCGTCGAGTTCTCAGAACTGGAGCGAGACTCCGCCGGCGGGTACAGACACTGGGGATCTATCTACGCTCTGTTCTCACCGGTGAGCGGGTGCTGCGGCAGTGTGATGGCGGACAGGATGGGCGTCTGCGACAACTCGTCGTTGCGCCGCACGCGACTCGCCGTCGAGTTCTCAGAACTGGAGCGAGACTCCGCCGGCGGGTACAGACACTGGGGATCTATCTACGCTCTGTTCTCACCGGTGAGCGGGTGCTGCGGCAGTGTGATGGCGGACAGGATGGGCGTCTGCGACAACTCGTCGTTGCGCCGCACGCGACTCGCCGTCGAGTTCTCAGAACTGGAGCGAGACTCCGCCGGCGGGTACAGACACTGGGGATCTATCTACGCTCTGTTCTCACCGGTGAGCGGGTGCTGCGGCAGTGTGATGGCGGACAGGATGGGCGTCTGCGACAACTCGTCGTTGCGCCGCACGCGACTCGCCGTCGAGTTCTCAGAACTGGAGCGAGACTCCGCCGGCGGGTACAGACACTGGGGATCTATCTACGCTCTGTTCTCACCGGTGAGCGGGTGCTGCGGCAGTGTGATGGCGGACAGGATGGGCGTCTGCGACAACTCGTCGTTGCGCCGCACGCGACTCGCCGTCGAGTTCTCAGAACTGGAGCGAGACTCCGCCGGCGGGTACAGACACTGGGGATCTATCTACGCTCTGTTCTCACCGGTGAGCGGGTGCTGCGGCAGTGTGATGGCGGACAGGATGGGCGTCTGCGACAACTCGTCGTTGCGCCGCACGCGACTCGCCGTCGAGTTCTCAGAACTGGAGCGAGACTCCGCCGGCGGGTACAGACACTGGGGATCTATCTACGCTCTGTTCTCACCGGTGAGCGGGTGCTGCGGCAGTGTGATGGCGGACAGGATGGGCGTCTGCGACAACTCGTCGTTGCGCCGCACGCGACTCGCCGTCGAGTTCTCAGAACTGGAGCGAGACTCCGCCGGCGGGTACAGACACTGGGGATCTATCTACGCTCTGTTCTCACCGGTGAGCGGGTGCTGCGGCAGTGTGATGGCGGACAGGATGGGCGTCTGCGACAACTCGTCGTTGCGCCGCACGCGACTCGCCGTCGAGTTCTCAGAACTGGAGCGAGACTCCGCCGGCGGGTACAGACACTGGGGATCTATCTACGCTCTGTTCTCACCGGTGAGCGGGTGCTGCGGCAGTGTGATGGCGGACAGGATGGGCGTCTGCGACAACTCGTCGTTGCGCCGCACGCGACTCGCCGTCGAGTTCTCAGAACTGGAGCGAGACTCCGCCGGCGGGTACAGACACTGGGGATCTATCTACGCTCTGTTCTCACCGGTGAGCGGGTGCTGCGGCAGTGTGATGGCGGACAGGATGGGCGTCTGCGACAACTCGTCGTTGCGCCGCACGCGACTCGCCGTCGAGTTCTCAGAACTGGAGCGAGACTCCGCCGGCGGGTACAGACACTGGGGATCTATCTACGCTCTGTTCTCACCGGTGAGCGGGTGCTGCGGCAGTGTGATGGCGGACAGGATGGGCGTCTGCGACAACTCGTCGTTGCGCCGCACGCGACTCGCCGTCGAGTTCTCAGAACTGGAGCGAGACTCCGCCGGCGGGTACAGACACTGGGGATCTATCTACGCTCTGTTCTCACCGGTGAGCGGGTGCTGCGGCAGTGTGATGGCGGACAGGATGGGCGTCTGCGACAACTCGTCGTTGCGCCGCACGCGACTCGCCGTCGAGTTCTCAGAACTGGAGCGAGACTCCGCCGGCGGGTACAGACACTGGGGATCTATCTACGCTCTGTTCTCACCGGTGAGCGGGTGCTGCGGCAGTGTGATGGCGGACAGGATGGGCGTCTGCGACAACTCGTCGTTGCGCCGCACGCGACTCGCCGTCGAGTTCTCAGAACTGGAGCGAGACTCCGCCGGCGGGTACAGACACTGGGGATCTATCTACGCTCTGTTCTCACCGGTGAGCGGGTGCTGCGGCAGTGTGATGGCGGACAGGATGGGCGTCTGCGACAACTCGTCGTTGCGCCGCACGCGACTCGCCGTCGAGTTCTCAGAACTGGAGCGAGACTCCGCCGGCGGGTACAGACACTGGGGATCTATCTACGCTCTGTTCTCACCGGTGAGCGGGTGCTGCGGCAGTGTGATGGCGGACAGGATGGGCGTCTGCGACAACTCGTCGTTGCGCCGCACGCGACTCGCCGTCGAGTTCTCAGAACTGGAGCGAGACTCCGCCGGCGGGTACAGACACTGGGGATCTATCTACGCTCTGTTCTCACCGGTGAGCGGGTGCTGCGGCAGTGTGATGGCGGACAGGATGGGCGTCTGCGACAACTCGTCGTTGCGCCGCACGCGACTCGCCGTCGAGTTCTCAGAACTGGAGCGAGACTCCGCCGGCGGGTACAGACACTGGGGATCTATCTACGCTCTGTTCTCACCGGTGAGCGGGTGCTGCGGCAGTGTGATGGCGGACAGGATGGGCGTCTGCGACAACTCGTCGTTGCGCCGCACGCGACTCGCCGTCGAGTTCTCAGAACTGGAGCGAGACTCCGCCGGCGGGTACAGACACTGGGGATCTATCTACGCTCTGTTCTCACCGGTGAGCGGGTGCTGCGGCAGTGTGATGGCGGACAGGATGGGCGTCTGCGACAACTCGTCGTTGCGCCGCACGCGACTCGCCGTCGAGTTCTCAGAACTGGAGCGAGACTCCGCCGGCGGGTACAGACACTGGGGATCTATCTACGCTCTGTTCTCACCGGTGAGCGGGTGCTGCGGCAGTGTGATGGCGGACAGGATGGGCGTCTGCGACAACTCGTCGTTGCGCCGCACGCGACTCGCCGTCGAGTTCTCAGAACTGGAGCGAGACTCCGCCGGCGGGTACAGACACTGGGGATCTATCTACGCTCTGTTCTCACCGGTGAGCGGGTGCTGCGGCAGTGTGATGGCGGACAGGATGGGCGTCTGCGACAACTCGTCGTTGCGCCGCACGCGACTCGCCGTCGAGTTCTCAGAACTGGAGCGAGACTCCGCCGGCGGGTACAGACACTGGGGATCTATCTACGCTCTGTTCTCACCGGTGAGCGGGTGCTGCGGCAGTGTGATGGCGGACAGGATGGGCGTCTGCGACAACTCGTCGTTGCGCCGCACGCGACTCGCCGTCGAGTTCTCAGAACTGGAGCGAGACTCCGCCGGCGGGTACAGACACTGGGGATCTATCTACGCTCTGTTCTCACCGGTGAGCGGGTGCTGCGGCAGTGTGATGGCGGACAGGATGGGCGTCTGCGACAACTCGTCGTTGCGCCGCACGCGACTCGCCGTCGAGTTCTCAGAACTGGAGCGAGACTCCGCCGGCGGGTACAGACACTGGGGATCTATCTACGCTCTGTTCTCACCGGTGAGCGGGTGCTGCGGCAGTGTGATGGCGGACAGGATGGGCGTCTGCGACAACTCGTCGTTGCGCCGCACGCGACTCGCCGTCGAGTTCTCAGAACTGGAGCGAGACTCCGCCGGCGGGTACAGACACTGGGGATCTATCTACGCTCTGTTCTCACCGGTGAGCGGGTGCTGCGGCAGTGTGATGGCGGACAGGATGGGCGTCTGCGACAACTCGTCGTTGCGCCGCACGCGACTCGCCGTCGAGTTCTCAGAACTGGAGCGAGACTCCGCCGGCGGGTACAGACACTGGGGATCTATCTACGCTCTGTTCTCACCGGTGAGCGGGTGCTGCGGCAGTGTGATGGCGGACAGGATGGGCGTCTGCGACAACTCGTCGTTGCGCCGCACGCGACTCGCCGTCGAGTTCTCAGAACTGGAGCGAGACTCCGCCGGCGGGTACAGACACTGGGGATCTATCTACGCTCTGTTCTCACCGGTGAGCGGGTGCTGCGGCAGTGTGATGGCGGACAGGATGGGCGTCTGCGACAACTCGTCGTTGCGCCGCACGCGACTCGCCGTCGAGTTCTCAGAACTGGAGCGAGACTCCGCCGGCGGGTACAGACACTGGGGATCTATCTACGCTCTGTTCTCACCGGTGAGCGGGTGCTGCGGCAGTGTGATGGCGGACAGGATGGGCGTCTGCGACAACTCGTCGTTGCGCCGCACGCGACTCGCCGTCGAGTTCTCAGAACTGGAGCGAGACTCCGCCGGCGGGTACAGACACTGGGGATCTATCTACGCTCTGTTCTCACCGGTGAGCGGGTGCTGCGGCAGTGTGATGGCGGACAGGATGGGCGTCTGCGACAACTCGTCGTTGCGCCGCACGCGACTCGCCGTCGAGTTCTCAGAACTGGAGCGAGACTCCGCCGGCGGGTACAGACACTGGGGATCTATCTACGCTCTGTTCTCACCGGTGAGCGGGTGCTGCGGCAGTGTGATGGCGGACAGGATGGGCGTCTGCGACAACTCGTCGTTGCGCCGCACGCGACTCGCCGTCGAGTTCTCAGAACTGGAGCGAGACTCCGCCGGCGGGTACAGACACTGGGGATCTATCTACGCTCTGTTCTCACCGGTGAGCGGGTGCTGCGGCAGTGTGATGGCGGACAGGATGGGCGTCTGCGACAACTCGTCGTTGCGCCGCACGCGACTCGCCGTCGAGTTCTCAGAACTGGAGCGAGACTCCGCCGGCGGGTACAGACACTGGGGATCTATCTACGCTCTGTTCTCACCGGTGAGCGGGTGCTGCGGCAGTGTGATGGCGGACAGGATGGGCGTCTGCGACAACTCGTCGTTGCGCCGCACGCGACTCGCCGTCGAGTTCTCAGAACTGGAGCGAGACTCCGCCGGCGGGTACAGACACTGGGGATCTATCTACGCTCTGTTCTCACCGGTGAGCGGGTGCTGCGGCAGTGTGATGGCGGACAGGATGGGCGTCTGCGACAACTCGTCGTTGCGCCGCACGCGACTCGCCGTCGAGTTCTCAGAACTGGAGCGAGACTCCGCCGGCGGGTACAGACACTGGGGATCTATCTACGCTCTGTTCTCACCGGTGAGCGGGTGCTGCGGCAGTGTGATGGCGGACAGGATGGGCGTCTGCGACAACTCGTCGTTGCGCCGCACGCGACTCGCCGTCGAGTTCTCAGAACTGGAGCGAGACTCCGCCGGCGGGTACAGACACTGGGGATCTATCTACGCTCTGTTCTCACCGGTGAGCGGGTGCTGCGGCAGTGTGATGGCGGACAGGATGGGCGTCTGCGACAACTCGTCGTTGCGCCGCACGCGACTCGCCGTCGAGTTCTCAGAACTGGAGCGAGAATCCGACGGCAGGTTCAGACACTGGGGGAAAAGGGAACAGAATTTTGCATTCGATGAACATCGTTGTTGGTTTTAATAATGATTATAACCCCTCTAGTGTATAATACTCACTTCAAATATATTATTCTCCTCATCGTCCTCTTTGCTCTTCGTGTTGGATCCTTTGTATCCGTAAAATGAAGGCCACGCGCCACCCAGACCTACGATGAAAAAGTTTTATGAACTAACACCAATGGTGGGCAAAGGGACAACTTTTTAGCCCACGCCCAACACTGAAACACTTGTATATAGCACTTTGTGTATCACAGCTGGGCAAAGTGAAAAACATATTTATATGCACCCAACATCAACTTTTTTCAGAGACTACATTGACAAATTAGCCTTAATTATAAATAAGTAATAAAATATAAATACGTTATATTCGCTTTGAAAGTAATTAGTTTAAAAAGATCAAATTTTTAGACTACTTTGTGCGTAAACAGAATGTAAAAGCAGTTAAATAAATGAGTAATGGCTTACATAATGTTATCAGCTGAGTTTTATTTGTCGTAATTTAGGTAATTTCATTAAGTGTTTAAAATATATTCACTCATATTTCTATAATTAAGCCCAACCCATTTTGATTCGCCAATTACCCTAAATTTGATTTATCTTTAACTTATTTATGGTTAAAGGAACATTACGTGAATTTAGCTTTACACAAGTTTATCCGAAAGGTTATTTATTTAACTCGGGTTTTATTTTTAGTTTTGGGTTAGTACATAATAAAAATTATATACTCACCAAACAGAAAAGCAGTAGCGGGAAAGCCAAGAAACAAATTAGATAAATCAGTTATGATGTAATTTTAATCTAGTTTATTATCTTTCTTTAAACGCTATAAGCTTAAATATTTTGATGTTGCATGACTGACAAATATGCCAAGGCTTTAAATATAACATAATTATATCTTAAATGTATAGCTTCAAAGTTTAATTAAAAATAGATGTGAAAAGCAGTGCAATTTGTTTTTTGTGTCTTTTAATAAGGATTGGTAGAGGGTATAAGAGAAAGTATTTTGAAGGTTGGTATTAGTATTAGGACGAGAAAATAGAAATGTGTATCGGAAGTGGGCAATGTTTTTATATGACACAAGAAATAAGTGATGATAGTGGGAAAATGAAAGTGAAACTGTCGTTCTTTGGCTATTTACATCGTGGAGATCAATATTTAAAAGGTTAGTCTTAGAAGGAAAAAATTCCGGAAAAGATCTCCAGGTCGCCTTAAATAGTTGGATGACATAAGGGGATGAACGGGTCTAAGCTAGGTATCTACGTTTAAAGGAGGCGGCAAAAGATAGAGCGGCTTTTCGAAAGTTGACCGCTAAACTTCAGTTTTAAGATGGCTCCGGATGATGATCAGTGGGAAGATTACGATGACAAATGAGTGTCATTAGTGGGCCAATGTGGCAAATTCTGACGAGAAATGAGTGTCGATAGTAGGCAAGTGTGGCTAAGTGGGCAAATTATGACCACAAATAAGTGTCGATACAGGGTAACTATGGCAAGCTAACCCCGAGTTGCACGAAATAAATTTAGAAATTTAAGTGTTACTTAAACTAATTTAATCGCGAGAAATGTCAAAATTTCATACATTTTTTGACATTGATTGCGATTAAATTAGTTTAAGTAGCACTTAAATTTTTGAATTTGTTTCGTGCAACTGGGCATATGACAAGAAACGGGTGTCATTAGTGGGTAAATGTGGCAAAATATGACGAGAGAAATGAGTGACGATAGTAGGCAAACGTGGAAAATGAGTTTCGATAGTGAGCAAACGTGAAAAATGATTGTCGATTGAGGGCAAATGTGAAAAATGATTGTCGATAGTAGGCAAACGTGAAAAATGATTGTCGATTGAGGGCAAATGTGAAAAATGATTGTCGATAGTGGGCAAACGCAGGAAATGAGTGTCGACAGTGGGCAAACGTGGTAAATGAATGTCGACAGAGGGCAACTGTGGAAAATGAGTGTCATTAGTGGGGAAATATGTAAAATGAGTGTCGACAGTGGGCAAACGTGGAAAATGAATGTCGACAGTGGGCGAATGTGTAAAATGATTGTCGACAGTAAGCAAATGTGTAAAATGAGTGTCGACGGTGGGCAAATGTGGAAAATGAGTGTTGATACTGGGCAAATGTGGAAAATGAGTGTCGACGGGCAACTGGAAAATGAGTGTCGATAGTGAGCAAATGTGTAAAATGAGTGTCGATAGTGGGCAAATGTGGAAAATGAGTGTCATAGTGGGCAAAAGTGGAAAATACGTGTCGACAGTGGGCAAATGTGTAAAATGAGTGTCGATAGTGGGCAAATGTGGAAAATGCCTGTCGACAGTGGGCAAATGTGGAAAATGAGTGTCGATAGTGTGTTTGCACACGAGTATCAACGGCAGCAACTCACGGTACAGATCGCTGACGGCAGTGCGTACGCCCTTGTCGAAGGCGCGCGCGTCGGCTGCCGTCTGGAATGTGAGCCCGAAGCGCTTCTCGTCCGACACCCAGTGGTGGAACGTCGGCATCACCTTGTGGTACTGGAAGTCGTCCTTCACCGTGCAATCCAACACCAACTGTGTTAGAGAGAGACGGGATGTTTGCTGTAATACTTGCTCCGAAACCAAGATAAGACATTCTCTGGAATTGGTTTCTACCGCACCGCATGGCATCGGGTAGGCTTTCATCCCTGTGTCGTCGATGTATAGTCACGGAATGAAATCCATCTTCGACCATATTGTCCCTTTCCATCAGATGAGATTGTGGTTAAGCAATAAATTAAATGTAGGGTAACTACGCACCACGGATACTCCTAAATAGGGTAACTACGCACCACATTGTCGCTGATCCGTCTGCCGTGTATGTAGTACTCGGTGTGCGGTGCGGCCGCGGGCGTAGGTGACGCGTCGCTGCTGGTCTCCGCGCCGCCTGCTGCAGAACGGATGCTTTAATACAGGGTAACTATGCACCACGACGGATACTTTAATACAGGGTAACAAGGCACCACGACGGATACTATGATATAGGGTAACTAATTACAGACCACGAAGGATACTTTAGTTTTTCTCAAATATCTCAAAAACGAATAAAGATTTTGCAAATTAAAAAATGATCCATAAAGAGGAGGAAATTTCCTTCGTACAGTTCTGGAAGCTAGAAAATTCTAGCTTCCAGAACTGTACGATTAATATTCATAATATTCCAAGAGGGATGAAAATACCGCCGAAAACGGGTGCCCTGGTTTGCATTAGCCACTCCTACTTTGGACACTTAATTATATAAAAAAAAAATATACAAAAGATGAAATATAATTGGCAATTTAAGGGAGGAGCAGTGGGACATTTCATATCAGTGCTCAGCAGTCGGACATACCTGTTCTCAGTAGTGGGACATCCCGTGCCCACCAGTGGGACGTACCTGTTCTCAGCAGTGGGACATACCTGTTCTCAGCAATGGGACATACCTGTTCTCAGCAGTGGGACATACCTGTTCTCAGTAGTGGGACATATCCGTGCCCAGCAGTGGGGCATATCCATGCTCAGCAATGGGATATACTCATGTTCAGCAGTGGGACATCCCTGTTCTCAGCAGTGGGCATACCCACACTCAGAAGTGGGATACAGTGTAATCAGCCGACTCACCTGGTCCCTTGCGGCAGACCATGACGTCAGCGAGCCCCCCTCCCCCCAGCGCCATCCAGCCCCCCGTGCCCTCGTCGCGGCACATAACCTGCGCCCGCACGCGCACCAAGTAGGCACTGCCAGACAACCACCATTAGTTAGTTAGTCGTTGTTCCGATACGGGATGCGTAAATGCATTTCCCACCAGCGGGATATTAAAAAAAAAAAAAAACCACCATTAGTTATTGGAAGAGGCTTTTGGACCGGCAAAGAGATCTTCAAAATATAAAAATAATTCTTCAAGTGCGCACTAAAGGTTCCGTATTATCAAGACCAATTCTCATTAGTATTAAAAAGTTAACTAAACACGACAAAATTTTAAGATTTTGTAAAAGTGATTTGTGCTTGTATTCTTTAACTTAAATAAATTAAAAAAAAAAAAATGTACCTACCCACCAAATTAAAAAACGACCAAAAATCACATTTGTTGTATGGGAGACTCCCTTAAATATTTGTTTTATTTTAATTGAACTATTTATTTTTAAAGTGACTATATAAGTAAACTAGTAGGGCGCGTAGGGACGCGGGCCACATGTGGACCGCGTCTTCCCGCCTTTATAAAAATCCCTTTAAAATTCCCCTTACATTTTGTATGGAAAAAAATAAATTCCGCCATTTTGATTTTTTTTCTATCCATCGAGTAGACCTTCGAATCTTGATCACTTCTTGTCAAGAAACCGTTCTTCCATCTTTTATACTCTTCGAGATATTGGCGAAATTCGTTTGGCGGCCATTTTGAATCCGCCATTTTGAATTTTTTTTCAGCTCACTGCCAATTGGATGACGTTTCAAATGACATTTGGCCGAGCACCCCCCCCCCCACCTAGCTTCGATACCCTGGCCGTGCTCTTTACCCGTCTGCGAAATCCTCAATCATCAGCTCTCTGCGTATTTTTCCTCCAAATGAATTTTTTTTCATACAAAATTGTTCAAGAGAGGTGATCAATCAGTGAGTGAATCAGCACAAGCAGCTATATAGTATATATTGATATTCTGTGAACATTTGAAGCTTCTACTTGTTACTGTTATGAATATTGAGCAAAAACGAGCAAAAAAATCACGTTTAATGTATGTGAGGCCACCTTGATATAATTTCTCATCTGTTGTTATAGCAGCAACAGAAATACATCATCTGTGAAAATTTCAAGTGTCTATCACAGTTCAAGAGATACAGCCTGGTGACAGACAGACGGACGGACGGCAAAGTCTTAGTAATAGGGTCCGTTTTACTTATTTGGTACGAAACCCTAAAAACGATAGGATTAAGGGTAAAGAAATAATACAGTTAAAACAGTGTTTCGTCCGTCAGTTACATTAACACATCCTGTCCACACACCACTTTCCTTGATTAGACAATTGTCTAATTCATGGCATTCTGTCCCATTCATGACTCATCTAATTACTACTTGATAGAGCAAGCTCGGTAAAGCTATTTTCATCTAATTACTACTTGATAGAGCAAACTCGGTAAAGCTATTTTCAAGTTTTATTTAGGTTCACATTTTGTAGGGTTCTATATATCAAAACAAAAAATTGAGGTGTCAAGGGACACCCGGATGGAATGAAGTATATCTGGCTTGCTTTCTATAAGAGAGAGAGAGACAGACAATAGCTTACTATAGCAAAAAGTGTTGTAACAACTTTTCGTCTTAATTCTAGTCTAGCCCCCTTTCGCAACGCGCGATAAGGAACTTCGTTCTAAAAAACTGGCTAAGTTTGAGTCAATATTTTGCATTGCAATATCGTATGACACACTGCACTGCACTCATCTCGACATTAATTTTTAGATATTGAATGGAAGCAGGCGTTATTTTGCGGAAATCCATAATTAGCAGGACAGATTAATTTGTTTTGCTATAATTCGCTACTTGAAAAAATTCTGTATGGTGCAATATGCAGGAACACTGCCCACATGAAACACCACACATTTTCCAACACTTTCTTCGACGCACGTTTCGTCCCGACACCGGGACATCCTCAGATGTAGACTTCACAACTCGAAATCGTAGAGTGACTCTCGTGTCAGCAACGCGTCGTTAATTTTTAGGCACTAATTTAAAGGCATTAATTTTTATGGTTCCATCCACCTGTCCAGTCTGTCTGTGTAGCCTGTATCTCTTGAGGCGTGATAGTTACATACTTGAAATTTTCACAGATTATGTATTTCCATTGCCTCTATAACAACAAATACTAAAAAATAGAATAAAATGAAGATTAAAGGGGGCTCCCATACAACAAACATGATTTTTTGCTCGTTTATCCAGTAGACCCATTATGACTCATGTTCAGTGAAGCTCAGCAGTGAAACACAAAAGCGAAACACTCGGATGATTTATGACCGAGTCTGTAGCGAGATAATAACACTACTATAATAGTAGTACTACATTACTGCCATCAAATAGAATAACTGGCACTGCAGTTGTATAGCTATTTTACGAACGAAGACGCACCCCACTCTGTCAAAAACGCTTATTTCATTTGATTCACATGAAGTTTGACAGAGTAGGGCACGTCGTCGTAGATTGAAATATCTATACCTACCCGGAAGAACTCTGCAAGAGTCCTACCACCAGTAAAAACTGAGTATAATGAGACATTAGAAATCTGGGCCGTAACACTGCTAAGGTGTGGAACGCCCTTCCAGCCTCCGTGTTTCCAGCCAAGTACAATCTAGGTGCCTTCAAGAGAAGAGTGAATAGGCATTTTCTAGGCAAGCGCGCTCCAACCTAGACCTCATCATTGCTTTCCACCAGGCATGATTGTCGTCAAGCGCAAGCCTTACTCCAATTAAAGCAGTAATGCTGCAGTATTGTTTTCATATTTTCATACCAATATAGTTTGAAAATGTCAAAACAGTACTGCAATATTACTGCTTACAGCCCCTGATCTACAGATGATGTTTGAATAGGAACTGGGTGAAATTCTCAAACCTGAACAAAATTACTCTGAGTGACAATGGCCTTTTTTCCAAACTATTATCCCTGTCCAAGAACGAATTTGCAGGCTTCACACACCTTTCAGAACACAAGATGTTTAATAGCTCTTAATAGGTGTTAAGTAATTTTGTATTAATTAAGGGCTGACAATTGAATCCCCTGATGAACTATCTGAATAATTTTGAAACATATGCCATACAAAATCTGTCAAAACGTCTTATTTATTCCATTAACCATTAACTGGCGTTTGAAAAATCAGCCCTAAGACATTGGTACATCTGTTACATTTTTTAATTTCGAATCCAAATTAAGTTGCCCAATTCAATCGCAAATTAAAAAAAAATCATTCGATATTTGAAACATTGATGCAATTTGCAGTGAATTTCATACAACTTGTGAATTTAATGAATGGGTATTGTTTTCGTCAATGACAAAAATTGCGGTTAAGCTTTTAAGCTGAATGTAATTCATTGAGCAATATATGAGAATGGCACGATACAGCTCGGATGACCCCGATAGCAAGCTATGTACTTTATAGTGAATGAAAGTAGAGCCATTGATTATAACTATCCTATACTCCACATAGGGAACCAAGGGCGGCGGTCGAGTATTGAGTCAAGCGTGCATCTCTAAAGGGAAATCGTGTTTACTGATCCTCAATTGAGCTCAAGTATGCTTGGATGAGCTCTAGGAAGGGCGCAAAGAACCTTTTTCACGTATTCCGAGCCCAGAAAATGGCCGGGGTAGACTCTACCTACTCTACTAACGAAATTCGAAAATGGAAAAACTGTATTCCGACCACTCTACTCACTTTTCAGATGCCTCGGTCATGGTTCGACACGTCGAATATCCTAATTTCTACTCGCCACTTCACAGATTTCACCATTTTTGAGACATAAATACATCAGTTTCACTTGAAAACCGTCCTTGTTTCGGCCCTTTGTTGGGCCTCAGTGCGCGTGCGCGAACACAACAGTCCGGGCGGGTTTTCAATGAAAGCGGCGTGATGGAGCGACAGGTGGCGCGGAGGTCGGCCGGCGACTGCCCTATCTACTCTCCCATTGGCCAGTTACGCGACAGCTGCTATATCGACCAATCACAGCACAGTCTCCGAATTCTAACCAATAAGATGGCTTCGCAGATAATGAATTATTTTTTGGCGGCTATTTTAAATTATTTGACGTTTTTACGCGAAAATCATCGCGAACTGTCCCTAATGTGCTTTACTTGTTCGAATAACTTACAAATACTTTCCTTTAAGCGTTTTTCGGGGTTAAAATCTGGATTTATGGGTGAAATTGGTGAGAAAAGCGTGATTTTCGCGCCGGCTGCGGGCGATACGGTAATGTAGGTCACGTCGACCTCGGAACTTCGGCCGTATTGAATGGAGGTTCGGCAGCTCGTTCATACTATAGCTCCATTGAAAAATATCTAGGTCAGATGATTGCAGTGTCCCGGTTGCGGTGGTTGCACTAAGGAACCCTAGTTCTATTTATAGCCTGTTCTATATTTGGGCAGGTCATTCGAAAACGGCCGAACTAGGTTACCTGGTTTTCCTGGATAATGGGTGTATGACGTCGTTCCCATCTATGACGTCAGAGGAAGTGTTCGCTTTTCGAATTTATTCGCCGCCATTGCGATATTTTGGCATATTAACGCAAAAAGGTTCCATATTAGGTATATTAAAAGTAAATTATTAAAAAAATAAGTCTTTTTGATTTGGCTTTATTTTTTAATTAATATTTAAAATAACATCCATTATAACAGTAAACATTTAATCTTAAAAAGAACATAACATTTATTCAATTTAAAATTTAAATAAAAAATAGATATAAGTATTTAAAAAGAAATTAACAGGTCTTTTGTTTTGTAAATGCATACATACTTACAAAATTTATTTTTTTAATAATTCTTGTATAACTTTTTTATGTAAAATTAGCAAATAGATGCCCCCTTGGTGTAGTGGTAAGCATGTGCGATTGCAGATCACGAGGTCCTGGGTTCGACCCCTGGGTCAGGCCAGTACCTACATATTATAACAATATGATAGTATTGAGTGTTTCTATAATAGACATATGCACAGGACCTGGTGAACTGCGCGAAAAATGTCGCTAGTTTACTGGTGTCAAAAATGTTTTTTTTGACACCAACAGCGTCAGTTGTAAGCATAGTAAGAATTGTCGAGTGTTCCGGCCTATGCCTTCACAACACCAAATTTGTCGATGTTGTTAATTGCCTTTTAATCCAAGCAGGCGCATTCTATAGCATTACATAGTGGTATTGTATTTTTCTGACAGTCACTCGACAACCATGCCCGGGTGCTTAAGTGAGTTTTACTTCGCCCCAATTATATGCCAAAACTAGCTGACCCGGCGAACTCCGTTTCGCCACCAGATGGCTTTCCTGCTAAAGACTTTACCGCTTTTCTGTTGAAATTTTTCCTGAATTTTCTTTGCTATAAACCTCACGGAACCCGAGACCTTTCCAACGAATGCAAAACCGTGGAAATCGGTTCGTGCGTTCTGGAGTTATAGCGTCAGGGAGGAAAACTCGACTTATTTTTATATAGTAGAGAATAAAAAAAAAACAAAAAAAAAAATAGAGAATGCGCGAGGATTCTCCGGAAGACGCGCGATCTTTTTTTGATCTTATTTAATTTGTATGTTATACAATCGACATAAAGTTCAGTATGCTATGTAAGTAGCTTCAATTTCACCCCGCTTGCTAGTGGTTTACAAATTATCAAATTCGCATTCGGATTTGGTGGCGGTCGCCATGGCTGCCTTCTTCAAGTCTTCACTCTGCAACATTGCTTGGTTTATGAGTTTCTGAAAATAATAAAGCTATATTATGTACTTATTGTAAGTTTAAAGGGAGGACAGATTAATTTGTTTTGCTTGTTTTTGAAAAGATTCTGTATGGTGCAATATGCAGGAACACTGCCCACATGAAACACCACACACAATTTTCCGACACTTTCTTCGATGCACGTTTCGTCCTGACACAGGGACATCCTCAGGAGATGTTGACTTTACAATGCAAAATCGTAGAGATCTACGATTCACTCTAAATATCCGCAAAATAACGCCTGCTTCCATTCAATATTTGTAAGGGAATTAGACTACTATTGAAATTGATGTAAATTATTACTTTGTTATAAACTAGGGTTAGAATAATGACGTACATTGAAAAATATATTAAAATCCAACAAAAAATAATCAGTTACAGGCATTTTAATTGTGGAGTGGGATGGTCTTCTATCCCTTTCTCGCAAAACTAAAATTTGTATGAAGCCACACAAAGCTACTATGGCATTAGTAAATTATGACGTCACAATTCGATGTCGCTATCTCTTTCTAATTACAAATATTTAAATGCTTATAAATTTGTTGTTATTTGATTGAATGAAATTAGTTTTTTTTTCAGTTTACGTCATTATTATTTATTTTTATCCTAGTTTATAATAAATACGCTGTCTATTATAAACTGAATTAAACAGCAAAATATAGGAAATACAATCCTTCAACATTATTCCGAAAAGAAATTTAATTTCCCGATTCTCGACTATATTTCGTTTTGAACTGTATTCAATTTTACGCTCTATGTCAATAGTCGTAAAATTATTTTTTCAGTGCTCGCTTATATTGTCTGCTTATAAACGTAAATGCAATAACCTTTTTAAACATTTTACTTCACGTACGTGAATCGCATACCTGATATATTTATTTATTTATTAACTTTCCTTTATTTGATGTCCTCAAATAGGGAACTAAAATTTATTATTTATTTATTTATTTATAGAGCTCTATTGCACACATATACAGAAAAACACAGATAGAGAAACAAAATACAACGGAACACAGTGAGCGCAAGGCGGCCTTATTGCTAGTGCAATCTCTTCCAGGCAACCTTTGGTACGAGGATTAGTGGAAAGAAAACGCGGGATGGTGCAATATAATTTAAAAATAAAATAAGATATACTAATAAATAGATATGGAATTCTAGAGAACAGATATAATACTCACAATATGTTCCAATCCATCTTTAGTAAGTCTACTTTGCGAGTAAACTAGAGATTTCTTCGTCATTTGAACAGCTACTGGACTTTTTGAAGCTATGGATTTCGCCATTTCCAGGACTTGTTGTAGCGCGCTGGAATCGAGAGATGAGAGGTGTATATTGACCCGAGCGTTTTTCTCCTCGCTCTTACGAATAACTTCAAAGCTTTTAAATATTTAACGGAGCAGGCGTTACTTTGCGGAAATCCATAATTAGCAGGACAGATTAATTTGTTTTGCTATAATCCGCTACTTGAAAAGATTCTGTATGGTACAATATGCAGGAACACCGCCCACAAGAAACACCACACACAATTTTCCGCACGTTTCGTCCCGACACCGGGACATCCTCAGGAGATGTTGACTTCACAATGCGAAATCGTAGAGTTTACGATTACTCTACGATACTTACATAGCATATCGTAGAGTAACCTACGATTTCGCATTGTGAAGTCAACATCTCCTGAGGATGTTCCTGTGTCGGGACTAAACGTGCGTGGAAGAAAGTGTTGGAAAATTGTGTGTGGTGTTTTATGTGGGCAGTGTTCCTGCATATTATACCATAAGAATCTTTTCAAGTAGCGGATTATAGCAAAACAAATTAATCTGTCCTGCTAATTATGGATTTCCGCAAATTATCGTCTGTTTCCATTGAAAATGAAAATATTTATTTTCACATAGGCCTAGATAGTAGGCTCTTATGAAAAGTCAAAACTCTACCGCCAGGTTCAGAAAGCAGGTTTGCACCTAGAACTGGCAAGAAACTCGGCACTTGCTCTTTTTAAAAATGTCATTGTTATAAATAATACAAGATTTCTTATAAAGTATGAAAAATTATAACATATTTTTAAGATATCTCGTGAGGAGATGGAAGCATATTTCTGTCATTCCAAGAATCATTGTCGTTAACAAATTCTTCAATGGTATAGTAATTAGATGTTTTTTGACAGTGTCTTTAAACCTGTGCAAAGGTAAGTCCAAAACAGACTTCGGAATCATATTGTAGAAGCGTACACTCAACCCTACAAATGACCTGTGTACTTCGATGTGATACCTGTCTTTGTCCGGGAACACCCTGCTCACTAGCCCCGTGTCAGACGCCTCCTTGGACTGAACCTTCCTGCCGGTGAAACACCATTCCCGCACTGTCGACGTGTTGCCTACTACCTGAAACATGGTTAAGGGAGACGAGACATGGTTAAGGGAAGGGGAGGACGGCCGAGCGCCCGCGGTGCCCGGCTACAAGCTGTGGCATGTCCCGCGCCCGCCCGACGTGCGCACGCGCGGCGGTGGGGTGGGCTTCTACATTCGGCGCGGTCTCAACGTAAAAGTCTGTGCTCAGCCGGGAAATCTCCCCGTTGAGCAAATGTGGTTGGCATGCCAGTTTAAGGGTTTAAAGATTGCTATTGGTACAGCGTATCGCCCTCCGTGGCTGGATGTTAATATCTTTTTGGATGCTTTGACTGAATCTGTGAGCTCGCTCTCAAACTATGACCACACTATTTTGTTGGGTGATTTTAATATTGACATGTCTCAAACAGGTACCACTAACTATAAAAAACTGAATGAGTTTTTAAGATATATGAGTCTTACCCAGTTTGTTACTGAACCGACTCACTTTACAGACCACAGCTCAACTCTTTTAGACCTTATTTGTGCAAACATTTATATTTCAAATATTTGCGTTGATTTTATACCGGAGCTAAGTAGTCATGCCTTTGTTAAGTGCGAGATTGACGTTATTAAAAAAAAGCTATCCCCTAAGCAACTTACACTAAGATGTTTAAAAAATATAGACAAGGAACTTTTTGAGTTTCACTTGCAACGAATTGATTGGAACTCAATTACTGATTTACAAGACGTTGACTCCATGCTTCGAGCGTTTAATTACTATATACTATTATTATTTGACATACATGCACCACTAAAAACGATTACTATCAAAGAAGAATCTTACCCTTGGATAACTCCCACTATAGTACAAATGATGAAGTTGCGTAATCAAGCACATTTTAGATCACGACAAGACACTGACACCGAACATAAGAAAAAATATTATAAAGAACTCAAACATGTAGTCAACTCGGCAATCTATAGGGAGAAAGAAGCATTTCATAACCATTATATCAATAAATACATTAACGATTCAAAATTACTTTGGAAAAATTTAAAAAAATACGTCATTCCTCAAAGTAATTCGTTTGATGAGGATATATTAAATGCATTTAAAGATCCAAATGCCATTAATGATCATTTTTTGAAAATAAATATAAATAAGAAATTAACAGATACTGATCTTACATATTACAGAAAAAGCTACTTTGGTGAATCAAAGTTTAATTTTCATCCCATTTCGGAAGCTGAAGTAGCAAAAATTATTCAAGCACTAAAGTCTAATGCCACTGGAACGGACGGAATCTCGTTGGACATGATATTATTAACATTACCTACCACTCTTAGCGTAATTACTGCCATTATAAATCGTTCCATAGAAACGGGTGTTTTTCCGCAAGATTGGAAAGCTGCTATAGTCAGACCAATTCCGAAAAAAAATAACGTAACTGAGCTCAAAGACCTAAGGCCCATAAGCATCTTACCTTGCCTCTCTAAGATTTTGGAAAGGGTCGCCTGTGATCAGCTATCTAAGTACGCAGAGAAACATAATATTCTACCCGCTAGACAGTCAGGATTTCGGAAACATCGCGGAACAGCCACTGCGCTTATTGATGTTTTCGATACCATCTTAGCATCACAAGACAAGGGTGAGGTTAGCTTGCTTGTGTTACTAGATTTTTCACGTGCATTTGATACCATTAACATATCACTTTTACTGTCTAAGCTGTCTTTTTATGGCCTAGACAGTAATGCTTTGCTATGGTTTACGAGTTATCTTAGTAATCGCACACAATTTGTTCAATTACGAGATTCTAATGGTCAAAACATTAATTCAACCCCAAGACCAGTTACCAGTGGTGTTCCGCAAGGCTCTATACTGGGGCCATTACTATTCATTATCTATACGGCAGATATTGCTAAGAGTATTAACAATTGTAACTACCATCTGTACGCGGATGACACGCAAATATACACATCGTCTGATGCAAATAATATAGCACAAGCTGTAATGCTAGTTAACGAGGACCTTAATAGAATCGCAGACTGGGCTGATTCAAACCAGCTTCTTTTAAATTCTAATAAGACTAAGTATATGTATCTCGGTACTCGGAAGAATGTCGAAAAAGTTCTTTCCAGTGCTCCGCCAGTGTGTGTTAGGGGTGAGATACTAGAGCGGACCAACGAAGTTAGAAACTTAGGCGTTTTGACTGACAGTGATCTCCGATTTGAGAACCACGTTACTCAGATAGCCAGAACTTGTTTTTATAAATTGAAAATTCTATACCGCGTACGTAACTTCCTGAGCACCGCGACTCGTCTCAAAGTCTGCGAGACGTTAATATTGTCCAGGTTGAATTATGCAGATGCACTGTATGGACCTCGTTTGCTAGCTCGCACTCAACGGTTAGTACAACGTATACAAAACGCTTGCATTCGCTATTGCTATAACGTCCCTCCTAGATCTCATATCACACCTTTCATAAATAATGGTGATATCCTTAAGATGGAAGCCAGAAGGAGACTACATTTAGCTACTCTGCTGTTTGGAGTTCTTAAAACAAGTGAACCAGACTATCTCTTTGAAAAGTTTCAGTGGCACAAGGAGACCAATACCCGCTCAAACAGAGTCCGGGTATTGAGGACCCCGCGGCATTCTACTGCAGCATTTCGTGGCAGCTTTAAATATGCTGCTACGAAATGCTGGAATAACTTACCCCCACCTTTGCGTGATGTTAGTAAAACTAAACATTGGTTCAAATTAAATTTAAAAAAATTTTTACTACATCAGCAAAAGGGTGCCGCGGGTACTACCGGGTGACTCTGATTTTTAGGTTCTGTTTTATACTCATATTATTTTATTTTTAATTTCTTTCTTAATTAATATATAACATTAACACTTTTAAATTTTATTTTAATATCTTATTATAATTTGTAAAATATTTTTTTTTTTTAACTCCTTAATGTAACATAAATACTTTAAAATTTTATTCTAATATCTCACATTAATACAATAATACTTACAATATTATATGCACTAACTACTTCGACCGACCGTCATACACTCACTATGGCTCCACGGAAGACCAGCACTTTGCATGTGGGCCCTCCCACAGGCCACATGCTCAGTAAACGCTGAGTGGATACCATTTTGGGACCACATCCACAATTACTTATTTTGGTTCTTTATTATTTTTACTACTTTAATGTTGTTGGTTTTTTTTAGCATGTTCTGTATTTTTTTTTTTTTGTATGTTATGGTCCTAAATAAACTTGTTTTCTTTCTTTCTTTCTTTCTTTTTAAACATGAAAAGGAAAATCTCTCATAAACATGTAAATGAATCCCTATAGTTCTTCATTTGAATTTGCCGCGTCGCCGCCATTTACATAACCTACAGATGCTAGCAGAGCAGGCTTCACTCTATGGTGTCATCGTCGCTGACGGCTGTCAGGATTGACAGCTTGGTCTATGGATGTCAATAGAAGAAATTGGACGTGATTTTAACAGTTTGAATCCTATACCTTTAAACGAGCAATTCTTGTATGTACCAATATATATATATATTTCTATATAATCTGAATCTCGGAAACTGCACGAACGATTTTCATGAAATTTAGTATACAAGGGGTTTTGGGGGCGATAAATTGGTCTAGCTAGGATTCATTTTTAGAAAATGTCGCATTTACAAAAAAAAATGTAAACTCCTGCTGCCATCTATTGGTAAATAGCTGTAATACTACCGAGCAAAGCTCGGTCACCCAGATATTTTAAATTATTTGTTACAAATTTTAAGTGAAAATATAGCTTTTATTGTTGTTTCTCTCGCATTTTAGAGCAACACAAATTAGTTTTATTTCACCAGTTAAAACTGTCCCTTAACCTTATTATATACATAAAATTCTCGTGCCAAGTGCCGCCCGTGGCGGCGAATTTCCACTCGAATCCGAGCGCGCCGCCCGAGTGCGAGGTAACGGGTTCGATTCCCGCCACGGGCCACTTTGGAATTTTATAATTTCTAAATTGGCTCAGGTCTGGTCTGGTGGGAGGCTTCGGCCGTAGCTAGTTACCACCCTACCAGCAAAGACGCACCGACAAGCGATTTAGGGTTCCGGTGCGATGCTTGTAGAAACCGTTGGGGTAAATGCTTACCCTTCCAAGTTAGTACGCTAACATTTTAGGCTGCATCATCACTTACCATCAGGTGACATCGCAGTCAAGTAAGTCCTAACTTGTTACATAGAGTAAAAAAGAAAATAATATTTATTTATTAGTACACGCAAATATGGACAAACGTGTTAGAAAGTATAACGTTTATTTATATGCTGTGGCAAACGTCACACTAGTAAACCATAAACGCTGTTTAATCTGTATAGATTCGATACATCAATCTGTGCCCGACGCCATTCTGACTTGTCAAAATCAGCTGGCTATAAAAAGCTCGTCAAATTAAAATCACTCTTTTTTCTGCATTCCGCCTATGTACCGTAAACCGTTGCCAGTATTATTCAGTGTAACCGCCATTGTAATTAGTTTCTAGTAAGTCATTATCACATCTCTCTGCTTTATTTCAACCTATCCACAATAGGTTCTAACAAAACGGAAGAACATTTTACTCCATATTTACCTTAGGCAGCCTTTGCAGGGTGCCTACGTCAGCGGCTAGACCTAAATCCACTTCCTTCACCTGGAACCACGAATCCTCCGTGCAGTACCTGCAAAACGTTTATTTCACGTCATTCTAAATCCAACATGGCGGAAAACCAAGATGGCGGACAAGTTATGGTTAACGCACTCTGCAATATGGGTATCAATTGAAAGGGTTTTTAGGGTTCCGTACCAAAATGGTAAAATGGAACCCTTATGGTGCGACTTTCTCCGTCTGTCTGTCTGTCCGTCACACTCGATTATTTCAGTAACTACCGGACCTATCGATATGAAATTTGGAATAGTTGTGTATATTAGTGGCCCAATGACACTGGAATAAAAAAATGGAAATTATTTTTGTTCTTATTCAAAAAGGGGGGAAAATCGGAGGGTTGAAATTTAAAAGTGAGATAACTGTACTGTGTGGGGTATCATATGAAAGGGTTTACTTTGTACATTCTAAAACCGATTTTTAATTATTTTTAGTCATGATAGTTTTTGATTTATCGGGGAAAATGTCTAAAAAAATACCGTTCCCCCCCCTTATCTCCGGAGTTTACCAATCGAAAAATCTCAAATAATTATGGTCAATAGGAATTTACGTATATTTTACAGGAAAACTATAGCCAATGCTCTAACTATCATGGTTTTTTTTATATTAACAATAAACCTCTACAAACAAAGTTAGTTTTGCGGTTCATTAACAAAGGTAATTATTACCGTTTTACATCTTTGGTCGTTACAGTTTTGGTCGTGTTACATCTACATTAGTACGAACGAATCTTAAAAGTACCTAGCTATAACTACCTAAGCTTATTTAATGTAGTACGGAACCCTCGGTGCGCGAGTCCGACTCGCACTTGGCCGGTTTTTTTTTTTTGAGTTTGACGAATACATTTATGAATATTACAGTTTGTTATGAGTTTGAGTTTGTTGTGGGCTTCTTCTCAGTGCAGGGCGCGTTTGAACCCTGGTAAACTTACTTTTAAGTCGACTTGTAGGTATCACCGTACATATACGACAAATATCATATTGACGTTTTACAAGAGCCTGTACGTTAGGCCCATGTGAAATAAAGATATTTTGAATTTTGAATTTTTTGACAGGGTTCAACAAAAATGCCAAATAGGTCTGTACTTTGTAGTTGACATCATCAATCATCAACTATCAAAACGTCATATTTATTCCTTATTTAACGTTTATCTGGCGATTGTAAAATCGGCCCTAAAACTTTTCAAAATTCCGGTATTCATTTATTTCATACAAAAAATTAATCAACCATATTACTTCCGTAAAGTGACATTACACTGTAAATTCAGATGAATTATTTTTGAATCAGTATTTTTCATTTAATTCTATATAAAATTCCCTTCCTAAATGGCTTGACCGATTGTTATGAACTTTTTATGTATATTTGTTAGGTCTGACGGAACATTTTATATAGCAAAACAACGTTTTCTGGATTATCTATATTATCTCAAATTATTTCTCTTTTTTACTCTGATTAATAAAAAAAAGACGTGTGGCACTCGGAGACTGCCGCGGTAAAGGTACTACATAGCTGTTTTTATCAACTTATGCAGTTATTATTGCCATCTATCGATGAATAGCAGAACTTTTAGTGACTTTTGAAACATCACGCTTGTCTCTTTAGTTCAGCAACTCGTCTCTAGGTGGCATTAGTTGTATCGGCGTTGCATTGCACAAGTTGATAAAAACAACTATGCAATAGCTTTCCCGCGGCAGTCTCTGAGTGCCACAAGTCTTTTTTCTTTATTTAATACATGAATGACGTTTAATGTACCTGTGCAGACAGCCGCTATTTTGGGTCAACTTAACTGCCACTTGTCTTATGCCTTACCTCATGTCAGCAGCAGTGATAAGGTCGACCCCAGCTCCTATGCATGCGTTATGAACTACAGCCAATACTGGTTTAACGCACTCCTCTAGCGATGTTATACCATCCTGCAAACATTTATGAACAACAGTTATCTATACTAATATTATAAAGAGGTAATGTTTGTGGGTTTGCGAGTTTGTGTGGGTTTGTTAAAGGTAATCTCTGGATCTACTGAACCGATTTTCAGAATTCTTTCACCAGTAGAAGGCTACGTTATTGTGGAGTGTCATAAGCTATCTTCAAAATTAATTACGCGTTTTTACTTAAACTTGAATAATGTAATCCAAGTCGTAAAGAAAATTGCTTTCATCGCGTGCGCTGCGGAAACTATTGAAGATAGAACAAAACAATGTACTGCAATATTAAAGAAAGTATCAAAATCTGTAAAAAGTTCGCGATAGCATATGCCTCTCTCCTAAGTCCTACGGATAACTCACAAGAACTGCTGTTAAAATTGTGGATAGAAAAATATTAATTTTTGTGAAGCTTATTTAACCCATATGGTATTTATTTATATTTTTATAAATATGTTTATTAGAACGGATATTTAATGTAGAATATTAGTGCCAAAAACAGCACTATAATATATTACATAATTACTCACTGTATGATTTATTTATTTATTATTATTCAATATATCAGAAAAATTGTTACAGAGAACCATGAAAAGTCCCCACATAAACCACAAAGGGTTTTTGCACACATAATATAACTTTTACTGGTTACATATTATTATGATAATTTGTGTTGTTTTACATAACTAGCTAGTAAAAAAATCACATTAAAAAGTGTTTTTATGTTGGTAGTCTACTATAATAATAATAAGCAAAAAACTAATTTTAATTCTTGAAAATGATGAAGTTATGCACTTTGAATAAGATTATTACCTGGCAGTAACCAATTAATGTATTGAGGATCCGAGCTTTTCTTGCTATATCGTCAAACTCCTCTGCCTTGCTTGTTTCTTCTAGTAGACTATTAAAATCTATTCCTGTAATAAAATCCAAAAAATCATAAAAGTAATATCGTAATTCGTAACTCCATTCCAAATTTCAGCAAAATCAGTTAAGAAATTTTAGCTTGAACACATATTTTCGCAATTTTAATGGCATTAATATATAAAAAAAAATTATTATCTTCATAATATATTAAATTCTCTCGCTTTTCCTTGTTACCAAATCCTCCAAAACGGCTAGACCGATTGTTATGAAATTTTCAGTTTAGATCTCTAGGTCTGGGAGCAGGTTGTTATCTATTTTTGACGTCCCTAAGTGAGAAGAATTTATAAGGCAAAACAACGATTGACAGGTCAGCTAGTAAGTAATTTAAAATACATTTTAAGACTTTCTACGAAGCACGCCATAGAGTTTTCATGTGTGGAGGAGTAACAAAATATTGTAGTATGTGTGTTAAACTCTCTCAGGTAATAAATCTCAAAGTAATAAATATAATATCACCTGCAGTAAAATGCTTTCCCTGGCCCGACAACACTATAACTCTGCATTCAGGGTTATCATTCAGTGATGTAAAACAGGCTGCTAGTTCCCTGGAATAGAACGTTATGGAAGTTTATGGAACTGGCACATAATAGGCGGTATTAAACACGAATATGAATTTTTTTTTTAAATAAGTGACAGGCAAATTTTTTTACAGAGTTTTTTTAATACATGAAAGTATTTGATGAAAACTTGGAGCACAATAGATCAGAGATGGTCAACATGCTACGGGAGCAAAGGAGCCTTGCACAGCGGCACCCTTAAGATTTTAAAAATAGCATGGGATATAAATGAAAATGAAATGAAAATGAAAAATCTTTATTTTCACAAAGGCCTAATTAATAGGCTCTTATAAAAAGTCAAAACTCTACCGCCAGGTTCGGAAAGCAGGTTTGCACCGAGAAGAACTGGCAAGAAACTCGGCACTTGCTCTTTTCAAAAAAAAATGTCATTATATACAATTTCTTAAATAATATCAAAAATTATTACATAATTTTTAAGATATCTCGTGAGGAGATGGAAATATAATATCCCTATCATTCCAAGAATTCTTGTCATTGAAAAATTCTTCAACAGTATAGTAACCCCGATTTATTAGATGTTTTTTGACAGTGACTTTAAACCTGTGTAAAGGTAAGTCCAAAACAGACTTCGGGATCATATTGTAGAAGCGTACACTCAACCCCACAAAGGACTTCTGTACTTTACGTAAACAGTGTGGTGCTACAACTAACTTGTGTCCGCCATTTCTAATTGGACGGTTACTTACATCTATACGTTGCTTATAATTATTAATGTTTTGATGTACAAAGAGTAAGCAATTATAAATGTATCGAGATGCCACTGTAAGAACACCTATTTCTTTAAATTTTTGCGTGGCTTCTATTTGTATATGGATCTAATTGCTCTCTTTTGTAATACAAATATAGTTTATCTACGCTCATTGCTTAAAGTTCGAATTATGAAATCGAAATGTGTCAAATAATTACCTACTTTATTCACAGACTTCTATAATTATTAAAAAGTTATTCATAATAACATCGCTCTACTATGGAAATATTTAAAGAAAGTTGTTTAATATCCATAACGATACACGGCTCTGGATTCCTGTATTTGTATCTGGGGTTTTGAAGGAACTGATTACAGTACCGCTATCGGCAATACAACGGTTAACGGTTACAATTATCTGGGGTAGGTAATATTTTTTATGTAATATTTTTTTAAGTGAATCCACAGACAACATATAGTTGGTAGCCATTGCCGAGAGTAGGTATAGATGGGCCATGATTGACCATAGACAACAACGCAATGTCTAACGTTCCGCGTAACGTTTTACCTGGGCCTGTGATTATGATTATGATTACGATTACGATTACGATAACGATTACGATTATGACGTTATCTCGTAAATCTATCGTCCGTAAACCGACTTTACGGACAACCAATTTTTTTTGATACTTAGTCAAAACTTTGCGCTGAAAAATGTCTAGTAGTGAAACCTACTAAAGAAAATTTCACTCCACCTGACATCTTAGTAGTTGCAATGATTTACGACAAAAGTTAGCAAGATTTTATGATTTGGATATATGATAATAATATGAGCGTAGATAAAGTAGTGTATGAAACTCTACATAATTAGGTATTAAAACACTCGTGTGATACTATTAAAAAACTCGCCTGCGGCTCGTTTTTTAAACTCACACTCGTATTTTAATACCCCCCATTATGTAACCGTTACATAAACTACTATTGAATATCAGCAGCTTTGCCCCATAATAGATATAATGAAATAGTATAATATATAATGAGCATGGGATATACAGGGTCATATAAAAAATACCAAATCGCTTTTGGCCTGTATAATAAAGAGATAAATAACTTGGAGTCAAATACCCAATTGCACAAAATCAGAGGAGCAGAGATTTTGTGCAATCCTATTGGTTAATATTTCTCCATTTCTCCGCTCCACTGCCACGCTCCTCTCCTGTGGATTGCCAGCCATACTTACTTCCACATGGCCTTATTGAAGGTGTTCAGTTGTTTTGGTCTATTCAACTCCACGTGGAAAACATTCTTTATTGGAACCGTTACGGCTAGAGTTTCAAACTTTGGCACTTCTACGTTCGAAGAGAACAGCCTTGTTAGTGTTCCTGTAACTGGAATTTAGTGACATTAATTAATCACTCTAATGACTTTAAAGTTCCGTACCCCAAGGATAAAAATGGGACCCTATTACTAAGACTTTGCTGTCTGTCCATCCGTCTGTCACCAGGCTGTATCTCTTACTAAACTGTGATAGCTACAGACTTGAAATTTTCACAGATGATGTATTTATATTGCCATTATAAAAACAAATAATAAAAAATTTAATAAAATAAATATTGAAGCGAGCTCCCATACAACAAACATGATTTTTAGCTTGTTTTTGCTTACACTTAAAATTTTCACAGAATATTAAGTTATAATAAATGATTAAATTAAAATAAAATATAAAAGTATTATGGGGGCTCCCAAGTCCCATACAACAAACGAGATTTTGCTGGTTTTTGAATTTAGTGGGCATTGGTGTTTAGTTTGCTTTAATACTATTGAGAATGGGCCTTGAGAGTACGGAATCCTCAGTGCGCGAGCCCGACTCGCACTTGACCATTTTTTTTTTACAACCAGCTAAGTACCTAACTAAAAAGCTAGGTTTAGATTATCAACAAAACATAAACAAGTTCACTTCTGCAAGCTATTCTCTCTTTGTTTAGTAGCTTGCATGACTGTTTACATTGCTCTTCGAAGCCTAAGCCTAATCTAAACTTCGCTAAAGTGTATTAAATAAACAGGTATTGGAGTTTTATTTACGAAATAAATTTTATTTTTTTATGTATTCATAGCTTACCGGGTCCAAATTTTGACGATCTTATCAAAACTACCGATTTGCTAAAGTAAGCCATAGCAGAACTTTTGATTGTAGTACAAGTAAACTAAACTAAAACCAAATTTAAAGTTTTGAAAGTCCAAAGTCCCAAAATTGAATCTTATTTTTGTTTTGAATTTGAATTGAGAATTCCTTTCGACTTGACATTGACAATAACATGACAATTGACAACCACAGACCAATTGACAGACAACAACAAACGACTGTCAAGTGTCAAATGAAATGCCACTTTGACTTTAATAATTTCACTTTTGATTGACTCCAGACTCTATCTTTTTGAGCCTGTATTCGGTTTTAGCCAGTTTCAGCTAAAAATCTAATTTCAGCCTTACTTTCGCTTCCAAAACATAATATGTTTGTGAGTTATGGTTTCGGTATCACCTGAAAAACCTAAATAGTAAACCAGGAAATTAAAATCTGGAGTTTATATGCGCCCTGTACATTGTATCTATAGGCAAGGATCATTACGATCTTTCCAAAGGTTCTTTACAAAGCTTTTGAAAAAAAAAACTATACAAACCAAGGTAATGGTAGGTACCTACCATAGAAGTAATGGCGATGGATGGTCATAGGGGTAGTAACTAGTATAATTCCGCAGCCACCAATAGACTATAAGGGTGCGTTTCCATAGAAAATACTGAAATACTTTTTTGGCAATATAATATTCTGTAAATTAAGGAAGGAAACTCGGTATTTTTTTAGTCAACGCTAAAGTATTGGTGACGAAATATTTTCATTTGAATAGGTACACCGTCTCGTAAGTCGTAATAATCGGCACTTAGTAAGTAGGTACCTAGTTTTAATTGCAATTTGAATTGAAGGCACGTTTTCATGACGGGACGTTGTGGTGGTCCAAAAAAACACGCACGATTTTTAACTAGGTTTAATGAGTCAGTCCGTGTCACCATTTTTAGGGTTCCGTAGCCGAATGGCAAAAAACGGAACCCTTATAGATTCGTCATGTCTGTCTGTCCGTCTGTCCGTCTGTCCGTCTGTCCGTCTGTCCGTCTGTCCGTCTGTCCGTCTGTCCGTCTGTCCGTCTGTCCGTCTGTCCGTCCGTATGTCACAGCCACTTATTTCCGAAACTATAAGAGCTATACTGTTGAAACTTGGTAAGTAGATGTATTCTGTGAACCGCATTAAGGTTTTCACACAAAATTAAAAAAAAAGTAATAAATTTTGGGGGTGCCCCATACTTAGAACTGAAACTCAAAAATTTTTTTTTCATCAAACCCATATGTGTGGGGTATCTATGGATAGGTCTTCAAAAATGATACTAAGGTTTCTAATATCATTTTTTTCTAAAATGAATAGCTTGCGCGAGAGACACTTCCAAAGTGGTAAAATGTGTGTCCCCCCCCCCTGTTACTTCTAAAATAAGAGTATGATAAAACTAAAAAAAATACATGATGTACATTACCATGCAAACTTCCACCGAAAATTGGTTTGAACGAGATCTAATAAGTAGTTTTTTGATATTTACAATTAAACCTCTAAAAACAAAGTTACTTTTGCGGTTCGATAAGAAAAGTGGTTTTTATGGTTTTATTCCTCCGGTTGTAGAACGGAACCCTCAGTGCGCGAGTCCGACTCGCACTTGACAGGTTTTTATAATATTGCGATGATTGAGTCATTTTCACTATGTACCTATGTTATTAGTAACTTTTATCTAATCTGTAGGTAGACACTTAAACCACCATTCTAGATTATGTAAATAAATTAGTAATAAGTTTTACAACAAAACTTACTTAGGTACTTAGTTTCTTATAATTAATCAAGCGTGAATTGGCATCTCCTATGCAAGCGCAACCTTGTACCACTGCTGTAGGTATTATACCATCACTTTCCATCAGGTGTGATAATAATCAAGCGCTAGTCCATTCCATTCAATTAAGGTCGTAGACGGTTTGTATTTGTCCTCCTCGTACTTGCGAATACGTTGGTCATTGGTGGGTGCGACAGACAGCATCGCGGGAGAACAGACCATTATACCTACTTAATTATAGACAAGGACGACGACGCGGGGTTTACGCAGTCGGACCCCATCATCCCCGCGTAGGGCGGGTACACGATCGCTGACCGCGCGGGGCACCCAGCTCTTCCACACCACCGGGCCTCAAGCTGGGAAGGCGAGGCCTTAGCCCCTTACCGGGGCTAAAAGAACAATATCGGGGGATCAAGGGTCCCCCGCGACACAACGTCCGGGTGAGGAGGCATGGCCCTTACCCCCGTAGGGACTCGTTCCCTACGGAGAAGACCACACAGCAGCTCCGCCACAGAATACCTTATTAGTGCCTCCGCTTCGCTTCCGTAAATTACCTGCGGGGCTAGACAAAGTCACAGTCGTTTGGCGTTAACGCTAGTCGACAAAAATGTATGGACAAAACAAATGACTGTAGAAAAACCACGATAATAATTACTAAAACACGCTGTGTTTGATCACTTTGATACTGTCGGCTGTCAATTGTAAAGCGAAGTACGGTAAAGTTATCTACAAGGTCCGCGAGAACGCCAGCGAGCGTTCAAGTTGTCGTAGTTAATTATCAAAAACAGCGTGTTTTAGTAATAATATCATCGTGGTTTTTCTAAGGTCATTTGTTTTGTCCATACATTTTTGTCGACTAGCGTTAACGCCAAACGACTGACTTTGTCTAGCCCCGCTGGATACAAAAATATTCCGTAATATTTAGGCTGGATGGTGGACAATCTTCATGTATTTTCCGTCGGAAGCCACGGTATTACCCTCGCCTCGCCGTACTGGCTTGTGGCCTGTGGGTCTTGTTTAGCTGGTGACCCAGCGCGGTCAGCGGTCATGTCGCTGCCCTGCGCGGGGATGTCCAGTTGAGTGAACCTCGCGTCGTCATCATCGTCTCCATCGCCGTCTACGCGCAACCGCGTGGGGGACGGAGACCGCAGGAGCTCGCGAGGTAGCGGACGTACGTTTGGTGGTCGATCGATGAGTGGTGCGATCCCGTGGAGATGCGCGCACGGCCCGTAGTCCGCGCGAGCGAACAGGCGTTGTGCGAGGGTGCGGACAAATTCCTCCACGGTGGTTGTCCAGCGGGGCTAGACAAAGTCACAGTCGTTTGGCGTTAACGCTAGTCGACAAAAATGTATGGGACAAAACAAATGACTGTAGAAAAACTACGATAATAATAGTACCTACTAAACACGCTGTGTTTGATACTGTCGGCTGTCAATTATTGTCAAGCGAAGTACGCTAAAGTTATCTACAAGGTCTGCAAGAACGCCAGCGAGCGTTCAAGTTGTCGTAGTCAAATATCAAAAACAGTGTGTTTAGTGCTATTATTATCGTGGTTTTTCTACAGTCATTTGTTTCGTCCACACATTTTTGTCGACTAGCGTTAACGCCAAACGACTGTGACTTTGTCTAGCCCCGCAGGTGTCCCGGTGTATCACGTCATTCCTGACGTACCTCGGGGCTCCTGCAATCAGGCGCAAGCACTTGTTTTGTTGTATTACGATTACAAACCTCTTCAATACAAGTTTATTTTTGTGACCGGCTCAACAGATGGCGTTGTAACAATCATGTAACTCGCTAACAGTTTTCTTTTCACGTAAGGTAAATGCGGTGCCGGTGCCTATGAAATCCATTGTTTGGACAGCTGCAGCAGCAGTGATAATTTTTGAAAGGCGCAATTATTTAAAGATTGCGTTTGACGTTGTTATATCTACAAAAATCTTATTAATAATTACCTACATGATACATCTTTACTACACATACTATTACTATGTTATATACTTATACTATACCTACTAATATTATAAAGAGGTAACGTTTGTGGGTTTGTGACGTTGTAAGGGGTAATCTCTGGATCTACTGAACCGATTTTCAAAATTCTTTCACCAATAGAAAGCTACGTTGTTGTGGAGTGTATGTGTGTGGCTATCTATAATAATTTTCAAAATTACTTACGCATCTTTACTTAAACTTGAATAATGTAATCCAAGTCGTAAAGAAAATTGCTTTCACCGCGTGCGCTGCGGAAACTATTGAAGATAGAACAAAACAATGTACTACAATATTAAAGAACGTATCAAAATCTGTAAAAAAGTCCGTGATAGCATATGCCTACTCACAATAACTGCGTTTACGGTAAAAATTGTGGATTAAAAAATATTAATTTTTGTGAAGCTCATTTAGCCCATGTGGTATTCGTTTATCACACTTCACATTATCACACTTCACATTACACTTCACACTAATATTATAAAGGCGAAAGTTTGTGTGTAAGTGCGTGTGTGTGTATGTTTGCTACTCCTTCACGCCGCAGCTACTGAACCGATTTGGCTGAAATTTGGAACATAGGTAGCTTATATGGCATTTTCGGAATAAGGTTTTTTCTTTCTTTCTTTCTTTAACCCGGATTAAAACATAGGCTACTTTTTATCCGGAATATTTGTGCCCCTTACTTACTTTACACAATTTGAAGAAACACCTTCAAAGATATTAGCAATATAAAAAAATTGGTTGCCTGTAAAGTCGGTTTACTGACGATAGTTGAACGTGACAACGTCTTCATTGTCGCTCGTTCCGCGCTCGCGAGGTAACGCCGGTAACGCCGCATGAGCGAGGTAACGCCGGATGAGTCATGTTTTTTCGTGCGCGCAACCGGCTCTATCGATTTATAAGACGTTGTCGCGCCGCCGCCTACGTAATCGATAAAGTATCTATCCGATTGCGTCGCGTCCAGCGCTGTAGAACGCGTGTGAAATATTACGCGGGACAAACTGCCCAGGACAAAAATATTTCTAACGCGGAACGGAGTCTGTTAGTAATAAATAATATAATACTACATAATATAATATTTATTTTAAGTTATTGCATAGCTTCTATCGCGGGCCTTGAGCGTGGAGACCGAATCCAGAAATTCCGTAACGAATAAACCTAACACTTTTTAGTTTTGCCATCTATCGATGAATAGCAGAACTTTTAATGACTTTTTGAAATATCACGCTTGTCTCTTTAGTTCAGCAACTCATCTCTAGGTGGCATTGGTTGTTTATATTTATACAACCAATGCCACCTAGAGACGAGTGATATTTCAAAAAGTCATTAAAAGTTCTGCTATTCATTGATAGATGGCAATAATAATTGCATAAGTTGATAAAAACAGTTAGGCAATAGCTTTACCGCGACAGTCTCCGAGTGCCACACGTCTTTTTTATTTATTGGTTTCGCCAAGAACACTATTCGCTACTTGAAAAGGATCTGTATGCTCCAATATGCAGGAAAAGTAAGTAGTCTGAGGATGTCTCGGTGTCGGGACGAAACGTGCGACGAAAAAAGTGTTGAAAGAATTGTGTGTGGTGTTTCATGTGTGCACATTGTAATTTTTTCGTGTTTCTATTTTGTCTGAATCTACGTGCAACCAAAATAAAGACTGATTTTTTTCTTTCTTCTATATAGGGTTATATAAAATACCAAATCACTCTCCGCCTGTAGTTGTGTACATTAACACTAACAACTTTTGTTCTACGGCTTTTCAAAATTCAGTATTAAAATATTTCATACAAAAAAATGTTATTTCTGTAAAGTGTCATTACACTGTTGCGAGTTCGCGCGCCATGCCGACTTGCCGATGTTACATTACAGAGTAGGAACAAGTAGAGTATCTCTGTAAAATATTGTATTGTATATTTGATATAGGTATGCGATATTTTCTCAAAATATCGAGTAAAAAAAGTCGTACAACAAAAGTTGTTAGTTTTAATCTGTGCAGTTTTAATGTAAACAAATACAGGCCGAGAGCGATTTGGTATTTTTATTATAACCCCATGTATAGAAGAAAGAAATAAATCATTCTTTATTTTGGTTGCATATACTTAGATTCAAACAAAATAGAAACACTAAAAAATTACAATGTGCCCAATTGAAACCACACACAATTCTTTCCACACTTTTTTCGACACTTTTTTTTATAACTATAATAAATATAATATACCTACTTAGCTACTTACGACTCAAGGTCATAGCTGCTGCGTGGTAGGAACGCCCAAAAATCCAGGCCTGTGTTGTCTAGGATAGGCAACAACCTAGCTTCCTGTAATGATGTCATTTATTGTCTATTGAATTTCAATTTGTATGAATACTTAAGTACGCGAAATTGAAGCGTGACAAACATACTAAAATGCGCTGTGGTCTGACCCATTGGTCGAAATACGATTGTAACCTAACCCATTATTGGAACGAAAGTTCCTTTTCGGACGGTATACAGTACTAGGTTAGGCGAAATAAAATCGCTTTTTTCCTTTATGGAAATCTCGACTTCGTGTCAAGAATCCACAAAAATCCCAGGCATGACCTGCAGTGAGAACTATAAAGATAATTTACTTATTAAGTTAAGTTTTGTTAAAGATCTTTACTATCCGGAGACAAAAGATACGAAAAAAGGTATAAAGAGAGTATTTGTCACCTCGAAATCTGCCGCCCCGGGCTATAAAAAGCTAGAAACTACGCTACGTTCCGGCGCGATGCTGTGTACAAACCATTAGGGGTTGCTTAGCCCTTTCCAAGTCAGTAATTTACACTGATAAGACACCTCAAGACATGGGCATCCGAACGATTTACGTAAGCCTTTTTCGTACAAGCAAACAGTAGCGCCATTTGTCAAAATTCTATACGTGGCTGCTGAGCGAACTACAGCGTGGCATTACTGTTGGTGGCAAAACAAGCCATTTTGGCACCGATAAATTGGCGCCATCCCCCCTGTCCAGAGTAGATGGAATCGCTGTGAAGCAGAAATACGATTGGATACAATTTTCTCGATAAAAAGTTCTCTGAAAAGTTGCTCCAAAATCTTAATTTATTTTCTAATTTTTATCGGAAACTTGCAACTGTAATTGCAATTTTTGTTATAATGTGTCGGTGAAATAATATCCAAAAACTTTTTACACTTTTTTTTGAAGATCTACAGGTGTCTGTGGCGATCGTAGAAAAGTCATTTTAGCTTAGGCCTGAGGCTGGGGGGGCTCGCCAAGCAACCTCCACGAGTGCCTGAGTGCTACGGTGCCTTTCTGTAGCGCACGGGCCGGTGCTCCCTGGTAACGTCGGTTAATAGCCGACGGCTAATAGCTTGGCCCGGTGGATAGGTGACGTTTCTTCGCGTGTCCCTCTGGGCCCCAGCAGAGGGCACAGTGTCGAAACGTCTACACCCCGGAGGAGGAAGAAAACCTCATTAAAAAATTACAGGCGGGGGCGGAAACGCCCACAAGTCCCCTCGGGGCACTACGAGGAAGACAACCTCGTAAAAAAATCACCGAAGTGGGCGGGAACGCACGTCGAGAGGGACAATTACTGTGGCACATCCCTCTCGCAGGAGACGCACCGGTTGCTGGAGGACGAACATCTTTCTTCGGCTTCCGGGTGCGCCGGCCTGCGGGTGACGGACGTAAAGGGCTATGGCGTCCGTTACCCGAACTACATCAACAGGCCGAGGAGGTGGCGCGCCCTGTTCAGGACGCGCCTCCCAGGAGAAGTCGGCAGCGGTCAGGCTGCCGGCAGCAGCGACGGGACCTGCCGCTCAGGTGGCGGGTCGGGGCCTGGCGGGAGCGCGGTGAATACGCAAGTGAATCCCGTGGCAAGGGACAGGTTTTAGTGGGTGCAAGCCCCACATAACCCCTCCGTTTCCCCTGACGGAGGGGTATGCGTTAGGCATTTCCTGTCGTTAAAAAAAAAAAGGCCTGAGGCTGAAAGTTTGGTCTAGCTTTAAAAAAAACTGTTTAATATAAAGTAAGAAGACTTTATTTTGGCATGTTCAGACAAAATAGAAACACGAAAAAAAATGTGCAGTCATAAAATAGTAAGTAAAAAATAGAAAACTAAGAAACTTTTTTCAAAGTCGGTTGAAATTGTGTGTCGGATTAAAAAAGTTAGGATTGTTTTTCTAGGCTATGACACTTTCGAGGTCGCGGATATTCAAAGAATTAACAAGTAGTATCGTTTACATATCAAATAGCCGGGTAGCGTATTAGCAAAGTTTTGTGGTTGAGTTACTATTGACGTACTAAAAAATATTCTCTTACACACATTAAAATAAAATCTTGTCACAGATTCACCGGACATGCGGAAAATATTTTAATAAGTTTACATGTAGTTATTCCCATTTATGTCACAAATATATTATTTACATTTTACAAAGAGCCTGTACGTTAGGCCTATAATATTATGTAAAATAAAAAAGTTTAGTTTTGATTTGATTTATCTTGACATATTGATATATTTCAGATTTTGAATTTACATTTTGCTTATACGCAGCCCGGGTATTGTGATTTTGAATAGCTGAAGCAATAAATCAATCATAAAATATGTCGATACGTGACCTAGAAACTAACACATACTATCATTGTATTTGCGTATGAGTAGGTATTGTTAGCCAATAGGCCAAAATTCCTCAACTGTCTCCTTATGCAAAGAACTACGGTTAAACTTGACCCTTCTGATGGTCTGCGGGACGGGGCGGGAGCCGCTCAACCAATCAGCTAGTCTGTCACTGTCCGCTGACAGCGCTGCCGTATCATTACCAATCGCATCACCCGCCCCGCGTCCCGCAGACCATCAGGAGAGTCAAGTATATAGCGGTTTACCTATAAGAAGTGAAGTCCGAAAAGAAGGCGGCATTGGACGGTGTTACGTCAATATTTAACGGGTTAAACGGTTATTTAAGTAATTTTTAGTGATCTGTGGGGCAATTCACGTAAAATTTTCACACACTGAGTGATGTGAAACACGAAAAAGAAAAAAAAACACTGAAAAAGGAACATTACGTCTATTGACTCAGAGTGTAAAATTGAATGTATTTCATCATAGGAAATACAATGCTAGACTTGAGTGAATTCAATCTCAGAATTGTCGACCAACACGGCGTATTGAACTACATTCAGTTTTAGGCTCTATGTCAATAGTGCTAAAATTAATTTTTCAGTGTTCGCAATAAATGTTAAATTCAAAATTCAAAATTCAAAATATATTTATTTCACATAGGCCTAATTTACAAGGCACTTGTAAAACGTCAACAATATTTGTTACATAATATTATGTACGGTGATAACTACAAGTCGACTTAAAACTAAGTTTACGAGGGTTCCAACGCGCCCTGCACTGAGAAGAAGATTTAAATATCGTCTACTCATGTATACGTATATACTAAATGCCATCACCTTTTTAAACATTTCACATCACGAAATGTAACCAACATTCTACGAGAATAGCCCCCCTGGGGTGCGATTCACGTAAGGTTTTCACACACTGAGTAATGTGAATCATTAAATAATAAAAACAACTATACGTCTATTCTATTTTATCTGCAAAGATCTTGAATATACTCCCAGGCACTGTCTTTCCCACAACCCTACAACCCGGGTGCCTTCAAATCAAGAGTGAATAGGTATCTTCTAGGCAAGCGCATTCCACCTTAGGCTGTATCACCACTTTCCATCAGGTGTGATCAAAGTCAAACCCTATATTGTTAAAAAAACTGGTCAAGTGCGAGTCGGGCTCGCGCACTGAGGGTTCCGTACTATTCCAACCAAAACACTCCTCTCATTCTGGCCACCAAGTTCAAAAACGAGCAAAAATATCACGTTTATTGTATGGGAGGCCCCCTTTATTCTTATTATATTTATATATTTTATTCTAGTTTTTAGTATTTATCGTTGTAGCGGCTACAGAGATACATCATTTCTGAAAATTTCAGCTGTCTAATTATAACGGTTCAAGAGATACAGACGGACAGACGGACGGACAGCGAAGTCGGTACGGAACCCTAAAAACTATAGGTAATAATAGTAGAATAATGCGAAGGAAAAGATAAAAGATCCATCGCAAAGAGACCTAACACCATTGACCTTGCGACCTCCATTAATTTATACTGACCTTGATAATTAGCTCACTCATTAGTATTATCATTGTAATAAATATCTAGCTTCCAACATAATATTTGTTGTAACTTTTTACTAACAAATAATAAAGAAGAATATGGCAATTTTACTGAAAAAACGGCTAAAACTCACTATGACTTGGTCAGGATCGCCCGACCAGTTTCGGACCCATCAGGGGTCCTTCTTCAGGGGCATAGTGCACGCGCGGACGCCCGAGCTATACTGCTGAAATGCGGCCGGCACGGCGCGCTGCGCGCAACGCGCGCTGCGAAGGCGGTGGCTGCGGCGCGCGGGGAGGTGACACCCCACCCGCCTCTGACTCCTGAAGGTCTTGTCCATCACAATCTTGAAACTTCATACACGCCGAACTAATGGTGTCTATCTCGTGACCCATAGATGTTGCAGTCCTGCACTGAATAAGTGGTTTCCACGCCGGGTGCAACGCCCAACCGGTGTCCCGATTAAAATTCGGATGTCTATAAATCTCGATGGCCTCACGAATCCTACGAGGTACTACAAGTTTTTCCCTGGACAACACGGAGGCCTTGTCAAAACGAATGTAGTGAGAAACATCCGAATTCTGGACATGTTCCGCTATTGCTGACCCATTTGTGTCCACTTTCTTTACACTGCGTATATGTTCCAAAATCCTTGTCTGGATGTTACGACGAGTCTCGCCAATGTAGCTCTTCCCGCAGTCACAAGGAATCTTGTATACGCCAGGTACGCTCAGGGGATCACTATCTTTGGGGGAACGCAAAATATCTCGAATTTTTCCGGATGGACGGAACCTAGTGCCTATGTCATATTTGCGTCTCAGAAGATGACTTATCTGATCCGTTACCCCCTTGATATAAGTAAGATAGGCTGGCGAACGTTCAACGGCCATAGATTTCGGTCTAGAGGTATTATGGGCAACCCGCACACTTTGGCGCCAACTGTACCCATTGTGCTCCAAAACTTGCCTCACCTGCTTTAGCTCGTCATCTACGTAAGGTGGATCGCACAAACATAAGGCCCGATTAATTAGACATCGGTGACAAAGATCTATTATCCCAATTGCGTCCACACAACCCAACTGCTCCGAAAATTTATGGCTTACCAAAAATTCATAAACCTGAATGGCCTTTAAGACCAATAGTCAGTCAGATAGACTCGCCAACGTACAAAATATCCAAACACCTGTCCTCCGTATTAACACCTTATACGGGAAAAACAAGTAGTTACGTGAAGGACTCCAGGCATTTCGTTCAGTTAATAAAAAAGGAAAAGATTGCTGAATCGGAAATAATGGTGAGCTTCGATGTGGAGTCCCTTTTCACTAATGTCCCGGTGGATGAGGTGTCTCAATTGGCAGCAGATATACTAAAACAGTCAAATGCTCCTGTAGCTTATTTGGAGCTTTGCGAGTTTTGTCTCAAAAATTGCTATTTTGTTTGGCGAGGCGATTATTACCTACAGGTTGATGGTGTGGCTATGGGCTCGCCTATAGCGCCGGTGGCGGCGAATATATTCATGGAATGGTTGGAAAATGAGCTCATAAATAGGATGCCTTTAAAACCTCGCTGTTGGTTACGTTACGTGGATGATGTGTTTGCCATTGTGAACAAAAACGACCTGGCTATTGTATTACAGAACATAAATAGTTTACATAGTAAGATACGGTTCACCATGGAAGAAGAGAGCCAGGGAAGGTTGCCGTTTTTAGACGTGATGGTTATAAGAGAACCCGGAGGAGGTTTGAGTACTACGGTCTACCGTAAACCTACTCATACTAATAAATATTTACATGCGAGTTCTCACCACCATCCGGCTCATTTATCATCTGTGCCGAGAAGTCTAATTAATCGGGCCTTATGTTTGTGCGATCCACCTTACGTAGATGACGAGCTAAAGCAGGTGAGGCAAGTTTTGGAGCACAATGGGTACAGTTGGCGCCAAAGTGTGCGGGTTGCCCATAATACCTCTAGACCGAAATCTATGGCCGTTGAACGTTCGCCAGCCTATCTTACTTATATCAAGGGGGTAACGGATCAGATAAGTCATCTTCTGAGACGCAAATATGACATAGGCACTAGGTTCCATCCATCCGGAAAAATTCGAGATATTTTGCGTTCCCCCAAAGATAGTGATCCCCTGAGCGTACCTGGCGTATACAAGATTCCTTGTGACTGCGGGAAGAGCTACATTGGCGAGACTCGTCGTAACATCCAGACAAGGATTTTGGAACATATACGCAGTGTAAAGAAAGTGGACACAAATGGGTCAGCAATAGCGGAACATGTCCAGAATTCGGATGTTTCTCACTACATTCGTTTTGACAAGGCCTCCGTGTTGTCCAGGGAAAAACTTGTAGTACCTCGTAGGATTCGTGAGGCCATCGAGATTTATAGACATCCGAATTTTAATCGGGACACCGGTTGGGCGTTGCACCCGGCGTGGAAACCACTTATTCAGTGCAGGACTGCAACATCTATGGGTCACGAGATAGACACCATTAGTTCGGCGTGTATGAAGTTTCAAGATTGTGATGGACAAGACCTTCAGGAGTCAGAGGCGGGTGGGGTGTCACCTCCCCGCGCGCCGCAGCCACCGCCTTCACAGCGCGCGTTGCGCGCAGCGCGTCGTGCCGGCCGCATTTCAGCAGTATAGCTCGGGCGTCCGCGCGTGCACTATGCCCCTGAAGAAGGACCCCTGATGGGTCCGAAACTGGTCGGGCGATCCTGACCAAGTCATAGTGAGTTTTAGCCGTTTTTTCAGTAAAATTATTATGTCTACTCACGGAAGTCTTAATTCTAATAAAGAATATGGCAATGAGTTTTGCCAGCATATAACGTTTTTGCATCTACATGTTTATAGTATAAAAAACTTTGCTAAAAAATTCCTATTCAGTATTCACCACATATTGGATCCGAAAGATTGTTTTCTGATATTTCCCAGATTTAGACCTAACGGGAACCAATATGCGGTAAATGAGCATTTTTGGCCGATGAAAAACCTGTAGATGCCTCTTCAATCCCACAACAAACTGAGCCGGGTTTTGTTTTTATCACCATTTCACAATGGCTCTTAAAACTAATTGAGCTAGTATAATCAGCAGATCAATATCATTCCCAAGGATTTGAATGATGTAAAATTCATGTCATTGATAATAGAAGGCAGCACGTATGGATGTGGCTTCGTAGAGTAATTTCGCAGTTGATTATAAATGTTAATTGGCGTAGAGGTCGCAAAGGTAGCATTACAGTTAAGGCCATTGTATACTGACTTAGCGGAACGCAAATAGGTGTTTTCAAAAATGATATCTATGCCTGTATAGAGAGGGTTGCAAGTCCAGAGCTAGGCCTACATTTTATTATGGAAATATGGCTTTTGGTTATAACGTTTTTACCCCCCGAAACGTTTACAAAATTGGTCAATTTTGGTGTCATTAGATTCAGTACACCTTAATCTAGGCTCGTACGTTTTATTTTTTAGTATTTTAGTTTATTTAATTAAAAAAAAATTAAAATACTCGAGCAAGTTTTTAGGTCAAAAATTTGGATATTTATACTCAAATAACTTTTTATATAAATAATATTTCTTAAAAAGTAAAACATATGAGCATAGTACTTTGTAGTATCTGCAACATATCCAAAAATTATGAAAATCGGACTACACTTACGGGTAGAAAAACGTTATCGCTTTTTGAATGAAAGCTTACAGTTATACAATCCTCTTAATACGTTATAACTAGACGGAAACAGAGGCTCGCTTACTACAAATTATTATATTTCCGAGTAGATACCTAGTTCATAAAATGCTACTCCATCCTAACGATTCGCGTCAAGCTCTAGCTATTTCATTATATTCGGCACATATGCGGGCTATAGGGACTTGATTGCTGAGTCGCGTCCTACCAAATGGTACATATATGGAAAATTTTACGTGTCGACTTCGTACAGAAACGGGGATATTTACTTGGCAGTTGGCACTGTAATGAATACAACAAGTATCGCATCTTTTTATTCGTTTTCTATCCTGTCTAGATTATAAGTGGAGATAATTTTCACTCAGTCAACAGACATTTACCCTGGACTGTGCGGATCGCGCGAAAAAATGTCGCCAGTTCGGTGCCAAAAATGCTTGTTTTGCCACCAACAGTAAGACCAAGCTGTAGTCGCTCAGCAGCCACCTATAGAATTTTGACAGATGGCGCTATTTTTCCTCTACTTATACAGATTGAAGCTATCATGGTTAATAAATAATGCGACAATAGTGTGCTCTTTCCTATTTGTCTCGTCTCGGCGAATTAATATCGGATTAATTTTAATTTGTTTTATCCCTCAAACCACCAAGGGTAGGTTTTGCTTGAGAATCCTAGGATCACACGACGATAAGGTAGTAAATTACAATTAAGGGGATTTATTGAATTTATCTCACGGAGATGTGGTAGGTGCGACATGCAGCGTCGCGGAAGAATATAGCAGAAAAACGACGTTTTCCCTAATTACTCAAAAACTAAACTGGTTATCAAAAATCCGTTCTAAGCGTTTTAGGATATTATTATTACCGATACATTAAAACAAAAATTACAATTACATCCATTGTAGTTTCCGATAAAATATAGAAAAACTGAGATTTTGGAGCAACTTTTGGGAGAACTTTCTATCGAGAAAATTGTATCCAATCGTGTTTCTGCTTCTAAGCGATTTTAGATTAAAGACCCAAAATACATGACGTGTAAATTCGAAAGTAATTGTCTTTATAGTTTTTGCATAAAACTTCATTCAAAATCCCCTAAATACGGCTTGTAGGCCGTTAAGTAAAAAATATTAAAAATACCTCATGATCTGCAGTCAAAATGTAGAGAACATCTCTTTCTTTTTCCTTTTCGATTTCAATAATATTATCTGTAACATTTCCATATTTTTCAGCGGAATTTGTCGTATAGTTGTAGACGTAAATTCCATCGTCAGCTGCTAGAAACACCAATTTGCTATCGTCCCCAGACGCGGCTGCGTCGCGGCCATTCTCAAGTAACAATTTAGCTTTTCCATCTCTAAGGACGTAAAGTCCTTTGTAATCGTTACTTCCATCAGCTTGTATATCTGCTTCTACGAAAAATAGAATAACATCGTAGTCTTCAGATTCTGAAGACTCGTCGCCTTCGTCGAAATTGAGCGAGTTCAGAGGAACGACTATCTTGACTATGTCGTGTTCTGAGGTGTATTTAACGTACTCATCCAAGAAAAACTTGCTTGTGATCGGCAGTTTGTCGTCTTCATCTTTATTATCATCTGTAGTGCTGGGAGCAGCTACTAGGAGACCAACCAGCGCAAAGAATGATAAGTAAGTAGACACATGGTGGAATCTGTAAAAGTAACAAGTGTAAATCTTTTAATAAACTATCTGAGGAATAAATTGAAACATATGCCATACAAAATCTGTGAAAACGTCATATTTAGACGACTGCAAAAAAAGGAGTGTATAGTTTTTAGGGTTCATGTATGTATGTATGCATGTATGTATGTATGCATGTATGTATGTATGCATGTATGTATTTATGTACGTGAGTTTCTTTATTCCACCATAACTTCTAAACGACTGAACGGATCTGGACATATGGGGTATCTTTAGAATCCTTACATCATTCCGAGTAACATAGGCTATATTTTTTTGGAAAAAAGTCTTCTTACCCCAAGGCAGTGTTTTTAAATTTTTGAATTATTTACTTGTTATTCCTTAGTTAACGTTTATCTGGCGATTGAAAATTCGAGCTGTAATAAACTTGTATGTTTATTAGGTACTCATTCACCCTTATAACCGCTGAATTAATTTGCCGGGTAGTTAATGCCCTGCCTATCGATTCACGTAATGCGTCTACTGTATTTCGTGAAGTGAAATGTTTAAAAAATGTCAGGTGGCATTCGCGTCTCACGCAGACTACAAAGAAAACTCCCCTCCCGCGCTCGCCCTTTACCGTTCACGCCGACGCGAAGTCCGCTGTGAAGTGAAGTAACTAGAAAGCATCACACTGTGTGTGTTAAACAATACGCGAATCGCCTACCTGGATAGTATAGTTTCTATTCCGGAAAATGAACTATTCCCGCGGGATTCGTTCAAAAAACCTGTGCAAGCGCAGTTCTGAGCAAAACATAATATTATACCTATATTTATTTTTATAATATTGGCTTTAGCTCGCGGCTTCACCCATATGTTTTTCTATAAACATTGTTGCAGGAAACGTGGACTTGTGGATAAAACTATTATATAATTATGTACGTTCAGTACTTTTGGGGCTAAGGTATATGAAACATACAGACATAGGTACATATTTACACAATTATAGTATATACTTTACATACTTTCGCCTTTATGATAGTTTAATAGATTACATACATAACTAAGCAATTAAGCATTTAATTAATTACCTAAACTATACGCATGTTAACAATTTATGTAAGATTTAACACAATATTTTGATATACAAGTTGTTATGTAAGATTATTTTTTTAAAAATTATCTCTTAGGTATATCTTATCCGTGAACTATGACATCGCTATTGACCATGACTCTGAGTGACAATTCATTTAATTTTTCATAATATTAAGAGTGAATTAGTAACTAACAAACATATACAAGCTATATAGGTACAGGCTTTCCTAACAATAATATAATTGAGTAGCAGTACATTTGTATGGGAAAATGGATTTTATACATCTCTATGAAAATGCATAAAACCGTAAAATTATAGGTACGTACCTACATAGTATTCATGGAATCTATGTGCATTGATTATTCAGAGTTAGGAAATTTGTATTGACCAAAGTACGTACCTACTCAGTAATATACTACTTTCTTTTTTTAATGTTTTACTAGAGATTTAGCACCTGGGAATAATATATATACATATAATAGTAAGTATTTAATGACTTAGTAACTTCAAATTTCACTCGTACATTGAATATCAAATCGGTGCAGGTAAGCGATTCACACATTTCGTGAAGTGAAATGTTTAGAAAGGTCATGGCATTTACGTATAGTAGATTGTATTTCCTATGTTGAAACTTGAAACATATTCAATTTTACACTCTAAAGCAGTAGAAGTATAGTTAATTTTCTGTGTTATTTTTTCATTTTATTTCTTGATTCACTTCACTCAGTGTGTGAAAACGTTACGCGTACAAACATAGGTACATAATTGACCCTGACAACATTACACTCTTTTTTCTGCAGTTAAACATGGTAAAATTTCCGAGTGAGTGGCAAATTGTATGAGTTTTAAGAAATTATCTGTCTTTAAACCTAATTAAATTATGGTAAACAAATATTAAAATGGAATTGTTTACTGGTACTGAGGTGTATTTCATTATTTACTGTATATTTATATATATATGTATTTGTATTAAATTAGTATGTATGTATGTATTTTATTTTATTTTTATTTATTTTATGTAATATTGTTACTATTTTATTAACATAATAATTAAATTTAAGTATTTTAAGTTTATTATTTTGTCGTGTTATATTTTAATAATATTTATCTTTCAATCATAGTTACAGTACCTATTCTCCTTTTCCCTTTCACCTCTCCCACTAGCTAGGGTCACTGGCAGAGATCTCTTATAGAGATAAGTGCATCCTTGTACACAACTATCTTTTCTAATTCTTTATGTAACATATATGTATATTGTGGTACTAAATAAATAAATAAATTGTTTGGACTTACCCGACAGACCTTCTATATCAGAATGAAACGTTTACTAAGAAACTGCACACAATAAATAAACACAGCAGTGATTATTGTTTATCGTAACTTGTATATTACCATGATAGCTCATTAGTTAAGACTTCGGCCTTGCATTCAGGAGGATTGGGGAACAAATCCTATCACGTACCCATCATGTTTTTTTTTTTATATGTATCGCACTCATTGGTTTTCTGCTAGCAGAGACCTTTTTCATGCGAGCTTTGCTCTGAAGAAGTGCCAACTCACGTGATGGTCGTGACTTGGTTTTTTACATTTTTTTTTGTTTTTGTTTTACCCATCATGTTAACTCCCACTTGCTCTAAGTATTGCCAGGTTTCCTGAATCGATTGGTCTCTTCACTCTTACGAACACTGTCTGAGTGCGACGGAGACGCATTGTGCGCAAATAAGTTAGTGAAATTAACAAAACCAAAACCGGCCAAGAGCATCTTTGACTCGCGCACAAAGGGTTCCGTACTACACTAGGAAAAAGAAAACCAAAAGAATCACATTTTTACCAAACCAAAAACTTAACTTTGTTTTTTGAGGTTAATTGTTAATACCAATAAAAGTATAATAGGTATGAACTTGATATTATTTTTCCTGTAAAATATACATTAATCCCTATGAATCATAATTGTTTCAGATTTTTCGTTTGGTAAACTTCGGAGATAAGGAGCGGAGAGCGGTAATTTTTCGATATTTTGCCCATAAAATCAAAAACTTTCAGGCATAATAAATAGATAAATAAAAATCGGTTTTAAAATAGAAAATAAATAAAAATCACCCTTTCATTTGATAAACATTTTTGTTATCTCATTTTAAAATTTCAACGACCCAGTTTTCCCCCCTTTTAAAATAAAAATAAAATCAATATTTTTTTATGATTGCAATGACGACGCATTATTAATTACAACTATTAGAAATTTCAAGTCGATATCTTTAATAGTAACTGAAATAAAAGGTCATGACAGACTGACAACAAAGTGATCTTCTTAGTGTTCCGTTTTTTCCTTTGAGTTACGGAACCCTAAACCCCCACAAAGCTATTATGCTTACTTGCAGTTCTAGAGTCAGTCCCGTCCATGTGTTTTTAGGATATTCAAATCAAAACTCAAAATATCTTTATTTCACATAGGCCTAAGTGACCAACGTACAGGCTCTTGTAAAACGTATATTTGTCGCATATGTATGGTGATAACTACAAGTCGACTTAAAACTAAGTTTACGATATTATTATGATCTTATGAAAAAAATGATTAAAGGTAGGTAATATAATTTATGTACCTATCAAAACATTCGCGGACGCTCTAGAAAAATACAATTTGATAAGGAAATAACATTTGATTACCTAGGAGCACTCGGAAAAATACTGACCTGAGATGACCCGGAGAGCAACAATTCTCAGTCAAATACCATTTCTTGGATAACAATAAATTATCTCCGAAGTTTAACATTTTAATTTATTTTTAATTTTCACTTTTGTATTTACAGAAAAATAATTAATTCTAAAACATATAATTAAGCTCTAAGGTGAAAAATATGAAATAATTATAATTAACTAGCTGACCCGGCCACGCGTTGCTGTGGCTAAAGTTTTTGTTATATTAATAAATTAAAATTGCGACTATAATTTGAGATTTAAACTATACTATCTCTCAAGTTGGATCGAACTGCACATGGTGTGCGAATTTTATTATAATCGGTTCAGTAGATTAGGAGTCCATCGCGGACAAACATCGTGACACGAGATTTATATATATTAAGAAGATTAGTCAGGGATAGGGATTTTAAGGAACTCAAAATAAATCTAAACTAAACAAAGATGATTTAATAATATTAAATTTTTATATATTTACAAAATATATACACCATCCAACTGATCATTTATGGGCATAGTGTCCAAGACGCTGGCGCTGTTTCCTCTTTGTATGGCTAAACTTAGCCGTTGAACTAAATAAGCGCCAGCTCTCGGGTCATCAGACGCTTGGACCAATTTTTGGGATACTATATTGACGAATTTTTTAGAATCCGATAACCCCAGAGGTTGTAGGGATTAATGTATAATTTTACGGGAAAAATATGTTTCTTCTTTTACAATAAAACTTATCACTAGCTTATTCTAATTACTATACAAGTCTTGCCCGCGTGGAATGATGGCAAGAATACTGGCTGCATTTCCGCGTTGAACAGCTAGGCTGATACGTTGCGCAAAAAATGAGCCAGCCCTTCTGTCACCAGTTGAGGTTATTAAACGCGGGGAAAGCTCTCGGATGAATTTTTTGGCACTATGACTCTATGGCCCCAGGGTCTCCACGGCAAACGGGACAAATATGTAACTCTCTAAAAGAGAGGCATATTTGCGACGCTTACCTGATTCAGCAGTTTCAGCTGCGGCTCCCGGCTTTGATTCTGTCTCCCTGATATGAATCGAAATAAAATTAACTCTGTATCTACTATAGGTACTTATCTACTTTTTTATGGTATTAACAATTATTGTCAAAATACATAGTTAAGTTTGCGGTTCGGTAAGAAAAGTGATTCGTATGGTTTTACGTTTACTACAGTAGTACGGAACGTACGGAACCCTCGGTGCATGATTCCGAGTCGCACTTGGCCAGATTTGACGCCCCCTGAAATTGCCGCTCAGAAATCCTGGGATGGTGCAACTTGGACTTTCTTACTGCAACACCGATATGAACCTGAGCATGAATCCATCGGAACATTTTACGTCAACCTTCTTCATACAAGAAAAAAACTTGAGGTGTCAATGGACACCCCGTTTGAATGAAGTTCCTTTCGATTAATTAGTGAAGGAATAAAGCCTCCCCCAAACAGGCGCGGTATTATCGCGTGATAATATCGCAAGCGTTATTGCGATAATGCGTCCCGATTCCTTGCACACAGCTGCGTTTTTATCGCGTGATAATAACGCGCAGACGGACGCAGCGTCCCGCGTTATTATCGCGCGATAATATCGCAAGCGTTATTGCGATATCTGTTTTCAGTACATTTTGTATTAGGATGGTCATGGAAGTAGGACGCTGCGTCCGTCGTCCCACACAGGCGCGTTATTATCGCAGCAGTGTGTAACTACTTGATCATCCTAATACAAAATGTACTGAAAACAGATATCGCAATAACGCTTGCGATAATATCGCGCGATAATAACGCGCCTGTGTGGGGGAGGCTTAAAAGAGTGAGACAGACAGAGAAACATGCGCACGCCGCACAACTTACTCGTATTATAGCAAAAAGTGTCGTTACAACTTTTGGTCTTAATTTTTTCCGTCTATAGCCCCCCTTCGTAACGCGCGACAAGGAACTTTCCGCTAATACGCCGCAACATGGCGGAAATCGTCCCTGTGGAAACTTGGACTGCGGACTAATAGCAAGTATAGTGATCTGAGGCATGGACATCGGTCCATAGACAGTACTGCGGTCGGTATACAAGTCCGTATGGAAAGGTAAGGTCCGTAAGGTCGGTCGGTGACAACTCCGGGAGTCTGTATGGAAAGGGAAGGAGCTGCACGGACGCTTTTTTAAGGCCCACGTAGATAGAAAAGCGTCCGTGCAGTGGCTGCGTTTCGGTGACCTCTTTGGGGAAACCGAGGGTTTTGTCTGTGCAATACAAGATCAGGTGGTTAAGACGCGGAACTACCGAAAGTACATTCTGAAGGATGGCACTCACGACATTTGTCGAGCCTGTCGCCATCCCGGTGAGTCACTCAGACATGTGCTTTCGGGGTGTTCGGCGCTTGTCAACACTGGGTATCTGCACAGGCACAACCAAGCAGCCAAAATACTCTACCAAGAGCTCGCTTGGAAGTACGGACTCCTGGATGAGAGAGTGCCCTAGTAGGTACACGCCGGTTCCTGTCCTCGAGCGCGGCGGCGTCCGGCTCTATTGGGACCGGTCAATCATCACGGACAGGACGATCTTGGCTAACAAGCCTGATATCGTGGTGATGGACCGGGCACAGTCGCGGGTGTTTTTGGTGGACATCACGATTCCGCATGACGAGAATCTCGTGAGGGCTGAGACAGAGAAAAAACGAAAGTAGCTAGATCTGGCTCCCGAGGTTTCCGCCATGTGGGACGTGGAGTCAACTAAAACCATTCCAATCGTGATATCTGCCAATGGTTTAATACCAGTCAGCCTCGCTCACCATCTGCGGCGAGTGGGTTTCCGTGGCAATTCACTTGCGGCCAAAATGCAGAAGGCGGTGGTGCTCGACTCGGCTAGGATAGTCCGTCGGTTTCTTAGCCTATCGCTTTGACCCCCGGCCGTTTGGTCTCCCCTGCCGGGGTGTAGTCCTCCGCCCGGCACATTATATGTATGTCTGTAACGTTTATGTATGTTTATTTAAATTGTGCGTATTTAAGTAAGTGTTTTGTACGTCTTTGGCTTTTATATATATTTATCGTGTGTCGGGTGTGAGAGTTTAAATATGCTTTATTACTCCAAAAACAACATAAATCGTTTAAATAATAATACTAAGTATACTAAAGTTACTTGTCCCAGAGATAGTGCTTCTGAAGCTGAACTAGGGGTTTCCTGTGCTTCACTGTGTGTGTGTGTTAATAAAATGTAATGTGATTGATCTACGTCACAGCCGGCCTGCGTGAAGTCTGTGGTGAAGCATTCATTCATTCATTAATTCATTCATTCATTTCAGCGATTCACGTATTCTAGTGAATACGTGAATCGCTGAAATATCTGAAGCTTTCACGTATTCACGTAACGTTTTCAGACACTGAGTGATGTGAAACGAGAAAAAGATAATAACTTTACGTCTATTGGTTTTGATTGTAAAATTGAATGTATTTCATCATAGGAAAATAACGTAACTCAGTGAGCGCAAAGGCGGCCTTATTGCTAGAGCAATCTCTTTTACGCTGTCAATAGTCGTAAAATTAATTTTTAAGTGTACTAAAAAATGTTTAGATTTCGTTATCTTTACGAGCATATACGAAACTAGTAGGACGCGTGGGGGCGCGGGCCACATGTGGCCCGCGTGCTGTCTTCCCGCCCATAAAAAATCCCTTCAAAATTCGCCATACATTTTTCTATGAAAAAAATAATTTCCGCCATATTGGATTTTTTTCTTTCCATAAAATAGACCTTTTTGTCCTGATCACTTCTTGTCGAGAAACCGGTCTTCCATCTTTTATACTTTCCGAGATATCGACGAAATTCGAATGGCGGCCATTTTGAATCCGCCATTTTGAAATTTTTTTCAGCTCACTGCCAATTGGATGACGTTTCGAATGACATTTGGTCGAGCACCCCCCTCCTAATTTTAATACCCTAGCTGTGCTCTTCACCCGTCTTCGAAATCCTCACTCATCAGCTCTCTCCGTATTTTTCCTCCGAACGAATTTTTCCCTTATATACGAAAAGGTTATTGAAAAAAAATTTTTTCATACAAAATTGTTCAGGAGAGGTGATCAATCAGTGAGTGAATCAGCACAAGCAGCTATATATATAGTAACTAGTAGGGTGCGTGGCGGCGCGGGCCACATGTGGCCCGCGTGCTGTCTTCCCCCCTATTTGCCTTCCAACTTTCAGTCTCTTCAACATTCCCCATACATTTTCGATGAAAAAATAAATTCCGCCATTTTGAATTTTTTTTTCATCCATCGAATAGACCTTCGGAACCTTATCACTTCTTGTCAAGAAACCGTTTTTCCATCTTTTATACTTTCTGAGATATCGACGATATTGGTATGGCGGCCATTTTGAATCCGCCATTTTGAATTTTTTTTCAGCTCACTGCCAATCGGATGACGTTTCAAATGACATTTGGTCGAGCACCCCCCACCTATCTTCGATACCCTGGCTGTGCTCTTCACCTGTCTCCGAAATCCTCACTCATCAGCTCTCTCCGTATTTTTCCTCCGAATGAATTTTTTTCTTTTATACGACACCATCCTTGAAAAAAAATTTTTTCATACAAAATTGTTCAGGAGAGGTGATCAATCAGTGAGTCAGTGAGTGAATCAGCCCGAGTAGCTATATATATAGTAACTAGTAGGGTGCGTGGGGGCGCGGGCCACATGTGGCCCGCGTGCTGTCGTCCCGCCCATAAACAATCCCTTCAAATTCCACATACATTTTCTATGAAAAAAATAAATTCCGCCATTTTGATTTATTTTTCTTTCCATCAAATAGACCTTCGAGTCCTGATCACTTCTTGTCAAGAAACCGTTCTTCCATCTTTTATACTTTCCGAGATATCGACGAAATTCGAATGGCGGCCATTTTGAATCCGCCATTTTGAAATTTTTTTCAGCTCACTGCCAATTGGATGACGTTTCGAATGACATTTGGTCGAGCACCCCCCACCTATCTGCAATCCCCTTGGCTGTGCTATTCATCCGTCTTCGAATTCCTCAATCATCAGCTCTCTCCGTATTTTTCCTCCGAATGAATTTTTCTCTTCTATACGTAATGGTTATTGAAAAAAAAATTTTTCATACAAAATTGTTCAGGAGAGGTGATCAATCAGTGAATGAGTGAATCAGCACGAGTAGCTATATATATTGTAACTAGTAGGGCGCGTGGGGGCGCGGGCCACATGTGGCCCGCGTGCTGTCTTCCGCCCTATTTGCCTTACAACTTTAGTCCCTTCAACATTCCCCATACATTTTCTATCAAAAAAATAAATTCCGCCATTTTGAATTTTTTTTCTATATATCGAATAGACCTTCTAGTCCTGATCACTTCTTGTCAAGAAACCACTCTTCCATCTTTTATACTTTCCGAGATATCGACGAAATTCGAATGGCGGCCATTTTGAATTCGCCATTTTGAAAATTTTTTCATGTCACTGCCAATTGTTTGACGTTTCGAATGACATTTGGTCGAGCACCCCCCATTTATCTTTGATACCCTGGCCGTGCTCTTCACCCGTCTTCGAAATCCTCAATCATCAGCTCTCTCCGTATTTTTCCTCCGAATGAATTTTTCCCCTATATACGAAACGGTCATTGAAAAAAAAATTTTTCATACAAAATTGTTCAGGAGTGGTGATCAATCAGTGAGTGAGTCAGTGAATCAGCACAAGTAGCTATATATATAGTAACTAGTAGGGCGCGTGAGTGCGCGGGCCACATGTGGCCCGCGTGCAGTCTTCCCGCCCATAAAAGTATCGCCGTCATCTCCATCGCCAATTGGAATCCGATTGGCAGTGGGCTGAAAAATTTACCTAGTAGCACGTTCATGGTTTTAAAGATAGTTAAGGGCTGTTCCAACAAAAAATACCGCTGAACCTCATCGGATGAGGTTCAGCGTATTTTTGTTCGAGCAGCCCTTAACTATCTTTAAAACCACGACCGTGCTCCTCAATCATCATCCCAATCCTAGATCATCATCTTTTCTCATATTTATCTCTGGCAGTTCTCCGTAGAACTGCGTAAATGACTTGCATAGTTCCCTACTTATTGTGGCATGTACATTTTCCATCGAAAAATAAATTCCGTCACTTTGAATTTTTTCCATTCATCCCGTAAACCTTGAGGTCCTGATCACCTCTTGCTAAGAAACCACTCTCTTATCTTTTATACTTTCCGAGATAGAACAACACGAAATTTGTATAGCGACCATCTTGAATCCGCCATTTTGAATTTTTTTTTCAGTTCACTGTCAATTGCATGAAGTTCTGAGTATTTTTTGTTTGAGCAGTCCCCACCTAACTATAATACCTTGCCCGTGCTACTCGACACTCTTCAAAACCCTCAATCATCATCTCATTCCATATTTTTCTCTGAGAGTCCTCCAAAAAACCGCATCAAAGTACTACATGTTTCACAACTTTTCAATAGTCTCTTCAACATTAGCCATACATTTTCTACGGTAAAAATTTTTTCCGCCATTTTGAATTTTTTTTCTGTCCATTCGATGGACCGTCGGGACCTAATCACTTCTTGTCAAGAAACCGTTCTTCCATCTTTTATACTTTCCGAGATATCGACGAAATCCGCATGGCGGCCATTTTGATTCCGCCATTTTGAATTTTTTTTCAGCTCGCTGCCAATTGGATGATGTTTCAAATGACATTTGGTCGAGCACCCCCCACCTATCTTCGATACCCTGGCCGTGCTCTTCACCCGTCTCCGAAATCCTCAATCACCAGCTCTCTCCGTATTTTTCCTCCGAATGAATTTTTCTCTTCTATACGACCCCATCCGTGAAAAAAAAATTTTTCATACAAAATTGTTCAGGAGAGGTGATCAATCAGTCAGTGAGTCAGTCAGTGGCCAATCAGCACGAGTAGCTATATATATAGTACTAGTAGGGTGCGTGGGGGCGCGGGCCACATGTGGCCCGCGTGCTGTCTTCCCCCATATTTGCCTTCCAACTTTAAGTCTCTTCATCATTCGCCATACATTTTCTTTGTTAAAAAAAATTCCGCCATTTTGAATTTTTTTCTATCCATCGTATAGACCTTCGGATCCTGATCAACTCTTGTCAAGAAACCATTCTTCCATCTTTTAAACTTTCCGAGATATCGACGAAATTCGAATGGCGGCCATTTTGAATCCGCCATTTTGAATTTTTTTTCAGCTCACTGCCAATTGGATGACGTTTCAAATGACATTTGGTCGAACACCCTCCACCTATCTTCGATACCCTGGCCGTGCTCTTCACCTGTCTCCGAAATCCTCACTCATCAGCTCTCTCCGTATTTTTCCTCCGAATTAATTTTTTTCTTTTATACGACACCATCATTGAAAAAAAATTTTTTCATACAAAATTGTTCAGGAGAGGTGATCAATGAGTGAGTCAGTGAATCAGCACGAGTAGCTATATATATAGTAATAATGCCATCACCTTTTAAAACATAGCCCCCCTGGGAAAAATTTCTTATCACATTTCTTTTCATAGTGTTTTCAATATCTGGGTGACCGAGCTTTGCTCGGTTGCCAATAGATGGCAGCAGAGTTCTTATTTTTTTTTGGTAAATTCGACATTTTCTAAAAGTGAATCCTAGCTAGATCGATTTATCGCCCCCAAAACCCCCTGTATACTAAATTTCATGAAAATCGTTCGAGCCGTTTCCGAGATTCAGATTATATAGAAATATATATATATATACATATATACAAGAATTGCTCGTTTAAAGGTATAGGATATCACATATATATACTAGCTGTTGCCCGCGGCTCCGCCCGTGTGAATTTCGGTTTTTCGCTAATCGCGTGAGAATGATATTTCCGGGATAAAAAGTATCCGGGTTATAAGCTGCCTGTGTTTCAAATTTCAGCAAAATCGGTTCAGTAGTTGCGGCGTGAAAGAGTAACGAATATCCATCCTTCCATATGGATAACTTTTTCTTTATTTAGTAGTACGGGACCCTCGTTGCGCAAGTCCGGTTCACACTTGACCAATTTTATTAAAATGGCGTAATTCAATACAATGTTTACCTACTCTATTAGCTGCTTAGTAATACAAATAAAAATATTTGCACGATGATGAAAACGTGTGAGCTGAGGCCTGTGACTATGTTTATTTACTATGTTTATAAGGAATAAATATTGCGTATTACATACATTTGTATTTTTTAACCGACTTTAAAAAAAAGAAGGAGGTTCTCAATTCGTCGGAATCTTTTTATTTTATGTACCCCGATTACTTGAAAATGCGTGGACCAAATTAGAAAATTCTTTTTTGTTTGAAAGGGTTTAGTTCACAGATGGTCCCATAGTCATCAAGTCAGGATCTGGGGGGCTATTCACGTTACGTGTCGGCTACATTTCGTGATGTGATATGTTTAAAAAGGTGATGGTATTTACGTACATAAGCAGACGATATTGAATTCAAAACATTTTTTGCGAACACTGAAAAATTAATTTTAAAACAATAGACATAGAGCGTAAAATTGAATGTAGTTCAAAACGCCAAATTGTTCGACAGTTCCGAGTTTGAAATTCGAAGTTGAGCATTGTATTTCCTATGATGAAATACATTCAATTTTACACTCTAAGCCAATGGGTGTAAAGTAAATTTTTCAGTGTTAATATTTTTTCTTTTTATTGTATCACATCACTAAGTGTGTGAAAACGTTACGAGAATGTCATAGCTGATGATGGGATCTTAAAGAAATTGAAAGAACTCTTCAGATTTTAGAAGCATACTTCAAGCGATTTGGGCATTTTTTCCAATGCCTTGCGCATTAGTAGTTTTCCACTAAAAAGTAAAAAATAAAATGGAAAATTCTTTCCAAAAAACCAACTTCAAATGCCACTACAAAGAGTGAAATAATTTTTAATGTAGGTAATTGGTGTACATGTATGTAACGCAAGTTACTACATACAGATACTTACCTGGAAGTACAACACACAATTTTAAGACAATCTATCTTCCTATCATTTCTACCTGACGTTTTGCCATTTGACGACCTGCCTGGCGCAGTGGTGGCGCTTGGATTCGAGTGGGAGGTCGCGGGTTCGATCCCTCCACGGGCTACTTTGGAATTTTATAATTTCTAAATTGGCTCAGGTCTCGCCTGGTGGGAGGCTTCGGCCGTGGCTAGTTACAACCCTACCAGTAAAGACGCACCGCCAAGCGATCTAGCGATCCGGTGCGATGCTTGTAGAGAAACCGTTGGGGTAAATTTACTTACCCTTCCAAGTTAGTACGATAACATCTTAGGCTGCATCATCACTTACCATCAGGTGAGATCGCAGTCAAGTATAAAGTAAGAAAAATGGCAAGCGGTTAAAGTTACCCAAAAATGATGTAATGACGGAATTGTTCTCCTAACAAAGTTCGCGTCACCATTGGCACATACGTTTAAATAAGGTTGACTCATTATAAAGGGAAATGTGAAAACGAAAATTCAAGCAGGCGCAGAAGCGGGCAACAGCTAGTTTTATAATATAGAATAAACAGAAACATTAGTACTAGGTAAAAAATTTGTAGGTAATATGTCTAAATATATAAAAGAAGATACTGACTCATTCATTCACTGACATATCAACGCACAGCCCAAACCGCTGGGTCTAGAGACTTCAAATTTGGCACGCAGGTTCCTTATGAGGTCTAGGGGTGCACTAAGAAAGGATTTTTCAAAATTCCTCCCCTAAAGGGGTGAAACGGGGCTCCAAAGTTCGTATTTTACCAAGCTTCAATACTCCTTAACGCCGCAACTACTGAACCGATTTGGCTCAAATTTGGAATGGCGATAAATTGCATCTTGGGTTAACACTTCAGCTACTTTTCATCCCGGGAAAATCCATGGTTCCCGTGGGATTAGTTAAAAACCGAAATTCACGCGGAAAAAAATCTTCACGCCGGAAGTACAAGACCGATTTAGCTGAAATTTGGAATGGACATAGATGATATCCTGGGTTAATAAAAAGGCTACTTTTCATCCCGGAAAAATCCATGGTTTTTGCGGGAAAACTGAAAAATTGATATTCACCCGTGAAAAATACTACTTTACGCTGCACTTACTGACCTGATATGACTGAAATTCGGAAAGGAGATAGATTTTATCCTGGATTGACACATAGGATACTTTTCATCCCGGAAAATTTCATGGTATATCAAAGGAGATACTGACTCACGCACTCACTGACATATCAACGCACAGCCCAAACCCCTGGGTCTAGAGACTTCAAATTTGGCACACAGATTCATTATGAGGTCTAGGGGTGCACTAAGAAAGGATTTTTCAAAATTCCCCCCTTAAGGGGTGAAACGGGGCTCTAAAGTTCGTATTTTACCAAGCTTCGATACTCCTTCACGCCGCAACTACTGAACCGATTTGGCTAAAATTTGGAATGGCGATAAATTGCATCTTGGGTTAACACATAAGCTACTTTTCATCCCGGGAAAATCCATAGTTCCCGTGGGATTAGTTAAAAATTGAAATTCACGCGGAAAAAAATCTTCACGCCGCAAGTACAAGACCGATTTGGCTGAAATTTGGAATGGAGATAGATGATATCCTGGGTTAGTAAAAAGGCTACGTTTTACCCCGGAAAAATCCATGGTTTTTGCGGGAAAACTGAAAAATTGATATTCACGCGTGAAAAATACTACTTTACGCTGCACTTACTGACCTGATATGACTGAAATTCGGAAAGGAGATAGATTTTATCCTGGGTTGATACATAGGATACTTTTCATCCCGGAAAATTTCATGGTATATCAAAGAAGATACTGACTCACGCACTCACTGACATATCAACGCACAGCCCAAACCCCTGGGTCTAGAGACTTCAAATTTGGCACACAGATTCATTATAAGGTCTAGAGGTGCACTAAGAAAGGATTTTTCAAAATTCCCCCCTTAAGGGGTAAAACGGGGCTCCAAAGTTCGTATTTTACCAAGCTTCGATACTCCTTCACGCCGCAACTACTGAACCGATTTAGCTCAAATTTGGCATGGCGATAAATTGCATCTTGGGTTAACACACAAGCTACTTTTCATCCCGGGAAAATCCATGGTTCCCGTGGGATTAGTTAAAAACCGAAATTCACGCGGAAAAAAATCTTCACGCCGGAAGTACAAGACCGATTTAGCTGAAATTTGGAATGGACATAGATGATATCCTGGGTTAATAAAAAGGCTACTTTTCATCCCGGAAAAATCCATGGTTTTTGCGGGAAAACTGAAAAATTGATATTCACCCGTGAAAAATACTACTTTACGCTGCACTTACTGACCTGATATGACTGAAATTCGGAAAGGAGATAGATTTTATCCTGGATTGACACATAGGATACTTTTCATCCCGGAAAATTTCATGGTATATCAAAGGAGATACTGACTCACGCACTCACTGACATATCAACGCACAGCCCAAACCCCTGGGTCTAGAGACTTCAAATTTGGCACACAGATTCATTATGAGGTCTAGGGGTGCACTAAGAAAGGATTTTTCAAAATTCCCCCCTTAAGGGGTGAAACGGGGCTCCAAAGTTCGTATTTTACCAAGCTTCGATACTCCTTCACGCCGCAACTACTGAATTGATTTGGCTCAAATTTGGAATGGTGATAAATTGCATCGTGGGTTAACACATAAGCTACTTTTCATCCCGGGAAAATCCATGGTTCCCGTGGGATTAGTTAAAAACCGAATTCACGCGGAAAAAGATCTTCATGCAGTAAGTACAAGACGGATTTGGCTGAAATTTGGAATGGAGATAGATAATATCCTGGGTTAATGAAAAAGCTACTTTTTATACCGGAAAAATCCATGTTTTTTGCGGGAAAACTGAAAAATTGATATTCACGCGCGAAAAATACTACTTTACGCTGCACTTACTAAACTGAACTGAACTGAACTGAACTAAACTGAAATTCGGAAAGGAGATAGATTTTATCCTGGATTAATACATAGGATACTTTTCATCCCAGAAAATTTCATGATTTCCATGATAATAGTGATAGATAATATGCCTTCATGCCGTAATTACTGAACTGATGTGGAATAGAGATAGATTATATCCTGGATTAATACTAAGGCCACTTTTTATCCCGGAAAAATCCATGGTTCCTTCGGGAACAGTGAAAAACAGATATCCACGCGGGAAAAATATTTCTTCACGCTGTAATTGGTGAACTGATTTGGCTGAAAATTAGAATAGAGAAGGCTATTTTTTATCCCGGGAAAATCAATGGTTATTTCTGAATATTTGTTTTTCACTATTCCAGCGGGAGAAATACTCATTCACGCTGCAACTATTGAAAACTTTTGGCTGAAAGTTAAAATGGAGATAGATTTCGCTCTAAATTAACACAAAAGTTAGGTACTTTTTATTCCGGAAAAACCGATGGTTCCCGTGAGAATAGGGAAAACTAAAATTTACGCGGGCGAAGCCGCGGGTATCTGCTATATTCTATAAACCTTGTTTGAATTTTCCGACCATTACATCATTCGGGTTCTTGGGTTTAACGGTCTCAGTACCTAATAACATAATTTCTTAAAATAAAGCAAAACTACATAATTTCTTAAAATAAAGCAAAACCGCGCACATTGCACTGTCATAGAAATGCTTTTAAACACATCCTGTGGTTTCGTGGTTAAAATGCAGTAAATATCTAGTCATCGTTAGAAATAAGATTTTTTCTAATAGAGGCGTATTAAATATAACTCCTTAGGTAAGCCTTATATATACCTAAGTCATAAGGAAAAAATTGATTCAGTCACGTAGGTACACACCGAAGTAGGTACCTATTACTATAGTATTAAGGAATGAATGAACTGCTTATACTAGCTCATTTAGTTTTTAAGAGCCTTAGTGAAGTGATGATAACAGAAAACAAAACCCGGCTGAGTTTGTTGAGGGCTTCTTCTCAGTGCAGAACCCTCGTAAACTTAGTTTTAAGTCGACTTGTAGTTATCACCATACATATGCGACAAATATCATGTTGACGTTTTACAAGAGCCTGTAGTTAGGCCTATGTTAAATAAAGATATTTTAAGTTTGAGTTTGAAGAAGTGCTTTTTCAGCTAACTTTTTTCAGCTGTCTCCGAAAACGTCCGATTGAGGTGTCATTCGATTCGAAATAGCATCTAGATGATTGTTGAAAAAAAAAAAACAAAAAAGAGGTTTAGTTTTTGCAAATATTTCAAACACTAATCAAGTTTTTGGGAATTTTAAAAAATATTCGAAAAGAAGAGGACCTAAAGTCTCCACATTCAAAATGTAGGACCAATTTTTCCCAAATTGTTAATTAACACAGGGAATTTCGAATCGAATGACACTCAATCTAGTCGATTAAAATTAAAAACCGGCCAAGTGCGAGTCGGACTAGCGCACCGAGGGTTCCATACTATTAAAGAAGTATAACGTTAAAAGAATCACTTGTTCATGAATTTACGAGTATAATTTACACGTAGGTACTTTTGTTGGCAAACCGCAAAATATCTAACTTTGTTTTTGGCGCTTTATTGTTATTATTAAAAAAGTATACTAATAAGAGAGTTAATTTTATTTTTCCTGTAAAATCTCAGAATACAGAATAAACTCTGTATTCTGAGTGTAAAATATACGTTTATTCCTATTGACCGTCATTATTTCTGATTTTTTGAACGATAAACTTCGGAGATAAGGGGGGGGACAGTATTTTTTTGACAGTTTGCCCAACAAATCAAAAACTATCAAGTACAAAAATAAATAAAAATCTGTTTTAGAATATACAAGTAACGCCCATTCTTATGATACCCCACTCAATATTGTTATTCAATTTTGAAATTTCGACGCCCCGGTTTTCACCCCTTTTAAAAATCAAAACGATTTTCAAATTTTTATGATTGCAACGACGTTGGGCCACTATTTCCTAAAACTTTTCCAAATTTCAACTCGATAGCTTTAATAGTTTCTGAAATATCGAGTGTGACGGACGGACGGAGAAAGTCTCACCATACCTAAGGGTTCCATTTTTACCATTTTGGTATGGAACCCTAAAAATAGCACTTTCTGCAACGGCAATGTTTAGCGACTAAACGCCAAGTTTTTACCGTGTCTTCTAGTAAGAGGTGAATAATAATATGACGGAAATAACTTTTTGTTGATATCATCTCGCGTAATATCTACTCTTTCATCTTTCCAGAGATAATGACGTAATACACATCATGGCACCATCAAACGGCGACGTATAGCGCCACAAACTTTTCTGACTGTTGGCCAAAACTGGAACTAACATCGCGGTTGATTTTTTCCAACATTTAGTTATCTACTCTGTTGTTGTTTATATAGAGTTGTGTTATCGTATTCGTTTTTTAGAGAAAAGATGCGCGTAAAATCGCCACCACTATCATCACTAGCGACACCCTCACAGAGACAAAGTTTGCGGCATTTTATACCTATGATAAGCGAAACATAGAGACAATAAAAATTGCTGTAATGTTTGTACTGAAATACGTCACCGGTTTAAAAAAGAAAACATTCGATTTGTAACCTTAAAATCAATAGAGTAAAGTGTAAATTCTTGTTGATGTGGTCTGAAGCTTATGAAATTAGAAATCATTTGATTGTGAACTTTATCGCTTTCAGATAAGGTGTGAATTCATTTAAAACGGGTTCAAGCTTAAAGCTCTAGTTACGTTATACGATTGTGTGGGTTCAGCAAAGTTGTATTATGGGATAATGTTTCGGATTAGGGTTGCGAGGTGTTTTTATATCGATATAATTTATTGATAGTTTAAGCATATTTTTTAAGTTTTTATTTGGTTACAAATTGACAGCTGTAGATGATTATTTGCAGAAAATTAAACAAGTTACTCCTATAAATTTTTACGAATCAAAATTTCAACTCGCAGCGGGATTCAAACCCGCGTTCCCTGGATTTCACGCCCAGGTGCCTTTGCCCAGAGCCTGCGCGAAATCCAGGGGACGCGGGTTCGAATCCCGCTGCGAGTTGAAATTTTGATTCGTAAAACTTTATAGGAATTATAATCCTAAAGTGTGTGAACACTAATCAAGGAAAATAATTAGTAAGTTACTCCTAATTTGCAATGTGTTCGAAGAAAATCTTAATAAGCTAACTAACAACAATTCCTTTACAAATCATACTATTAATATACTTAGTTATTATTTATCAATAAATGATACATACATAATTCTTATTTCACAACAACTGTTATCTTAACAAGTTGTATCGTCGTAGGTATTCTTAATTATTGAAGATAAGTGTATCAGCTATTATATACACGCTGCACGCAACACAAAATGCACTTCATAATGATTGTAAACATGGTGATTTACAAGTTATTTTTAGCTTTACTACTTTAACGTTACCGTATTTTCTGCTCCCAAACAAATTAATTAAGTACTAAATATTTAATTTTAAATCGACTTGTCCCATATTTTACATAAAAATAGTTATTTTTCACAAAGAAATCAGTGAAAAAAACCGTAATTTGAAAATAAAAAGATTTAGATATAGATTTTAGAATAGAGATAATGTAGGAATAATTTTGGCCATGCAATGTTTCCGGTTTCAATAATTCCATACGTTCCATACATAAGACTCTTCCTATATTTTTAGGTAGAGCAATATTTATTTTACTATCGCATATTTATAATTCCTTGAAGGGGGGAGGACGGTGGAAATCTCACTCAATCTCACGAGAGGGAGAGGGTGGTCTTGGCAAATGTCATCTATTTTTTAAATGATTTTTTACTAGAAAAATTTCAAAGGTTTTTTAATATTGGAATCGAGCACGACAACTCATCATATCTAGACCAGTCAGCCTTCTCTCAAGCAATTATAAACTACTAGCGACCCGCCCCGGCTTCGCACGGGTGCAATGCTGATACTAAATTAAATACACTACAGAAAAACTATGAACGTTGTATATAAAAACATAGCGGCCCGCTCCGACTTTGCACGGGCATAAAATATATATGCCTATGTCACTCAATGAAAACATGATTAAAATCGATCCAGTATTTTTGATTCATTCATTACTGCCCTTGGCCTGCACGCATTAAATTTGGAATAAAACAATTAAAAACAGTCAACGCTCAAATCTAAGCCTGCAACGTCCGTCCGACCGGCACCGCCCGCCGCAAACGCAAATTTTAAATTTGTAATATCTCCGAAAATATTTGTTTAATTTACATGCTGTAAGGAACCATATTGATCTATATTATTTACACACTGTATTTAAGGTACTTAATTCGATAAAGATTAATGCCGTATTGCTTAAAATAGCTTCGTAAATAAGCAATTTTTTCACGTAAAAAGTAAACAATAAAAATGGTTAATGTGGGTTATCCCTAAAATATAAACATATACCATCGCGGACTTTTTTGTAGACCTTTTTATGGTGTACAATACTGTAGTACATTAATTTGATCTAACTCGTAGGGTTTAGGCAGTGTTTTTGCTAAATTGCTAAATAAGCCCAAAAAAATAGGTTAATTTACGACATCACGTTAGAAACCTCTAAAATTAGCAATATTGCCTTAGTATATGATGCATGTATTATACATATAAACCTTCCTCCTGAATCACTCTATCTATTGGAAAAAACCGTATCAAAATCCGTTGCGTAGTTTTAAAGATTTAAGCGCACATAGGGATATAGGGACAGAAAAGGCGACTTTGTTTTATACTATGTAGTGATTTACTAGCCTCACTTTAAATAGGATTAGACTGGAAGTTATTAAACATCAGACAAGTAAGCAATCTAGATATTTTTTTGCTTGATTGATTACTCACTTGGGGGTCACCTGAGTGAAACACAACTGAGTGTTAGCTAGTTTTCAAATATATGATTAAGCTTATCGATAAGTTTATCGACATTTTTTATCGACACGATGCACATCACTAAACCCACACATACAACCTACAAGCTAGAGATGTTCTGAACGTTCAGGGGGATGATTCTCTATCGTTCAGTTTGTTAGTTAGTAACCCTCACTGAGTTATTAACTAAGAAAACGTAGGCAAAAATCCTATTTTTGCATACTTTTTGCACAAGTTAGCAACTAGCATGGTATGTTGTCACGATACCATACCAACCTAGGTTGGTAACTTGTGCCAAAAGTATGCAAAAATATGGTTTTTGCCTCCAATTTTTAGTTAAAAACCCAGTGACGGTTGCCAACTAACAAATTGAACGATACAGAATCAGCCTACAGAAAGTGAAGCGTCGGAACTCGGAGCACGTTCGAAACTCGAAAGCCGGTCCTCAGTTCAGTTTTCACGCGCGGTGGCACAGTTGTGTATACGGCCGCCCCGGTATGTGCGCCCAACTTTATAAATAAAAGGTTGATATAAAAATGCGTTCCATTTTTAAAAATGCCGCGCTAATCTGTGATGCGTTCAGAAATTAATAATGGATTAATTTTTTTTGGCTTATGTAGCCACAGAGTACTTGTTTTTTTTTTATTTGGAAATTCTGTGCGAAGATTTTCCATTACAAATATTAAAGAATCACGTGCAAAGCCGTGTTGCATTTTTGTCGGTATTTAGTATCCAGGTTTTTTTTTACGAAAAAATCAGAATTTTTTTTTATTACGTGTCTATTCAGAATTTATATCCCCTTGCATTTGTTTTCCACACATAGAGCTTTTGTTTTTTTTTTTAATTTGTGCAAAGGTTCAAGCTCTAAAGTGACGTGTACGAATGTAAAGATCTGTGCATATTGTGTTCTGCATACAGGATGATTTGGTTTTATTTCACGCGCGCCAACATCGCGTTTGTCTTATTGCGAAAACTAAAATAACTCTGGTGCTGTGGTAAGGTATTTATTTTAGACTAGAGGCTGGGATGCAGTCACTGCTGGCTGAAAATTATTATTTTATTTATGCTTGAGTTAGTTTTAGTTACTGGCGGGTTTTATGACTCTGAAATGATACACAGCTATCGGTTGCCGGCAGTAAACTTTTATGGAGTAACGTTTATGATAAATGATTGTATATAAAGCCTATAAATAATTTATATTATCTATAGGTATTGATTTATGATGATGTAGAGCTACTTAATCTATTTTTCATCTGAAACTCTCAAGAGAAAATATGTTGCTTATGGCCATAGTCTACAACAAGTGCGGATTGGTAGAGTTCACACATTTTAGGAACATTATGAAAAATATTTCAGCTTCTTTTGAAGAATTCCACGCTTTTTCACCCAGCATATTGAGTTATGCGTTGTCAATCAGTCAGTCAGTTATTTTGCTGACTTACGACCGGTGATTAGTCATATTTATAGTTTTGCGCCGGAGGTCGTGGGTTCGATTCCCACTACTGGTAAATGTTTGTGTGATGAGCATGAATGTTTTCCAGTGTCTGGGTGTTTTCAATATATTATATTTATGTATATTAGTATGTATGTATATTTATCAGTCATCTAGCACCCATAACACAAGCTATCGCTTACTTTGGGGCTATTGTAAAAAAAAAAAAAAATATTACAAGTAACTACTTACAAAACTAAAATCCACAATGCTTCCAGAACGAATTTAAATATTAAAATTGCAGCTTGCTTCGCTCGCGCTTTTTCGTTAGGTGCGGTGCGAAGCATTGCGCTGTAGTTTGGGTCAATCATTCATTTATTGTATACCAGAGGGCTTTGTTACAACAGGCTTGCTTTGCCCTAATCCGGCATTAATTTATTGTAGGTTTTGTTTTGAAAATGTTATGCTGCTAAACCCAGCGTTTTGAGCTATACGTTGTCCATCAGTCAGTTAGTTATTTCTTCTGACTTACGACCTGTAATTAGTTATTTTACACATAGCAAGAGTTAACAAAATTCGCGTTTTTCGTGCATGTACTTATGCAAGTAAAATCCACAATGCTCCCTTCAAGAACTAATTAAAACATTAAAATTGCAAGCTTTCTTCGCTCGCGCTTTTTCGTTTGGTGCGGTGCAATTTGTGAAGCATTACGCTATAGTTCAGGTCAGTCATTCATTTGTATTGTAAACTACAGGGCTTTGTTCGTGGCTTGCTTTGGCCTAATCCGGCATTGACTTATTGAAGGTCTGTAACACAAAAAGCAGAACGAATTTAAATATTCTGTGACCACGGCCTAATTTCAATGATTAAAGAAAATTAAAAAATGATTGTCTTGTGTTCTAAAAAAATGGATTTAAGTCTTAAATCTTAATCTAGATTCTAGTATAAAGTTTACAGCATCACTGTTTACAGCTGAGAGAGATTAAAGAAAATTAAGAATTATAGTCTTGTGTTCCAAAAGAGATTGGATTTAAGTCTTAAATCTTAATCTAGATTCTAGAATAAAGTTTACAGCATCACTGTTTACTGCTGAGAGGTACGAGTATGTTTTTATAACCTAGACTTTACAGGTAATTACGGCTGTTAGTACAGTTTAGCATAATCATAAAAAAAGTGCGTAAGTACGTGTAAGATATCACGCAAAGAGCAAATGCTAAAAGTCCAGTTCAATCAAAACTAATCTAAAACGTTATTTTATCATATAACTTTGAGATATTTTATCTGAATTTATAGTACAGGTTCGTTCTACCTAGTCGTACCTACGTATTTATAAAATATCTATATTTTATTATCAAAAACTTTTTTACATACACCTACCTAGATCAAATATTACGCGTCAGAATTAAATGAAAAAAGAGCTTTCGAGTATTTTTTATTAAAAAAATCTACATCATGTAGGTGTGTAATAAGTAGGTAGATATGTATTTAAAATGTAACACCTACATAGAGTGTGTCCGGATCTGCATTTTACTGTCATAAAATACGTGTAAAAAAGCTTTGTCGGCAGGAACACCCTTTATCTTAAGAACAGATTTTTATTTTATATATTTTTTTAATTTATGTATTATAAATGTAGATACAGTAAAATGACGTTTCGTATTTTTACCCACGACGGAACGGAGTACGGGTATATGCGTTTAGGGTGAGAGACCGTTTGTACATTACTCTATTAAAAAGATTTTATGTTTGTTTGTATGTTAAATTGTTCACAAAAACCAATAATGCAAAAATATTTTTGTTTGTTTGTTTGTTTGTTTGTTTGTTTGTTTGTGCACATCGATGTTCCCATTTATTTCAAAAACGGCTTGACCGATTTAGATGCGGTTTTCTGTATAATGTTTGGTGTTCAGCGGCAATGGTTCTTAGATAGTTGTTACGAACATCGATCACCAGGGGGCGCCATAAAATACATTTATATTGCAAACGAATGTTCCCATTTATTTCAAAAACGGCTTGACCGATTTAGATGCAGTTTTCTGTATAATGTTTGGTATTCATTGGCGATGGTTCTTAGATAGTTGTTACGAACATTGATCACCAGGGGGCGCCATAAAAAACATTTACAGTGCAAACGAATGTTCTCAATTATTACAAAAACGACTGAACCGATTTGGATACTGTTTTGTATAAAATATTAGTGAGTCATTGGCAATGGTTCGTAAATAATTGTTCTTGTGATTGAACAGCAGGGGGCGCCACAATAAACGTCTCTTTATGACTTGGAAGGGATGATGCCTTCAAACGCTGCTAGAGGAGCTAATGCCTAGTTTGAAGATTAATTTTCATTTTTTTAATAATAATATAATTTAAATTACATTAATATATTAATCGAAAAACTATAAAACAAGTGGAAAATTAAAAAAATTTAAAACACCCACGACTTTTGCAGACTTGTAATTGAAAAAGGTATTAATAATTTTTTTGAAACTCCCCGACTAAAGGAAAGTAAGAACTAAGAACCTATCAGTATAATTACAAATCCAAGAAAATCCGTCGGAGCTGCCATTGCTATTTTCGTTTCTAATATCAATTAATGTAATTAGTAAGTATTGATAAACTGCCGGTATATGAGAAGTATCAAGAAATTGAATTAGTAGTAAACAGCACCATCAACACCGTCATAGGTAAAACACAGCAGCTCCGGCGGATTTTCTTGGATTTGTAATATTTTTTTTATGCTCGTAGATTCATTAGCTTGATTGTGGACACGCTGTATAAAGTGCACTTACCTAAATAAGTACTAGCTCGACATTATTATTTTTAAATATTTCTGACGTCATGCAATATATTTTATCAAATTATAATTTTCAAAAATTAGGAAAAAGGAAACTATTAATAATTTTTTTTCTTGCTTTCGACCTTCTGGAAAATTTTACTCTACTAACAACAAATTTATCAACGTAATTTATTTAAATGTATTCCTTGAGTTGTTTGAAATTCTTTTCAACGCTTCGCATAGGTTATTTTACTCAAGCGCTAATATATGCAAATTAGGCAAATATGCATTTATTGGCCTAACCTTGACATTCGATACACAACCATTATTGCACGCTTTTGTTTTATAAACTCTTTTGTTTAATTCCAATTTAAAGTAAAACAAAAGTTTTCTAAACGAATTTTGGGGGTTTTTGTCTATGGTCTCGTGTCAATGTCATTCATTATTTTCCGTTCCCGCCTAAAGTTTCCCGCCCTTTGTTTTTGTTATGTTATTGGGAAGGTACTTACTATAGTACGATTCACGAAAGATGACCACAAATGGTGGGTCTTTTCTTCATGTACACTCATAAAGAAAAGACTTAAGCCAAAATAATTACCATATATTAGTTAAATAAGGCCATATATATTAGTTAAAATAAATAAGACCATAATATTAGTTAGATAAGTCCAAAGAGACCTAAAATAGGCCCGCCATTTGTGGTCATCTTTCGTGAATCGTACTATACCTACTTATAAAATGTTTAAGTTCTCGCGAATTTCATAAAATAATTTTGTACTTTATAATTATTATTGAGTATTATTTAAACAATTTATTTAACCACAACTAAATTTTACAATCATAGATACTTAAATAAAATAATTCAGGAATACAATTACATATTAACAAAATTTTTATCAATTTCAATTCCTTGATTTTGGCAAGTCAACTTACAAAATATAAGGTCAACTTTCTCAGCACTCAGATATTTAAATTAAAAAAAAACAGCTGACAACCGTGGGATGCGAGGCTTTCTAACCTTGAAATTTAATACAAAAAGACATTTAGCAAACAAGGGGTGCAAAACAATGGATTGAAGAAATATGACATAAAAAATTTAAAAGGTGTCAAACATTAAATGAAGGGGAAAGGGGCCTTGAAATTTTTGAGGGTCTTTTTAAATGGCCGCATGATTAGGATTCGAAATTTGAATGTGAATGAAAAGGAATTGCTTAATCATTCACAAAATACCGTGATGATTTGGTGCCTGCCGCCTTACAAAGGTGCCTACACGATAAAGTTAGTTAAAAAAAGACAGTGCTCTATGGTGGCTTATTTTTTTACCAGTATCCGATGGAGGCAAAAGAAATTATTAAACAGCCAAATTATTATCGTTTTTCATCTGTGGGCGGTACAGATAATGATTATTAACTTATGAATACCCTTACAATGCAGGTGTTTTGTCAGACCTTTTCAATCCCCAGGCAATTTGAAATTCATTAGCCTTGATTTGATAGAAAAAAGCTCTTGAGTTCTAACTATCTCAAAGTTTATTCAAGTTTATCAGGAATGCCCAGTACCTACCTACCTATGTAGATTTTAGGTACTCTACATTTTAACCCTAAACTTAATTGTTTAGAATAGACTAAACATAATATACTAATTGTTATTTTTTGGACTAATTTAAGTGCTATTGTACCTACCTAGGTTATGTATTCTATCTGACCGGACTTATGTTGTCCTGTCTTGCCAATAATATATATTACACCTAAGCTATCACGTGACCACTCAAACAGAAATTTTCATCAAAATCAATCAAGCCGTTTTCGAGTTTTAGCAAGTTTGTCTTGCTATGGCAATTGTTTTTTATTACTACATATTTAGAAAGGATTGACCCTATAAACGCAGATATCTATGTATAAAATGTACACAGATACATTATCGTATAGATAAGTGGATAGCAGATGATAAGATATCATATGCGTGGTGTATTTGGCATACAACGGTAAATAGGATCAATGGGACATGGTGATTCGATACAAGCATCTAGCAATGAACGAATGAAAATTCATTGTATTCATTCAATCAATTGAATGGCTATTTAAGGTCCAAGATCTACCTATACGTGCCTATACATATACAACATTTTAGTTTCCGATTAAATTTAAAAAAGGTGAAATCTTGGAGCAACTTTTGGAAAAAATTTCCATCGAGTGAATTATATCCAATTGGGTTTCATTTTCAGAGTGATTTTAGATATACATATTACTAAAAATCGGTTAAATACGCCGTCTACGCCGTTAATCTCTCTCTTTTCTTTTCTGCATTTTCTGCAGTGCGTCCGTATTTTTTTAAACACTACTTTTGCGCCGTTGAACCCGTTACTCAGAACGAATTTTATCTTTTACCATCTTTTACATCTTATTTGCATCGACCGATTAGGTACGATTTCAAAAACTCTGATAGCCTATGTACTTTTTTAATTTCGATTTTCGATCTCATATCAATCGTAGAAATACAATAGATAAGGTACCATGGCTATACCAGCTGCGAGGTTATGTAGTAATTTTTGTTTTGTACATATTAGACGATTAGTACAATGAATAATATTTATACATTATCCTAATCATATGAAACACGTTTTAAAGCATATGGCCGTGTTATCAAATATTATTTCATAATACAATAATTCTTATCATCCAATAAGTTCATATTTTACGATTTAATTTATAACTGCATTATGTTTTATTGTTTTTAAAATACCTACTTGTGTACTATTTTAACGTAAGCCAAAGGTTTTTCTTTGTAATGAATAAAATATCGTGAGAAAATCTGATTTTCTCAAAGGTGTGTAATGTCTGCTAATCCGCACTAGATTTGGTGTGCAGTGGCCAAACTTATTTTTCTTCATCCTTAGGTTTTTTTTTAAAGTGATGATGCAGCCTAAGATGTTATAAATTTACCCCTACGGATTCTACACAGCATCGCACCGGAACGCTAACTCGCTTGGCGGTGCGTCTTTGCTTGTGGGGTGGTAACTACTTAACTAGCCACGGCCGAAGCCTCCCACCAGACCAGACCTGAGCCAATTTAGAAATTATAAAATTCCAAAGTGGCCCGTGGCGGGAATCGAACCCGCGACCTCCCACTCGAATCCGAGCGCCCCGCCACTGCGCCAGGGAGGTACATTTTATATTATAATTAATAATAATATAATGCTAATTATGACCTTGTTTTTAAATCAGGAAATAAAAATTAAGATGCAAAAATTCTTCATAAGTATTTAAAACACAAATGATGTGCGTACCAAAATAATTAAAATATTTACGCATTGTAGGTCAAGTTTTTATCCATTTGCAAGCAATGAGTTTGTGGTAGAGATAGCAAAAAAAAACTAAGATTAAAAACGCTAGTATCGTAATAGTACATTCCAGTGCTTTGAAGTATGTAGGAGTATCTACCTCAAGTGGAGACGACTCTAGGGGCATCGACGATTTAAATACCCCTATAATATAATAGTCATACATTTCAACAATATACGTACATTATTTAGATCTACATACATTTCATACTGTTTTTCCCACATATAAAAAAACATCACAGGCTTGTTTGTTCTGAGATCGTTCCCTTACTTATTGAGATTGCTCCTAAAATCCTACAAATTTCTCAATTTCAGCCAAGAAAATTAGGCCTTTAAAATCATTCGTTCTGATTGTGTAAGGAAACGTATTTATCGCTATTGTAATCTTCAGCAAATCCTGCTATTTGATTGGTCGAATAAAAATTTGACAGCAAATTCAGCCACTCAGGAGCTAGATTTTACTGTCAGTGCATATAAGTTTGTTTGACATAATCTTGATGCCTGCAACATTGATACTAGATATTTTTTCCTTTTTTAATAAGATTTTTTTTTGTTAACGCTACCGAAAACACGTCGAACCGGTGCATCAGCAAAGTATGTGTTAAAAAATGAATGAGGCATCTCGACTTTCATTAAACAAAACGCTAAAAATTGTCCCCGACCTTGTTTCGAGCCCATTTTAAAAGTACAAGGAAGTCCCGACGAAAGAAATACAAGTTTTTATCGAAACATCGACGAGTGTACGAGTTTTTATCGAAACATCGATAAGTGTACAAGTTTTTGTCGATAGCAATCGAATCGAAAATGAATTGTATTTTACGAGGCCATTGGATATGTCGCGTTCTGTAATTTGACTTTAAAAACATGGAGAGCTGTCTGAATAATGTTTTTGCGATGTACCTAGATTGTAGGTATATACCTACTTGATTATAGTATCTCTATACCTACACGATACCTATGGGCCTCATAAGAAGGTTCAGAGTCACTCAGCGAGCGATGGAGAGAGCTGTGCTCGGAGTTTCTCTGCGTGATCAAATCAGAAATGAGGAGATCCGTAGACGAACCAGAGTCACCGACATAGCTCAACGTATCACGAAGCTGAAGTGGCAATGGGCGGGGCACATAGCTCGTAGAACCGACGGACGTTGGGGACCCAAAGTGCTGGAATGGCGACCCCGCACGGGAAAGCGCAGTGTTGAAGTCGCGGGAAGGCGCTGGATACAAATGGCGCAGGACCGTGCAAACTGGAAAGCATTACAGGAGGCCTTTGTCCAGCAGTGGACGTCCGTCGGCTGAATCGAACGAACGAACGATACCTACACGATTGATCGAAGAATTACACATACTACGTATTTGCGACATATAACCGAATGGCGTAATGGCGTAGCGGTAGCTACTAGCGATCCTGCCGTCTGCGTCGGGGGTCCGGGGTTCGATTACCGCAACTGGAAAATGTTTGTGTGATGAATGTGAACGTTCAAATTCACATTCATCTGGGTGTTGATTATCTAGTCTAATATATAAAATTCTCGTGCCAATTTTTGTTACCAAACTCCTCCGAAACGGCTCGACCGATTGCTATGAAATTTTCTGTGTATGATCGGTAGGCCCGAGAGTTGGCCATGAGCTACTTTTATGTATAACTCATGGCAAAACAACGTTTGCCAGGTCAGCTATTATGTATAAAATTTTAATCTGTTATGTTCCGTGCGCCGCTCGCTGTGCGCCGCGCCGCTCGTGCTGCCGGCCGCCCCGTCCGCCTCGGCGCCGCCGCCGATCGTCGACTACGTGCTGGTTGAGCTGCCCTCGGCGAGCGGTCGCCACGTCGTAGGTGTCACGTACATCCCACCTAACCAAAGCTACGACGTCTATCTATCATATTTCGACTATTTATGTGACATTTTCCAGCAAAGCCCAAACTGCAATATTCACCTGGCCGGCGACTATAACTTGCCCATGATAAAATGGATCCGTAACGGTACGTATATAGAACCGCTTTTAAATAATACTCAGTGTCCGTCTAGTCAGCATCTCTGCCAATTTATGTCACTTATAAATTTAACACAGTTTAATGATATAGTAAATTATAACGGGCACATCTTAGATCTTTTCCTATCCACCGAAAAGGAGTGTTGCATCTCGAGTGCACTGACTGCTTTGGTGCCGCCCGATGGACATCACCCGCCGTTCTATGCGCTGGTACCCTTCAGCAATAAGTCTTATATTCCTCTGAAAACTGTAACGCGCTATTGTTTTAATCGCGCGGACTATTCAATTATTAACAAAGAAATAGTGAATCAGGACTGGGATCAAGTTCTCGCGGGTAAGTCGGCCAGTTCTGCAGTGGATTCATTTTATGAAGTTGTCTACGGATTCATACGGAAACATATTCCCGCTAAAATTGTGAAAGCCAAGCACTTCCCGGTTTGGTTCAATTCGTCCCTAATTAAAATATTTAAAGATAAGAAAAGGGCCTGGGTTAAGTGGAAAAAATATAACAATATATCAGACTATGAGTCATTTAGTGTGTTAAGACTACGTTTCAAAACTGAATCAAAAACTCGTTTTAAAGAGTACATGAACTCAGTTGAGGACAGCATTAAACTTAATGTTCAATACTTTTGGCTATTTATCTCAAATAGGAAAAATGGTCTGCACATACCAGGAAATGTGTTTTATAAAAATAATACAGCAAGCAGTCCTTCCCAGGTATGTAATTTATTTTCAAATTTCTTTCACTCGGTATTTGTGCCATCTGATCTTTCGGATACTTTTAATATAGATGACTGTGTGTGTAAAGATGACGTCTCGGCACGTGATCATATTAGTAATGTTAACATTACTGTCGTTAATGTAAAAAAAGCTTTACGGAAGTTAGACGTTACCAAAGGCTCAGGTCTGGATGATATTCCGCCGATCTTCTTTAAATCGACTGCTGATACTATATGTAAGCCGCTAACCGTCCTTTACAATCTGTGCCTTCAGGAAGGGACATTTCCAAATAAGTGGAAAGCGGCCCGGATAGTCCCAGTGCACAAAGGGGGTTCAAAGAGAGACGTGGAAAACTACCGACCGATCTCTATACTACCCGTACTCTCTAAACTTTTTGAAAGATTGGTGCACGATTACATCTATCCTCTGCTACATCCAATCATCCTTACGCAGCAGCACGGCTTTGTACAGAGACGTTCAACAGTTACAAATCTCCTTGTGTTCACTTCACAGTTATTTGAAAATTTAGACAACCATAAACAAACTGATACCATATATACAGACTTCCAGAAAGCTTTTGATAGGGTTGATCATAAACTGTTGCTTGAAAAACTAGCCTACAACGGTATACGTGGTAACTTGTGGCGATGGTTCAAATCGTACATAACAAACCGCACTCAAAAAGTGGTTATTAATGGACATGACTCTGAAGTGGTCAGGATAACGTCTGGTGTTCCGCAAGGGTCAATCCTTGGGCCACTATTATTTATTTTATTCATAAACGACATTCATAAATGCTTCAAATATAGTGACTTTCTTCTTTACGCAGATGACCTTAAGGTATATAAAACTATCGAAACACCTGACGATCATGTCCAACTTCAAGCTGATTTAAATAGATTTTCTGAATATTGTAGGATAAATAAGCTTAATCTAAGTTTAAATAAATGTAAATATATCACTTTTACTAAAAAAACTAATGTCAGCAATTTTGCATATTCACTTAGCAATTCTAGTCTAGAGAGAGTCAATAATATTAGTGACCTAGGCATAACATTAGATTGTAAACTCAACTTAGATACACATGTAAAAAATATCATAAATAAAGCTTTCAAAATGTATGGGTTTGTAATTAGAGCGAGTGATAACTTCAAGAGAGTCTCTACATACATTCACTTATTTAAGTCTTTAGTGCGTCCACAGCTGGAATACGCTGTCTGTATTTGGGATCCATACTACGAAAAATATGTAAAAAGCATTGAAAAAGTTCAAAAAAAATTTTTACGCTGCATTCATTACAAGTGTACGCGAAATCGGTTGCCTTATGACCAACTTCTTGAAAAATATAACCTACTCGACTTAAAGTCCAGGCGTAAGCAACTAGAAGCCATGTTCTTATACGATCTGTGTCATAATAAGTACGATTGCACTGATTTAACCCGCAAGCTCTGCTATCGTGTGCCATTTAGAACACCTATTCGTAGCTGTCGAACACACCAACTCTTCGCTACCACGAAATGCCGCACGAATGCAGGCAAGCGGTCGCCTCTGATTAGGATGACGCAGACGTACAATGAAAACTTTGGCAATATAGACATCTTTGCAACTCGAGTGGGTAGTTTCAAGAGGTCGGTCATAGGCAACCTCAAATTAAAAATAGATACTTCTTTATATTAATTAATTTTGCATTGCCCTCACCATGTGCATACGTTTCAGATTATCTGAGGACGACGTTGTGGGTCATGCGCTGATTAGTTTGTAATTAGAGTTAGGTTTATATTTAAGTCAATTTTGTAGTGCATGATTGTTTGTTTGTCCCTTAATTTAAATAAATAATAATAAATAAATCTTGTACCCATAACACAAGCTATCGCTTACTTTGGGGCTAGATTGCGATGTGTGTAATGTCCTGGTATATTACTTAAAAAAGTAATGTGCGAGTCGGGTTCGACAGATGGACGGCGAACTCCTAGTAATAGGGTCGCGTTTTTTGACCCTTTGGGTACGGAACCCTAAAAAGGAGTAGGTATTCTATAGAATATATTTCGGAGAGTGTGCTCAGGAACTTTTTAATTTTGGTTCCCCCGTCACCTTTCTACCATAGAACGGCAAGGCATCGTAAAGGCTTCCACCCATACATAGTCGACGTACCAAAGACGCGTACGAAGCGGTTTGATTCCTCGTTCCTGATACGCACTGCAAAGGCCTGGAATACCCTCCCAGACAGTGTCTTTCCTGCCACTTACAACCCGGGTGCCTTCAAATCAAGAGTGAATAGGCATCTTCTAGGCAAACGCGTTCCACCTTAGACTGTATCATCACTTTCCATCAGATGTGATCACAGTCAAGCGCTAGCCTATATAGTATAAAAAAAGGTATCTAGAACTTAGTGGCTATCAAAATTTGATAAAGGATTCGTATTGAATACGAATGTAGTTTTAGTTAAGTGAGTGTGTCGTTGTGTGACTGGCCCCGGGCCACTGGGGCTTTCTCATTACGATAACAGCAGGGCTATTCAGTTAAACACGACTCGATGACGAAGTTGCGTGAAGTGAGTTTGTTAAAACAGCAAAAAGTTTCGCGGCGGCGGGCACATGCCGAAGCTCCGCCAGAAAACGTATCCCACTGGGTAGACAGGTCGCAAATAAGGCAGGGATAGGGAACCCTGGCTTATAAGTGTAACACATTTCAACGTTGCTAAATCCTTCAAACTAGCTTTGTATAAAAGTAAGACTACGGCTAGTGAGTCAACAGCCAACAGTCTATAATCAAAATTATACACAAGTACAAGTACATAAAAACTATGGTTATTACATTACATTACATTTTTTTAATTTTTTCACGGAATTCTTGAGGATATAATGCAATAAATATGTTAAAAAAAACTAAGTACTTAACTTTAAGTTTTAACATATTTAGTATCTAATATTTACAAGTTTTAAATTTATTTTTCGAGTAATAAAACAAAAACATATAATGCAATAGTGTCTGATTTTATGGGTATTTACGATATTTTTTTAGTAACGTACCATAATTACCTTACTTTTTTACCTGGATATATGCTAGTCTTGAAAGAATCTCAGCGAAATGAGAAAAATAAAAAAGTATATTTGTTTTTCTCCGAAAATATATTTGTTGGCGTCACCGCGCGGGTGGGTAAACTCACGTTGCAAAAATATCCTAACTGAATAGCCCTAAAGAGCTTGTTTCTTGTGATGAGAGATTTATCGTTTAGGGTTTATCTGTAATTGAAATAACTAATATAATAACAAGGTGGACTCTTTGTCTATACAATGTATATGCAGATTGCAGTGGCCTCATTTTGAGACTTGATTTGTTTGTCCAATGTTTTTACCCTAACCTATAGGTTCTACGCCTACCTATAGGTACCTAACCTATAGGTTACGCTCTCTACTTTCGCCTAACGAAACGTATAAGTAGAGAAATTGACAGAGCGATATTAATGTACCTATACGGCTGAAATCCCAAGATTAGATCTAGAATCTAGATCTGGGTTCTACAGGGGTTTCTTAGTTACTTAATTATTAAATAAATAATTACTAGGACGCCCAAGGTTCCGCCTGCGTAAAGGAGAATGACCAAGTGTGGTATAAAGTTATTTCAAGAACCAAAACCAAAATAGTCCAGGAAAATAAAATAGTATATTTGAAGAACCATATAGGCAATAGGAATTTGTTTTCCATATTCGGAATTTAATTTTGCATACAATAAAATTGGTTGCCTGTAAAGTCGGTTTACTGACGATAGTTGAACGTGACAACGTCTTCTTTGTCGCTCGTTCCGCGCTCGCGAGGTAACGCCGGTAACGCCGCATGAGCGAGGTAACGCCGGATGAGTCATGTTTTTTCGTGCGTGCAACCGGCTCTATCGATTTATAAGACGTTGTCACGTCAAAAATTGGTTGTCTGTAAAGTCGGTTTACTGACGATAGTTGAACGTGACAACGTCTTCTTTGTCGCTCGTTCCGCGCTCTCGCTTGCACTTCAAGCCTTACATGGAACGCCTCAGAGCGAGGTAACGCCGGTAACGCCGGTAACGCCGCATGAGTCATGTTTTTTCGTGCGTGCAACTGGCTCTATCGAATTATAAGACGTTATCACGTCAAAAGTTACTTTCTTTTCCATGCACATTACCTGTCATACAGATTTTATTAAGAAGTAGGTACAACTTGTTTATTTTCATATAACTTTGGAATTGGATGTTAATTTAAAAAAAATTGTAGGAGGAATTGTGGAGACCATAGTAAATAAAAAGTAAAGTTTGGATTTGATTCAGTTTGATACGGGATTCCATACACCCATGGCCTTTTTTTAGATTAGCTACGCAAAAAGTAATAGATTATTATAAGTGTGACTTTTAGCTGAGAACAACATTGTCAAAGTAAAGAGCAAGAGCCTTGAGTTTATGTGAATTACTTATACAAACACCGCTTAGCCTTCGCACTTCGCAACGAAACTCAACTACGGTGACCATGGTTCCCCGGCAAAACTAAAAATCCTATGGAAAAAGTCAAATGACAAAGTTGTAAGTAATAAAAAGATCTAAAACTGTTGTATTTACACTTTTTTCACATAACCTCAAAATTTATGTGAAAAATTCAAAAAACCAAGTTTTTGGTTTTTTATTTTTATTTTTTACAAAAAAAAAATTCCACGAAATTTTATGAAAACTTACCTTTTTATATCCCAAATAGGTGTAATTTATTTAATAAAAATATTTATTTTTTCACCTTATTTTGAATTATTATCGAAAAGCACCCTAATTTTCAATCGAAAAGGACATTGCCCACCCCCCATAGACACCTTGACTCTTAAACCTGTGTGAGGCTGATTGTATGTGGGTTGAGCAAGGCATCGGATACGGCATTGGTTTAAAAAGAGTAATCTATAAAACCAGGGCCTTCGAAGCTAGCCACCACTATACCCAAGTTCGTGCTGTCTCCATGAGAAACGGGTACGAGATCCATATTCAAGCTGTGATTGTTAGGGTTAAAAGAGTCGCCCGAGTCCTTTTTAAGCATAAATGTTGCTTAATTATCATATCTGGGAAAATAAACACAAATGCAAGTATAACATAAATACTTCATGTTGATTTGATAAATGACAACCACGGGTGACATAAGTGTCTTTCTTTGATATTTGATTATACGATTAATGTTGCCATATTAAAAGAAAGACCAAAAATCGATATTGATGTATCGATTATTGACTTATTTCTCTTGAAATTATTTCATAAAGGTATATTATGTTTACGGAAGTAAATTCTTTTTATTTTTAAATCCTGTTTTACCTTATTTTATTAGGTATTTAAAGCTATGTTTTAACAGTAATTAATACCTATGGAAAGTTAATTATACTAGATATTAGTACAGCTGTAATAAAAACAGTAAGCAATAACGATTATAACGTATCAAATCAAATTAAATCAAATCATAATGTTTAATCTTCCACATAGGCCAAACTTACAGGCACTTGCGCAATGTCAGACTTTATGATCACGTTCGGAAAGCAGAAGAACGAACAGGACATTGGCGAAGTGCCAGTCGGCATATTTGTATCTAATACAAATAATAAAAAAATAAAATAATAAAAAAGCCTTTATGCTAATACAAATAAACCTTATTTAAAATAAATCGATATTGTTCGATTTAAGTATAAAGTAAAAATCGATTAAATCGATCGATATTAAAATGTGGCTACACTGAATGCATTCAGACTGAATGAACCTCAATGGGCTGACAGAAAAATGGTTTTCGATTTCCTTTATTGTTTCAATAGGTACTTATTTTTTTTCAACAAATTGTAGAAATCTTCTTTGGATAAAATAATAATTTTTAACCGACTTCAAAAAAAAGGAGGAGGTTCTCAATTCGACGCGTATGTTTTTTTTTTTCTATGTTTGTTACCTCATAACTTTTGACTGGGCGAATCGATTTTGATGATTCTTTTTTTATTAGAAAGCTGACGCTTCCCATGTGGTCCCATTTTAATTTTATTCAGTTCTGATAATGGTATCCATGAGAAAACCATATGAGTATTAAATTTTCAATAAGTACTTGCGCGACAAATAGATGAATAGCTCAATATCACGCCAACCGATTTCGATGATTATTGTTTTATTTGGAAGAATGTACTTCAAGGGTGGTTTGGTGAAAACTTGATTAGGTTCTGATAATGGTATCTATGACAAAATAACGAAACTCTTCAATTCTTAGGAGCAAATTATTGATATTCAGCTGAATCTTTTATAGACTATCCAGATATTTCCCTACCATAACGTCATTATATGGTCAAGTGGTCAAATAACTGCCGTAACCGAATATGATGATGATCAATGGAACGGGCCTCCCTAACGGCTTACAGTAAGGATGCGATCTGTGGCAGAAATTCTAACTAGGTATCTGTAATCAAATTTCAATGCGCTTACGTTCGTTGTTGCATTGCAACATGAGTGTAACATGCGTGACGTCACTAAATGCTGATCCGTTATATGTTTAATCAATAATTACATGTGACCGTCATGTGGTCTATTTAATAATTTGTTGGCGTCCAAATCTGATAAGACTATGCCTTCCAAACTTTTAACTCTACTAAGGGCAACATATATTTGGCCCTTAGCAAAGTTTTTGACGTGACAACGTCTTATAATTCGATAGAGCCGGTTGCACGCACGAAAAAACATGACTCATCCGGCGTTACCTCGCTCATGCGGCGTTACCGGCGTTACCTCGCGAGCGCGGAACGAGCGACAAAGAAGACGTTGTCACGTTCAACTATCGTCAGTAAACAGACTTTACAGACAACCAATTTTTTTGCCAAGGTCGATTACAGCCCTCTCAAGGGTGGTGCCTTGTAGTTTATGGACTGTAACCGCCCAGCTTAATATTAGAGGCAGCATTCGGCTGCCTGAAACGTAAGTAGTACTAGATGGAGGTATGGTTATGCAACCATCACTATCTTTTAGCCTAAACCCAATAGATTCATCATCACATTTGACATACACGGCTTCTGGTAGCTCTCCACCCTCTTATTGATCTCTCCTCAAAGCCGGCCATTTGATTTTTTTTATCATGCCCATAGCTCCTAGTCCTTCTGAAACAACGATGTTGCGTCTTAACATCACGCGGGATTCGACGCCAATTTTTATCGATGGCAGAAAACCACCACAGCTATTGACGTCTTTGGGAATTACGTTCTCTGGTGGTGTTCTAACATATGTCGCTACTTCACGACTCATCAACTGCGTTGATTTGGTAGATCAGCCCGTTTAGCAGGTCTACCCATATTGAAAAAATAGTGAACTTCAGACCACTTAAAATAAAAATAAAAATTAACAAAAAATATTCTTCTACAACTTTAAAATCAACTTACTATTGCTACTCATCAATATGTAGGTGCGATTTATACCAGTTACCACGCAAGAAGGTAGTTTGTCCCTGACTTTGTGCGTTTCATTTAAACGGCCCTGTCTCACATGAGCAGCACGTTTAGTAGGTCTACCCATATTAAAAAAAAATAGTGAACTTCAAACCACTAAAAATCAAAAAATAAAACAAAAGTTTAACAAAAATAAAAACCGACTTCAAATAAAAAATGGAAAATTCTTTCCAAAAAACCAACTTCAAATGCCACTACAAAGAATGAAATAATTTTTAATGTACACCAATTCGAAGTCGGGCAATGTTTCGTTCAATCACTAATTGTTCTTCGTATTGTCGATAATAATTGTCTTCGCACATCAAGTTGTATATTACGAAGGACTATTAGTGATTGAACGAAACATTGCCCGACTTCGAATTGGTGTACATTAAAAATTATTTCATTCTTTGTAGTGGCATTTGAAGTTGGTTTTTTGGAAAGAATTTTCCATTTTTTATTTGAAGTCGGTTTTTATTTTTGTTAAACTTTTGTTTTATATAGTTAGTGAAAAAATACATAGTTTTTTTCGGCAAAAGGATATTGTTGGGCACTGCCGGGCCATATATGGGCATCTCCCTTTACCCGTCAAAATATCAGCTTTTTTCAAAAAGTTGGTATGTTTTCTGTTCGTTGAAATCTCTACTTTCCGATGGTGAAAAAAAATATGAACGTTTCTAGAGAGATAATATTTAGATACGTATGCTAATTATTACGATTGTAATATAAAATACTTAGTGAAATTCTTCATCCAAACACGAAGTTTATAAATCTCAAATCGTACAGGCTTAATCATTAATCATAAAAATTAATGATTATATTTAGCACTTTTCGGGTCATAACGAAAACCATGGTCGTCCTATTCTGTACAAACTGACAAGAGCACGACGCAGTTTTCACTTTCCCTTCGATGGAAAGGGACAAAAGGTTTTAGAGCGAGACGACATGATGCTGAATGAGTCATGCTTCTCCATGAAGTTAGCTGTCGACAGAGTTCAGAGTTCAGACGGCCTTCTCACTTTGCTTTTGGTTTTGAACTGAAAAGTGAGTCTAAAAAGTATGAAATAAAAAATAATAATAAAAAAATCCCATTTAAAACACATGATAATTCTTTCTTTTTTAAAAAAAGGGAACCGCCTTCAAAAAACCAACCCACTGAAAAGCAAAAAAATAATTTTCTAATAAATCTGTTCAAAATTCAAAAAGGTTGGCAACACTGCGTAGACGTAACATTGTCTCCGTATTTAATTACGTAAATAAATTGAAATAGTGCCTTATTCTGCAATATAAAGCTATAATTCCCGAAATAAAGGTCTAATTAACAAGTGGAAGTGTTATCTTGAAGAAATAGTGCATATTAAAGTAGTTATCGTGATAAAAATATACTGATAAACAAGTGCATGATCTGTTGGCGTGTTGGTAATGAACGTGTCATACGACTCGCGCCTTTAAAGTCAGCGTGCGCCGGGTCTGTTTCGCTTGAACCGTCCCTTGTCGCTGCATACGGCTGTGTATTTAAACCGCCATTTTTCACATGTTTACGCGTATAAAGATTTGAAAATGTCTCGAGAAGTGCAATGCGGTAGTGGGTGTGGGCGTCAACTGTCCGGACAATCGCTTATGCAATGTCGAATGTGCAAATCGTCCTACCACTGTGAGTGTTTAAATATCAACATCCAACAGTTCTCGACACTGTCCAAGGAATACCTAGCGTCGTGGCAGTGCCCCGCCTGCTCCAACGTTTCCCGCCGTCACAGGGGCAACAGAGAAAACACCCCAGTTCGTAGCTCAGTGATTTCCCCCATTGATGATGCCGCACCCGTCCTGCCCGTTGAACAGAAATGTTCTAATGCGAATCAGGATTGGCACGCCTTCACCCAGGAACTTCTAGGCCAGCTCAACGCGTGGCGTCGAGATATCGACAGCAGTTTAAACCATATAAAGGGCGAGATTAAAACCGCTTTATCTGATATGACAAACGAATTGCAATCGTTGCGAATGGATTTTAACAATTTGAAAAGCGGTTTATCTAACCTAGCCAGTGACGTCACCGATTTGAAATCGTCAACTCAGTTCCTAACCGAGCAGCACACCGATCTGGGAAAAAGAGTGCAGGCCCTTGAGGGTCTGAGGAAAGAAACGAAGGAATCCAGTGCCCTTGTTTCATCATTGGAGTACAAAATCGATTGTCTCGAGCAACAGGCGAGACAATGCAACATCGAGATCTGCAACGTCCCCGACAAACGCAACGAAAATCTTTTATCCATCCTGGAAGCAATCGGATCCCATATTAAATATCCTATTCAACATAAGGATGTTGTCTCTATACACAGAGTGCCCCATGCGGACCAGCAAAATAGTAAACCTAAAAACATAATTGTAAAGTTTACTACTCGGATAATGCGAGATAACGTCTTAAGCGCATTCCGAAAAGCCAAGGGAGTGAAAAGTGACCAAATTGGTATCTCCGGCCATTCACAGGACATATATATGAACGAGCACCTCACTTTGAAAAATAAAAAACTTTTTCGTGAATGCCGTGAGCAAGCAAAAAAATGTAACTATAAATACGTGTGGATCAGGAATGCAACTGTACTCGTTAGAGAGAAAGATACCTCGCCTGCGTTTGTTATACGTTCTCAATCTGATTTTATTAAGCTTAAATGCCCCAATCAGGCCAGTCGTATGGAAACTTAGATTTACCTTACTGACAAACACCCGCTTCTCACTGTGTTTTTTATTTTTCATTACGACTGGGACTGTTTCATTGTGTTATTTAACAAGGGTTATACATGTACTTAAATTTGTAAAGGAAGGTTATTTTCTATGTATTACACATCACAATAACGCAATTATGTACAGCAACTGCTACAAAATAGAGCTCATATTTATTTGTTATAAAAATTCATTCCTATGTATTATTGACTGTTATACTTACTGCATATCAATTTTTTTTATTTTCGTCTCAAATAGATGTCTGCACTTTCAAACATGCAACAACTTTGCCTATACCTTTATTATCAAATATTTTTTTCGCAAAATACCTAATATTTTTAATAACTGTTGTAACTAACTACCGCGATTTTCCTAAAATTACTTATACCTTATATTTTCTAATTTTTATATTTATTTTTAATAATGGATAAAAGCCTATCGTTTTATTACCAAAACTGTCGTGGATTACGTACTAAGCTCCACACACTTTATATGAATGTTCTTATGTATAATTATGATATTATAATACTAACTGAAACATGGTTAACTAGTGATATTTTTGATAATGAACTCATCGACTCCAGATACCAGGTATATCGTTGTGACAGGAATCGAGCCGCGACCGGGCGGCGCGACGGCGGAGGAGTTCTTATCGCGATACGCCGGTCGCTGGGTGCTACGCCACTCGTGACTACATCGATACAAAACGGCCCCACGCCTCCGCCTGCCATAGTGGATTATATGCTTATTGAACTCCTTACCTCGACCGCTCGGCATATCATCGGTGTAACATATATCCCACCGAACCAAAGCCATGATGTATACCTAACTTATTTCAATTATTTGCATGAAATTCTTCAGTTAAATAATTACTCTAATATTTATCTAGCTGGCGATTACAATCTGCCCTTGATAAAATGGACTCCTAAGGGTACGTACACTGATCCTGTTTTATTTAATGTCAATTGTTTATCTTGCCAACAGCTTTGTCAGCTCATGTGTGCAAGTAATTTGTTACAGTTTAATAGCTTTAAAAATTCCAGTGGGAATATTTTAGACCTGTTCATCTCTAATGAACAAGATTGTATTATCTCAAATGTACCTTCTGCTTTAGTACCGCCCGACGAACATCATCCTCCATTCTATGTACAATTGCCCTTTACCAAATATAGGTCAAGTATTCCAATGAACACTCAAACGTGTTACTGTTTTAAAAACGCTGATTATACAATTATTAATAAAGAGATAACATGTGTAGACTGGGAGCAGATTTTCCAAAATAAAAATGCGGAATGTGCCGTTGACACTTTTTATGAAATAATTTATGGTATTATATGTAAGTATATCCCTTCTAAAATTGTTAAAGCTAGTGCCTATCCGGCTTGGTTTAACACTTCTTTAATACATATTTTTAATGATAAAAAAAAGGCCTGGATTAGATGGAAAAAATTTAATAATATATCAGATTATGAAACTTTCTGTGTTCTACGGACTAGATTTAAAAAACAGTCAAAAATTCGTTACCAAGAATATATGAACTTAATTGAGGATAATATCAAAGTTAATGCGCAGCATTTTTGGAGTTATGTTAACAATAGAAAAAATAATAATGACATACCGAGAAATCTATTCTATAAAAATAATACAGCCAATAACCCCACCGAGGTGTGTAACTTATTTTCAGATTTTTTCACCTCAGTATTTGTATCATCAGATTTAACTGACGACTTTAACATGGGGCGTTCTAAACACATAGATGAAAATGTAGTAGCAGGTGATATTATCAGTGGTATTATTATTACGAGGGAATCGGTACGTAAAGCTTTAAATAAGCTGGATGTTCGTAAAGGGCCTGGGCTGGATAATATACCTCCCATTTTTTTTAAGTCCACTGCAAATACTATTTGTAAACCACTACACCTATTATACAATACTTGTCTGGTCCAAGGTACCTTCCCCAGTAAATGGAAAATGGCACGAATAGTACCAGTACATAAAGGTGGTCATAAAGGAAATGTAGAAAATTACAGGCCAATTTCTATTCTACCAGTACTTGCTAAGATCTTTGAGCGTATTGTGCATGATTCTATTTACCCTGTCCTACATAATACCATTATTCCGCAGCAGCATGGGTTCGTGAAAAAGCGTTCCACAATAACTAATCTTCTTATTTATACTTCAAATTTATTTGAAAACATGGACAATAACAGACAAACAGATAGCATTTACACAGACTTTCAAAAAGCCTTTGACAGAGTAGATCATAAACGATTGTTAGAGAAGTTGGCTTACAACGGTATACGTGGTGATCTGTGGCGATGGTTTAAGTCATATATAACAAATCGTACGCAAAAAGTAGTTATAAATGGCCATGACTCGAAAACGGTATTGATTACTTCTGGTGTTCCTCAAGGATCAATTCTTGGACCCCTTTTGTTTATTTTATTCATTAATGATATTAACAAATGTTTTAAATACTGTAAGTACCTTCTATATGCAGATGATCTCAAAATTTATAAAACCATTGAATCACCAGATGATCATTACCTTCTTCAAGCTGACTTAGACAGTTTTTCTGCATATTGTATTGAAAATAAATTAAACCTAAGTCTTAACAAATGTAAACATGTCACTTTTACAAAAAAGAACATTATTAGTAACCATACATATTCACTTTGTGGTGCTAGTCTTGAAAAAACTGATAATATAAAAGATCTAGGCATAACATTGGACAGTAAATTACACCTGGATGTGCATGTTCAAAATATTATTAATAAAGCTTATAAAATGTATGGTTTTATTATGAGAGCTAGTAATAGTTTTAAAAGAGCAGAAACATATGTACATTTGTATAAGTCCTTAGTACGATCCCAATTAGAATATGCAGTTTGTATATGGAACCCATATTATGATAAGTATAATAAGAGCCTTGAGACTGTACAAAAAAAATTTTTACGAAGGATTAATTATAAATTTAATCGATGTTACCTCTCATATAATCAGCTTCTTAAAAAATACAACATTCTCGATCTCAAATCAAGACGTCGACAATTAGAGCTAATGTTGTTGTACGACTTGTGTCATAACAAATATGACTGTACAGATTTAACACGAAAATTGTGCTATAGAGTACCCTACAGAATACCTTTAAGAAAAAATCGAGTACATAAACTCTTTTCAACAACTAAATGTCGAACCAATGCGGGTAAGAGGTCCCCATTATTTAGAATGACGCAATCATATAATGAGCTCTTTAACAGTGTCGATATTTTTTCTACACGTATAAGTACATTCAAGAAGTTGGTTATAGATATACTAAAAAACAACTCTGAATATTAGTCACTCCATTGTTATTATTATTAGTTTTTTTTATTTTTTTCTCTTTTCTCTATTTCTTCTAAATTATTGTTATACCTTAGTATTTGTAAGAGCACAATATTGTTGTCACACCTATTCAATATGTACCTACATACTATTTTACTATGTACCTATTTACTATGTTTACTAAATATGTAAGTACCTATCTAGTTTATAATGTGGTTTACGTGGTTGATGCCACAGTAGAAATATTAGTAATATGTAAAACTTGTATCTACATGTACTGTGTCGTTGTTTGTAAACCCAATAAAATAAAATAAAAATAAAAATAAAAATCTGGGTTTACTTACCTACCTACTTAGTTTTTGAAGTCGGTGCCATTAGCCATACTCAAAATGAATTGCGAAATTTGATTTGGCACCGACTTCATAAACTAAGTAGGTAGGTAAGTAAACCCAGATTTATTAGAAAATTATTTTTTTGCTTTTCAGTGGGTTGGTTTTTTGAAGGCGGTTCCCTTTTTTTAAAAAAGAAAGAATTATCATGTGTTTTAAATGGGATTTTTTTATTATTATTTTTTATTTCATACTTTTTAGTGATAAGTAGGTTTTGGGCTAATTAATACTACCTTATCAATTTATTCTAGTGATAGGTTTTTTAGTGATAATTATTCTTACCACTAAAAACATATCCTATCATATGTAATACTGACTTTGACGTATCTACTATTATATATTTTAATATGCTGTATGCCTAATGACGAGGAATGTTGTTTCGCGATAGATCAAATAGATCGGTCCAGCCAAACGTGAGATAATCACGGACAAACCTAAATACCAATATAGGGGTTAAAGAGAGAACCTCTTTTTTTGAAGTCGGTCAATTAAAAACATATTTTTTAGTCAACTTGAGAATCACTATCTCTTTTAAAGTCTGTTAAAATCTACACTGTAAACTAATTATACCGATCGCAAGCGATTTTCCGTTGAGGAGTTCCGCTCTCCATCTCCGAAGATATTTATTAGATCTCAACCAAATTGAAATGAGTCTACCTGTGATGTATACCCTACCTATTGAAAAAAGAATCATCAAAATCGGTTTCGCCGAACTCGAGATAATCGCGAACAAACTTAAATACAAATATATCTATCAAACTAAGAACCTCTTGTTTTTTTAAGTCGGTTAATATACTAAAACCTTCTCCAGAATGTAACAACCACTTTCCCGAAAACCGCATCAAAATCGGTTCAGCCAAACGCGAAATAATCGCGGACAAACATACATACATACATACATACATACATACATACAAACATACATACAAACATACATACAAACATACATACAAACATACGGGTCGAATACAGAACCTCCTTTTTTTTTTGAAGTCGGTTAAAAAGGATACAAGTAGGTGTCTATGTTTTTTTACTCTATACAAGTTAGTACTTGACTGCGATCTCACCTGATGTTAAGTGGTAATGCAGCCTAAGATGTTATGGTACTAACTTGGAAGGGTAAGTAAATTTACCCCAACGGTTTCAACAAGCATCGCAGACGCACCGCCAAGCGATTTAGCGTTCCGGTGTGATGCTTGTAGAAATCGTTGGGGTAAAAATTACCCTTCCAAGTTAGTACGATAACATCTTAGGCTGCATCATCACTTACCATAAGGTGAGATCGCAGTCAAGTACTAACTTTTATAGAGTAAAAAAAAGGACAGTTTTAATGGTTTTTACATCTTGCCAGAAAACGTTGAAAGTCTGATGTATGGGTAAAAATTTAGAATGGTTTGGCAGGAGTAGGGGGGAGGGAAGGGGGTGAGGAGGGGGGAGGTATCCCATACCCCCGATACCACTCCCATGAAAAAGTAATACACCATTCTTGAGAAAATTAAAAATATGAAAATAATTAAAATGACGATGAAAGAGTCGTTTCATCGCGGTGGGGAGCGAAAGGGCAAGGGATAAAGGCAAATCGAATATCACCCAAGCATACATTCTAAAGCAGACACGTAATGTTTTCTCAATACGTCGTTACAGATCAAAGAGTCGGAAGGAAGCCCGTAATAATATATACACGCGCTATTTCTGTAACACCCCCTCTTTCTTGTAAGTACAGATTTCCGCTTGATAGATGGGTTATAATTTAATACTGGTTATATGCTGTGGTAGACATTGGATTCGAGTTGCAGTTCGCGGGTTTGATTCCCGTCACGGGCCACTTTAGAATCAAGCAAAGACAGAACGAATAAAGCGCACCGCCAAGCGATTTAGAATTTCGGCGCGATGCTGTGTAGAAGCCTGCTGAAGCTGCCTTAAGGGGATATAGGAATTTATTTTTGTCTTTCTCACTTTCACGAATACGTTGGTAGGTGCGACATTGCGGAAGAATATACATACCTACCTAACAGAAAAACGACGTTTTACCTAATTACTAAAAAACGCATAGTTTTTCGTTCAGAGCGTTTTTGCCTTCTGGCTAACATTATTACTGACAAATGTAAACAAAATACATCCATCATATCCTCCATTGTAGTTTCCGATGAAAATGAGTAAAAATCAGATATTGGAGCAACTTTTGGGAGAATTTTCTATCGAGATTTTTTTACAGTCGTGTTTCTGCTTCACAGCGATTTTAGATTTTTAACCAAAATAAATGACGTTTATATTTGAAAGTAATTGTTTTAAAAGTTTTTATACTGCAGGTCACTAAAAATCGCTTAAATACGCCGTCTAAGCTGTTAAATCCCTATAAAGCCTGTGTACCCATTTTATTGCACTGTGGGCAGCAAGATGTGGCGCCGACTAAAGTCTTCGTTAAAAGTGAATACATATTTAGCAACCCATCGTGCCTTATCGTGGTTACGTGCGTATCTGGTATAGGTTTGACCCGTAGTATCAATTTTATTGCTCCGAAATAGGGACGGATGATGCAGCCATAGTGCATTCTAATATAGTCTGTGCTACTTAGTGACCTATCGAGAAAAAATAGGGCGATCACTTCCGCAATATGGATGCATCTCAAAATGGCTAGAAGCCAAACCCGTGTCTGATAAGAGAAAGTGTTTTCATCAATCTTTGGCATATTCGAGGCATATTCCATAGATTATAATATAATCTTATAATCTTTGGCATATTCTTTCATTTGCTGATAAAGATCAGTAAATGGACCTCAGACTGTCAACGTAAAAGTGAAGATACCTACTTGATTTTCGCCATTTTGGCGCTGATTGTTGCGTAACCTGACGTGAGCGTCCACGGAACTAAAATAAAATGACATGCAAAACTACCACCACCAGCGTACCAGAATAATAGTGATCAGTTTCTGCGTCTTAAGTAGTTTTAGAATAAAAAAATAAAACCAAAACAGTTCAATCATCCATAATAAAAAATATACATATATGCAGAGATGCCTTGTTACAATATAAATAAAAATATGCACACGATGAGTGAAATGAAACGCAAAAAATCAGGCAAAATGAGGCACAGTTAAAAAAATGGAATGCATTTTCATGTACTTTTCTCTATTATTTATTTTGTATTGAAACCTTTATGTGTCTTTAATATATCTTTTATATCCACAGATCAACGAAAACCCAGTGCCTGATGCGAAACTAGTGATGTGCCTTGTGTGACAGTGTTACCAGTGCCTAGTACTAAATATATTTTTTATATTTAAAGTATTGCCAGTGGTATAAGTTAACCGGTTTAAAAAAGTGTTGTATACCAGAATGGAGATGAAAAGGCTATCTCTGTGTTTGGCGCTCTTCGTGCTAGCTTACGTCTCATGTTGTTCAGGTATGTTTTTTTTTACCATACACTTACCTTTTATTACAAATGTGAAACTTTGTATTGTAGCTGCTGTAACTTTGTAATGTAGTAGATATTTCAATCCACGATGACGCGCCCCACTCTGTCAAACTCTATACGAATCGAATGAAACATAAGTGATTTTGCTTCTATTTTATGTATCAAATTGCTGTTTTAATTAAGTGTGGCTAAGTACCTTTACTTTAGTAAGGAAGCTATAGCGGAGTTATTTAGTCACAGATAATCCTATAGTTTACCGTGATGATTAACGTGAAACTCCGTGAAAAATCCACAACCGGATGTAGTTACTCTACTTTTTAAGTTTTTTGCTTCCTTTCGTTAACTTGCAATCTTCACGGACTGATCGTAATTTGTTGTGAATCGTGATAGTCAATTCGTCACGAATAGATGATAAACTATCTCAAGACTCTATAGTTGTGGACTCTAGACTGATTTTATGATATTTACAGTACTTTCTGAATACTTTTTATAGTATTATGTCCTCCGGTATACTGTTATGGGGTAATGTTGCTGATAATTATATCGATGCCATATTTGTGTCATAAAAGGGGGCTTTTTGTGTTATTTAGAAAATGGGTCTATGATTCCATTACATTTCCATTCAAAAGGAAGAGAAGAAAATGGAAAGAATTTCATAGAATGACGTAATACATATTCGTTAACAGATATATTTGACAACAAAAATGTTAATAAAGTTTTAGAGAAAAACAATCTTCATAACATAATAAACATAAACATAATTTTTGCTTATGTTATTTTTGGAACTATGCAAGGGAAACGAAATTATCTGAAACTACAACAATCTCTAGAGCCAATTGGCATATCAAAGTTTGTAGCTATCTTTCAAATATTTACATAGACTATAGACATATGTACCGAACTACGTTTAAAGCAAACACCTGGCCTGGCATTTCTTCTGTTGCAATTTCATATCTGTCTTACTTCTTTTCTCGAGAATAAACCGAACTAAAAACTAAGCGCTTCTGCCCGCCAAATTAAATAAATAAATAAATAAATAAATAAATGTTTATTGTGTCAACCAGATTACAAAAAGTAACTTATAAACAAACTTACTATGTACGGGTGGTCTCTGCTGCCTACTTTAGGTGACCCTGTGCTATAGGCATCAGCGACCTTCCCTCCTTAACAGAAATGGACTTAAAATTACAAAAAAAATCAAGGATTTAGCCCCTAAAGCAAAATTTAGATACACGTGTGTGTGTGTGTGTGTGTCTGGTGTGTGTGTGTGTGTGTGTGTGTGTGTGTGTGTGTGTGTGTGTGTATGTGTGTGTGCATGGATGTGTGTAAGTGTGATAAAGAGGACTTACTATTCACTTGACCTGTTTTATTAGGTTTTCTGTTTCTATATAGCTCAAGTTTTGTAAGTAGTTTGTAACAGCTTTTTTGCAATTAAATGAGTTCATATCGTGCATGGAAAGCTTTTTATTTAATTTATTATATATAGTTTTTCCTAAATAGCATTTAAATTTCTGGGCATATAGTGTTCGAAAACGTGGCGTGTTAAATATTCTAAAATTGCGTCGTTTAATGTGACGGTCACGTATAAGTCCATCCAATGAGCTATGTTGCTTAAGGATCAGACGAAGGATGTACAACTGCCGAACTGTAAGCACTTGGGCTTTGGCATACAGATCTGATGTGGGGAAGCGCTTCGGCAAGCTGTACATCACCTTCAACACAGCGCGCTGAGCCCTTTCTAACGTCAGTAACTTAGTTTTAGAGGTCCCTCCCCATGTTTCGACACAGTATGACAAGATAGATTGACAGAGAGCCGAGTACATTATTTTTAAAATTTTGGGGCTAGCTATGTGGCGAACATTTCTGAAAACTGCAATCAGTTTTCGGACACGCTTCGCTATAAGATTAATATGAGACGTAAAAGAGAGTTGATTATCCAACAGGACTCCGAGATATTTAAGTTCTGATGATCTTTCAAGAGTAGGACAGGAACATTGATTAGTCTGATTAGAGAGAAGGCATTGATATTTATGTGAAGTTAAGTTATACGTTACGTTTGAGGGTTGTGAATCTTTAAATATAGAAAAGGTTAAGTATTTAGTTTTACTTGTGTTTAAACTAAGAAGATTTTCACCTAAAAGATTAGAAATGATGTTTAGACCTTGTTGAGCATAGTAGAAGGTTTCATCCCAACTCTCTCCCTTAAAAACAAGTGCTGTATCATCGGCAAATGAGAAAACATGGCCATTTTTTAGTTTTGTATTACAAATGTCATTAATGTAAATTAGGAAGAGAGTTGGTCCAAGAACACTTCCTTGCGGAACTCCATGTTTGACCGGTAATGGGTCACTTAGATGTTCACCGATTTTAACATATTGGTATCTTTCACTGAGATAATCCTCAAAGAGTTGATGCTGGATGCCACGTATTCCGATGTTTTCTAGTTTACTTAACAGACGAGAGATAGAAACAGTATCAAATGCCTTAGCTAAGTCTAGGAAGATGCTGAGACATTTATCACCATTGTCTAAGCTTTTAACTATTTCATCAGTAAGAGCTGCCACAGCATCACCAGTAGATTTAGCTTTGCGAAATCCGAATTGGTTATTAGATAAAAGTTTATTGGATTCTAGGAAACTCATTAATCTTCTGTTCATAATCTTTTCTAGAATTTTTGATATCGATGGTAGAATTGATATTGGCCTGTAATTTGTGACATCATTTTTGGGACCTTGCTTGTAAATGGGTGTTACAACTGACTGCTTAAGAACTTTGGGAAAAACGCCTGTCCTGATAGCAAGGTTACAGATATGTAGAATGGGGCCACTAAGCACTTGTAAATTGTATTTAAGAATTTTATTAGAAATTTTGTCAATACCTGGGGCAGATTCAGTTTTAAGTGATTTTATTATTCCTACTACTTCGGCAATATCGGTTTCATGTAAAACAAAAGAGTTGGACGGGGATGGTAAGTTCAAGGGCTTTTTAGCGCTACTATTGTATTGATTTATTAAGGTATTGGATAACGTTGAGCCCACTGAAGCAAAATATTTATTTACATTGTTAACTGTGTAATTTGGATTATCATTGACAGTTAATAGATTTATAGAGGAAGTAGTTTCCTTTTTATATTGTGCAATAGAGTTGATAGCTTTCCAAGTCTGTTTAATGCCCTCAGAACTAGCTTTTTCTAGCTCCGACCTTTCATATTGTCTTTTTATTTTTTTGAGTAGATCATTACAAAAATTGCGATATCGCTTATAAGCGATCTCATGCACTATGTTATTAGGTTCGCGCTTTAGTCTAACATACATCCTATCTCTGTTCCTCATACATCTTACCAGACCTGGAGTAATCCAAGGTTTCAGTGGAGTTTTTCGTCGCGGAAGCTTTTTTACATTTGTGTTACTTTTAACAACACTTGAAACAATGTCAACAAAATATTCAGTTGCTTTGACGCAGTCGTTCATTCTCAAAACCGGTGTGAAGTCGACGCTTCTTAATTCAGTATTAATATTCTGATAATTAATTTTGGTAATTATAGATGCTTGCTGAGTTTGCGAAGTATTGGATTCTAGCAACACAAGGACACAATCATGATCAGTTAAGGAATGCTTTATGACTAAAGTGCTGGGTTTCAAATTAGTTTTAATGATCACGTGGTCGAGACAAGCAGATTCTCTAGTTGCCAACGTGTGTGCAGGCAGTAAGCCATGAGATGCCAACAGATTAAGGTAATCTGCAGTATTTAAGTCAGGAATCTGTTTCTTAATATTTAGATTAATGTCGCCTATTACCATTATGTTTCTGTATGATCTCAAAGTATCGAGAACAGTGTCAAGGGAGTCCAAAAATCTGTCTATTTTTGTAAATGATGGTGGCCTGTATATTGAGACTATAGCAATATTATTATTTAAAGTAGTAACTAAACAATTTGCATCATTAAAAGATGGTTCATATGTGTTATATGCAAGACCTTTTTTTATGTATAGGACGATCCCATCATTTTGGTTGTATAATATATTATTTGAGAAACTTATATAGTTTTCAATCTGTGGAATACAGATATATGAAGTTAACCAGCATTCTGTTAAAATTATTATATCAGGCATAACTTTAATCCTTTTTAGAAATATTAGAAAACCATCTATATTGCATTTTATACTTCTAATATTTTGAGTCAAAATTTTAAGTGTGTTACGAGATGAACTAACTTGAAAAAGACATTCCTCTGGAGAGCATTCCGTGGAGTAAGAAACTTCCGCGGCGTCTATTTTTTTCATTAAGTCATTGATGTTAGTTGTACTATCCATTGACTGCTTTGTAAATAAAAACAGATGCACAGCGACAGAAGTTTACCATATTAAACAGTATTATGGGTATTATTATTGCGCTAATCCTACGAATATATAGGCAACAATTATAAATAGTTGTTGTTTTCTTAGTTGTATTGGTATATAGGTTTGCATGCTGAGTTTCATACACAATGTATGTATTAGTATTGGTATTAGTATGGTTCCTGTAAGTGAATAGTAGGATGAAATAATAGTCAATAACAGATGAAATATCAAAGACAACGGTATGAGACATATAACGTTTTATAGGGTGAGTTTCCATTATTAATATGCTGTTTGTTTGTGTGTGTGGTTTGTGAATGTGTGACTTAATGTGATGGTGTGTGTAAGTAAACTTAAACTTAATATAAAGTGTTTTACACAAACAATAACTATATACTGTTTCGATGAAAAATACTGAAATATTTGTAAAAAATCTTAGCCATAAGTTAACCACTATGATTATCAGTTTAAGCCAAATGCGTCCTCGCCAAAAACCCGCTTGATATCGGCTTCAGATCTTATTTGACGAACCGGTTTCCCTTCTTCTTGGCGTGCATAGATTTTTCCCAGTTTGGTCCACGTGTATTTCCAGCGCAAGCGCTTTGCCGCTTCTCGCACTAAGTAGAAGAGATGTTTGTTTCTATTCGTGAGCCTTTCATTAACATAAAAGCGGGTATCGGGAAGACCAAGATCCAGTCCTTCAGAGGTGACGCCTCTGCGTGTGCGAGCATTCCGCAGGAACTCGTCGCGCAAGTTCTGTCTCGCCAGGCGAACCACAAGACGGCGCCCACGGGTATTATCCTCTTTTTGAGAATGGCTATCGCTGTTCCTGCCGACTCTTTGCGCAAAGATGATATCCTTTTCTGTCAGATCCACCCCGAGTTTAGCCGCTACGATTGTCACGGTATGGTGAGGGTTTTCTCCTTTGATCACGGGGAGATTGGTGATTTCAATATCACCGCGCAAGAGGTCCTGATCTCGTTCATTTAAGTCATCTTTGAGCTGCGCGATTGTCGCCTCTAATCTATTTACGTCAGCGCATTGACTCGATGAGGCCTTGACTTGATCCTCGAGGTATGTTAGTCTATCTTCGAAATCATCTACGCGTTTATTGTACGTTGTTAAATTGCTGCGCATGTCGCGCAGCTCAGCTCTAAACTGCTTTAGTTCCTGTCTTAGCCCGCGCATTTCTTCACGAAAGAGACGTATCTCGGCACTTAACTCAGTAGATTGGGTTGATATAACGGACTCGTTCTCCTCGTTTGTCTCATCCACATTTATTAAATCTTCGTTACATTGTGAGGGAATTGGTTCGGCGCCCTTAACCGGGGTGTTAACGTTGCCGACTTTCGGCCGTTTAGCAACACATTCCGGGCACTTCCACTGTTTGGGTGATCGCCCGTGTTCCGGCAGCCCGACGCACGCTTTGTGATACAAAGCCGCACAGTCAGTGCAGTTAGCGGCACCTAGTGCTGAGAGGAAGCGACCGCATGCGTTGCACTTGCCCATATTGTGATATATATTTAATGAGGAATAGGTAGATACTTCGTAGTGTTTACTAATAATTTTTGACAGCCGCTACAGGTTGGCGGGTGATATTTATTGAGGGTACGACACACAACTATACGTCAATTTGCACTAGCACTCAATAATTTTGTACTTTTTACAATGTTTCACGAGCACTTCGCGTAAAGTTATAACTTTAACTCGTTCACTAGAGCAAGCGGCACAAAATAAATCGGTTCCAACGGTAAAAAACTCACTATATTGTATTTTAAAACGTAAGAAAACGGACGAGCCGCAATCACCGCGCTCACGTCAACGCCTCCAACCAAAGGCATCAAATGAATGCATAACTACTTAGTTATTTTTTTATGTTTTTCTCGTATCAACATTCTTTGGTCTAAATAATTGGTCAAGTGCGAGCTGGACTCGCTCACTGAGGGTTCCATACAATCAAGACCAACTCTCAATAGTATTAAAACCATCTGTAAAAATTTCAACTGTCTAACTATCACTGCTCTAGAGATACAGCCTGGTGACAGACGGACTGATGGAGAAGTCTTAGTAATAGGGTCCCTTTTTTACCCTAAAAATTGCTGAAATGTAGTTCGGCGGACTTTCTGCATTATTTTTTCAAACGTATTTCACTCATTATGTGTAGGGCCGATTTTTCAATAGCCATAGATAAACGTTAACTAAGGAATAAATGTGGCATTTTGACAGATTTTGTATGGCATAATTCAAATTTATACCTCAGATAGTCTATCTGGCGATTGAAAAATCGGCCCTTAGGCTATAAAATTTTCGCATTAGATTCCTGACTGAAATGCCTGACTGGGACTGGACCTCCTTAGATCCTATTTTTTCCTTAGTTACTTATTTTTGAAAAGAGCAAGTGCCGATGCCGATGCCGAGTGATGATGCCAAGTTTCTTGCCAGTTCTTCTCGGTGCAAACCTGCTTTCCGAACCTGGCAGTAGAGTTTTGACGTGGTTTTGACTTTTCATAAGAGCCTATTATTTAGGCCTATGTGAAAATAAATATTTTCATTTTTACCCACGACGGAACGGAGTACGGGTATATGCGTTTAGGGTGAGAGACCGTTTGTACATTACTTTATTTATTATTGAGATGTTATGTTTGTTTGTATGTTAAATTGTTCACAAAAACCAATAACCAATGTTCCCATTTATTTCAAAAACGGCTAGACCGATTTAGATGCGGTTTTCTGTTTAATATTTGGTGTTCAGCGGCAATGGTTCTTAGATAGTTGTTACGAACAACGAGCACCAGGGGGCGCCATAAAATCCTTACTTATAATATTATAAATGGGAAAGTGAGTTTGTTTGTATGTTTGTTCCGCTTTCACGCCGTAACTACTGAACCGATTGCTTTGAAATTTTGCAGACGTAAAGTTATACGTCCGGATTAAATAATAGGGTACTTTTTATCCCGGGAAAATCCATAGTTCCCGTGGGATATTCAAAAAACCTAAATTTTTACAACAATCTATAGCTACATCTATAGGTAGATAGCTAAAGCAAACTTCTTTGAAAGTAGGTATAAGGTTGGAATATTGAATGGGAACGGGAAATTCATGTTTCCCTCAGGATGTTAAAAGCGAATTTGACACAGGCAGGGCGGTGGGCAAAAGCTAATGATACTACAGATCTGATATTACTACTACCTACTGATCACTACAGATGTGAAAATGGGCACCATATAGATTCTGAACTTAGCACTGTACGCTTTTAACAATGTGTGTTTTAGTTGAAAAGTGGGATATGGGATTATAATGCTACAAACGTGAAAATGGGTGCCTAATATTGGTTCTGAACTATTATCTGTTTCGCTATTATGTGTTTTAGATGAGCAATGGGATATGGGATAGTAATGCTATAAATGTCAAAATGGGTACCTACATAGGTTTGCAAATTGCAAGAGCTTCAGGTTAGGTTAGGTTAGGTTAGATTAGTATGCAGCGTTGCGGAAGAATATTACCGAAAAACGACATTTTACCTAATTTCTAAGGACCGATTTTTCAATCGCCAGATAGACTACCTGAGGAATGAATTTGAAAGATTGCCATACAAAATCTGTCAAAACGTCATATTTATTCCTTATTAAACGTTTATCTGGCGATTGAAACATCGGCCCTAAAAAACTGAACTAGGTATCAAAAATTCGTTCTGCGGTTTTTTGGATATTATTATCACCGACACATTAAAACAAAAATTACAATTACATCTATTATAGTTTTCGATAAAAATTAGAAAAATGTAGATGTTGGAGCAGTTTTTGGGAGAACAATCGTATTCCTGCTTCAGAGCGAATTTGTACTAAAGGCCCAAAATAAATTTGAAAGTATTTAAGTATAGTTTTTAAACTGCAGGTCACTGAAAACTAACGCTTACGCCGCTAACAATGTGTGTTTTAGTTGAGCCCCGTAGTTGAACCTATACTGATTAAGGACGGAAGCGGGAAGAGCAGTAAAACTACCAAGCCGATGTTTGTTTTAGTTGTTGTAGTAGTTGACTGTTTATCTATCGCGTATGCTACTTTTTATCCCAGAAAATCCTTGGCTCCCACGGTATTTGTAAAAACCCTGAAATTCACGCGGGCGAAGCCGCGGGTAAAAGCTAGTACATTTATATTGCAAACGAATGTTCCCATTTATTTCAAAAACGGCTTGACCGATTTAGATGCAATTTTCTGTGTAATGTTTGGTATTTATTGGCGATGGTTCTTAGATAGTTGTTACGAACATCGATCACCAGGGGGCGCCATAAAAAACATTTACACTGCAAACGAATGTTCTCAATTATTACAAAAACGACTGAACCGATTTGGATACAGTTTTGTATTAAATATTAGTGAGTCATTGGCAATGGTTCGTAGATAATTGTTCTTGTGATTGAACAGCAGGGGGCGCCACAATAAACGTCTCTTTATGACTTGGAAGGGATGATGCCTTCAAACGCTACTAGAGGAGCTAATGGCTAGTTTGAAGATTAATTTTCATTTTTTAATAATAATTTAATTTAAATTACATTAATATATTAATCGAAAAACAATAAAACAAGTGGAAAATTAAAAAATTTTAAAACACCCACGACTTTTGCAGACTTGTAATTGAAAAAGGATTAAATAATTTTTTTGAAACTCCCCGACTAAAGGAAAGTAAGAACTAAGAACCTATCAGTATAATTACAAATCCAAAAAAATCCGTCGGAGCTGCCATTGCTATTTTCGTTTCCAATATCAATTAATGTAATTAGTAAGTATTGATAAACTGCCGGTATATGAGAAGTATCAAGAAACTGAATTAGTCATCAACTGGTAAACAGCACCATCAACACCGTCATAGGCAAAACACAGCAGCTCCGGCGGATTTTCTTGGATTTGTAATTATACTGATAGGTTCTTAGTTCTTACTTTCCTTTAGTCGGGGAGTTTCAAAAAAATTATTTAATCCTTTTTCAATTACAAGTCTGCAAAAGTCGTGGGTGTTTTAAATTTTTTTAATTTTCCACTTGTCATTACTCTACTATTGCTTTTGGTAGGTAGTTTAGTTTACATACTTGTAGCTTTCACCATTGAATACCCACGCTGTATGACCTATGACAAACAGTCATCGTAACACAAAACACGTATCAAATTAACGTTGAATCTTAACCGCAATTGTTTTTAACTGATTTACATATAACCTACACGTATTTAGGTTTATGCCTACACACTTTATTGTAGCTTTGTCCCAATTTTAAGTGATCAGTATATTCGAAAAATAAATGCCGACTCAAACCATTTAATTAAAAAGGTTGGTATCAGTTAGGTGTAATGTAATGAGCGAAGATTTGATCGAACATAAGATGCTTCGTCTAACTTCGAAATTCTTCAATCATATCCTCCCCAAAAAATGAATGAATAAAGTTGAGACCAAAGAGTTTGTAATCACTTGGTTGAAAATAATGTAGCAGTAGAAATGGGTAGAACGGATAACGGTTTATTCTTGGAAGTCGGTAAAACTTGGTAAAAACGGTATCACCTCGAAAATAAATAAAAATAAAAAGTACCTGCTCAATGAATAATCAGAATTTTTCCTGAGGACCTCGTGTGAGTTGAGACATAATGTTAGACAGATAGATAGATATAGCAGAATCTTTATTGTACGCCAAAAAAAAATGCGAAAAAACATAAATAATATAAAATAAACCAAATTTGGCAGCCTTATCCCTTCACAGCGATCTCTTCCAGGCAACCATCGGGGTAAGAAGCGATTATTATTGGAAAATAATATGAGGTAGATGATACAATAAAACATTTAAAATTATACAAAATATTTTTTAAATAAATATAAAAATATTTTTACCGCGATAATTAAAATCAACCAAACTATAGCCTATAGCTATACCATGAATCATCATCAGAGATTATCTTATGCATACCTACTTATTAGTTTGACCCGATTGTTACTTACAAAAAAGCTAACGGTAAAACCAATAACTTCCGAACAGCGTACAAAAAATACCGCTGACTATGACAGCTGTCATGTTGACGGGCGTTTAACATGAGCTGTCATCAAGGGTTATCAAAGGGTTTTGAGGTTTTCTCAATCTTAATAGAACGACGTAATGTTTACCTCACAGAACAATTATTAAATGTTCTGTGGTGTACCTACTACCTGGTCGATTTTTGAGGACATTAACAACAGTTACTGCTTTTTTTAGGGTTCCTTACCAAATTGGAAAAATGGAACCTGTGAGCCTTTCTCCGTCCGTTTGTCCATCCGTTCATCACACTCGATTATTTCAGTAACTCACTGATAAGAAACCTCAGGATATGGGCATCCGAACGACTTGCTTAAACCTTTCACGTACAAGCGAACAGTAGCGCCATCTATCAAAATTCTATGGGAGGCTACTGAGCGAACTACAGCGTGGAATTATTGTTGGTGGCAAAACAAGCATTTTTGGCACCAATAAACTGGCGACATTTTTTTCCGGGAGCAGTAGTTCCTGAAAGATTATTTTTTGCAGTGTCCAAGATTTAGATCTATCGGGAACCAATATGAATTAAATGAGACAGTATTATTGATCAAAGTTATCAGGAAAAACATGTAGATACACGTTATGCTCGCAAAACTCATTGCCATAAGCCTATAATGTATAATGTCCACTATTTGCGAAAAACTAAAAGTCAATACCTTAAATGGGAGACAGACCTGCCAGTGTTGCCAGGCACAGAAAACAAAAGATATAAAGTCATTCCTTGCTCTGTGTTGCCAGGTACTGTAGTTACTAGGAAAGCATAAACGCAGACCGGTATCTAATTAATTGGAGAGGCGTTTGACCTTATGGCGGGCCCTCTAATTAATATCTGTCCGTATTTTAGCGAATATTATTCGACGCGGCTGTATTTATGGTCGCCTGTCACGATATATTAGCATTAGGTGTGTGGGAACAACGGAATTAATAGGATAAGGGGCCTTAGGACCACAGACATAGCCATTGACCTAGCTATTATAATAATACATTTGGGTATTTGACTCCAATTTTTTTATTATACGTCATTATAATTATTATTTATTTTTCTTTACATTTATTATGCCTTCATATTTTTTACATTTTTAAATATTTCATTATAAAAAAAAAACATTTAAAAATATAAAAAATAGCGGTCCACCGGCCTCGGGAACAGGGTCCAAGCAACCGGCGGTCAGGGCCCCAGAGAGAGGAACCTCCTGACGATGCGAGCCGTGTCCAGGAGTACAGCCTTCTGGATCTGGCCCTTGACCCAGCTACCCAACGAGAGCCTCGAAAGATGTTGGTCGAGGCTCTTGGCTATAAGACCATTAGCAGAAATTACTATCGGTACAATGATTGCTGAGTCTACATTCCACATAGCGACAACCTCGTGCGCCAAGTCGAGATACTTGGTGAGTTTCTCTTTCTCAGCTTTCACGAGGTTCTCGTCATGCGGAACAGCAACATCAACAATCATTGCACGGCGCTCTGATCGATCTATCACCACTATATCAGGCTTATTGGCTACAATAGTCCTGTCTGTAATGATAGACCGATCCCAGTACAGTGTGATATGACCATTTTCAAGAACTGGGTCGGGCACATACCTGTAGTACGGTACCTCCGATTCCACAAGATTGTATTTCAAGGCAAGTTGTTGGTGGATAATCCTGGCCACTTGGTTATGTCTGTGTAAGTATTCGCCGTTAGCTAGATGAGAACAACCAGAAACAATGTGACGGATAGTTTCTCCAGGGCGGCGACATGCCCGACATATGTCTACCGTTCCATCCTTCACAATGTATTTTCTGTAATTGTTCGTCATCATGACCTCGTCCATAATTGCACATACAAACCCTTCGGTTTCCCCAAAGAGGTCACCAAAGCGCAGCCAGGCCACGGACGCTTCAAAGTCAACATCAGGCCCGTGGAGGGCCCGATAAAAGCGTCCGTGAAGCTCCTTACCTTGCCATACAACCCTGCGGTCATTGGTACTGAGCACCACAGGTATGCGCCAGTTCTCATTAGCCAAGGAGAGCGGTGTCAGACCCCTGTCCACTGCGACCACATCGCGGTGCATCTCCGTCTCGGCGTGGAGAAAGTACTCCCTGAGACTGCATACCTCGCGGTTGTGGAGGGTTTTGGCATTCAAAAGGCCTCTTCCCCCACACTTCCGCGGAATGTACAGCCTCATCACCGAGGAGCGCGGGTGATGCATCCGATATGCGGTCAGCAGCGCACGAACTTGTCTGTCCAGGGCGTCAAGCTCAGTCTGAGTCCACCTGATTATGCCGAAGGAATACATTAAGACCGGCATGACCCAACCGTTGAAGGCGCGCACCTTATTACCGCCCGACAAAAGGCTTTTCAGTACTTTCCTCAGACGGCCAAGGAAACGATCCCTCACCGATTGCCTCATGTCGGCCTCTCTGATACCTAACGCCTCCGCCATGCCCAGGTATTTGTAGGTTTCAGTTGAGGAGAGCGATCTAAGGTATATGGAATCCGAGAGCTCAACCCCCTCAGATTCCACAATCCTCCCTCGCTTTACATGCATGACCGCACATTTGTCCACACCAAATTCCATCCTAATGGAATCACTAAAGGCTTTAGTTACCTTTAGTAACTCTAGTAGATGTGACCTGCTGGTAGCAATGAGTTTTAGGTCATCCATGTAAAGGAGGTGTGATATAACCTGACCTCCTCTCCTCAACCGGTAACCTAGCCCTGAATTCTCCAAGAGAGTACTCAGAGGATTCAGAGCCAGGCAAAACCACAAAGGACTCAGACTATCGCCCTGGAATATGCCTCGCTCAATCCTTATAGGCTCCGCGCTCCCCAGGGTCTGGCGACATCCTGGATAGTGAAGGACCGTCCTCCACTGTCCCATACACGTCTGTAGGAAGGCGCGTAGTACTGTGTTTATTTTGTACAGTTCCAGCACCTTCATGAGCCATGTATGGGGCACAGAGTCGTAGGCCTTCTTATAGTCTATCCAACATGTCGACAGATCCTTTCGGGAGCGCCGAACCTGCTGACAAATGGCCATATCAATGAGGAGAAGTACGCTCCTTAGTACCACGGGAGCCATTCCTACATCCATTCTGAGAAATAGACATGATGGATTTTGTATTGATATGATCGTTAATTTTTGTTCTCAGAATGGATGTAAGAAGTTTATACAATGTTGGCAGGCACGTATATTTATTTTATTTATTTTATTATTAGCCGTCTTGCTGACAAAGTATACAGTCTTATTTTTACTAATAAGTTTATTTATTTACTATTATTTTTTATTTATTATTATTATAATTCTTTAAAGTCTAACTACACTGAGTTTAAGATTTGTCAGCGTGTCCTTCTGACACATAGGCCTCTTCCAGCATCTTCCATTTTAGTCTATCCCTTGCTGTCCTCTTCCATGTGTTTCCTCCTACTTTTTTGATGTCATCCCCCCATCTTCTGTGTTGTTTTCCCCTTTTTCTTTGCCCATCTCTCGGTACCCACTCTGTAATCTTTTGTGTCCATTTTTCTTTACTTTCTCTTGTCATGTGACCGGTCCATCGCCACTTAAGCTTTTTGATTGTTCGGAGTATATCCTCAACTTTTGTGCTTTCTCTAATATCCTTTGCTCTTTTACGGTCTTTGAGAGTGAATCCTAACATACTTCTCTCCATTCCACTTTGGCAGGTTCTGAGCTTCAAAAGGTTTTGCTGCGACAGTGCCCACGTTTGACATCCATATGTTAGGCATGGGAGAATGCAGGTGTTGAACACTTTCTTTTTAACAAATTATAAACTAGGATAAAAATAATGACTATACTGAAAAAACTACTTAAATCAATCAAATAACAAAAAAGTTATATGCATTTAAATGTTTCTGATTAGACAGAGATAACAATATTAAATTGTGACGTCACACCTTACAAATGCCATAGTAGCTTCGTGCGGCTTCATTTTGTCCTAAACAAATAGCCTTCAAGAGAAGAGTGAATAGGCATTTTCTAGGCAAGCGCGCTCAAACCTAGACCTCATCATTGCTTTCCATCAGGCATGATTGTCGTCAAGCGCAAGTCTATCTTCAATAAAAATATCAGGGTTTTATATATATAACCCTGTTTACGCAATGTAAACGAGAACACACTTATAAACATACAAATGACGTAAGAATGGAAATGCAGCTAAGTGTACCTAATTAGAATTACGTATGCGATAAGAATTTTATTCCCTTCTATAAAACACTATGCGACACTCATTCGTGAAACGCTTGGATGTGGTATTTCAATGTTGGAGATAGTGAGTTTAATGCATGAAGATGCGCCTCATTGCTTCCTAACTCTTTAGTGCTAACGAATCATCTGGAACATAATCGATTGTAAAAGAGTGGGGCGCTTTTTCGTGGATTGAACTGCGTATAAGCCTCTAATTTTCTAACGATCTACTATCACTTTCCCCGTGGTACCTGTGAAAAAGTCACATAATTAGTCTTACACTTTTTATTGCTTTAGGCTTCATTTATGCAGATAAATTCAGCAGTTCTTAAGAAGAAGCTGAAAGAGCATCTGCTTGAGAACTCAAGCTGATTTAATATATCTTCTATGGTATCTAGATAACATAAAATAAAATATTATGTATAATTAGTACTTTTAGTTATTAGTATTGTATAGGAAGTATTGTAGTTTTGGTTAGTTAATTAGACGCACTTAGAACAAAATGAAAAAAACTCCTCCTCGGCAACAAACCAGTCATACCCAATTTCGCAAGAAATTGTAAATTGCATATGTGCATGTATTTCTTTGATTTGAATAAATAAAAAAAACTACAGGTCTAATAATAACACAGCTTACTGTGAACAATAGAGTAGACAGCAAACTGAACAATTCACCCGCGACGCTAGATCCAATTTTGACCACCGGGTCAGAATATTTGCTGGCAGTATTGGTAGTTGTTAAAATATGTCATATCCATAGTTCACGGCTCTACGTGCCACTGAAACGTGTGGAGTTACGATACGGCGTTGATAAACTGCTATTCAGGTATCAGGTAGAGCTCCTAATTAATTGGAGAGGTCCTTGACCCCGCTGGCTCCACCTAATTGGTTCTCCTGAAAAGGTGGGCCTGATTTGTTGACCAGAACAGCTAAATCACACAGTCACAGCTAAATGCAAAAACTATTAAGATCTTTTTGTTGTTTTCAGACTCTTTCAGCTTAATGCCGTCTCGCACCTTGTTACGGGGATTTATTGAATTTATTTTTGTCTTTCTCACTCTCACGGAGATTTGGTAGGTGCGGCATGCAGCGTCGCGGAAGAATATAGCAGAAATCTTTTACCTAATTACTCAAAAACTAAGCTGGTTATCAAAAATCTGTTTCTTAGCGTTTTTGGATATTATTACCGACACTTTAAAACAAAAATTACAATTATACATCCAATGTAGTGTCCGAGAAAAACTCGAAAAACTGAGATTTTGGAGCAACTTTTGGGAGAACTTTCTATCGAGAAAATTTTATCCAATCGTGTTTCTTAGCGATTTTAGATTAAAGACCCAAAATACATGACGTGTATATTTGAAAGTAATTGTCTTTATAGTTTTTGCATAAAACTTCATTCAAAATCGCTTAAATACGGCTTCTACACCGTTAAGTTCGAAGTCAGCGACTTCGGGTATTTCCTTCGCAGGAATATTTTTGTATGGAACCCTAAAACAATTTAACATTCACCGTATTCGATCACGTACCCGTTCGGTCAGCGGACATCTGAATGAGAACGAATGATTTATGTGCCGAGTGAGCGGATTAACTGAACGGCGCATTGTTTTGTATTGTAATGTACCGATTGTGCTGATGTTAATGCTTGCGCAATGCATTTTTACTTAATGCTCCTACATTCATGAATGTTTATAGTTACATTAAGTTGATGCCTATAACGCAGCTGTTGGTGCGTTGTTGGAGCAGGAAGGGCTCGGGTTCGATTCCAGGAGGGCTATTCACGTAACTCCTCGAATACATTTCGTGAAGTGAAATGTTTGAAAAGGTCATGGAATTTACGTACATAAGCAGACGATATTGAAATCAAAACATTTTATTCGAATACTGAAAGATTAATTTTACGACTATTAATTGACATAGAGCGTAAAATTGAATTTATTAGGGAATATTCACCTATTCAGGTCAATTCAAATTTCAGGTTGATACTTTACGTTACTGAACTAATCGAGTGTGACAGACGGACGGACGCGACGGTCAGATGGTCTTACCATAAAGGTTCTATTTTTGCCAAATTGGTATGGAACCCTCAAAAGGACTCCAATTCCTCGTAAGTCGTACCTATTTAATCCTAAGTAATCGTGCGAAGTGCAGTTAAGGCGACCCTTCCCGGACCATCTAAGTACAACGAATACGTGGTCTACAGGCTTGCTGTTTCGTTTAACGCAATCCTAGAAAAAGACTCATTGCGAAAAAAACGAGATAACGCCTGTGTCGTCAATCGCGCGTTCAGGAAAAAAAATAGCGCGGCAATTTCATGAAACTTGTTTCAGGAAATACGTGATTGTGAAAAAGCCTTACAAGTATGTGTAAATAATGCTTGTTATTTCGTATCTTTATTAATTGTAAGAGGTTTTAATGGAGTTGTTTTTTTACTTTTACAATATATGAGCTGAGCGAAACGACCAAAGTTTATGTAAAATTTCAGCAAGAATGCAGATTTTTGGAGGCTGGTACTGAATTTGTTACTAATAAATTTTAATGTTTGTTTCTATACAAACCTAGATAAAGTGTGCAAGGTACCTACTTGTTAAAAATATTTCAAGAAAAGTTTGTTAAAACGTCATAATCGCGTACGAGCGTTTGTGTGAAAAAAACTACCGGAAAGGCTGCTTAACGGCGTAGAAGCCGTATTTAAGCGATTTGAATGAAGTTTTGTTTAAAAACTATAAAAACAATTACTTTCAAATTAAAATGTCATATATTTTGGGTCTTTAGTCTAAAATCAATTAAAAGCAGAAACACGATTAATATATAAAATTTTCTCGATAGAAAGTCCTCCCAAAAATTGCTCCAAAATCTCAGTTTTTCTCATTTTTATCGGAAACTACAATGGATGTAATTGTAATTTTTGTTTTAATATGTCGTTAATAATAATATCCAAAAACGCTTAGTAACAGATTTTTGTTAACTGGCTTAGTTTTTGAGTAATTAAGTAAAAGGTCGTTTTTTCTGTTATATTCTTCCGCGACGCTGCATGTGGCACCTACCAACGTATTCGTGAGTGTGAGAATGACAAAAATAAATTCAATAAATCCCCTCAACAGAAAGGGCAATACCAAAGGTACTCAACCTTCTAATAAGCAGTCACTATATCTACTATAAGCATGTTTGTAACAAGTTAAACGACATTCCCGCTACCAACGCTTTACCAGCTGATTGCGATATGGTTTCACAATATTCAAATTAGTTTTGTAATCTCGTATGTTATAGACATCATAAACTTATATCTATCTTGTTTACATACATTACTCATCAGCAAATTTAAATATGACTATTATGTATGGCTCATTCATAGATATCTGTGAACAAATATAATCTTGCTTGTTGGTTTTTTGCTAAGTTATTTATACACCTAAAACTTGGAAGTAAATATAAAGATAAACTGATAGAATAAAAAAAATTTTTTTTTTTACTCTGCACAAGTTAGAATTTAACTGCGATCGCAACTGATGGTAAGTGTTGATGCAGTCTAAGATGTTATCGTACTAACTTGGAAGGGTAAGTAAATTTACCCCAACGGTTTCTACAAGCATCGCACCGGAACGCTAAATCGCTTGGCGGTGCGTCTTTGCTGGTAGGGTGGTAACTAGCCACGACCAAAGCCTCCCACCGTACCAGACCTGAGCCAATTTAGAAATTTTAAAATTCCGAAGGCCCGTGGCGGGAATCGAATCCGAGCGCGCCGCCACTGCGACACGGAGATCGTCAAAACACAAACTTAGGAGCACAATCTATATATATAAACTAGTAGGGCGCGTGAGTGCGCGGGCCACATGTGGCCCGCGTGCAGTCTTCCCGCCCATAAAAGTATCGCCGTCATCTCCATCGCCAATTGGAATCCGATTGGCATTGGGCTAAAAAAAATTACCTAGTAGCACGGTCATGGTTCTAAAGATAGTTAACTACTGTTCGAACAAAAAAATACGCTGAACCTCATCGGATGAGGTTCAGCGTATTTTTTGTTCAAACAGTCCTTAACTATCTTTAAAACCATGACCGTGCTCCTCAATCATCAACCTAATCCTAGATCATCATCTCTTTTCGCATTTTTCTCTGGCAATTCACCGAAAAACTGCATCAATGCTTTGCATAATTATTGTAGTCTCTTTAATATTCGATATGTAAATTTTCTATGAAAAAATAAATTCCGCCATTTTGATTTTTTTTCTACCCATCAAAAACACCTTCGGGTTCTGATTACCTTTTGCTAAGAAACCACTCTCTTATCTTTTATACTTTCCGAGATAGAACAACACGACATTTGTATGGCGGCCATCTTGAATCCGCCATTTTGGATTTTTTTTCAGCTGACTGCCAATTGCATGAAGTTCCGAGTATTTTTTGTTTAAACAGTCCTCACCTAATACCTTGCCCGTGCTTCTCGACCGTCTTAGAAATCCTCAATCATCATCACATTCCATAATATTATTCTCTAGAAGTTCTCTGAAGAACCACATCAAACACTTGCAAAGTTTTCAACTTTTCGTCTCTTCAAAATTCGCCATACATTTTTCTATGGAAAAAATAAATTCCGCCATTTTGAATTTTTTTCTGTCCACCGAATAGACCTTCGGGACCTGATCACTTCTTTTAAAGAAACCGTTCTTCCATCTTTTATACTTTCCGAGATATTGACGAAATTCGTATGGCGGCCATTTTGAATCCGCCATTTTGAAAATTTTTTCTGCTCATTGCCAATTGGATGGCGTTTCAAATGACATTTGGTCGAGCACCCCCCACTTATCTTCAATACCCTGGCTGTGCTCTTCACCCGTCTTCGAAATCCTCAATCATCAGCTCTCGCTATATTTTTCTTCCTCATGAATTTTTCCCCTCTATATGAAACCATCCATGAAAAAAAAAAATTCCATAAAAGTATCGCCGTCATCTCCATCGCCAATTGGAATCCGATTGGCAGTGGGCTGAAAAATTTACCTAGTAGCACGTTCATGGTTTTAAAGATAGTTAAGGGCTGTTCCAACAAAAAATACCGCTGAACCTCATCGGATGAGGTTCAGCGTATTTTTGTTCGAGCAGCCCTTAACTATCTTTAAAACCACGACCGTGCTCCTCAATCATCATCCCAATCCTAGATCATCATCTTTTCTCATATTTATCTCTGGCAGTTCTCCGTAGAACTGCGTAAATGACTTGCATAGTTCCCTACTTATTGTGGCATGTACATTTTCCATCGAAAAATAAATTCCGTCACTTTGAATTTTTTCCATTCATCCCGTAAACCTTGAGGTCCTGATCACCTCTTGCAAAGAAACCACTCTCTTATCTTTTATACTTTCCGAGATAGAACAACACGAAATTTGTATAGCGGCCATCTTGAATCCGCCATTTTGAATTTTTTTTTCAGCTCACTGTCAATTGCATGAAGTTCTGAGTATTTTTTGTTTGAGCAGTCCCCACCTAACTATAATACCTTGCCCGTGCTACTCGACACTCTTCAAAACCCTCAATCATCATCTCATTCCATATTTTTAACATTCCATAGTCTCTTCAACATTAGCCATACATTTTCTACGGTAAAAAAATTTTCCGCCATTTTGAATTTTTTTTCTGTCCATTCGATGGACCGTCGGGACCTAATCACTTCTTGTCAAGAAACCGTTCTTCCATCTTTTATACTTTCCGAGATATCGACGAAATCCGCATGGCGGCCATTTTGAATCCGCCATTTTGAATTTTTTTTCAGCTCGCTGCCAATTGGATGATGTTTCAAATGACATTTGGTCGAGCACGCCCCACCTATCTTCGATACCCTGGCCGTGCTCTTCACCCGTCTCCGAAATCCTCAATCACCAGCTCTCTCCGTATTTTTCCTCCGAATGAATTTTTTTCTTCTATACGACCCCATCCGTGAAAAAAAAATTTTTCATACAAAATTGTTCAGGAGAGGTGATCAATCAGTCAGTGAGTCAGTCAGTGGCCAATCAGCACGAGTAGCTATATATATAGTAAAGAGAGTTACCACTCACTCACTCACTGACTAATCACGATATCTCAGGAAGTATAAAGCCTACAAACTTGAAATTTGAAAGGTAGGTTCTTTGTAATGGGTAGGTGTGAGCTAAGAAACGATTTTGAAAAACTACCCCTCTAAGGGGGTGAAATAGGGGTTGGAAGTTTATATGAAAGTCCCGTGTTTTTGAAGTTAAAGACGTGAAAATCGTCATTTAGGTTATCAGCTTCAGATATTAAAAATTTGTATAAGTCGTTTTGGAAAATTCCCCTTTAAAGGTGGTAAAATAGGGGATGAAAGTTTTTATGTGAAAATTTTAATATTGTTACTGTTGACTTGAAATTTGAAAGGTAGGTTCTTTGTAATGGGTAGGCGTCAGCTAAGAAACGATTTTGAGAAACTACCCCTCTAAGGGGGTGAAATAGGGGTTGGAATGTTTGTCTGTTACTCCTTCACGCTGCAACTACGAACCCGATTTAGCTGAAATTTGGAATGGAGATGGATTATTACCTGGATTAACACATTATGGTACTTTTTATCCCGAAAAGAGCGATGGTTCCCGCAGAAGTAGTGAAAAACCTAAATTCACGCGAGCGGAGCCGCGGGCAACAGCTAGTTTAAGATACTTAGAATAGTTGAATGTAATGACATTTTTCAAAAGAGATAGTGCCGAGGTCCTTGCTAGTTCTTCTCGGTCACCCAGCCCATTGAAAAAACTTTTCAATGACAAGGATTTTTGGAAGTAGCCCCTTCTAGTAAAAAGCCACAACCACTGTATCACGGTAGTAGGTACTAGGTATTAAGTTACTTATTCTTATATTTTCACAGTTTATCAACTCTTAAACAATGAACTAAGTTTGGTCCACTTTTGGCGTACTGTTTATCCCGGAAGACGCTTATCAAGAATTTCATAACAAAGATAAAAAATTTCTTCGACCCCTACTACGATTACAAAGATCGTGCTTCATATTCGAGTTGCAAACGAGTTCTTATAAAATGAGTGAAATGGCCAGGTGGTTTAAATTCATGTTTTGAAAGCTTATTAATTAAAGTTATCTGTTGAATTGTTTTATTAAAGAACCAATCAGGTTAGAAAACAGAAACGAAAAATTAGTCTTTAGGTATACTGCAAGAAGCCAACTACCAAAGAAAAAACATTGTTAGATAGAGCGAAATACTTAGAAACATCTCTAAGTGAGACACAGTTCAAAATATTATGAGAAACTTCAAAATATTACATCACGTACAAGCAAATTCTGTAAAACTTTATCAATCCCGAAATTACACACCGAAAGTAAATAATTAAAATGACGACCGATTGGCGGAGTTGGTAGATATAATATCCTGCCTTCTGCGTCTGAGGTCGTGGGTTCGATTGCCACAGCTGGAAAACTGTTTGTGTTATGAGCATGAATTTTTTCTTTAAACTGTATTAATTGTTCCCTAGTAATATATTAATTTTGGGCTAGATTGCGATTGGATTCAGTTCTTTTTGTGTAATTTTAACATTTTTGTTGATAATCCACTCCTATTAGTCATAGAGGGATGTTATAATATAGCCTTATAGCCTTCCTTGACAAATGGACTACCCAACACAAAAAAGTATTTTTAATTAGACCTGTAATTCCAGAGATTAGCGCATACAAAGCCACAAACAAAGATCAGCTTTATAAATATTAGTATAGACTCAAGAGATTTATGTGTAAGTTGTTGGTAAAACAAAATGGTCTCCACATCGAGTTCCAGTGGTAGTTTCAATTTCTATCTCTTTATTACGACATAACGGCGTCGACTCAGTAGGGTGTTTGGTTAGGAGTTACAGCGGACGCCATGAACACACTTTATCTATTAACTCGAAAGCATGTTACACTTACTGACTGACTTACTGACAACATACTCAGTTACTCGTTCTTTTGTTATAAATACCTACGCCATCTTTTGAAATAATTAGGACATGAATTAGAAAGTAAGAATGGAAACAAGTCAAGCCAAGGCATCTCACTTTAAAATTTCAATCCCCCCATATTCCTCTTACCAGAGCCCAAAAACGACGGCTAAGACAAGTCTTGCCCGTGTAGAATGGTGCTAAGAACATGGGCTGCATTTCCGCATTGAACAGCTAGGCTGATGCATTGCGCAAAAAATGAGCCATTAGCCTTTCTGCCACCAGATGGGGCTACAAACGACGGGGAAAGCTCTCGTAAGATTTTTTTGGTACTAGGAGTCCATAGGAGTCAATACTAGAAGTATAGGAGGCACATAGCGGGTGATGGAGAAAGCTGTGCTACGTATCTCTACGTGATCAAATCAAATCAGAAATGACGAGATCCGTAGACGAACCAGAGTCACCGACATAGTTCAACGTATCGCGAAGCTGAAGTGGCAATGGGCGGGGCACATAGCTCGTAGAACCGACGGACGTTGGTGACCCAAAGTGCTGGAATGACGTACGGGAAAGTGCAGTGTTGGCAGGCGTCCGACCGGATGGACTGACGACATTAAAAGAGTCGCGGGAAGGCGCTGGATACAATTAGTGGCGCAGGACCGTGCGGGCTGGAAATCATTGCAGGAGGCCTTTGTCCAGCAGTGGACGTCCGTCGGCTGAAACGCATGAATGAACGATGACTCCAAGGCCCCAGAATCTCCACGGCAAACAGGACAAATATGTAAATCTCTATACTTACTTACCCACTTACCCACAAAGGATTTTTGTATTTTGCGCAAGCAAGGTATGACGATTTAACTCAACTAAAACAAGTCAAAAGACTGCAATCTTTTTGCAATAACCACCAGTACCTATGTCACGATGCCCCAGAGACCGAGTGGGCAAAGAAAGGGCGCGTATTAGTAAGCAGTGCGTCATTGCCTCTCTTTGCTTAGCACTTAGCTCGGGTGACGCAGACTGGGTTTAATTGACTTTAGTACTTAATGCTATAGGTAAATACGTGGTGCGAAAGTTTCCAATGTTAGCCTAGTGGGTGGAAAGAAACAGTTTCCACTTTTCATTTTTATAATGCATCAAATGTTTTTTTATGACGAGTGTGTGCGTGTGTGTGTGTGTGTGTGTGTGCGTGTGTGTGTGTGTGTGTGTGTGCGTGTGTGTATGTGTTCACTGGATTATAATTATATCCATCTCCTAGAGTTACACAAGTCTCCGGTTCCTGTAGGATTTGTAAAATAGTGAAGGCATAAGGCTAAGGCGTAAATAGTAGTACTAAGTCATAGACTTTTGATAGGTCGTCGCTCGCGCTCCGACTAGATAGAGCCCTACCTAACAACGACAGCTCCCTGAGTGCGGCAACTTTTTTTGTAGTGTGAGTGTGTCAATTTGAAATTTGTATGGTGTGAAGATGCTTGTGTGCGTGAAAAATTGTGTAGCGACGGCTCGGGTTTGGGCAAAATATTTTTGCCGCACTTTTGTAATCGACGGCTTCCTCTTGGACCTCTATGTACTAAGTATTATTATTTATTATTGACCGAATGGATGAATGGATATCTATCCTAGAATATAGAATACGTCATCACCTTTCTTTGCTAAGCACTTAGCTCGGATGACGCAGACTGGGTTTAAGTGTCTTTAGTACTGCTATAAGTGGTGCGAAAGTTTCCAATGTTAGCCTAGTGGGTTGGAATGGATAATAGTTTTCACTTTTCATTTTTAGGGTTCCGTACCTAAAGGGTAAAAAAACGGGACCCTATTTTTGAGTCTTCGCCGTCCGTCTGCCACCCAGGCTACACTGTCTTGAACTGTCATAGTTACAGGCTCCCGCCTCCCATACAACTAAAGTGATTTTTTGCTACTTGTATAATAGTAGTAGTAGGTATGTGGTACTTCTGACTTCTGCATCATCATCTCGCTACGTTATATGTATAATGGTACGGAACCATACAATTTTTTTTTTAAGAGAAAAATGACGATTAGGTATGTTTTTGTGTGTTTCCCTGGATCCAATGTGTACTCTTACATGCCCTAAAATAACACAGGTCCCCGGTTCCTGTAGGATTTGGGATTGTAAAATGGAAAAGCCAAAAGCTAGTACCTAATTACTTACATAATTATGTAAGTCGATCAATGACTAATTGTGGAGTTTTTTTAATTAGTTTTCCTTTCATTGATATCTCTCATGCCAATTTTTGTTACCAAAAAAAAAATCTGTGTGTTTGGTAGGTTTTTTTTTTTTTTTTTAATATCTCAAATGGCAAAACAACGTTTGTCGGGTCAGCTAATAAATAATAAATATTTCTTCTGCATAGTTTTAACAGTCCCCGAGAAAATATTGTGACAAACGGATTTTAAAAGAAAACGTAGGTATAGGCTTCTAAATGGAACTCATATTGGATTATTATAATTATAATGCGTGTTTTACTAATTCATATTTTTGTTATAGTCGTTTACACAATTATTCCTCTAAATTGTTTATTGCGTATCAAAATCCGTTTTTCAATTCGGCAAAGGAACTCTAAAACCATATAAATTCAATGCCAACCTTGGAAACCAACTCGCAACCCGGAAGACAAATTATTGTCAGTGATTGTTACCATTTAAGCTTAGGACACAATACGGTATTTTGATGACTTAAATAAAGGCAAGTGGGTACACTAGTTGTTATCTCGCTGTAGACTCGGTCATAAATCATCCGAGTGTTTCGCTTTTGTATTTCACCGCTCAGCTTCACTGCTGCTTTTGTATCTTTGAGAACAACAAAAGCGAAACACTCGAATGATTTATGGCCGAGTCTGCAGCGAGATAATAACACTACTATAAATTTATTTTTGTCCTTCTCACTCTTACGAATACGTTGGTGGGTGCGACATGCAGCGTTGCGGAAGAATATAACAGAAAAAAGACGTTTTACCTAATTATTAATTACTAATTACTCTTTCAAACAACACCCAAATCACTTCAAGTGTGCTTATAAAATTTGAAGAGTTCCCTCGATTTCTCCAGGATCCCATCATCAGATCCTGACTTGATGACTATGGGGCCATCTGTGAACTATACCCTTTCAAACAAAAAAAAAAATCTAAATTGGTCCACGTATCTTCGAGTAATCGGCGAACATACATAAAAAAAGATTCCGACAAATTGAGAACCTCTTCCTTTTTTTTGAAGTCGGTTAAAAAACTAAGCCAAGGAGTTGGTCTGGAATTGGTCCGGAACCAGCAGTTCGCGAGCTCGACTCGCACTTGACCAATTATTTCATGTCTGAAAGTGAAAATGAAAATCTTTACTTTTCACACAGGACTTTAAAGGCTCTGAAAAGCCAATACTCCACCGTTAAGTTCTGAAACCACCGAGAAGAACTGGCGAGAAACTCGGCACTTGCTCTTTTCCAAATGTCTTCATATACATTTTTCCTACGTAGTATTAAAGTATGATACAATAATGATTCTTGATATCTCGTGAGGAGACGAAAGTTTATCCCAGTCAGTCGAAAAATCCTTGTCATTTACAAAATCTGCAATGGTATAGTAACTCTGTATTACTAGATGTTTTTTGACAGATATACTTTTCGATAGGCTTTCGCAGAATAATCGGCAAGGAATCGCTGACGCGGGCAAAACTGCTCACCTTACAACACGGACGCAATGTTGCCTGTTTAGCGGTTTTTTACAGGATTTACAGGATATACTTTGGTGAGTGTGCTCAGGAACTGCATAACCTTGTGCCTCCTTCACCTTTCTACCATAGGACCGCAAGACGCCGAGAGCGGTGGCATCCTTATGTGGTTGACGTCCAACAAACTCGCACGAAACGTTTTTCTTCCACGTTTCTGATACGAACCGCTAAGGTGTGGAACGCCCTTCCAACCTCCGTGTTTCCAGCCAAATACAATCTGGGTGCCTTCAAGAGAAGAGTGAATAGGCATTTTCTAGGCAAGCGCGCTCCAACCTAGACCTCATCATTGCTTTCCAACAGGCATGATTGTCGTCAAGCGCAAGCCTATCTTCAATAAAAAAAAAGCACAATTATGTGGTCTTGACAAACAATTCACTCAATTTGGAAACAGTCTCTCTCTCCATTGATATTAATTGATAGTGATGTAACGATTGATCATTTTGCCTTGAAACTGATCTTGACTATTAAGTGCTGGTAACAACGAATATTTATAAAGAGGAAGTCAAATCTTTGCTGATTTGCATGGTAGAGTCAAGACGAGGTTGCTCCGGTTTTAGAGTGAAACTTGCGTCCATAAGAACGCAGAAGAGGATTTTGAGTTAACGGCCTACAAGCCGTATTTAGGTGATTTTGAGTGAAGTTTTACGTAAAAACTATAAAGACAATTACTCTTAAATTTAAAAGTCATGTATTTTGGGTCTTTAATCTAAAATCGTTATAAAGCAGAAACACGATTGGATAAAATTTTCTCGATAGAAAGTTCTCCCAAAAGTTGCTCCAAAATCTCAGTTTTCCTGTTATATATCGGAAACTGCAATTGATGTAATTGTAATTTTTATTTTATTGTGTCGGTAATAACAATATTCAAAAACGCTGAGAACCAATTTTTGATAATTAGGTATTAGGTGGCTTAGTTTTTGAGTAATTAGGTAAAAGGTCGTTTTTCTGTTATATTCTTCCGCGACGCTGCATGTCGCACCTACCAACGTATCCGTTAGAGTGAGAAAGACAAAAATAAATTCAATGAATCCCCTTAACTTGTAAAAATTGTAGATTGTGTAATTGCTTAAATAATTTACACTTAATATAAATTGCTTAAACACTTAAATAATTTATTTTCTACCTTGTATGACGTTAGTACTATGATTTGCAAATAAATGATATTCTTTACGATTTCGCATTGTGAAGTCAACATCTCCTGAGGATGTCCCGGTGTCGGAAGAAATTGTTGGAAGAATTGTGTGTGATGTTCCTGCATAGTGGACCATACAGATTATTTTCAAGCAGCAGATTATAGCAAAACAAATTAATCTGACCTGCTAAATGATATTCCATTGAATTGGCTTGAATTAGTAAGTGATTTTTTTTATATTTTTATTTATTAGGCAACTAAAACAAGTTATAAATGTCACATACAATTAAATTCTTAAAAATACTAAGTTTTAATTCTAATTATAACTGTGATATAATCGCACATATAAAATACAAGTTTTGAAACGCTAAAAGCAACGCAAAGAAAACACTAAAGAAAAAATTGGTTGTCTGTAAAGTCGATTTGCTGACGATAGTTGAACGTGACAACGTCTTCTTAGTCGCTCGTTCCGCGCTCGCGAGGTAACGCCGGTAACGCCGCATGAGCGAGGTAACGCCGGTAACGCCGGATGAGTCATGTTTTTTCGTGCGTGCTCTATCGAATTATAAGACGTTGTCACGTCAAAAAGAAAGAAAAATTAATACGTACTTAATTTAATTGTTTGTTATTGAAATTAGTAGGTATTATCATGTTTAACCCCATTTGTTATTCCAAATTCCCGTTAAATTCCACATGTCTGTATCCCTGTTCCCTCGTTAGTCATATTGTTTATATTTCATGCACATAATTCTATTTTTTCACCGATCACTGACGCCATGTTTAGTTTCGTATGCGCTTACGCAGCTGTTTGGGGTATTTTTTTTGGTAGTTGCACCTTTGAAATGACAGAATTAGGGTGTATTGACTGTACTATTACTGTCTTTAAATGAAAAGGTAATGGTGTAATTTATTTAGAGAATTAATTGTACTAATAACTCTTCCATATAAAGCTGTACTAAACTAAATTATAACGTAATTGCTTATTAATAGCATTCTGGTAGGTACGGAACTATAAAAAAGTAGTTTCAAAACAGCTTTCAAAATTTTGTTTTCGTGTGTAATTCGAGAAATAACGAAAGATATTGTTTAAGACAAAAAGAAATACGAAGAAAAAAAAAGAGATGATTTAAGAGGAAAAAATACGAAAAATAAAGATTTTTGCTGCTGCTTCTGTTGCTTTGTTTATGCACAACTCAACAAAGAACAACAAAAGCGAAACAATCGAATGATTTATGACCGAGTCTGCGGCGAGATAACACTACTATAATCCCTCTAATTACCCCCATCAAAACACCAAGCGACAATTTGAATAAACCGGATTAATAATATAATTAACGTATTTTGGTAAGTAATATAAGAGCATATTATACTGGATTCAATCTTTTTAGGGTTCCGCTTCTCAAAAGCAAAAAATAGGACCACTTTGCTGTCCGTCTGTCTGTCACCACCTTTTATTTCTGTAACTATTAACACGAAATTTGGAATAGTTGAAGGTAGGTACTTAATAGTGGTTCGATGTTATTGCGATTAAAAAAATGGAATATTGTTTTCTTTTTATTTAAAAAGGGAGGGATGGGGGAAACTGGGGCGATGAAAATTCAAATTGAGATAGCAATAATATCAAGTGGAGTATCATATAAAAGAAGGTTACTTGTACTTATATTCTGACGCTCTTATTATAAACGTAAAATAGCGGTGCAATAGTTATTGTCTGTTTTGCCTCCGAATGTCAAATCACTGTTGACAAACAAAGACAAAACAATAAACAATGATGATATATTTATGTGTGTATATTATATTAAATTAAAAATAGGACAAAAAATACCTATTCCGCCGCTATGTTGCGTTTGTGAATAAAGGGATTAAACTTTAAACCTCAAAAACAGTTAAGTTTGCGGTTCACAAGGGAAAGTTATTCTTATGGTTTTAATTTTACTGCAGTAGTACAGAACCGTCAGTGTACGAACCCGACACGTATTTGACCGATTATTAATATTCAAAACCGCTTCCTTCCTCGCGGATGACTTAGGGGCTACCCCAGTCACATCGCCCCTCTAATTACCCCCATCAAAACACCCAGCGTGACAACCCGGCGACAGATTTGTGAGATACGGCCACAAAAAACGCACAGTCGCTTTGAACTAATAAGAATTATAAATAAACTTTATAGTTATGAGGTGCTAGCTGTTGTTCACTACTTCAGCCAAGTTTTGGGTGATTTAAAACTCCCACGGGTACTTTCAAAGTAATCAATTAAATTAAAGGAATCAATTAAAAAAAATTTAATCCGAAATTAATATTTTACTATAGAAAGTTAGAAACACTTGGCGGTTCTTTTAACCACAAAACAATCTCAGGGTCGCGAAAAAAAAAAAAATTTCGGGTGAGGAAAAGCTTTTTTGATTAAACGTTGGTTTTTTTTTCAATTTTTTCAATTTACTAATTATATTATAATACATCGTAGGTTTATGGCAATGAGTTTTTCATCAGAAACTGTCAAGAATACTCATTTACTTCATATTGGTTCCCGATAGTTCCGAATCATGGAAATTGCAGAATCTTTCGGAAACGAATATGTGGTGAAGGAGAATTTAGACGCTTGTTTTTAATTATTTAAATTGCCATTAGCCTACGATCTATAATCACTAATTAGCCTTCTATTTGCAAGAAACTAAGTAAAAAAATTTGAATTTCGCGGGCTACTTGGGCCTTGACATATAACTTGTATACGGTCCCCATCAATCAACGGTGGAGGTACCGTTATACCGAGAAACCGCAATACATTAACGTTATCGGCAATGCAAATCAGAGGGAATTATTCGTACCTCTACCTGCCCATGCCACCCTAGTACCCACTACCCAATCATGTTATACTGAACTGACACTACCGAATTACAAGGCGGGTTTTAGGGATCAACGGTGAAATGTAGCCTTTTATCATCACACTGATATAAAGGCGCAAAAATTTGTATTTATTTATTTAATCAAATAAAAAGACATAATATTTACAAATTGTTTGCTTGGCACCCTTAAACCTCGGCGGCTTGTCGGGGCGCTGCTATATACATAAGTATGTAAGCGTATGTTTGTTACTCCTACACGCCGCAACTACTGATCCTATTTGGCTGGAATTTGGTATGTATTAAGACATAGGCTTTTATTTTCTATCCCGGAAAAATCCATGCTTCCCGCGGTATTTATGAAAAACAAATTTACGTGAACGGAGCCGCTTGCATCAGCTAGTATTTATATGTATAAGTATAGCAATTTTTTTTTAAATAGACATAGTATAGTGTCTGCGTTGATATTTTACGTATGTTTTTGCACAGAATAAAAAAAAATTTTAATTTTTTTAAAGATTTTTGTGTGTGGTGAGATTCATCGAATGACTTATAATGCCCCCAAGTTTAAATCAGACACGTAATGTCACTTTTCCTCTCGTTCGACGGTATAGAAAGCAACAAAAATTCATTGTACAGACTTCAAAGAACGTAATAAATTTGTAAATAAATCACATAATATTTGTGTTGATATTTTGCGAATAGCGGTAGGTACTATTACGGAACCCCTGCTATATAAATCCGGCTCAGACTTGGCTGCGTCGCTGATTCATGATTGCGGAATGCGCGTCGAACGCACGAGGGAGAGTGGATGGTATGCATAAAGCTAGTGACAGACTGAGCCTACGTACGCAACGTATGCAACGCATTATGATATCTGGACTTTTATATGAAGAACAATCACACGCAATCACACGCCGACCAACGATATCCGAATCGGCATAGAGGAGGTAGAAAAGATCTTACTCCAATGATAGTCTAACACTATCCTACGCATGTAACGACGACGATGTTCGACGACCTTCCTGGTGCAGTGGCGGCCTGAGCCAATTTAGAAATAATAAAATTCCAAAGTGGCCCGTGGCGGGAATCGAACCCGCGACCTCCCAGTTGAATCCGAGCGCGCCGCCACTGCGCCAGGGAGGTGATCCAGCAACCTACGGTCTAAAAATCTCTCTCTCTGGCCATTCTTACACTGTATAAGACATGAGACCAACGTGCACACCTACCTCCCACGTTGCATCGCATATGTTGCATACGTGCGGCCGAGTATGTCCTTACCTTAACATCCACCTAAAATAATACCTGCCATCTTTAAGAAAAATAAAAATAATAAGTGTTTTCCGACAGCTAAAAAGCAACTAATACACCCAAAGGAGCGGGTTCAAAGAGGACTCGAGTAAAGACTTAAACTATGCGATGGCTGCTTGTGATAAATATTTGTTATACGTGTCGGTGAAACAAATATTTGACGCGAGACGCTGCGTGCACGCACGTATCTACACACGGCGTACGCGTGTACGTGTGTGGAATACGCGGACAGACAGCTTATCACGGATAGACAGTATCTATTTCTCAGGAATAAGCATAACTTAAATTCTTTAATTCTCTTTAATTTGGTTCCCACGTCACCTTTCTACCATAGAACGGCAAGGCATCGAAAAGGCTTCCACCCATACATAGTCGACGTACCAAAGACGCGTACGAAGCGGTTTGATTCCTTGTTCCTGATACGTACTGCAAAGGCCTGGAATACCCTCACAGGTAGTGTCTTTCCTGCCACTTACAACCCGGGTGCCTTCAAATCAAGAGTGAATAGGCATCTTCTAGGCAAGCGCGTTCCACCTTAGACTGTATCATCACTTTCCATCAGGTGTGATCACAGTCAAGCGCTAGCCTATATAGTATAAAAAAAACCTGTCAAGTGCGAGTCGGACTCGCGCACTGAGGGTTCCGTACTTCAACCGGAGGAATAAAACCATAAAAACCACTTTTCTTATCGAACCGCAAAACTAACTTTGTTTTTAGAGGTTTTATTGTAAATTTCAAAAAACTACTTATTAGATCTCGTTCAAACCAATTTTCGGTGGAAGTTTGCATGGTAATGTACATCATATATTTTTTTTAGTTTTATCATACTCTTATTTTAGAAGTTACAGGGGGGGGGACACACATTTTACCACTTTGGAAGTGTCTCTCGCGCAAGCTATTCATTTTAGAAAAAAATGATATTAGAAACCTTAGTATCATTTTTGAAGACCTATCCATAGATACCCCACACATATGGGTTTGATGAAAAAAAATTTTTTGAGTTTCAGTTCTAAGTATGGGGCACCCCCAAAATTTATTACTTTTTTAAAATTTTGTGTAAAAACCTTAATGCGGTTCACAGAATACATCTACTTACCAAGTTTCAACAGTATAGCTCTTATAGTTTCGGAAAAAAGTGGCTGTGACATACGGACGGACAGACGGACAGACGGACAGACTGACAGACGGACAGACAGACATGACGAATTTATAAGGGTTCCGTTTTTTGCCATTCGGCTACGGAACCCTAAAAAACTTCTTTACAGTACAGACAGGTAGGCACTTATTTTCGCTTCGCTAGCAATAGGAAACCTTTAGACCACCGTAGAGACGTCAGCTCTCTATGTGTGTTCTATCGGTTGTTCAATGGGGAGTGCTCTGAAGAGGTGTTTGAAGTGATTCCTCCTTCCACTTTCTCTGTGCATACACTCTTTTTTTTTATTGACGATAGGCTTGTGCTTGACGACAATCACGCCTGATGTAAAGCAATGACGAAGTCTAGGTTGGATGCCTAGACAATGCCTATTCACTCTTCTCTTGAAAGCACCCAGATTGTACTTGGCTGGAAACACGGAGGCTGGAAGGGCGTTCCACACCTCAGCGGTTCGTATCAGAAACGTGGAAGAAAAACTTTTCATGCGCGTTTGTTGGACGTCAACCACATAAGGATGCCACCGCTCTAGGCGTCTTGCGGTCCTATGGTAGAAAGGTGAAGGAGGCACAAGGTTATGCAGTTCATGAGCACACTCACCAAAGTATAATATCCTGTAAAAACCGTTAAACAGGCAACATTGCGCCGGTGTTGTAACTCCAGCGTAGAAACTTGTTCCATTCATTCCACCTGGATGACTGGCAATCCACGACCACCCAGTATGCCAGATCTTTCTTTCCACGCACATGCAAACTATGGAACCAGCTACCAGCAACAGTGTTCCCTCAAAACTATAACATGGGGTTATTCAAGGAGCGATAAACGCATTTGCAATCCCTCTGGTGCTGCAAATGTCCATGGGCGGCGGTAATCGCTTACCATCAGGTGTTCCGCCCGCTCGTTTGATCGCGAAAAGACGTATAGGTACACAGGACTCGGTGAACTGCACGAAACAATTCCGCCAGTTTACTGGTGTCAAAAATGTTTGTTTTGACACCAACACACGAAACGATTCCGCCAGTTTACTGGTGTCAAAAATGTTTGTTTTGACACCAACACGAAATAATTCCGCCAGTTTACTGGTGTCAAAAATGTTTGTTTTGACACCAACACACGAAATAATTCCGCCAGTTTACTGGTGTCTAAAATGTATGTTTTGACACCAACAGCGTCAGTTGTAAGCCGTCCTTCGCACGTGAGTTTCCACAGGGATAATTTCCGTCATATTGTGGCGTGTTAGTGGAAAATGTTGACAGACGAAGAAGGTTTGGGTAAAATGTTCTTATGACCATATCCTTAGGTTCCTTATCAGTGGTAGTGGACTTGAACTTCAGTATGGTCGAAGCGACCTTAAAATAATTGAACCTTTCATACATTAAGCTTCACTCGTCAAACTGGTTTGGTCTTTTCACTCAACGATAATGACGCATAAATAATAATTTATGGCTTTTACTCCAACTCGAAGCGATGACCGAATTATTATAAAAATAACCTTTTTGAAGTATTTTTTATACTATATAGGCTAGCGCTTGACTGTGATCACACCTGATGGAAAGTGATGATACAGTCTAAGGTGGAACGCGCTTGTCTAGCAGATGCCTATTCACTCTTGATTTGAAGGCACCCGGGATATAAGTGGCAGGAAAGACACTGCCTGGGAGGGTATTCCAGGCCTTTGCAGTGCGTATCAGGAACGAGGAATCAAACCGCTTCGTACGCGTCTTTGGTACGTCGACTATGTATGGAAAGTAGGTGAAAGCAATAATGCACCATATTTAGTACGGTCTGTAGCATGCTCGCAGAAGTTTTGCCGGTGGTATTTTAAAGTGAATACGAACAAACGGACGGACGGACGGACAGCGGAGTCTTAGTAACAGCGTCCCGTTTTTACCCTAAAAATGACGTAGCAGTACCGACAAAACTTTTTTTTTTTAATTTTTTTTTTCATTTATTTAAATCAAAAAAATTCATGCACAAGTCAAAATTACAATATCTCGCCAAACTATGATTAGTTTATTGGCGAGGAGGCGCTCTTTACATTTAGTTCTAGTGCATCTAATTATTATACTAATTAAACTACAATACTTACTATGTATAAAACTAATTAATACTAAAAATACTACTTATACTTATCTAATACAAATTTTAGCAAAAAATTTTATGTACAAAGAATCACCAACCAATACGTGAGGGTTCGGTTGCGCGAGTTCAATGGTTTTTTCCAAAAAAAAACAGACCTGTCTACCACGATTCAAAACACAACGAACCCGGGACCTTTTGACTTTCCCTTGGTATCGTATAACCGGTTATAAATCAACGTTACCTGGAACGGGACGTCGTCTTAATCAACGTCCGACCGTTAACTTACAGCTTAACCACTCTCTCGACATTGACAAATGATCCCATTTCTATGGAGAGCTTAAACACCATCATGTTGTTGAGAGGTGTTTAAACTTTCCATAACTGACCTTCCCACCACTAGGCAAAAGGTCTGGAAGAATGAAATACCCTCCTAGGCACTGTCTTTCCCACCAACTTGGGCGCGTTTAAATCAAGAGTAAGTAAATAGGCATTTCCTAGGCAAACCTTAGACTGTATCATCACTTTCCCATAAGCTCCAAATCTGGGGAACTGTAGAAAATTATCTTTTGGGAACCAATGGGAATTTTTGAGCAATGTTTTTATGAAAAAATGTTATCTGTGTAATTCATTGCCATTGTTCCCATATTTAGCTTCTGGGAATCTTTCGGGAACCAATACGAGGTGAATAGGAATTTAATAACAATCTTCTTAAACAAAATGTAGCTGCGATATTATTATTTTCGCAAAATTATTGCCGTAAGTAAACAAACAATGTGTAGCTTGTTAATAATTTGTGAAACACTAAAGAAAATTTTAATTTCTCGGGCTAACTTGGCAGATAGCTATCAAATTCGTCAAGGTTTGTCTGACGTAGCTAATAATATTATGAGGAAACACCGTTAATTTAGCCCCGACAAAGCGATCTCGTAGATCGGATATAAAACTTTTGTTTTTTGGAAGTCGGTTAAAAATAGAACAGCTAAAAGACGCCTATCGCAGTGAATTTAAACAGGCTTATAATTTACAGTGTTTAAACTAAACCCTCTTATCTAAAGATCATGCGGGCGATGGCAGGAGTGACGGAGAATGAACCACTCATTTAAATCTACGTTGAATTTAATCAGGGAGGACCCGAAAATTAGCTTAAAGTATGAGAGACTGTGCCTGGGTTTAGTTGGAGTATTAAAGAATGACTAAAGGTGGTATAAATTTTTTTCACAAACCAAAACCAAAATATTTTAGGAAAATAAAACAGTATTTTTTGAGACCCCAATTAGCACTAGGAATTTGTTTTACCGATTCTGAATTTAATTTTACGTACAAAAAGGACAAAAAGTTACTTAATTTTCAATACACATTTCCTGTCATTCAGATTATATTAGAGGTACCATACATTACTTCGGAATCCGGATTTGGATTAAAAAAATAATAATTGTTGACTATAATGTGGACGCACAGAACACTAAATAGTACCAGAAGGTTCACTCCGCACGAAAATAAGAAATAGCGACTCTAGCTCTGACACAAAAAGTGCAATTCAGTTCGCAATAGCGCCTGGCCCCGCCCTCAAAATCGACACGCAACAAACGCAATGTTGTGGTCTCTTTCTATCGCCTAACTTTATCTCTTACGACGTACTAGGGCTGCCGTAGTCAGACGTCGCGTAAAATAGACCGTACAGAACTAGCGCGTACAACTCGGCCCGAGAGCGGCAACCATCTGAAATATTGAGGTCCGGACCTGTACTTGTAGCCGGGACGGTCACGTGATAAGTGAGACTGGCCTGGTGGAGGTCGTAGTCTATAAAAAATAAAGTTTGGATTTGAGCTTGATAACAGATTCTATATATCAAAACAGTGTTCCTTTAAAACTTCAGTAGTGCTTCGTCCCAAGCTTACGAGCTAGGAGGGCTACAATTTGAAAATACTTTATCCCCTAGAGGCTGAAAACTTTACCCGAAGGCAACGCAAAGTTTGAAAATTAAAAAAGTTTTCACTGTAAGTAAATGGCTACGTACTAGAATCATTAAATTTCACCTTATGCCAAGTGTGTAGGTAAATGAAATACTTAAAACTTTCATTTACTTTACTTAACACTCCAAAATGGAAACTGTCAAATTAAACCAAAACATTAATATCAGTTGCGTTAAATAGTTTTAAGTAGACCCCTGTCCTTTTCTCCTCGCATACTTTAGAAAGAGAAGGGCGTAAGTATCGTGGGAAAGGAATTCTAGTTTATTACTAACATTGTTTACGTTATTGTCTATGGTTGCGCCGCCATATTGGTTTTAATTGGGTGTTAGATTGACGAAGGTTTAATTAGCGTTAGGAACTAAGTACAGCTACTAATCCTGTTTGATGAATAACAAAGTTTAAATTATTATTTTTTATTCGTTAATGATAAAATAATTTCATTGTCACCCTACAAAATCTGCGAAAAAATTTTTTTTTGAAAAATCAGTGGGCTGATTCTGTTTTGTTCAGTATGGTAATTAGTAACCTCACTTTATTAAGTAAGCGCCGATATTTTAATTGCCAGATAAGACTATCTAAAGAATACATTAATTCAAACATATCTCATAGGTACAAAATCTGTCAAAACGTCATATTTATTCTCCAGTTAACGATTATCTGGCGATTGAAAGAAACCATACCAACCTCGGTTGGTAGGTATAGTTTCATGTCAACATTGCTAACTTGTGCACAATTAATACAAAGATAAGATTTTTGCCTCCGTTTCCTTAGAACTCAATAACCCAGTGAGGGTAACTATAACATGTTGATACAAATGCTGTATATTTTTCGTCCTTTACGCTCACAGGATACGCGCTTTTTTACTTGGTAACGTAAAAAATGCGAAATACCAATCACGCGGAGCGTTTTGGGCATCAAACCGTTCCTAAAAAACAAACTGAACGATACAGAATAATCCCCGGATCTTCAGGAAATATTTACTCACAGAAACTCTGCAAATACAATTTGTAGAGTCAACATTCATAACGAAGAATATTGTACAAGAATTTTTTTTTGATAAAGAAGAAACAACGTCACGATAATTTTAATTAAACACCAAACAAAATGGCCTCCATCGGCCCTTGGCTCTGTACCAATTAAGCTTCACTCCCGTACCTACCTACTTAATTAATTTGTACAGTTATGAGTGTAAAAACCGTTAACTAATAACAAGCAATTAAGTGTATAATATTTAGACTGATTTTTTTTTCTGCTATTGCTATTGGTAGGTCCTATCTTACTATAGCATTTTGGTATGGAATCACAGAAATCATCATAATATTTTAATATCATCAAATATTAGGTCCTTACATATGAAATTGGCGTTTTGTATGGGAGGAACATAAAGTCGATTTTTTTTAAATATAATATATATATTTAATCAAAGTATGTACCATTGCTATCTATGCCCTTTTGCCACCTTATAGGTAGTTCATTGATCCCTTTACTAAAAAAGCCATTCGGACGGGAATCAATAAAATCTTTGAAAGCGCTTTGGACTGCCTCATCGGAGTTAAATTTTTTCCCTTGTAAGAAGTTATCCAAATTTCGAAAAAAATGGTAATCTGTTGGAGCAAGGTCCGGGGAGTAAGGTGGATGTCTTAGGTATTCCAATTGAAGCTCCTCTAATTTGGTAGCCGTCTGTTGTGCAGTGTGTGGTCTAGCGTTGTCCTGAAGCAGCAGTGGCCTAGAACGATTGACCAGCCTCGGTTGTTTAGCAGCTAGCTTTTCCATCATGGATTGCAGTTGCTGGCAATAGATATCCGCCGTAATCGTCTGGCCAGATTTAAGAAAGCTGTAGTGAACGACGCCGGCGCTAGTCCACCAAACGCTCACAAGTAATTTTTTTTGAGTCAATTTTCGTTTGGGGCAGGATTTGGCTGGTTCGCCAGGGTTCAACCATTGCGATGAGCGTTTCCGATTATCATACAGGATCCATTTTTCATCACAGGTAATGATTCGATTTAAAATCCCTTCATTACTGTGCCGGTTGAGTAATGTAACACAGCAGTCTACGCGCGTTTGTCGGTTTGCTGCACTCAATTCATGAGGTACCCACCTTTCAAGCTTTTTCACCTTCCCAATTTGCTTCAAGTGAACTAAAACAGTTTTATCACTAACACTGCAGCCTGCAGCTAGCTCGGACGTGGTTTGCGATGGATCCGCTTCCACAATAACCTTCAATTCTTCATTGTCAACTTTGGTCTCCGGCCGTCCACGGGGCTTGTTCTGCAGGTCGAAATTTCCAGAACGAAAACGTTGGAACCAAAACGCACTGTGTTTTCTTTTGCGACACCCTCGCCGTACACATCATTAATCCTTCGAGCCGTTTCTGCAGCACTGGTGCCACGATGGAACTCGTACTCGTAAATAACGCGATATTTCAAGTTTTCCATTTTGTAAACAGAGTGGCGCAAAAAAAAAACCAAAAGAGAAAAAAACAAATGAATTACGATTTTCAAAACACAAAAGCATGAGTAAATAGCTGTATAAATTTGAAATTGGAATTTCTAACCAAAGAAGAGATATTTGAGATCAAAGTGGCCAGTACGACAAAACGCCAATTTCATATGTAAGGACCTAATAATTTACTCTACTAATTATTAATATTCTGTGAAAGTTTTAAGCGTCTACCTGTTACCGTTATCAATATCGAGCAAAAACAGGCAAAAAAATCACGTTTAAAAATACATCCTCTGTGAAAATTTCAAGTCTGTAGCTATTACAGTTCAAGAGATACAGCCTGGTGACAGACGGACGGATGGACGGACGGATGGACGGACGGACGAAGTCTTAGTAACAGGGTCCAGTTTTTACCCTTTGGGTACGGAACCCTAAAATGGAGGGTATATTGGTTCAGTTACCAAAATAAAATCTCCGTAAGTAGTATTAAAGTATGCCCCTCCAATTCCCGTTTCAAAATGGCCGGTATAATTTGCAATGCTAAAATAAATTGGCTTGCATGGGGGCATCGCCCCTCTTATATAAGTTACATCTCTATTCAAGGGAAATTGGCTAATGAATATCGATAGTAGATACGCTATTAAGTAAATTAAATTGCTTTGATCAAAATCGATTGTTTGGTTTTGATATTATCACAGATCACAGACCACGGAAAGAGCCTGGAAAGGGCGGACGGCACGAAATGTCGCCAGTTTATCGGTGCCGAAATGCTTGTTTTGCCACCAACAGAAAGGCCACGCTGTAGTTCGCTCAGCAGCCACCTATAGAATTCTGACAGATGGCGCTACTGTTTGCTTGTACGAAAAAAGGTTTACGTAAATCGTTTGTATGGCCATTTCCTGAGGTTACATCGTTGGTTTTGATGCTTTATTTTAGATAGTACCTAGGATGTAATAATGTAGGATGGAAGGTACATACATTTACCATATTTTTTGCATATATTAATTTCCCAACACTATTTTATTATTTGTATTGCTAGAATGGTAAAAATATCCTGTAAACCGTGTTTGTGAGCTACCTATAACTTCAAAAATTTCATAATGTCTGAATTGGTACCAAGCAAATCATATTGGTAAATACGAATTTTAAATAATGATATGATATTTTCGATTTCAACCCTGTGACCTAACCTAGTAACAACTTTCAAAATGTAAAAAGTGATTCTTGAAGCAAAACTAGCGTTTCTAAGAGCCTTCACTTTACTAGGTATTTTGAATATTAACGAAAACAACGCAAATAACGTTTCCCTTTACAGATAAGATTGTAGTTACTAAGTACTAACATATCTAACAGTTTTTGTTTAAATTTTTTTCCTAATTAATTAAATTTGTTAATATTGTCCCCCTAATTAAGTCAACTGGTAGGTTTACTACTTTACAACTTCTTTTAAAAACGTTTAAAAGTTTGCCGAATATTTCCGTCTCTAGATGTCACTTTAAGTTTACTTTAACGCTATCAAGAGTCGACCCAGTTTTCCTTTTTATAGACTTTTCTCTGTCTTTGACCGGACTCTGGCTATTAACCTAATTTAAAAACGACGACGTTTCAGTTCGCAAGTGAATTGAACATCTTGCAGTTAACGATCTGTCTGCATTCTAGAACATAAAATACCTTGGTACGAAGTCTTGAGTACCTAGACAATATTATTTCTGTATAAGAAGCACTTGACTTTATTCACATCTCATGGAACGTGATGACATCGTCAAAAGTACTAAGATGAGTATTTTTGTTGGTTTGAATGTTCTCACATTATGGGTGGTGGGGATAATGTAGGTTGCGAGGGTAGATATTCCAGACCCTATCGGTGTATATATGTTCTTCCAATGAAAATCCGCAATGATTAAGATGAACGTATTTAAACCATCTTAAAAAATTAAAAGGCGAATATACATATTAAATTGAATAAACATTACCGTACTTGGATAGTAGGTACATAAAACTTATGTTGATTTTACAAGCCTTTAATATAGATTAGTATTAAGATACAAGTAAAATGCAATAGTGAAATCAAATTGTTTGTGTCAAAGAGGATCAAAAGAGGGTTACACGGGGTGCACTCATTTGCCCTAAACTTTTAAACCGTTTCGTTAAGAGCAAAAGGTTATAAATTACTACAGTAGATTTAAATGTAAATCAACAACAATTAAACCATTGACCACATGGTCGACATAATATGGTCTTGATCCAGAGGTAAAAGTTAGTTGAATTGTCAAAAATGGAGGTACGAATTTAGTTGCAACAGTACTATAAAGTAGAATATATTACAATAGATACTAGATTACGATGGAAAAGAAACGTTCGTCAACAATTAATGTCTTGGGATTTCAAGAAAAGGTTTATGTGAGATGATAAAATAATAGCGAAATTTATTTACTAAGAAGAGTCGCGATAAACTCAGCCGGTCATTGTTTATCGATTGACACAATGAATCATGATTAACAGATTACAGTCATTTTAATAAGGGCGTTTGATTGGTAAATTTATGAGTCACGTTTTTGTGCTAAGAAGAGCACACAGCAAACTAAGCCAGTAATTTTTTTATCGATTGGCACAATAAATCATGAATGAGTCAGAGGTATTACCTTGCAATCGTTTTAATTAAGGCGTTTGATTGGTTGAGTTATGTTTATGAGGTTAGTGGGGAATTAATTAACTTATGGATTCTTGATGCAATGACTGTAATTGTGTTGTGCATACTGATGGCAATGATGGGAATGGTATGATTTGTTGAATGGTGTTCGATTGATTTATTGACATGTTCTGTCAAGGCTATCTTGATGTTGGCAGAATTATAGTACGTTACTGCAGCGGCCAGCAAAAAAGGCATTGATGGAAGAACGTGTAAATGTAGCCGAGGCAGCGCCAAGGCACACATATGTTTTACGTAAGTCCTTCAATGCCTAGTTGTGGCCAAAGCTTGTATAGGTCATTTCTCAAACAATGCACGTCTAAATAGTAGGTATAAAGAAATTTTCAAAATCAGTCACGAACAACTAAAATCAATATTTTTTTCCGAGTTAAAGGCTTCATTTGTAGTTTTTTCCCCAATAAAAAGCTTTCTATTCGCAAGCCAGTTCGGAATATAAATAAAACCTTTGATAATTTACCTCCTTGGTTGATATATTGTGTCAGATTGAAAGAACATCGTCTTGTTCAAATTACACGACAGATATGGGTGGTAGTGTGCGGTATAAATTTATTCGATCGCTAAACCACGACAGAAATTGATTTTCAACAACTTTTGCCGACCGCTGCTTGGCTAGTACAGCAATTTTGATTCATCCCGAAGAAGGTTGTCAAAATAATGCTCTTTTCAAGCATATTTGAAAACCAATGTTTACCAACTCTCAATGTTTGTCAGCTTACGAATACATGTCAGAGTTGTCAGACGCTTTAATTGGCAATATTACTCCAACTTGAGACCGATTGATTGGAACACCCCCCAGGGTCATATGATTGACTGACTACCATTTCTTAGTAACACCAACTGCAATCAAATTTGAACTTTGTTTATACATAACTAAAGTACAGTTTAGCCTAATTTCAATATCTAAAATTCGACAATCCCCTAATTTATTTTTACAGCGGTTGGTAATTAGAAAGTCTGTCTTATCGCTTTGATGATAAGGTTCAGTATTGTTGTTATCAAGTTTGATGGTTATTAATATAGTTAGGATATTGGTGATTCTAGCCACGCGACTAACATAAATATGGGTGTGGAATTTCTGTTCATTTGTTACATTGCTTACTACTTCTACTTATATTTTTGTTATCGCTCTGCAATAATTAGATTCATTGTGTTTCTGCTTCACAGCATTTTAGATAAAAACCCAAAATACAATATACCGTTTAAATTTTAAAGTAACTGTCTATATAGTTTTTAAACCGCTTAAATAGCCGTCTACGCCGTTAAGTTGATATCTTCTTTTATTCCAAAGTAAAACAATTTGTCATGTCCGTTGTAGGTAGTAAATGCTGATAAAATTAAAAACTTATTGTTCATATGACATAAATAATAATTGCTTTAAAAGTGCTGAAACTTGACACGTCCTAAAAATGCAATTTGTCTATTGAGAAATTAACCTAGATTTATTGCACAATATCTTACTTAGGTAGAAAATTCTGCCTCATTTATTCAGCCATTGACTCATCATAAAACCTACCTAGCAATTTGCAATTTGACGACCGAATGGCGTAGTGGTAGCGAACCTGCTGTCTGCGCCGGAGGTCGTGGGTTCGATTCCCACTATACTGATAAATGTTTGTGTGATGAGCATTAAAGCTGGATTTTCACTACGGGATATAATATAATATATATTATATCCCGAGATATAAATTAATATCGCTCGCCTTATTTTCAGATAGAACCCTTTACACTGAGATGTAATATATATTACATCCCAAACTATAAATATTTTTTCGACCTATCGAGCGATATTTTCAGAAATATATATTTGTCCCCGCACCCCGCACACCTTCCGCGCCCCGCGGCACCCTTCTCCCCTTGCCCCTGGCTTCGCTTGTCTTGTTTCTTTATATCTTCTTCAATCATTGTATGAAGTTCGGTGAATTCGCTTTTAGCCATCCGGTAGTAGTTAAAAAACTTTTCATCATCTAATTCATTAAAAAGTCTGAATTCTCCAAATTCCTCTCTAAGCTGTATATGGTTTGATATCCAGTATCGACGTTTATATTTTTTTCTTAAAAGTAACGCGAGTATATCCAATTCTGCATCATCTTCGATATCCAATTCTGCATCATCTTCGTCTGATGAACTATCGAGAGAGTCTAGCAACAAAATACGAGTATCCATTTTAAGTTGTCCGACGACGAGACGACAGTATACAACGACGACCGTTATTATTATTAACTGTTCAAAGATATATATCTCACAGTGTAAAGGCCAATCGCGGGATGTAATATATATTTTGGGATGTAATATATATTATATCCCGTAGTGAAAATCCAGCTTAATGTTTTCCAGTGTCTGCGTGTTTTTCGATATATTATATTTATGTATATTAGTATGTTTGTATATTTATCAGTCATCTAGCACCCATAACACAAGCTATCGCTTACTTTGGGGCTAGATTGCGATGTGTAAAATGTCACTTATAAAAAAAAATTTGCATAAAGGTGGTCCTTACGATATACACAAATATAAGGATATTCTTCAATGTTCACGATATCACCCTGGTGAAGCTAATCAATTAAGAAGGTAGACAATATAAACAGGAGTTTCTTCACAATAACCCGACCCACTCAATTGCATATTACAGTCTTGATATTCTCGTAATATCTGGAATGCGGAACCCATTACGAGATCGAGAAGGCTAGATTAATTCGCGTTGACAACGAATTCAAATAGTCGTACGATGCTAAGTTTAAATAAATATGATCTTTCTTGTATTTGCTTTACCAGAGATATAAATGTGAAATGAGCTCCATACAAGTTATGTCAAATATCTAAGTAGTAAGGCAAACCATTGATAGATGGGATGGGATTAGTGACCTAGTTTAAGCATATTACTCTGTTTTTAACTAGTGTTTAAATATTTGTGCCTATTTCCGAACATTCTAGGAAAAATATCACGCCCAGGATTAATTAGGTATTATTTATTTTCCACTCTCCCCTGTATAAACTTATTCTGTGCCTAAATTGATCTAAGTGAATTGGTGTGCAAACTACTGTTGTAAGTTGTAACAGGTTAATATATTACATCAGTTAGTTATACGGCAAATAATAAGGAAGGCTTTTGCACAGATTCTTAACTATAGGCGGTTACTTAGTTTTTCCGGTTCTGTTTAGTTAACGTTAGGTTTTACAATGTACCTACCCAGAGCTCTACAATCTTCTTCGAGATAAATCGTGATTGCTGTACTAAACTCATCTGCCGTGTAGTTTAAACATGAGATGGTCTTGGACACATGGCAAGTGGCAAGCAAGGAGGTAACTTATCAAAGGTTTTATTTAAATTTCGAAAGCTGTTTATTGAAAAAAAAATGGATTCTACTCGGGAAAAAAATATCCGGGGTTCGTTGTTCGTGATTTTGAAAATTTCTGCATAGGTATAATATATATATATATATAATACTCCTTATAGTTTACATTTCATTCAATTACTGAGAAACCACAACTAGGCATTGGTGGACAGCAATCTCGATTTATCCCGAACAAAAAAGGGTGTCAATATTATAATACTCAATATTCCAAGCATATTTGAGAAAATGCAATTTTCAATTTAGTCATTTCAAACATTGATTCGTTCAATATTTCAAATCAATATAAGAACGAGTGATAAATAATCGAAATAATATTAATCGAAATCGGAATGCAGCGGAATCGAGTGATCGTTAACGAGTAGTTAAGGGCAATGGCTACCGCTAACACAATTATTATACCACCGAGAAAACTAGTTAAACGTTTGTTGGTTTGTAATTTGGGAAAGTTGTTTGATGTAGTGTGTTTCGTTTCGATGTAGGGCGGTTTTGTTTAACTGTTTGTAGGTGATGCCTAAGACTATGGATGAGAAAGTGAGTTTGTTTGTGGGTAGGTTTGGTTGGTTGTCCTTCATCATACACTGATAACTTCATAGTTAAATAAATTTTCCAGCAATTGAATCGTCTTTCGACCTCCCAGGCAGAAGTCAAAATTTTACTATGAGCGTCGAATCACTATAATCGTCTGAGCCACAAAACCGCTAGTTAACGAGCGTAAACGGATATTTAACAATTTTTAGTAGCCTGCAGGTGACTAAAAAAAAATTATAAAGGCAATACTTTCCTATTTTGATATTAACTTCCATATATTTTGGATCTTTAGATAATCTTAATTCGCTCAGAAGCAGTAAATAAACGATTGGAAGAAATTTTCTCGTCAGAAAATTCTCTCAAATATTGCTCAAAACCTTCATTTTTGTAGTTTTTATCAGAAACTACAATGGATGTAATTGTAATTTTTGTGTGAATGTGTCGGTTATAATAATATCCGAAAATACTCAGAACGGATTTTTTATTAACTAGCTTAGTTTTTTAGTAATTCGATAAAACGTCGTTTTTCTGTTATGTTCTTTCACAAAGCTAACTAACATAAGAGTGAGAAAGACAAAAATCAGCACCTTTAAGCTAATTTTGTCCTGATCGTATAAAATAGGATAAAACTGTCGCCGCACAGGATATATTCGTTTCTTCTACATGTGGGATGGTGACATGGGGTGCTAATTATAAACTATGAGTATTCCTTGTTTATCTTATAGATTCTTGGCATAAATGTAAATATTAGTTTCTTATTTTTTCACGGTGTCGTACCCAAAGGTTAAAACGGGACACTATTAGTAAGACTCTGCTGTCCGTCCGTCGGTTTGTATTTACACGTTACGTTACCATACCTTGATAGACAGTTGAAATTTTTCTCAGATGATATATTATTATTTCTGTTGCTGCAATAGGTAGTACACGAATAGATACTACAGAATAAAAAATATTGAAGCGGACTCCCATACAACAAACATGATATTTTTTTTGTCGTTTTTGAACCAAACTTGAAAATTGGTCTTGACTCTTTTTAATATGGAAACAGTGGGTGTGTGTATTTACTTCAATTCTAACTTATCTTTCTTTTTTTCAGGTAAGATACTGACATAATTCCAGTCAGACGAAAAGACGCACAACAAGAAATATGTAACGTACCGTAGAACAAAATATCCTATGAATCGGATATAAGTTAACAAAAATAACAATAAGTAACCACATCTTAAACGAAACAACAAAATGCTCGTTTGGAATGAATAGAACACGCCTATGGTAGCGGCAACATCACTATAAATCCAAACAATGCCATAGACAGCCATAGAGAATGCGGTTTATTTTTACTAACCACCGGTTTGTGAGATGCTGATCAAAACAAAGCGATTTACCCACCACAAACATATACTGATAGATTTACTACACCTAGTGGTCTATTATTTATTGCAATTGGACAGGAATTTTTAAATTCAGCTTTCTGCACTCCCTCTCCACACATTTGTATCGGTTTACCACGCAACATGCAAGTTTCTATAGGATTTTTTCTTTCACCGTTTCAAGAGGGTATTAATTGACTGCGTAAGGCCAGTTTGCTTCAACTAACTTTTTAACAGAAACGTTATCGTTAAATATAACGGTCAGACGCTTGTCTTAGACATAAAGATCAGCCGAACGCATATCTCCTGGTAAAATTTACAGATCGACGTCGAATTTGAGTCTCTGATATTCCAAATCCTATCTAATTTTACCATTAGATTCAATTTCACTACTTACTTATCTATTTTAGTATTTAGTATTAATAATTCGTTAACTTCACCAGTGTTTCGGAAACCGGAGGCAAGTATTCGATGTTCGAAATTTCGAAATTCGAACTGTCAGATTCATTTGCTTTTTATTCAAGTCCAAAATATATGGCCGACTTCCGGCATCCGACGTTTTGGATACGGTTCTAATTTTGAATTGCACTAAACAATATAGCGGTACAGGTATATGACTGTGGGGTAAGTGCAATAAATTAAACGCGTAGTTTAGAGTTTTGAAGTGCATTAAAGTGTAAGGTTATAAATAATAAACTTCAAGAACATGAATGAGTTTGAATGGGTTTTTCTTTCAATGGACGTTAATTGAAAATTGGTTTCAATGGACGACCCAATAAGCGTTAGTTGTCCTACCGTCTGCGTCGGAGGTTTTGGGTTCGATTCCCATAACTGAGAAATGTTTGTGTGCTGAGCACGTCTGGATATTCCTCTATTTACATTGTATTTTTGTATATTACTTATATGTTTATTTAAAATCAGTTATCTATTAGGTAGCCATGACACAAGCTTTCGTTTACTTTTGGGTCCAGATTGCGATGTGTGTAATTATGATAATTTCCTGATGACAAAATGATATCAGAGAAAATTCTCAGATAAAAAAACAACTGTAATTTTATGTGCCAGTAATGCTGTCGGGTGTATCAAAAGAATCAAAGATGAACACTCTGACCTCAATCCCAGTCGATTTTCGTTAACAAAAGAGCAACAATAGACGCCAGTCGGTCCGTCGGTCTGTGAATCACAGGATTCATATGCTAACCACCGATCTCCATACCCATTATGTTGCCCTGGTAGTTTTAGTTTGGTTCATTCCTGTACCGAATGTATCGAAACTTTTCTTTTTCAACTGTGATGTGTAATAGTGTTATTATCTCGCTGCAGACTCGGTCATAAATCATTCGAGTGTTTCGCTTTTGTTTTTCTTTGTTTATGCACAAGTCAACAGAGAACAACAAAAGCGAAACACTCGAATGATTTATGACCGAGTCTGCAGCGAGATAATAACACTACTAAGTATAGACATTTTTTTGTGTAACCATTGACGTCTATTTTTTTATCCTAAATAAAGATGAAAGGAACAAGACATTCACCTGATGCTAAGTGATACGCATGCCCAAGTCAGAAACAGTGCGTCCCATAATTTTGCATTGCAATATCATACGACGCACTGCACTGCGCTTATTATCCTGAGACATCTGTTCTTAGGTCTCGTTTGCCCAGTAATCACGTTGGTTTACCCTTCATATCGAAACAGTGATACATTACTGTTTCAAGGTAGAATAATGTACACTGCGGTGGTACCTATACCCGGCCGAATTCCGCGAGAAGAAAAAAAAATTATTAAAAACCTTAGGTGGAGAGGAGGGCCTAGGTATTTTTAATGGTAGTAGCGTTACTGAGCGTTAGATAGGTTTTTTGGGACTTTTCAAGACTTAGCCAATCGTATGCGGGCTAAACCATTACGGGCAAAAGTTTGTTTTATTAGATCCTTTGTAATCACTCGTCAATCCGGTGAAATATTTCTAAAAAATAAAGATTTTTTTATTTAAATTTATTTTTGGGAAATTGACCTATACTTAGTGTAGAACTTACTATAACTACAATTATTTTAATCAAAACAAAACAGCTCATATCAAAGGGTTAATTTTAACCCTTGTTAGAAAAACAATTTTCCACCAAAACATAGATTTATTTGACGCACCTTTCATGAATTGAAACGAAAGAAACATTCAAACAGCAAAATAGATCTTTCCTCACCCAATTTATCACCCGCTTCCACCTCAAGTGTTAAAAGTAATGAATGTAATCGAAACAAACCGCGATTTAAATAAACCAGGTCGATACATAAACTAGAAACCCCATTATGTGTGTATTGGCTCAAGCCAAACATTATTGCTAATACAATTTCATTTAGGGAATATAAATAAATATGTACATGTTACCGGAAATCAGTCTAATCCTAGGCAATGCATAGAATGCCTAAAACGTTCAGGCTGTCTTTTTTTTTTAACGACAGGAAATGCCTAACGCATACCCCTCCGTCAGGGGAAACGGAGGGGTTATGTGGGGCTTGCACCCACCTGTCGCTTGCCACGACGGACCTCGCTGGCGGGAGTACGGGATTCACTTGCGTATTCACCGCGCTCCCGCCAGGCCCCGACCTGCCACCTGAGCGGCAGGTCCCGTCGCTGCTAAGTCTAAAAGGTATTCTATACAATACGCTTACGCTTACGGTAATGTGTGTAATAGATATTTCAATGAAAATGAAAATATTTATTTTCACATAAGCCTAAATAACAGGCTCTTGTGAAAAGTCAAAAAAATCCACGATGACGCGCCCCACTCTGTCTAATCGAATGAAACTTAAGTAATTTTGACAGAGTGGGGCGCGTCTTCGTGGATTGAAATATCTATAAAAGACGACTGAAAGAGTGTGTAGTATTCAAATCTGATGTGTGACAGCTCTAAAATAGGGACCAACTCGGATCTGTGACGTCATCGGCTTAAGAAAATCAGTCTAGGGGTAGGATAAACAAGACTGCAAGATGCAAGGTTTTGACGACCTCCCTGGCGCAGTGGCGCGCGCTCGGATTCGACTGGGAGATCGCGGGTTCGATTTCCGCCACGGGCTACTTTGGAATTTTATAATTTCTATATTGGGTCAGGTCTGGTCTGGTGGGAGGCCTCGGCCGTGGCTAGTTACCACCCTACCAGCAAAGACGCACCGCCAAGCGATTTAGCGTTCCGGTGCGATGCTGTGTAGAAACTGTTGGGGTAAATTAACTTTCCAAGTTAGTACGATAACATTTTAGGCTGCATCATCACTTACCATCAGGTGAGATCGGAGTCAAGTACTAACTTGTAAAGAGTAAAAAAAATCGCAAAATATCAACACAAATACAGTAGAATCCCGAATTGTCTTAACCTTCCAAGTTAGTGCGATAACATCTTAGGCTGCAACATCACTTACCATCAGGTGAGATCGCAGTCAAGTACTAACTTGTATAGAGTAAAAAAAGGGCTGCAATTTTCTTCTTTCTCTTCTTTTGCATGGAATTGTGTAAAGTATATTTGAATCCAAAATATTTTTTTTTTGTTTTTCTTCCAAAATTACATTTTTGAGTATCTACACGAGAAAAATTACACTTTTGAGTATCTAAAGCATGAGAAGTGGAAAGGTTTTGAAGGAAATTGCATCCGAAACGTATTGCTTACAAAAACAATTGATTTATACGATTGCCAATGAGGCCCATAAAAATAAAACGATTCAAAGTATTTAAGGAAATAATTGTGAAAGGGTGAAAGGGCTTCCAATAGAAGAATATATTTGAATATAAGTACACAATTTAGTTGAACTATTTTCGCTCTATTGCGCATGACCATTGTCCGCGTTTAATAGCGTGGAAAATGTGGACACATTACTGTTTTTAGGAATAGGGCGACCAAACTACCAGTTAACAGGTGATAGAAATTTCAAAAGAGAAAAAGTTAAAATATCGTTATTTCACATAGGCGTAAAATATAGTCTGCTCGCTTTCATTTTGTCGCGCTGCCAGTTGCGGCGTCGCGTTGGTATTCTCAAAGGACATCAAACGACGCCGACTGCGCATGTACTTGGCTAAGCGAATAGACTTTACAGGCTCTTCTAAAAAGTTAAAAATACAATATTTGTGATAACTAATAGCAAACTTTTTAAAGTTTTAAATATATTTATTCTCAAAAGATTCACCATCGATATAACCGATATTTCAGTTTTTATTAGTATGATATTTTCATGGTATTACACTATAGTAGTGTTATTATCTCGCTGCAGACTCGGTCATAAATCATTCGAGTGTTTCGCTTTTGTTGTTCTGCAGTAATGCACAACTCAACAAAGAACAAGAAAAGCAAAACACTCGAATTATTTATGACCGAGTCTGCAGCGAGATAATAACACTACTTTAGCTAAAATTGCACCAGTTAAGAAAAATAGTCACTAAAGTACTTATCGCATATTTCTGTGACATAATTTTACCATTTTACTAAAAGTTTTGGGGAAGAATCTACTCTTACTTTTGTTTGTATTATTTGTAAATGTATAAATTTTTAAAGAAATTTCTTTACGCCTGGTCGATGCAACGCGTGACCAAAATGCTGGCCTCTACTTTGCCCAGCGAATTAGTATCGCGATACAACGAGGCAATGGGGCTAGCATTTTGGGAACAATTCCCTCTGACAGCGGTCTACTAGATTAATTTGTTTTAACATTTTAGTTTAATTTGTAGTTTTTATTTTAGATAAGTATGTAGTTTTTAATTTAGATATAGTTTAATTTTATACCTAGTTTTAATTTTTAATTTAAGCTTATTTTTTTTTTAATTATTATGTAATGTATAAATTAGTTCCCATTTTCGAAATTTTCAAATAATTTTAATGCCAATGTGGTAGGTTGATTATTCTGTACAACTATTCCCATGTCGATAGATATAATAGTTACTGAAATTATCGATTGTGACAGACAGACATACAGATGGATGAAGTCACAAGGGTTTTATTATTACCATTTTCGTATGGGTACCTTAAAATAACATTCCAAACGCCGATATTATGGTTACCCTACACCGATTATGTCCAAATAATGTTTACATAACAATAGTTTAGGTGCTACGAGCACAAAAACAAACGTAAAAGGTTTATGCACCTGTCACCGCGTTTCCGCTATCCCACATTCTAATTCATCATCAGCTCATTACCACATTTGGGTACCGTAGGGGGGATTTATTGAATTTGTTTTTGTCTTTCTCACTCTCACGGATACGTTGGTAGGTGCGACATGCTGCGTCGCGGAAGAATATATAACAGAAAAACGAACTTTTAACTAATTACGCAAAAAATAAGCCAGTTATCAAAAATCTGTTTCTAAGCGTTTTCGGATATTATTATTACCGACACATTAAAACAAAAATTACATTTACATCCATTTTAGTTACCGATAAAGGTTAGAAAAACTGAGATTTTGGAGCAACTTTTGGGAGAACTTTCTATCGAGAAAATTTTATCCAATCGTGTTTCTGCTTCTAAGCGATTTTAGATCAAGCACCCAAAATACATGACGTTTAAATTGAAAAGTAATTGTCTTTATAGTTTTTAAATAAAACTTCATTCAAAATCGCTTAAATACCGCTTCTACGCTGTTAAGTTAAGTATCTACCTACTTATTTTTTAACAATCATTTTATGTTCTACTCACATTTAATACCACATCCAAATAAGCTTAGATGCATTTGTTATAGGGACGATAATGATTAAAAAATTCTGGGTTCCATTTACAGGATATATTTTGGTGAGTGTGCTCAGGAACTTCATAACCTATGTACCTCCTTCACCTTAGTACCATAGGACTGCAAGACGCCGAGAGCGGTGGCATCCTTATGTGGTTGACGTCCAACAAACTCGCACGAAACGTTTTTCATCCACGTTTCTGATACGAACCGCTAAGGTGTGGAACGCCCTTCCAGCCTTCGTGATTCCAGCCAAGTACAATCTAGGTGCCTTCAAGAGAAGAGTGAATAGGCATTTTCTAGGCAAGCGCGCTCCATCCTAGCTCATCATTGATTTCCATCAGGCATGATTGTCGTCAAGCGCAAGCCTATCTTCAATAAAAAAAAACACTTATAACCGTTTTAAATGGAAACTGATTTCAGCGTTTTTAACCAAATATGTGGACCAGCTTTACGTCTCCGGATTGCACAATGTATGGATGCGAGCCAAAATCGTGTTATGCAACGCGGGATGCATTCGGTGCAGCGTCATCGATCCCGAATCCCGATGTCTTCTGGGATCACTGGAAGCGCATTTACTAAACAAATATCCGTGAAACGTGCCTCGAGAGTTCGCTAAAGCGACGTGTTTTTTCCTTGGTTTTTTTATACTTTTTTGACGTGATAACGTCTTATAAATTGATGAACACCAGCAACACGCATGAAAAATAGTAACGTTCCGCGTAATGTTCCACCTGAGCCTGAGCGTGCAAGCGAGGGCGCGCAACAAACGATAGAGAGGCACGATAAAACAAATAGTATTACATACAATAATGATTATGACGTTGTCACGTAAATCTATCATCCGTAAACCGACTTTACAGACAACCAATTTTTTATTTATTTATTTATTTGCATACATGACCACATAACTTAACAGTCAAATTGCCCTGTCAGGGCGTAGCAAATAATACTTATTCTAAAAAATTTTCCCCGTATAAAAGTCATTTTATACATTCATACAATAATAATTAAATGTCTTTTATTAATAGCTGACCGGGTACCTAAATGTTTTTTTGCCATTTGAAAAGGAGAATGACCATGGTTGTTTGGAATCCCGTATCAAGCTGAATCAAATCAGACTTTATCTTTTATAGCCTACGGTTTCCTCATTCACTCCTACAATCATTATCCATAAGGTACCCAAAGGGTAAAAACGAGCCCTATTACTGAGACTGCCATCCGTCCGTCCATCTGTCATCAGGCTGTATCTCTTGAACAGTGATAGTTTTTTTTATTATTGAATTAACAAAGCTACACTAATTGTCGCTTTCAGTGAGGCGACACTGATACCGTGATATTTAGACACTTGAATTTTTCACAAATAATGTATTTATGTTGGAGCTATATTACAACAAATACTAAAAATAGAATAAAATAAATATTTAAGGCTCCCACACAAAAAACGTATTTTTTTTGCTTATTTTTGCTCGATATTGATAACGGCAACGACGTAGAATAGACGCTTAAAATATACAAAGAATATTCAGCTATTTATTCACTTTAAAAATAAATAGTAATATTAAAATAAAAATAAAAAATATCTTAAAATATTTTTTATTTTATTTTAATACTCCCATACAACAAACGTGATTCTTTGCTCTCTTTTGAATTTGGTGGGCAGAGGTGTTTTGGTTGAATTGGTCTTTATGTAGGTACGAAACCCTCTGTGCGCGAGTCCGACTCGTATTTGACCAATTATTGTTATTTACTAGTTTTAACACCTACTAAATTAACACTCTGATCTCGGCCGTCATTTTATGGTACCGTGTATCGATGTATGTACTATTACGTACTTGGTAGTAAAGGATAGCTGGACAATGGATCAAAGAGCGCTCCGAACGTACGAGATGGTATCATATTCTGGGTAAAGTTTTTTGTTTGTGGTTCACCGCTTTTGTGGGCGTGATGACGCGTACTTTTTTAAGGTTTAAAGGGTTAAAGGGTTTAAACCACAAGGGGCTATTCACGTAACGCTTCGGCTACATTTCGTGAAGTGAAATGTTTAACAAGGTTTCAGTCGATGGACGTCACTGTCACGGTCTTTCGCTATCTGTATCCAGCGCTTCCCCGAAACTCTTTTAATGTCGTCAGTCCAACTGCTCGGAGGCCTGCCAACACTGCGCTTTACGTTTTACGTATGTAAGCAGACGAAATTGAGATCAAAACATTTTTTTGCGAATACTGAAAAATTAATTTTACGAGTATTGACACATAGCGGCATTGAACGTAACATTGAATGAAATTCAAAACGCAACTTGGTCGACAATCGTGAAATTAAATTTACTTTTCGCGATAAAGTTGAAAGTTTGTATTTCCCGTGTTGTTACATTCAATTTTATACTCAAAACCCAATTTTTCAGTGTTGATTTTTTTTATATTTCTTGACTCACATCACTCAGTGTGTGAGAACGTTACGTGAATAGCCCCACAGGTAATCTCATACACATTATGATTGTGACAACCTCCTGCCGTGATCGTGTGCGCTGTGGTTTTATAACGTGGGAGGTCCTGGGTTTGATTTCCGTTGTGTTGTTGTGATGTAAACTTTTGTCGTAATATTCGGTCATTTGGGGTTCAGTGCATTCCTGCAGGAACTTGCATTGCAGTGTCACTGTATACACTGCACTGCCTCTCGTCTTCAGTTCTTCATTAACGGCCTACAAGCCGTATTTAGGTGATTTTGAATGAAGTTTTATGCAAAAACTATAAAGATAATTACTTTCAAATTTACACGTCATGTATTTTGGGTCTTTAATCTAAAATCGCTAAGAAGCAGAAACACGATTGGATAAAATTTTCTCGATAAAAAGTTCTCCCAAAAGTTGCTCCAAAATCTCAGTTTTTCTATATTTTATCGGAAACTACAATGGATGTAATTGTAATTTTTGTTTTAATGTATCGGTAATAATAATATCCTAAAACGCTTAGAACGGATTTTTGATAACCAGCTTAGTTTTTGAGTAATTAGGTAAAACGTCGTTTTTCTGGTATATTCATCCACGACGCTGCATGTCGCACCTACCAAATCTCCGTGAGAGTGAGAAAGACAAAAATAAATTCAATCAATCCCCTTAATGCCAGTAATGTTAATGCCCTTTAAATCGAAGCATATTTCACACTCCTATTGTACCTACGTATCAAAACTGACTTCAACGAAAGAAGAGTCCGACCATCACAAATTTTGTACAAAAATTCACATGAATAATTACGTATTTAAATATTAAGAAAACATTAAATTAATCTATTCGTTCAGTTAGGCAGACCCAAAATGAAAGAATCTTTCACAGGTCCATTAAAATTAAATCATTTTAGTATGATTGAAGAACGATAGTTCAAAAGGTGATTTCAATCATACGCTCGCTTGATTCGAATGATTTTAAACAGATTAAAATTGAGAAAGTTAACAGATTAAGAGGGGGCTGAAATTCAGAGGCTGAAAGCTAGAAAAAAATCAGATCGTGTCACATTTCGCAACGTCGACTGCCACGTAATGTCAACAAAACCGCGAACACTAGGTAAGATAATCAGATAAATTCGGCTAAGTGCATTTCGGACCACCTAGTTGTAGGCAAAAGATTTCTTGAAATTTTATTTGAAAATTTTAAGGGCATTTTTTGGAATTTTAAAATTTACCACAAATTTTTGATGATATAATAAGATGACCTTATTCAACAGAATTAACATCTTTTCGGAACATTAATTTAATCTTATATGATTTTTCAATCGTCAGATAAACGTTAACTGGGGAATAAATATGACGTTTTGACAGATTTTGTATGCCATAGCAATATTTCAAGTTTATTCCTCAGATCTGGCGATTGAAAATCGGCAGTTACAAATGCTCAATATGGATTTGGGAAAAATAAGTCTAACTCAAATGCCATGTTTGTACTTTAAAATAATTTTGGAAACTCTGGAACTTAATGGAAACTCTATATCTGTTCTATTTCTTGACATCTCTAAGGTGGTTGATCTTGTTAACCATAAAAAAATATTGGACAGATTAGAACAACCAGTAATTTTAATCTGAAGTTTTTGACAGAAATAATTAACAATTCAAAGCCTTTATTGCGACAGCAATAAAGCTTGATTGATTATTATTTACACTTAGACTGTTAAGGTCCAATAATCTATGAACTATGAATTATAGTTGCCTTCCAAACGTTTTGTCGCCCTTTGGTCCATTTGCATATGTCGGACCTATCCATTTCTATTTCAGCTTCTTGCATACTTTTTCTACCTCTGTAAATTTAGTTCTACTTTTTATATCTGATAATCTTATTAGTTATCATTCTTTCTATTTTTTTTACTCTTCCACATAATCGATTTTCTCATTATTTACTTTGATGTTATATGTGTGTGATGCATTTCTCATAATTTTTGTTTTCATTATGTTCATTGACGCCCTGCGCGCTGTCGCGCTGTGGTCTAATAGTTGCTGTTGCATTTCATATAGTTTTTGGGGACACTGAAAATAGGCTGAGATCATCTACGAAGCGTAAATCAGTTAGGAATGAGGATTTTATATTAATTTCATAATAGTCCCCTTCCAGGTTCCTGAAGATCATTTCGAGGGCTGCTGAAAACAACTTGGGTCGCCTTGTTGGATAGGTTGGGTTAGGGACACCATGAACACCCTAAACATGCATTGCTTCCCAGATATATTCATGTTCCAAGGAGTCGAAGGCTTTGTTATAATGGAAAAAATGGATGAAAATTTGAAATACAACAAAACAATCTATGTGTAATTGTAGAATAAAAGAAATGTATGCTTAGTCAGAAATTAAAAGAAGACAATACATTACATATTTGCTATATTAATAAACCAATTGACAATATATTTGCAATATAAGGTTTTCAGGCATTTATTTTGACGTGGACTATTAGGTGTGTATTAGGCTAGTCTGATGGGCACTTTTGGCCGGGGAAAAGCTAGGGGGAGTAATTACTCAGCGATAAGAGCACAAAGCCTCGATAGCTGGGGAAAGCGGGTTCAAATCCTGCTGCGAGTGAAATTTTGATTTGTATTTAAATTTATAGGATTTATTGAATGGAAGCAGGCGTCATTTTGCGGAAATCTATTAGCAGGACAGATTAATATGTTTTGGTATAATCCACTACCTACTTGAAAAGATTCTGTCTACAATTTCGCATCGTAAAGTCAACATTTCCTGAGGATGTCCCGGTGTCGGGACAAAACGAAGAAAGTGTTGGAAAATTGTATGTGGTGTTTCATGTGGGCAGTGTTCCTGCATATTGTACCATACAGAATCTTTTCAAGTAGCGGATTATAGCAAAACAAATCAATCTGTCCTGATTATAGGAATTATATCATAAGTGTGTAAAACACTAATCAAAGAGATGATTAGTTAAAGCTAGGGGTGTTTTTTTTAAGTACACTATCTGTGATTTTAAGTGTCTTATTATCATGGTTCAAGAAATACAGCCTGGCGACAGACTGACGTACGGACAGACGACTAGCGGAGTCTTCGTAATAGGTCCCGGTTTTACACTTTGGGTACGGAACCCTAAAAAAAGCCAAAAAAAATATTATGTTTCATTAGCTGTGCACAAATTCATTTTACCCTCTTACAGAATTCATTACTTATAAATATTTCCTATTTATATATTGTATCGTAAAAGTTTGACTTTTTTATTTATTTATTATTGCACATGATCTCATAAACTATATTTACGTAGGAACTAATTAACATAGTAACATTTAGTAGTTTTATGAATGTTAACACAAATCAATAATGCAATATCTAATATTTGCATACTGAAGTGTCAAAATCGTGAACATGTTGCACAAAGTGCGCACATACAGGAGCACTCTCTATTCCTCCCTCTCAATATTGATTGGGATCGTCCTTTTTACCCGACTGCAAGAAGGGTTATGTTTTTCGCGCGTATCTTGTATGTATGTATGTATGTATGTAAATTTCTTTATGACCACGTATCTTCCAAACGGCTGCATGGATTTTGACGTTAATGGTATCGTTAGATTCGTCTCATTAACCCAAGTGTTCTTAGATAGGTTTTTGAAAATAAAAAACAAAATGGCGGATTTTGGGCCTAAAATTGTCAGTCATTTTTAAAATAATTTTAACCAAACCTATCGAGTAGGGTATCAAAATGAAGGGAATTACAAGGAGATTACAAAAATATATATAAGTCATATGTTTTGAATTAATTTGGAATTATAAACAGTCGATCAATGCGTTCAAAATGGTAACATTTGTAGTTTTTGATAGCGTTATTCTTGTATTGACCAAGTGTGTGTCGTACTTTATATTGTGCATTTTTACTTGGTATATCATAGCATAAATCGAAAACATAATTTAATATAATCATTAAACAATTATTTTAACATCTGTACTTTCGCTACTCGCCCTAGATGGCGCTGTGTGTACTCTAGGACGCGCTCCACTTTGTCGATCAGATTTAATCTAATGACCCTAACAAGGTAGGCTTCCTAATCTTTAGCATTTTATTTTTGAACGGCGCGGAGTAGACACTAGATATCGTTGACGAGTAGTTCGAGATTAAAGTGGCACTGGCATCCATCATCGAATTTAATTGATAAAAAAATTAAATATTAGTATAAATTAAATATTAGTTTAAATTAAATATTAGTTTAAATGTATAAATTAAATATAAATTAAATATTAGTTTTAAATATAGTTGTCGAATAATAGTTATCACCATATCGTTTTATATTAAATAATATAAATGACCTTTCATAAGTGCCTGTAAGTTAGGCCTATGTGAAATAAAGCTTTTTTTCTATTTCTATTTGTAATCTCAGTTTTTCCCGAATGATCCGCTTAAAGCGACGTGAGTTAGATACGCCTGAGCCCTAAACGTACACAAACTACACCTATGAAATGTTACAGCTTATATATTTCCGGGATAAAATCCAGGTTTGCGTTTGACGACACTGTTTACAACTTTTACTTCTTCCAAGTGACTGACTGACTTGAACCGACATAATATAATATATAACCAAATATACCCACTTTACGTCTTTCACATTGTGTAGATAAAAGTGCTTAGGTTTCGCTCGTAAAGTGTGGCAACTAAAAAGCCTGAAATAAAATAAATAATTAAAAAAATCAAAAAACCCGACTGCAACAATGTCAACTGAAATGCAATAACTTAAAAGACTGAAACAAGGCGGACAACGAAAACAAAATTATAATAAACTTAAAACGATGCAATTTTTACTTCATTTTAACAAACAACATTATGAGCTGATAGCTTTAGTTAAATTTTCGCATTCAATTTAAAAATAAAGCAGGCGGGACCTATTAATTTTCTTTATAATTTGCAAAAATAGGTCCCGCCTTCTATATTTTTAAATTGAATGCGAAAATTTAACTAAAGCTATCAGCTCATAATGTTGTTTGTTAAAATGAAGTAAAAATTGCATCGTTTTAAGTTTATTATAATTTTGTTTTCGTTGTCCGCCTTGTTTCAGTCTTTTAAGTTATTGCATTTCAGTTGACATTGTTGCAGTCGGGTTTTTTGATTTTTTTAATTATTTATTTTATTTGCATATACTACTCCCACCGCCATTGACTTGTCATTGCTTGAGGGAATTCAGTGCTCGTTAATTGTGTGCTTTAAAAGTAAAGATTGAAGGTCGATATTTGACAGAAAGGCTTTTGCTTTAATATACTTTTATTTCGTAGTTTTTGCTCCCCATATTTACAATTATATTATAAACGCCACCAAATCATTTATAAATACACACACAATAATTTATAATTCATAATTTATATATTAAGGATACAAAGAACTATTTTTTTGGCCTGGAGCACAGAAATACAGTCTTCTCGTCTCAATGGAGCAATTGTGACTGATTGTCATGCGCAAAACATCGTTCTGGTACAAAAGAGCATGGCGTATTACGCGAAATAAGAATGTAATAAGCGCCATTTATAGTTTACTTGAATAACTTTTAAAATACATGATTTAGAAAGAAAACGATAAGATACGCACTTCGTAATATTTATTGGAATTATAATCCTAAACCTTGGCTCTCTAGTACGTATAACATTGATAATAAATTGAAAATTGTAAAAAATTGGACGCAACTTCGGGAATTTTTTTTATCGACAAAAAATTATCCTTTTATGTTTTCACTTTTACAGTTTCTCGACAATATGATGTAATATTCGTGTGTTTTATTTCAGGCAGTTGAGACTTGATTTACTACTGTAAAAATGAAATCTTGAACTGACATATTCAGTTTATACCCGCTCTTAAAACTGATTCGTTCGTGAATGATAAAACGCTTATGCTTGTGTAGGGACGAGAAATTTATACACATTATAGGTTTCGTTACCAGATAGGAAAACCATAGGCCTAGAGCGTTTTATACTTTATACTCTATACAAGTTAGTGCTTCACTGCGATCTCACCTGATGGGAAGTGATGATGCAGCCTAAGATGTTATCGTACTAACCTGAAAAGGTAGGTAAATTTACCCCAACCGTTTCTACAAGCATCGCACCGGAACGCTAAATCGCTTGGCGGTGCGTCTTTGCTGGTAGTGTGGTAACTAGCGTTTGTCCATTGAAGCTGGTTACGTCACCGAGATTGATATTATTAGAACGGCTATAGTAGTGTTATTATCTCGCTGCAGACTCGGTCATAAATCATCGCGAACAGCAAAAGCGAAACACTCGAATGATTTATACACTACTATAATAATAGGCAAAATAATAGTACATTACTGCAGCGGCCAGCAAAACAGGCATTGATGGACGAACATGTAAATGTGGGCTGACACAGCGCCGAGGCACACATCAATCCATCAATGCCTAGTTGTGGCCAAGTCTTGTATAGGACTTTTCTCAAACAATACACGAAAATTTAAACTAAGTCGTACCTAGGCAGTCAATGACCGGAATAATGTTTAATTTACTTTAATACTATTGAGAATCGGTCTTGATAGTAGGTACGGGACCCTCTACAGGGTTATATAAAAAATATCAAATCGCTCTCAGCCTGTATTTGTTTACATTAAAACTAACAACTTTTGTTCAACGACTTTTTAAAATTCAGTATTAATTTATTTCATACAAAAAAACGTTATTTCTGTAAAGTTGTGTGTCTGATTTACTCGATATTTTGTAATATCAAATTTTCAATATTTTACAGAGATACTCTACTTTTTCCTACTCTGTAATGACATTGGCAAGTGGCAAAAGCGCGGCGCGGTCGGCGCGCGTACTAGCGGCGTGAAACCGCAACAGTGTAATGTCACTTTACAGAAATAACATTTTTTGTATGAAATAAATTAATACTGAATTTTGAAAAGTCGTAGAACAAAAGTTGTTAGTGTTAATGTAAACAAGTACAGGCCGAGAGGGATTTGGTATTTTTTATATAACACTACAATATAAAGTTTATAAGAAGCTTTTATAGGTACTTACAACATTTTTGTGATAGAAGGTCTAAGTAAGCGGACCAAATAAAAATATCTTGTAATATCAGTACCACTTAGCTATGAGATGTAAATTAAATAATCCCACGTGATACCCATAAAATACTCTAATTCCATGGTGCAGCCTCAAACCCCATGTTTTATGGTGGTCACAAATACGAGTTTACTGTGCGTAGGCGATCGAGTCCTAACTGGACCCTTTTACCTATCGTGGTCGGTGGTACCATCTGTATAGATACAAAGTACCATCATAAAATACGTACAGAGACACACACTATACGTACAAAACACTATACGTACACTATACGTAGAGAGTTTTTTATTTATTTACAATAAAACTTATTACTAGCTTATTCTAATTACTATACAAGTAATACTGGCTGCATTTCCGCGTTGAACAGCTAGGCTGATACGTTGCGCAAAAAATGAGCCAGCCCTTCTGTCACCAGTTGAGGTTATTAAACGCGGGGAAAGCTCTCGAATGAATTTTGAGAGAGAGTAGAGAGTTAGAGCTTGAAAGTATTAGGGAGCTAGTCAATGATGATGGTACTGTCTTACTGAGTTTCTTCAGTTCGCTGTTCTCGGACTGCTGTCCGAAAAGCTACCAGAGCTAACGGCTCTTTTGTATAATGATAGATTTTTGTCTAATGTATAGATTAATTTGTACATAGTTTAACAATATAGTTGTTAGAGTAAAGCCTGCCACTATATTAACAGTGGCGATGTATTATGATTTATAATTAAAAAAAAACACGTACGTAGAAGTTTTTAGAATTCCGTACCCAAAGAGTAAAAAACGGGACCCTATTACTGAGACTTCGCCGTCCGTCTGTCCGTCTGTCACCAGGCTGTATCTTTTGAACCGGGATAGTAACAATAAATATTTAAATAAGAAAAAAAAATTAAGAGGACACCCATAAAAAAGGTGATTTTTTTTTTAATTTGCTGGGGTGTTTAGTTTACTTTAATAGTATTGAGAATTGGTCTTGATGGTACGGAACCATCAGTGGGCGAGCCCGACTCGCACTTGACCATTTTTTCACTAATTAAAAAACAGCCAGTTATCAAAAAATATTTCATGGTGTTTATTATGGCAATTAAAAAATATTACCGACAAAAACAAAAATACATAAAATTTCACAGGTAAAAACACTCCGGGAAAAATTAATATTGGGATTTTTTTGCAATCATGTTTCTATCTCTAGAGTTAGAGAAAAGAGATAAAAGCATAGAGTTAATAAGATATAAAAGAGTCTGGCCCGTTAAAGCAAAGTTTAAGTACTTGTGACCTACTAAACTTGTGTTGAAGTTGTGTATTCTATTGAAAACGAAACTTGTTTGTCTTTTAACTTCTTTACTACTGCTAGACACACGTTCTGTACGAAAATTTCACTTTCCAACACCAAATTCTACTAACTGGGTATTATAATGTTAGATTTATTTATTGCGTACTTAAATGGATAAATTAATGTATTTCAACATAATCTTCTTCTTTGAAATTTTTGGTCTATATTCGTCTACATTCGTTAGGTCTGGTCGTAAGCTATTTTTTATATCCCTAGTTGACGGGGCAAAAGAACAAGTAAAAAATCAAAAATCATAACATTTAGGATTATTTACATGTAGTCCTTGGGAGTAAAATGAACTGCTGTAATTATACTAGCTCAATTAGTTTTTAAGAGCCTTTGGGAAGTGGTGATAGCATAAAACAAAACCCGGCTGGGTTTTTTGTGGGCTTCTTCTCAGTGCAGAGCGCGTTTGAACCCTCGTAAACTTAGTTTTAAGTCGACTTGTAAGTAGTTATCACCATACATCTTTCTTTCTTACTGGCCTTTACCCACGTTATGTGGGATCGGCACAACATGTCTTCTTCTTTCATTCGCTCCTATCAGCCTCGACTCGCAAATCGCAATCCACTCCTTTCACACGCATATCTTCTTTCACGCAATCCATCCATCTCTTCTTCGGTCTTCCTCGACTTTTTCGTCCCATACATACTCATCCATTCCGTACATATACTCATCGTTATCACCATACATATGCATGTAAGGCCTTTGTGAAATAAAGATATTTTGAATTTTTTTGAATTTTAATGTTTTTGGTATAATATCATTTCGTAAAAGTACCTTAGTTAGTTCGCTAAGATGTCTTAATAACAATTGGATTCTCACAAGTTAATCTTGCGTTATCTAATTTATCGTCTTATAATGCGTGTTTCACACTCAATGAAGGACCCTTTATCGGTTAAATAACGCCATTTATACACTTGAGGAGGACCGTTGTCTGTGTCCCTTTCGGGGAATCGATGGCTACTGACATTTGTGTAGTCTAGGTCAAATGCGTTAGGTATTAGTGTTATTATCTCGCTGCAGATTCGGTCATAAATCATCCGAGTGTTTCGCTTTTGTATTTCACTGCTGCTTTTGTATTTTAGTGAACAACAAAAGCGAAACACTCGAATGTTTTATGGCCGAATCTGCAGCGAGATCATAACACTACTATAGTAGGTATATTTTTTCTTTTCTGGATCGATCACTCAATCAATTTATGTATAGTCTGCGATAAGGAACCTCAGGATAAGGGCATCCGAACGATTTACATAAACCTTTTTCATACAAGCAAACACTAGCGCCCGCCATCTGTCAAAATTCTATAGGTGGCAGCTGAGCGAACTGCAGCGTGGCCGTACTGTTGGTGGCAAAACAAGCATTTTTGGCACCGATAAACTGGTTATATTTTTTTCACGCCATCCGCCCTGTCCGGGTTGGTTATTATGTATATTTTTATAGTTATTTAGTTACCTCCATAAGTGAAAAATACGATGCGCAAACTTCCCTCCACCTCGCTTACATGCCGGCAACTGTATTATTATAAAACAACGATATAATACAACACTACCAGATAAAATTATCTTTGCCAATTTGTTTGGTAGCTTGTATTCAGAGATGAAACGGATAGCAAAAGCTGCTGACCGATGCATTGTCTGTCTACGTCTACCTGGCATTCCGAGAACTGACCACCTTTATCGAAACAGTATAATTCTTGGTATTAAACTTCTTATATTTTGTGACGTGATTAGTTACTTATTATGTATGTATTGGTTCGATAATATAATGCTTAGCAACCAGAAGATTGATAACTGTAAAATGGATGGAATGGATTGAAAGTATAGAAGGAATAAATGGAAGAAAACCTTTTGGACCACTGCCGACCCCACATAATGTGGAAAAAGGGCGGCGAAGAAAAAGAATTTTCAAGCGATTTAGGCCCTTCGCACACGGCTCGTAAGCGTAAGCGTATCGCTATAACGCTACGAATAACAGTATTACGCCGCCTATGATTCGCTGCAACACAGCTGCGGACATTTTTGAATATAAATTCTAACTCGTACTGCTCTCGTCGTACGCGCAGATTACGCTACGCTTACGCTTACGAGTCGTGTGCGAAGGGGCTTAGCGTTCCGGCGCAATGCTGTGTAGAAACCTTTAAGGGTTGCTTAGTGCTTACCCACTTCCAAGTAAGTACCTACGATAACTTCGACCATCGTGAGAGAGCAGTTACGTATGTAAGTGCAATGTTTGTTTGTTTATAAAATAAGAAGGTATAACTATGTAAGAAACAAAATATTCGTGACCGTCCGTCAGTTTTATCGGGGCGTCGGTGGATCTTTAATATATCATAGTTTTTGTAGCGGCATATCTTGCGCGTGAGTCGTCATAAAAATATTACAGACAACGTTACCGCCCATACGAACACTTCTCATAAAATGGATGGTAATACAGGCGTCAGGAAAAGCGTATGTTTTGTAGCCGGGATACCGTCAAACCTGTGATATTATGGTAATTTCACATTTCACTATTGAAATTATAATTACACGAACCTTTTGACGTGATAACTTTTTATAAATTGATGAACACCAGCAACAAACATGAAAAATAGTAACGTTCCACCTGAGCCTGTGCGTGCAAGCGAGAGCGCGGAACAAGCGATAGAGAGGCACGATAAAAGAAACGCTAGAGAGATAGAGATTATGACGTTATCACGTAAATCTATCGTCCGTAAACCGACTTTACAGACAACTAGTTTTTTAATCATCTTCATTTCTTACAGTGTCACAGGCGCATATTCTAATAGGTAGGTACTTAGGTAGTTAGGTACCTACCTACTACCTATATCAAATTGTCGTGACTCGTGTCCCATGTTTGTTACCAAACTCCTCCGAAACGGCTCGACCGATTGTTATGAAATTTACCGATTCTGTGTATGTTGAGTAGGTCGTAAGCTATTTTTTTTTTTATTTAATCCGTAATGGCAAAACAACGTTTGCCGGGTCAGCTGGTCAAATATATGAAATTCTCTCGCCAATCTTTGTTACCAAACTCCTCCGAAACGGCTCGACCGATTGTTATGAAATTTTCTGTGTATGTTCAGTAGGTCTGAGAGTAGGTCGTAACTTCGTAAGCTATTTTTTTTATATCCCTGATGGTAAAATAACGTTTGCCGGGTCAGCTAGTATTATTATAATTATAATGTCACTTAAATGTTCATAATATAAACAAATTCGCGGTACGAAGATATATTACACCTACCTAATACAGTCAAAAGTAAGTAGTTAGTAACCTTCGCCCAAATATTATATAGTAGTAAACTATAAACATACAGAAATACCTACATATATGAATCATGTTTATAATACTTACTTTATCACACAGCATGCTGTTTGTTTGAGTATCACATTGCACGGTTCAATGAAAACAGATATTAAATTATTTGTTTATCGCTCTGTAACAAGAACTATCTCGTCGGCACTTTCAGTTTAGGTGTTGTATTACCTACGATTACCATGGTAGGTATTTTTCGAAAAGAAAAAACGAGACGTCCCACTCGTCTAGTGACGACCTCTCTGGCGCAGTGGCGGCGCGCTTGGATTCGAGTGGGAGGTCGCGAGTTCGATTCCCGCCACGGGCCACTTTGGAATTTTATAATTTCTAAATTGGCTCAGGTCTGGTCTGGTGGGAGGCTTCGGCCGTGGCTACCAGCAAAGACGCACCTATTGCGCTGACGGAGCTTTCGAAGAGCGTTCTATAAATAGAAGTTCTGACGTCATACGTTCGGATCACAAGTGGTCACCAGGCATAACACCAGCCTGGAGGGAAATTTCTTTTTTAATACATTTGCTCAAAAAGTTGTCATTTCCATGTGTGTTTAGCGTGCGCAAAGTTATTCTTTTCCGCACTAGTGCTTTTGTGTTTTCCTCCTACGCGGCACCGGAGCGGGCGCACCAGGAGCGCATGAACACGAACACGGCATGCAAACACGGAGCGGAGTAGGCAAACACGTAAAACCAATTTTTTTTTTCGCAAATGTATTAAAAAACGTCGTTCAATGCACGTGCGGAATTGTCATTTTTACTCGTCCTTATAGTTGACCCTCGCCTTCGGCTTGGGTCAACAAACCGGGACTCGTAAAGAAATGACAAACTTTCCGCACTTATATTAAAATGTACTATTACCAACGCAACACCGGCAAAGTATAGCTTAAATGAGTTATCTAATTTTTTTTAATTCGGATTTCTCCTTCCTGAGATTAGCGCGTTTAAACAAACAAACAAACTCTTTGGTACAATAGATGTATCGAAGTGTTTTGTACGCGTCAGTCCTTAATATACGCCCTGGTGGTCGGGCCCTGTATAATGTGTAATTTGAACTCATTACGTGTGCCGTAAGGTACTGATGTTCCCGCCTACCTAGTACCTACGGATCTATAACAGTGGAGCGTCGATTATCCGAACCCCGATCAACCGAACGACCGCTAATCCGAACTGTGGGGCTAAACAAAGTAACAGTCGTTTAGCGTTCACGACAGTAGACAAAAATGTATGGACAAAACAAGTGACTGTAGAAAAACCGCGTAACGTATCGAGGAAAACACGCTTTTTTTGAAAATCGACTACGACTATTTGAACGCTCCCTGGCGATCTCGCAGACGTTGTAGATAACTTTAGCGTACTTCGCATGACAATTGACAGCCGACAGTGAACAACGCTAATCATAAAATAGATTCTGCTTTCATTTGTTTTCATTCGTCACGTGGTTTGTCCATACATTTCTATCTACTGTCGTCAACGCTAAACGACTGTTACTTTGTCTAGCCCCGCTGCTTCGTCGCCGCTACTGAAACCTTTACTTGCATGGGTTCTATTATGGTGTTCTGTTATGCCGGTTATACACCATGTTTTCTATCATCCAATCGGCAGTGTCATGCCTTAAGAATGATAGGAAGCATGGTGTATGGCCTGCGTTAACAGCATAAAAGAAATGTTTAGTGACGGACTAACAAACGAAGCTATGGAGAAAGACTCAATATGAGGGTTCCCTTTTCTGCCATTTTGGTAAGGAACTCTAAAAAAACGATAAAATTTTCCGGAACTATACCCTGTAATATAGTATAGATATAATTCATTCTACTGACGCGTCCCACTCTGTCAAATCCATATAATTCGAATGAAACATTATGCGAATTTGACAGAGTGGGGCGCGTCATCGTGGATTGAAATATGTATACTTACCTAATACTTCGGATGTCATCTATTTAGTACATAACACCTAAGTATTATAATTGTATATGTATATTAAAGTTCTAGGATAAGTAAATATGTAAAATCGTTAAGTAAAAATAATAATATAACCGCCATGTTACAGTCCATTTGTTGAATTTTGCATAATCGGAAACGCCCAGTCATAGACTATAGCAATTTGTCTATGAGACTATGACCATTAACCTTCCGGCGAAGTGGGTCGTGCGTCGGTACATTAAACAAACCATTACGGGGATTTGTTGACAGTACCATATTCAAGGATTCTTAAGGCTCATATTCAAGGATTCTTGAAGCATTTTACCATAACTGGCGTAACCTAACGGGATTTGGGCAACCTTCTTTTTAATTTTCAAGATCCTTTCTTTCATACTTTACCTATTTACGTAATAAGCCGTTGCTTCATGGCTTGCTTTCTGCGCTCCTTCTCCATCCGAGTCAGTTATCAAAAATCCGTTTCTGAGCGGTTTTGGATATTATTATTACCGACGCATTAAAACAAATATTACATTATCATCCATTGTAGTTGATAAAAATTAGAAAAAGACAGATTTTGGACCAACTTTTGGGAGAGATTTCTATAGAGAAAATTTTAGCCAATTGTGTTTCTGCTTCACAGCGATTAAAGATTTAGACCCAAAGTTTTTAAACTGCAGGTCACTAAAAATCGCTTAAAACGACCGTTTACGCCGTTAGTCCTATTAGTCCCAGTTTTGGCCACCGGGTCAGAAAAGTTTGTGGCAACACAATGTATCTTCACGAGCATATTATAGTGTTCATACCTACTGCGCTGCTCTAAAGCGGGCTGGCAGGTGTTACATACCTTTTTTACTCAAATGAAATAAAAATTATTGTTATTATTCCTTTCCCGTCAAAATCATGGTCATTGCACAGCGGTCGGCACGCTTCGGAAAAAATAATGGATGTTATTGTAAAGGCAGGAACACACCCGGTCGGGCAGGTGATATGCCGACACGCGTCTGTGTTCTTTGTTATTGAATTTTACATGTAGGTAAGTACCTTTATGTGCGTATTGTATTCAGGGGTAGGACTAACCGAAAATAACTGCCTCCTTGGTCTAGTGGAGAGATCAACTGCTGATCACGTGGTTCAGAGTTTGATTCCCGTTCCAATAAAATTTAGTATTGGGATTTTCTAAAGGAATTTCTTAGTAGGTCCGTCGTTCCTGCGTCTGATCTTTTTCCGGTCGTGTTGGAGTTGTTGTCCCATCGGATTATAAAAGAGAGGGAATAGAGAATGCACCTGTGTTTGGGCACATACTAGTGTAATAGTGAATAGGCATTTTCTAGGCAAGCGCGCTCCAAACCAGACCTTATAATTATTTTCCATAAGACATGATTGTAGTCAAGCGCAAGCCTATCAATGTTAATTTAACATTCCGATACGATGCTGCGTAGCCACCTATACGTGGTATATATCCTTTCAATCACCGTATTAGATAGTCTTGCGAAAACTCAAAAATTGTTCGATCTATTTTGAATATAGAAAAAAATGACGATTTCCTAATTCTAACTTTGACAGTAACATATAACATCTACAAGTATTAAGCTAATACTAATCGAAACATATGATTATGTGAAACACTCATTTATAGAACAACCATTAATTTGTTGGACAAACTTTAACTGAACTAAACTCAACGAATGGGGTCAAACGTTTATTACGAACCAGACAAAATTGTACGAAAATATAACCGTCGTCGTTAACTAGCTCTGCATTTAAAATACATCAAAACTGGAAATTATGTTTAAATGTAACTAAAATATGAGAACCTTTTGATCCCAGAAAATATTATGCCATAACTTTTAACAAATAATTTTTAGGAAACTTTACATAAGTTAGGGCATTGGCAGACTTGCCCTAAATAAATTGAAAATGAAAATGTTTATTTCACATAGGTGTACTTGAAGGAAATACGCTATAGTCTTTTGTGAAAAGTTAGAACTCTACCGCCTAATCCGGTAAGCAAGTTTGCAATGAGAAGAACTGGCAAGAAAATCGGCACTTTCAAAATGTTATTGTATAATGATAATACATATTTTTAGGGTTCCGTACCTCAAAAGAAAAAAAACTTATAAGATCCTTTTGTTGTCCGTCTGTATGTTTAACTGTCTGACTGTCACGACACTGTATTTTGCCTTTAAGGTACTTAAGTGACAATTCAGCCGAGAATATTATCATACCAACTTCATCATTTTGGTAATCCATAGTTGGTGGTCTTCTGAAAAAAAACTCTAATTTTATCTTATACTTACGGAACCACTAAATGAATACTCCGTGGACAGAACTCTAAAACAACACAAAAGTTAGTCGTGAGGTTTGGAATCTCACAAAAGAGGCTTGTTTACAAACAATGACCTGCCCGGTCATCGAACCCGCGCCCTTTGCCCACATAACTGAGCCAAATCCCGGTTTACAGCATGGAATAAGCTATGCGAGCTATTCACGTAGCACGTTGGTTACATTTCGTGAAGTGAACACACGGAATGATGTGAATTAAGAAAAAAAAATTAAAATTAACGCTGAAAAAATAACTTTACGTCTATTTACGTGTTTCCAGCCAAGTCCAATCTAGATGCCTTCAAGAGAAGAGTGAATAGGCATTTTCTAGGCAAGCGCGCTCCAACCTAGACCTCATCATTGCTTTCCATCAGGCATTATCGTCAAGCGCAAGCCTATTTTCAATTAAAAAAAAAATGGTTAGAGTTATTTCAACATAGGAAATACAATCTTTCAACCTTATCGCGTAGAGTAAATTTAATTTCACGATTCTCGACCATATTGCGTTTCGAACTACGTTCAATTTTACGCTCTATGTCAATAGTCGTACAGTTAATTTTTCAGTGTTTGCAAAAAATGTTTTGATTTCAACGGGACGGGACGCCATCTTATACGCCACTTGACAGATTAAAAATAGACACACTAATGTTGTAGATGGGACCAGTCCATATTGTAAGTTTGACGAACTCCCTGGCGCAGTGGCGCGCGCTCGGATTCGAGTGGGAGGTCGCGGGTTCGATTCCCGCCACGGCCACTTTAGAATTTTATAATTTCTAAATTGGCTCAGTTCTGGTCTGGTGAGAAGCTTCAGCCGTGGCTAGTTACCACCCTACCAGCAAAGACGCACCCCCAAGGGATTTAGCGTTCCTGTGCGATGCTGAGTAGAAAACGTTGGGGTAAATTTACTTACCCTTCCAAGTTATTACGATAACATCTTAGGCTGCATCATCACTTACCATCAGGTGAGATCGCAGTCAAGTACTAACTTGTATAGAGTAAAAAAGTCTGTGGTCCAAGTAGGTACCACCTCAGTGTAGAGACACCCTATTCAAAGTAAAAGTACAATAAAGAAAGTTTCAAATACATTGTCAAGAAGAAGTGAATAGGCGTCTTTATTGCATTATCATAATACCGATGTGCAGTCTTGTTGTCTACTGAATATTCGCTATTGTTGTGTAGTAGCTTTTATAATAATACTTCTTCTTAGAAGAGATACTTATTTAAGTTCTTTTTATTCTTAGTAAAAGTACTAACTTACCTTTACATAAACTTAGAATTCACCATTTCCCGTTCCCGTTCCCTTTCCCTATTCAGACTTTTATGCTACTTTCAAGGAAGTTTGCGAATGCGGTCTACCTAAAGCCGTCGCTATAGATTACTGTAGAAAAATCGGGTTTTCTAAATATCCCACGGTTTTTCCGGGATAAAATTAGCCTTTGCCCTTTCCTAAGGATATCTCGAAGTCAATCTCTTTGCCGGATTTCATCAAAATTGATTCTGCAATTTAGGCGTGAAAGCGTAACAAAAAAACTTACATTCACATTTATAACTTTTGTAGGGATGGGGATTCGGCGGTTCTAGAATCTAGTCTAGGCAGAACTATAGAATCGAATATCTCTCACATAATCTGATGGCGCGTATCAGGCGCAACTCGTAAGACCGACGACTTAACGTACTCTCCGAGGCACGGAGGTGAGACACGGCCAAACGTAGACACGGTCGTACCAAGAATTTCCTGATAGAAAAACCCAATACTATATTTTATTGGCCTGAGCTCGACCTCGAGGAACTCGGGACCTATGAGATCTGTAATCGAACTTTCTCAGCACTAAACCAACGGGGCATTTACATTAAATATATAAATGTATGTATAGTAAAAAAACCCCACGTCAGGGTATTTATGACATGTTAAAATGGCGCCAAAATCAAAGCGCGCATTCCAAAAAATTATGCAGCAGCCCAACAGGAAATACGGTCAATTCTGAACCTTTCGGGTTTCCAACAGGATTTGTTTTCACTTGTGAAATTATCACACACCTTTACGTCAGGTATCCGGCGAAGAATTTTTAACAAAAACGTAATAACACCAAGCAAAAAATTCGGCTAGGTGCGATTGCGACGGATGTTCTCAGGGTTCCGTATTGGTAAGAAATGTTTTATTTTCGCTTTTTAGTTTAATACAAAACCTACATCATAAATTATGTAACCACAAAATCGCGCATTAAATAACATTTAATTTAAAATGAATATCTAGGTACAGTTTATTAAATTAACCCAATTTTACATAATATCTCATTACGATTCTGATTGGTTGTTTTTTTTTAATGAAAAACAGAATTAATCTCTTGTTTAATGTTAGATAAAACGTAGGTAAGCTACTAAATGCTTGTTAGGTGAGTTAATACATAATCTAAAAGTTTTCATTCCTCTATAGATTGGGATACCAGGAGCCCAGCTTATAGAGGGATAAAACCTATAAGTTTTATCAGTGTATTTAATAACATGTTTGGGAACCCTAAAACACAGCGGTTCTTTTGTGTTCGAACTTCGAAGTCAAGAGTGGATTACGAACAAAGGGCAAACTCGAAATGTATGGCCCGATTTTATCATCATCTCGAAAGAAACAATGCCTTGTCGTGACCGTATCTTTGTTTTACACTTCCTTTATTCAAAATTATACAATTTTGAACCTTATTTCATTGTTGTTAAGATACTAGAGCTATTTTGCGAAGTATTGTATAAAATTTTTCATGAACAATTTTTTTTTGGAATCTTTTTTACCAAAGTTATTTAATTTTAAACCTTATTCCACAAGAAATAAGATGTGTGTATTTTGTATGATGTGTCAGTAAAATTCGTCGGCGGATTCGGTGTTTATCTGAAGGGTAAGTACGAATTGTTCTCGCTAAATGGCCATAAACGCTGATGGTTTGATGACTCTCTTAAGTACTTTAGCACTGTCCTTCTAAAATGACTCTTATTACAGAACTAAGTATCTACTTGTCCTTATAAGACGACTCTTAATGCAGAATTACGTCGTAAAACTTAAAGACATAAACAGTTAAGATATTTGCAAATGTTTTCTGAGCTAAGACATAATCGTTAATGAAAAAAAAAACATACAAACCGAATTGAGAATCTCCGCCTTCTTTTGTTTTTCGAAGTTGGTAAAAAAATTCAAGTAACCTGGCCTGTTTTTTTTTGATAAAAATGCGTTTTAAACGTCAATTTTGTATTTCCCCCCTTGAGCTAATTCATAACGTGGAAAATTTTTGAACTAAACATATTTGAAAGAAATTTTCAAATCGGTGTTGAAATCTAAGACCAAAAGATTAACCACTAAATCATAGAGACAAGGGGTTGACATAACTAATATCTTACACGTTTTAGTTACACGGGAATTTTAATTCGAAACAATAAAAACATGGTAATTTTACGATACGACTGAAGCCGCTCTCTGCAGCTGGCATTATAAAAACGACACCTAATCATGTTTTGTTTTATTTTAGTAATATTATCCTTTTACTGTAAGTATTACTGTTTTCTTAGTTAAGTTTAGAAGTAGTGAAAATGTAAGTTATAGTAAGTAGTGTTATTATCTCGCTGCAGACTCGGTCATAAATTCGAGTGTTTCGCTTTTGTTGTTCTTTGTTGCGAGTTGAATGATTTATGACCGAGTCTGCAGCGAGATAATAACACTAATATAGTAACAATTCGCGCTTTATGAACGACAATTTTCAATTTAGCACTCCATTGACTCGCAGTAAGTAACGCGATACGCTGTCCTGTTATCTGATACGGTAATCTATTGCGTGTGCTGCGCGTAAATCGCACAGCTGCTCTTTTGACCTATTGCGGGATCAGGAAGTGTTTGGACTTGCAATAAATAAGCATAAATTCTAACACTAGGGATAGGGTGTTTTACTCAAACCAAAATGTTGATTTATGTATATCATTTTTGAAACAATATTGGAAGAAATTTTTTCGACAGTTAGTTTTCCTGAAATTGGCCTAAAATACCTACCTATACATTATTTTTTTAATCTTTATCAGAAACTATGGGTGTATGTTTATTAATTTTTCTAATTTGTGTCGGTAGTAATAAGTTCTAAAAACGCTCAGAATTTTTTTTTCTGATAACTGGCTTAGTTTTTTTTTGTAATAAGGTAAAACGTCGTTTTCTGTCATATTCTCCTGCAACGCTGCATCCACCAATGTGTTCGTAAGAGCGAAGAGGATAAAAATAAAACCTTTTACGACCTTAAACAAGTAAAGCTAATTCTGTGAAATAGGTATGCTGGAACGAATATGATTTTGTTCCCAAAAAAAACCTCTAATAGACTGAACTCTGACCCATTTATCGCTAGTTCATTTCCCTTCAGAATTCCCTTAAGGGGATTGATTGAATTTATTTTTGTCTTTCTCACTCTCACGGAGATTTGGTAGGTGCGACATGCAGCGTCGCGGAAGAATATAGCAGAAAAACGACGTTTTACCTAATTACTCAAAAACTAAGCTGGTTATCAAAAATCCGTTCTAAGCGTTTTAGGATATTATTATTACCGATACATTAAAACAAAAATTACAATTACATCCATTGTAGTTTCCGATAAAATATAGAAAAACTGAGATTTTGGAGCAACTTTTGGGAGAACTTTCTATCGAGAAAATTTTATCCAATCGTGTTTCTGCTTCTCAGCGATTTTAGATTAAAGACCCAAAATACATGACGTGTAAATTTGAAAGTAATTTTCTTTATAGTTTTTGCATAAAACTTCATTCAAAATCACCTAAATACGGCTTTTTGAGGCCGTTAATTAGTCCAGTAGCCATTTTAATCTATACTGTAATACTATGAAACTGAGGAGTTTGTTTGTTTGTTTAAATACGCTAATCTTTAGTACTACTTGGTCCGATTTGAAAAATTCTTTTTATGTTTGATAGTTCATTTATTGAGGAAGGTTATAGGCTTTATAACATCACGCTACGACCAATAGGAGCGGAGTATCAATAAAAATGTTGTAAAAACGGGAAAATTGTTTCTTTTCGAGAGCTTTCGTTGCGTGCGCTGCGTTAATTGTTGAAGTTACGCCAAAATCGTGTAGGTATGACGAAATTGTTCTCCTTTAAAACTTCTAAAAAAAGTCCAGGACACTATATGTCTATCTTTTAAGGTTGACTCATTAAAGCGGGATATGTAAAAACCGAAATTCATGCGGGCGAAGCTAATTTTGTTTTGCTATAATCCGCTTCTTGAAATGATTCTGTATGGTACAATATGCAGGAACACTGCCCACTTGAAACACCACACACAATTTTCCAACACTTTCTTCGACGTACGTTTCGTCCCGACACCGGGACATCCTCAGGAGATGTTGACTTCACAATACGAAATCGTAGAGTGACTCTCGACATCTTTTAAAGAAGCGGATTATAGCAAAACAAATTAGTCTTTCCTACTATTTATGTATGTAATTGTATGAATGTATTTGTGTTCCCCTAATGGAGATATGTATGGATATTCGATGCCAACTGGACGCCAGATGTTTGATGTGACGTCATGCTTTCTAGGCGTTTCAGTGGAATGTATGAGGATAATTCTATACTGAAATATGCATTTATCTATACTGTACGTTATCTTGAATTAGTTTATAGTCCATTGAAATGTTACATTTTTTAGGCCTTACCTTGCGTTTTTTAGAGGACGCAATTTTATTTTTGACGTGACAACGTCTTATAAATCGATAGAGCCGGTTGCACGCACGAAAAAACATGACTCATCCAGCGTTACCGGCGTTACCTCGCTCATGCGGCGTTACCGGCGTTACCTCGCGAGCGCGGAACGAGCGACAAAGAAAACGTTGTCACGTTCAACTATCGTCAATAAACCGACTTTACAGGCAACCAATTTTTTTTTTGATGTGTAGTGGGCGTCAGTGTAAAGCAAATAGTTTAAGAGATATATCGTAAAAACCATTTCAACCCCTATTTTCAAGATGGCGGCAGTGGGACCAGGGTGGCGACCCCACAAACTTGGTTTTAGCTTTACCTACACTGACCCCCCTACACATCAAAAAAATAAAATTGCGTCCTCTAAAAAACGCAACCCCAATGTAACTTTTCAATAGACTATTAGGAGGTTTTTATATGTTACTGGAGGTATTTGTACTAGGAGAGCAGAACTTTGTATAAAATACATTGCTTACAATTTTAGAAGTCTATCATTTGTCGCCATTTCTGCGGCAGCAGGTATACATAATACTAGTAGGGTGCGTGGGGGCGCGGGCCACATGTGGCCCGCGTGCTGTCTTCCCCCTATTTGCCTTCCAACTTTCCGTCTCTTCAAAATTCGCCATACATTTTCTATGAAAAATTAAATTTCCGCCATTTTGAATTTTTTTTCTGTCCATCGAATAGACGTTTAGGTCCTGATCAATTCTTGTCAAGAAACCGTTCTTCCATCATTTATACTTTCCGAGATAACGGCGAAATTCATTTGGCGGCCATTTTGAATCCGCCATTTTGAAAATTTTTTCAGCTCACTGCCAATTGGATGACGTTTCAAATGACATTTGGTCGAGCACCCCCCACCTATCTTTGATACCCTGGCTGGGCTCTTCACCTGTCTCCGAAATCCTCACTCATCAGCTCTCTCCGTATTTTTCCTCCGAATGAATTTTTTTCTTTTATACGACACCATCTTTGAAAAAAATTTTTTTCATACAAAATTGTTCAGGAGAGGTGATCAATCAGTCAGTGAGTCAGTCAGTGGCCAATCAGCACGAGTAGCTATATATATAGTAACTAGTAGGGTGCGTGGGGGCGCGGGCCACATGTGGCCCGCGTGCTGTCTTCCCCCTATTTGCCTTCCAACTTTTAGTCACTTCAACATCCGCCATACATTTTGTATGGCAAAAAAATAAATTCCGCCATTTTGATTTTTTTTTCTATCCATCGAGTAAACCTTCGAATCTTGATCACTTCTTGTCAAGAAACCGTTCTTCCATCTTTTATACTTTCCGAGATTTCGACGAAATTCGAATGGCGGCCATTTTGAATCCGCCATTTTGAAATTTTTTTCAGCTCACTGCCAATTGGATGACGTTTCGAATGACATTTGGTCGAGCACCCCCCACCTATCTTTGATACCCTGGCTGGGCTCTTCACCTGTCTCCGAAATCCTCACTTATCAGCTCTCTCCGTATTTTTCCTCCGAATGAATTTTTTTCTTTTATACGACACCATCTTTGAAAAAAAAAATTTTCATACATAATTGTTCAGGAGAGGTGATCAATCAGTCAGTGAGTCAGTCAGTGGCCAATCAGCACGAGTAGCTATATATATAGTAATACCTATAACATGACCCGTCCGTTTACGTCCCGCTTTGGGGGAATTGTCCCGCTTTCAGACTGTCTGTCCCGCGGACTCTAGCGAGAGCAAAAAAGTCCCGCTTTGCAAAACTTGAACCTTTATACATATACCTACTTGTCTTAATTAAGGATAAAGTTATAACAGGAAATCGACATCTTACCTAATTAAGTACTAAAAAACTGAGCCAGTTATCAAAAATCCATTCTTAGCGATTTTAAATAGGTATTATTATCACCGACACATTAAAACAAAAATTACAATTACATCCATTGTAGTTTCTGATAAAAATTAGAAAAATAGTGATTTTGAAGCAACTTTTGGGAAAACTTTCTATCGGGAAAATTCTAATAAATCGTGTTTCTGCTTCACAGCGATTTTAGATTAAAGACCCAAAATATATGGCGTTTTTTGAAAGTAACTGTATAGCTTTTAAACTGCAGGTCACTAAAATTCGTTTAAAAACGTTTACGCCGTTAATTCGCTTGGTGATGCGTCTTTGTTGGTAGGGAAGTAACTATAGTTGTGTTATTATCTCGCTGCAGGCTCGGCCATAAATCATTCGAGTGTTTCGCTTTTGTTGTTCAATAAAATACAAAAGCAGCAGTGAAGCTCAGCAATGAAATACAAAAGCGAAACACTCGGATGATTTGGATGATTTATGACCGAGTCTGCAGCGAGATAATAACATTACTATAGTAACTACCCACGGCTGAAGCCTCTCACCAGAACAGTCTTGAGCCAATAAAAAATCACAAAATTCTCAAGTGGCCCGTGGCGGGAATCGAATCCGCGACTCGAATCCCAACACAATATGCCACTGTGTGAGGGAGGTCGCTAACGGATTTAATTCCTAGGTATCAAACCTAGGACGCATAATATTAGACACACCGCTATAAGATCCATTCAATAGAGATTATTTATTTTACTAATAAATATCTGGGTGACCGAGCTTTGCTCGGTTGCCAATAGATGGCAGCAGGGTTCATATTTTTTTTGGTAAATTCGACATTTTCTAAAAGTGAATCCTAGCTAGATCGATTTATCGCCCCCAAAACCCCCTGTATACTAAATTTCATGAAAACCGTTCGAGCCGTTTCCGAGATTCAGATTATATAGAAATATATATATATACAAGAATTGCTCGTTTAAAGGTATAGGACAAGATAACAAGGAAAGTTCTTCCGAGAGCAAACACCGTTACCATGGCGACGGTCATCCCGCCACTTCGGCGCCCGACGCCCCCAAAAAACCTACCTAAGCGCCAGTAGCTGTAGGGTTAGTACAGATTTTTGTACTAATTTCGAGTCAACTCGTTTCGAATAAACGGGACGGATATCTCCATACATCTATAACCACCGTCCCAAGCAGAAACATTGTGAGCATCCTTCAGTTGACTTGTTGTTCACATTAAATGCTACTGTTCTATGAATATTTCCAATCCTTTTTAAATTACCATGAAGCCTTTCTTTCTATCTACAACACTCACACACATAAAAACACGATTGGAAAAAAATCTCGATACAAAATTTTCTAAAAAAGTTGCTCCATATCTCATTTTTTTTTTTATCGGAAACTACGGATTTTATGTATTTTTTTTTCGTTTGTGTTAGTAAAAATAATTTGCAAAAAAGGCTGCAATTTTTTTTTGTAAGTGGCTCAAGGAGATGTGTTTTGCGAAATTTACCCGCAATGCTGCCTGTCGCACTCACCAACATATTTGTGAGAGCAAGGAGGAAAAAAATAAAAACCGTCTACGACCTAAAGGTGGCAAAAGTAGCCCTGTGTCATACTCATGGGTATATTGTCAGACTAAACCGATATATTTGAAGGTAACTCGGTCACCGGCGTCGAGCGATTAACTGTAACCGTTTGAAATCTGATAACCTTGGTTCAAAGTGGTTCAAAGTTAACCCAACGTCTGCGGTCGACCTCGCCAGTTGGCTACGCGTGAATTGAAGGGTTAGTCCAGGTTTTTGTACTAATTTCGAATCGACTCGCTTCGAATAAACGGATCGAATTTCTCCATACTATATTATACAGGCAGCAAGCAGAAACTTTGTGAACTAAGCTTTTGGCATCTGTCCGCTTTGGCGACTGACTGCAGATATATGGAGAAATCCGATCCGTTTATTCGAAGTGAGTTGACTCGAAACGAAAGTTGTACTAAAACCAGTACTAACTAACCCTATTGTACCGAAGATGATTGCCTGCTTGCTTCTCGGTCAAATGGTTGGCTGAATGACATAAACTCTTTCTGTCAAGAAGATTTGATCATGGAATGGTGTAGATAGGTTTCGATTTCCGGTTCTAATCTTGGAATCAATAGTTTTTCGTACCCAAAGGGTAAAACGGGACGCTATTGCTGAGACTCCGCTGTCCACCTGTCTGTGTGTCTGTCCGTCTCCTCTCGTGAACCGTGACAGTTTCAGGACAGAAAATTTCAGGACAGATTAATTTGTTTTTCTATAATCCGCTACTTGAAAACAATCTGTATGGTCCAATATGCAGGAACACCGCCTACATGAAACACCACACACAATTCTTCCAACAATTTCTTCGACGCACGTTTCATCCCGACACCGGGACATCCTCAGGAGATGTTGACTTCACAACGCGAATCGTAGAACACTTTACGATTTCGCATAGTGAATTCAACATCTACTTAAGAAGAGCTAATTCCAGCCATACTTTTTTCTTCTTTCTTCTCTCTTCTTCTCCGTCTTTCTTAGCTAAATCGGTGGTTTTATTTGTGAGAGATAAGGATCTTTGTCATGCAAAGACGACGACGTTAATATGTAGTCAACTGAGAAGTTGCGGGTTCGAAAAATTTTGTCATAATTGTCTTATTATGTATTTCATTAAAAAAATGGTCTACCTATAACTTCCTCAGTGTATTAAGGTCATTGCTTGTCTAAGAGCGACCTTAAGTTAACTACGCGTGAAGTAGAGACTCCGACTAATTGTCGTGCAAATAAGTTGGCTTTAGTCACTCCAAATATTAGCTTTGGTTTTACTTTTGTTGGAACGGTGACTAATATAATTATATTGTGCTTACTACGAGTATATAATATTGCGGCCATTTTATTGTGACTAGCTGACCCGGCAAACGTTGTTATACGATATGAACTATTTCTCCATTAAATGGAAATAAAAAAATTAGTGTTAAAAATCCTACTCCTAAATTCTAAGACCCACCGAACATTCACAGAAAATTTCATAACAATCGGTCGAGCTATTTCGGAAGAGATTGGTAACAAACACTACATGAGAATTTTATTTATTAAGAAAGATTAGATTAGTGAGATTTCCAAACAAAAACATAATAATAATATTAAAATAATAATATATACATATATCAGTACATTACACACGTCGCAATCTACACCCAAAGTAAGCGATAGCTTGTGTTATGGGTACAAGATAACTGATAAATATATATACATACTAATATACTTAAATATTATATATTGAAAAACACCCAGACACTGGAAAACATCCATGCTCATCACACAAACATTTACCAGTAGTGAGAATCGAACCCACGACCTCCAACGCAGACGGCAGGTTCGCTGCCGCTACGCCATTCGGTCGTCAATATTATACGGCTGTGAAGATTAGGCTCAAAAATTTAGGCCATTAGATGATGATTAAATTATGACCAAGTTCTTTGTGATCAAAATTTTTGGTAATAAACTTAAAATGGCCAAAAGTTTTTTATGAAAAAAATGAAATAAGTGGAAATAGTAGGTTTTAATGAAAATTTGTTACGCTTATTTGGTTTTATAGTCCACTAAAATGTTATAGCTACTTAATCTTGTACTCAAATCGCATATTGTGGCAACATTATCAAAACCGATCACGCTCAACTTTAGGCAAATGCGTTTACTAAGAACTTACGGGTAGTTATTTCAAAAGGTTTTTTTCCTTTACCATTGTAAGTCCATAGTGACAGCGGGAGCGGGGATTTTTTTTTTTAATAAGGATACTATTAATACTCAAGGACAGGCTGGGGCAAACAATTTCTTACAGATGAGTGGGTATTTAAAGATTTAGCTAAGAACAATGTGGAAAAACTACCATAAATTATTATTGAAAAGAAAATTTATTAAATACATTCATTAACTCACAAAATCATCCGTAAATGCGAACTGTAATTTTTAATCGAATCATAATTAATTAAATAACCATGATTTATGCACAATGTGTGTGAAATTGGGTACTTCTTATGGAGAAGTACATATTATATTAAGAGGGGGTATAAACTGAACATGTCAGTTCAAGATTTGATTTTTACAACTTACTATAAATTACTTACATCTTGCTTACATCCTTATTTCGCGCAATACGCCATGCTCTTTTGTACCAGAACGCACGCTTTTGCGCATCACAAGTTTTGCTAGCTTTCAGCCCCCTCTTAATGAATTTGGGTCAAATTTTGGCCAAAATCACCGCGACATAATTTTTTTGGGGAAGTTTGACGAAAACTTTATCTGATTGGATGCCTGGGTTGGGGCTAGTTACAACTCTACCAGCAAAGACGCGCCGCCAAGCGATTTAGCTTTCCAGCATTATGTTGCTTAGGCTACTTTAGAGGTAACTTACCACTTTCAAGTTAGCAGGATAACACCTTCGATTGTTACATCAAGAGAGATCACAGTCAAGTAATAATTTGTACCTACAGTGTAAAAAAAGGTGCCCGCTGTAACTGTGACCACACCTTTTGACCCAATGCCGCCGTTTGCATTTACAATGTTGTTTTTACGTGATGCTATTTCGACGTTTGGAATTTATTCTTTTTTGGGTTACCACTGTTCTATCAATGAGGTTTTATTAAAGCGGACTTTGAATGGATGCAAAGATTGCCTAATCTAATAATTGGTCAAGAGCGAGTCGGGCTTGCACACTGAGATTTCCGTATTATCAGGACCACAGAGCACATAATAACTATTTATTTTTTCTGTGATGGACCAATTCCAAGCAAAACACCTCTGCCCACCAAATTAAAAAACGAGCAACATTTCACGTTTGTTGTATGGGAGCCTTAAATATTGATAACAACAAATTGGTACCTTCTAAAAACAGAATAAAATAAAATAAATATTTAGAGGTTTATTGAATTTATTTTTGTCTTTCTCACTCTCACGGAGATTTGGTAGGTGCGACATGCAGCGTCGCGGAAGAATATAACTGAAAAACGACCTTTTACCTAATTACTCGAAAACTAAGCTGGTTATCAAAAATCTGTTTCTTAGCGTTTTTGGATATTATTATTACCGACACTTTAAAACAAAAATTACAATTTTACTGAAAAAAACGGCTAAAACTCACTATGACTTGGTCAGGATCGCCCGACCAGTTTCGGACCCATCAGGGGTCCTTCTTCAGGGGCATAGTGCACGCGCGGACGCCCGAGCTATACTGCTGTAGCTGTAGGTCCGAAACTGGTCGGGCGATCCTGACCAAGTCATAGTGAGTTTTAGCCGTTTTTTGACGTGACAACGTCTTATAAATCGATAGAGCTGGTTGCACGCACGAAAAAACATGACTCATCCGGCGTTACCTCGCTCATGCGGCGTTACCGGCGTTACCTCGCGAGCGCGGAACGAGTGACAAAGAAGACGTTGTCACGTTCAACTATCGTCAGTAAACCGACTTTACAGGCAACCAATTTTTTTTCAGTAAAATTATTATGTCTACTCACGGAAGTCTTAATTCTAATACAAAAATTACAATTACATCCAATGTAGTGTCCGATAAAAACTCGAAAAACTGAGATTTTGGAGCAACTTTTGGGAGAACTTTATATCGAGAAAATTTTATCCAATCGTGTTTCTGCTCCTTAGCGATTTTAGATTAAAGACCCAAAATACACGACGTGTAAATTTGAAAGTAATTGTCTTTATAGTTTTTGCATAAAACTTCATTCAAAATCGCTTAAACACGGCTTCTACAGAGAGCTCCCATACAACAACGATCATATGTTTTGCTCGTTTTTGAATTTGGTGGGCAGAGGTGTTTTGGTTGAAATTGGTCCTGATAATACGGAACCCTCAGTGCACGAGGCCGACTCGCGCCTGACCAATTTTTATTATATATATATAAAACCAACCACCAACCAACCAACTGTTCGACAGGAAATAAAATTACACAGTGTGAAATATCAGAAGCGATTTGCGGCAAGCAGACTGGAGGGAGAGGGCAGTCTCCGCTTCTGCAGATTAAAAAGGAATAGTGTCTCCGATCTGTCCCACAGATTCTACAGCCCATAGGAAGCTCCGTCAAGGGACGGATACCTTGCTCGAAGCAAGAAATGACTGCTAGCAGCAACCGCACGGCCCAATGTCCAACGATGACAGATTGCCGGGATACAGATTTGAAAAAGGAAAAAAAAAATAGTCTATACAAGTATTCTCAGCCATAATATGAACTTATTAATAGTTTGATTACTGTTTTTATATTCTGTATATATGTATAATATTATTGTAGGTCGATTCAGTCCGTAATACCTAGGTACGTGGGTAATCAGATTAAATATAGCTTTTCGGCACAATCCAGCAATAAATCACGGTTTGCGGAGCCAATGACCTAGATATTGGGAGTATTTGCACGTATACCTATCTAGCTGTATCTAGCAGTGACTCAATCCTGTATTTTATTTATCCAACCTGGATCTCCTCATATTAGACTAGCTTATGTTTTCATGTGTACAAAAAAGAAAAAAAAATTGGTTGCCTGTAAAGTCTGTTTACTGACGATAGTTGAACGTGACAACGTCTTCTTTGTCGCTCGTTCCGCGCTCGCGAGGTAACGCCGGTAACGCCGCATGAGCGAGGTAACGCCGGATGAGTCATGTTTTTTCGTGCGTGCAACCGGCTCTATCGATTTATAAGACGTTGTCACGTCAAAAATTGGTTGTCTGTAAAGTCGGTTTACTGACGATAGTTGAACGTGACAACGTCTTCTTTGTCGCTCGTTCCGCGCTAACGCCGGTAACGCCGCATGAGCGAGGTAACGCCGGTAACGCCGGATGAGTCATGTTTTTTCGTGCGCGCAACCGGCTCTGTCGATTTATAAGACGTTGTCACGTCAAAAAACAAATATAGAAAGTCAAGTCAAGTCAAAATATATTTATTTCACATAGGCCTAACTTACAAGGCACTTGTAAAACGTCAACAATATTTGTTACATAATATTATGTACGGTGATAACTACAAGTCGACTTAAAACTAAGTTTACGAGGGTTCCAACGCGCCCTGCACTGAGAAGAAGCCCAGAAAGAATAAAGAGATAGTCAGATATAAGGAGAAAATTTGTTGCCCCTCGCAATCTGTCGCCGCAGGCTTAAAAACCTAGAAACAAGAAACACATGGACATGAAACCTAAAAACTCGTATAAAATATGGAAGAAAACATGACGTATTAAACTTTCATTTTTCGAAAATCGTCCGTAAATTACCAATTGTTTTTATCGTTTAGCACTCTTTCTCCATGTTTCTATAAAAAGCATTTTTAAATCACTTTGTACTTATTTTGAAGTTGAAGTTGATTATTGTCTTTCTAATATATAAAATTCTCGCGCCAAGCTTTGTTACCAAACTCCTCTAAAACGGCTCGACCGATTGTTATAAAATTTTCTGTGTATGATCACTATGTCTGGGAGCAGGTTGTAATCTATTTGTTACATCCCTAATGGCATAACAACGTTTTCCGGGTCAGCTAGTTATGGATAAAAATTTTACACATCTATAGCCACAGCCTAAAAAATTGAGTGTCCAAATTTGGCGATCAGAGTTACCCATAAACCGGTCATTGACTCGCTCTACCACGCGGAACGACACATGGACATCACGTGTGACCACACGGCATTCTACATATTCCTGGATATTATACCTAGTATTTTTAAAACAGTAAGGGGTATTATGGGTACCATCGGGGCGCGAAAATTCACATTTTATTTAGTGTTTCGCTAAAAGTAGGTTAATTATATATCGTAGGCTTAAGAAAATGCGTTTTGCGAGCATAACATTCATGTGTCTATTCTACATGTTTTTTATAAAAAAAATTGCTCAAATATACGCATTTACTTCATATTGGTTCCCAATAGCTCCAAATCAGGGAAACTGCTCCTTAGTCTGATTTTCTTTGAAAAAAATTAAATGGAACTTAATCTACCTTAATCAAAAAAGCATTATCAAAAATGTATGAAGTCTTTTTCATAAATTTTTGACAATGCTCGTGATTTGACGACCGAATGGCGTAGTGGTAGCGAAACTGCTGTCTGCGTCGGAGGTCGTGGGTTCGATTCCCACTACTGGTAAATGTTTGTGTGATGAGCATGAATGTTTTCCAGTGTCTGGGTGTTTTTCAATATATTGTATTCATGTATATTAGTATGTATGTATATTTATCAGTTATCCCATAACACAAGCTAACGCTGCTAGACTGCGATGTGTATAATATAATAAATTTAGGATTTCCATCGTAATGTCCAATTAAAGTCTTGTAAGTAGCTTTTGTCCGCGGCTGGGCTCATGTGAAATTCGGCTTTTAACCAGTCCTACGAGAAGACTTTCATTTTAAGGGTTTAAAAGCAAAGTCTAGATTCATATCACATTTCAGGCACATTATTTCAGCAGTTGTCGCGTGAAGGAGTACACATGTTTCTAAATTACAACCATAATTTAGTTCCCACTAGAGTACAAGTAAGATAGTGCAAAATCAATAATAGTAAAACGGATTTTATTAGCTACGTAATGAAACTTAATTTATTTGCCGTGAGTGGGAACTTTATGTAGGATGACCACAGCATAAAATATTGATAAATGATAAAAGTAAATCTAAAAATGCTTATTGTGATGTTGAATTTTTGAGCTATGGGTAGGAATAACTGTAAGATGAATATTATTCTTTATATCTATCCTTTTCGAAAGTTATTAATTTTATCTGCCAAAAAGAGAATGCAAATTAATCCAATGACATTTTTGAAAAGAGCAAGTGCTGAGTTTCTTGCCAGTTCTTCTCGGTGCAAACCTGCTTTCTGAACCTGGCGGTAGAGTTTTGACTTTTCATAAGAACCTATTATTTAGACCTATGTGAAAATAAATATTTTCATTTTCATTTTTCATTAAATTGAAATGAAAGGCATTACCTAAATGTTTGGTAAAACTAAAGCTTTACATTTATTGTTTGTCATTTTCGTACACAATCATAAAACGTCATGTACCAATGTTCTACTGCATATATGTACACTGTGGCGCAGTCGTTAATGACTGCAATTTGCAGCAATTGATTGCTCAACACTTGAGATGAACGCGTACAGGCCTCTCGGAGATTGACAGCTGACAGATGACACTTGAATGCGTAAATCATTGACCAAAGGTACTCTACGACTTACGGACAATTTGTCTTTTTCTGTCATATAGTAGTGTTATTATCTCGCTGCAGACTTGGTCATAAATCATTCTTTTGTTGTTCTGCAGTAATGCACAACTCAACAAAGAACAACAAAAGTGAAACACACGAATGATTTATGACCGAGTCTGCAGCGAGATAATAACACAACTATAGCCTCATAACCACCGGTTTGAACCTAAGAATGCGGACATCCGAAAGATTGCCGTAAATGTTTTTCATACAAACAAACTTCAGTAGCGCCATCTATCAAAACTTTATAGGTAGCTGCTGAACGAACTACATGGTGTCCTTACTACTGGTGTCAAGACAAACAGTTTTTGACGCCAGTAAACTGACATTTCCCCGCAGTTCGCCGTGTCCAGTGTATTTGTTTATTCTCGTACCTATTGAAGGTAGTATGAGAAAAAATTCAATAAGTTTCTGATATGGAACGCCCTTCCAGCCTCCCTATTTTCAGTAAAGTACAATATGGGTGCCTTCAAGAGCTGAATAGGCATTTTTAGGCAAGCGCGCTCCATCCTAGACCTCATCATTGCTTTCCATCAGGCATGACTGTCGTCAACTGAAGTAAATAAATAACAAGTGTATGAAAATTTTATTAAAAACCAGCTGCCAGTTGGCCCAGCGGACTATGTTTCCGCCGTTTACGATTGGAAGAAAAGCGCTATTTTCGAGACAAAGTTGTTTTATTAACATAGATAACTAACTTCCTGGAAGCAATGTGCGCGCAAGCTCAAGAAAGTCATTCAAAAAGTATCTATTTTAGACACTTTTAATATACCTATGCCGAAAATTGATTTTTCTAACCTATTGCTTGTTATTTTCAGGTATATGAGCTGTTTCACTAATCACTCATGGGTGCAACAAATTATGTCTACAGATGTAAGTTAAGAACTTCTTTGCTGAAAATTGATTAGGTATTTTGAAGAAATTCTTTATTTTTGAGCGCTTTCCATATAACATAGGCAACGGTAAGTATTTAAAATTACATTCAGGCCTGACCATGTGTTTAGCGTGCGGAACGTTATTATTTTCTACACTAATCCTTTTTGTATTCCCCCTGCATATAAATTCAAATATCTACCTACTTATAACTTAGTATACGAGGGTCAAACTTGAGGGTCAAAAGTTTGATCTGGATGTCGTTTCCACTCGTTTCTGTTCTTACCAAAATCTATCTCTATTATCAAAAAAAATTGGTTGTCTGTAAAGTCGGTTTACTGACGATAGTTGAACGAGACAACTCTCGCTTGCACTTCAAGCCTTACATGGAACGCCTCAGAGCGAGGTAACGCGAGCGAGGTAACGCCGGTAATGCCGGATGAGTCATGTTTTTTTGTGCGTGCAGCCGGCTCTATCGATTTATAAGACGTTGTCACGTCAAAACCGGAACTCGTGAAGAAATAACATACTTTCTGCACTTGTACGGAAATGTACTATTTTCCCCTGCCTACCCAACCGTTGACGTAAAAAATAAAAACAAAACTATTGTCACCCTAGTGTAGTAAAGTGCGACACCACGCCGCACGGTCACGCGTGGCGGGCACAGAGGCGCGGTCTCAATTATGGTCCACCATCGCCGCCCGGCGATTGTTTCCCCAATTTTGAAACACTCGTAATTATGCACGCATCTTACTTAATGCACCCATTCAGAGACCATCAAAAGAAAATGGACAGTGGACACCCACCGAGAATATTACAGGTTTTGGCCATTTGTCTACGGTAGTCTCCGCAGCCTCGGCATGCTGACCGCCTTCGGCTCGCCCGCCCGCAGCGCCCGTGACGTCACAGATCCGAATTGGTCCCCTATTTTAGAGCTGTCATACATCTGTTTGGACACTATTTTAGAGTTGTCATACATCTGATTTGGACACTATTTTAGAGCTGTCATATAGATCTGATTTGGACACTATTTTAGAGCTGTCATACATCTGATTTGGACACTATTTTAGAGCTGTCATACATCCGATTTGGACACTATCTTAGAGCTGTCATAGATCTGATTTGGACACTATTTTAGAGCTGTCATAGATCTGATTGGACTCTCCTCTCCCCTTCTCTCGTCTTTTACACATTACCTTTCGCCCTTTATTATCGCCCTTTAGGAATTCTATAGATTTCCTAGGAATTGTATACAGTTCCTAGTTTTCACAGATTTGCGATAACAGGCAGGTACACACATAATCTCGATCTCGGTATCAAAGAGGCTTTTTGTCTCATTCTTTCTTTTTTCTGGTACTTTTCCACACTTGAAGTCTTCCTCCACGGCGAACATTTTTTTCCCGATTGTGCAATATTCATTTTCATTGTTGCTCCGCTCCTATTGATCACAGCGTGATGTTATATAGCCTATAGCATCCCATGATAAATGGCCAATCGAACACAAAAAAAATTTCAATTCGGACCAGTAGGTAGTTCATGAGATTAATGCGTTCAAACAAACGAATAAACTCTTGAGATTTATAATATCAATAAGTAAAGTATAAATTCCAGATTTATGCTATTTTCAAATTCCACGGATGTAGAGTCGAATCATTACTTACGGTTCGATTGAGTAGAAACACAATTAAAAATACAAACTCCTATAATACCAAACTAAAATAGGATTATCATCTAAATATATAAAAGAAGACACTGACTCACTGACATATCAACGTACAGCCCAAACCGCTGGGTCTAGAGACTTCAAATTTGGCACACAGGTTCCTTATGAGGTCTAGGGGTGCACTAAGAAAGGATTTTTCAAAATTCCCCCCTTAAGGGGTGAAACGGGGCTCCAAAGTTCGTATTTTACCAAGCTTCGATACTCCTTCACGCCGCAACTACTGAACCGATTTGGCTCAAATTTGGAATGGCGAAAAATTGCATCTTGTGTTAACACATAAGCTACTTTTCATCCCGCGAAAATCCATGGTTCCCGTGGGATTAGTTAAAAACCAAAATTCACGCGGAAAAAAATCTTCACGCCGCAAGTCAAGACCGGTTTGGCTGAAATTCGGAATGGAGATAGATGATAACCTGGGTTAATAAAAAGGCTACTTTTCATTCCGGAAAAATCCATGGTTTTTGCGGGAAAACTGAAAAATTGATATTCACGCGCGAAAAATACTACTTTACGCTGCACTTACTGACCTGATATGACTGAAATTCGGAAAAGAGATAGATTTTATCCTGGATTAATACATAGGCTACTTTTCATCCCGGCAAATTTCATGGTATATCAAAGAAGATACTGACTCACTCACTCACTGACATATCAACGCACAGCCCAAACTACTGCGTCTAGAGACTTCAAATTTGGCACACAGGTCCCTTATGAGGTCTAAAGGTGCCTTAAGAAAGGTTTTCCCAAAATCCCCCCCCTAAAGGAGTGAAACGGGGCTCCAAAGTTCGTATTTTATCAAGCTTCGATACTCCTTCACGCCGCAACTACTGAACCGATATGGCTGAAATTTGGAATGGCGATATATTGCATTTTGGGTTAACACATAAGCTACTTTGCATCCCGGGAAAATCCATGGTTCCCGTGGGATAAGATAAAAACCGAAATTCACGCGGAAAAAAATCTTCACGCCGCAAGTACAAGACGGATTTGGCTGAAATTTGGAATGGAGATAGATGATATCCTGGGTTAATAAAAAAAGCTACTTTTAATCCCGGAAAAATCCATGGTTTTCGCGGGAAAACTGAAAAATTGATATTCACGCGCGAAAAATACTACTTTACGCTGCACTTACTGACCTGATACGACTGAAATTCGGAAAAGAGATAGATTTTATTCTGGATTAATGTAAAGGCTACTTTTCATCCCGGAAAATTTCATGGTATATCAAAGAAGATACTGACTCAATATCAACGCACAGCCCAAACTACTGGGTCTAGAGACTTCAAATTTGGCACACAGGTTCCTTATGAGGTCTAAGGGTGCCCTAAGAAAGGATTTCTCAAAATACTCTCCATAAAGGGGTGAAACGGGGCTCCAAAGTTCGTATTTTATCAAGCTTCGATACTCCTTCACGCCGCAACTACTGAACCGATTTGGCTCAAATTTGGAATGGCGATATATTGCATCTCGGGTTAACACATAAGCTACTTTTCATCCCGGGAAAATCCATAGTTCCCGTGGGATTAGTTAAAAACCAAAATTCACGCGGAAAAAAATCTTCACGCCGCAAGTACAAGACGGATTTGTCTGAAATTTGGAATGGAGATAGATGATATCCTGGGTTATTAAAAAGGCTACTTTTTATCCCGGAAAAATCCGTGGTTTTCGCGGAAAACTGAAAAATTGATATTCACGCGCGAAAAATACTGCTTTACGCTGCACTTACTGATCTGATATGACTGAAATTCGGAAAGGAGATAGATTTTATCCTGGATTAATACATAAGCTACTTTTCATCCCGGAAAATTTCATGGTTTCCATGATAATAGTGATAGATAATATGCCTTCATGCCGTAATTACTGAACTGATTTGGAATAGAGATTTATATCCTGGATTAATACTTAGGCTACTTTTTATCCCGTAAAAATCCATGGTTCCTTCGGGAACAGCGAAAAACAGATATTCACGCGGGAAAAATATTCCTTCACGCCGTAATTGCTGAACTGATTTGGCTGAAAATTAGAATACAGAGGGCTATTTTTTATCCCGGGAAAATCAATGGTTATTTCTCCCGCGTGAATATTTTTTTTTCACTATTCCAGCGGGCGAAATACTCATTCACGCTGCAACTATTGAAAATTTTTGGCTGAAAGTTAAAATGAAAGGAAAAATCGATGGTTCCCGTGAGAATAGGGAAAACTAAAATTTACGCGGGCGAAGCCGCGGGTATCTGCTAGTATTTTCATAAGTTATAACTAAATAACCATTTGATATAAAAATGTAGGCCACGCAAACAATCTACAACTGTTACTTCATATTATTTTTTATCAGCGTACGTGTAGGTGGGTACAATAAATAAACGTTTTATAATGAACTTTACGTAATAAATAACAACAGTATCGATAAGCTCAAGGAAACATGAGGGTGACCCTAGTGATACCGCCGTCTCAATGAAGCTTTAATAATGATAACACGTCATTTGTTTTACGCAGAAATCTCTAGAGTAAGTTCCCGATTTCGCTTGCTTTTAAAACTACAGGGGGATTCTCTTAATTAAAATTGTACATCGTCCAAACATCGCTGGTGACCTATACTTTGATTCACGAGGTTACATGTGGTAATGCTGTTGAGAGATCAATGGTTTTTTCCCACTGCGAAAATGCCCAACGCGCCTGAAGTTTTCACTTCAAAAATTGAGAAAAGCATCTACCATAAGAATATCAAAGAATATTAGACATATACGGACCCAACCCAAAAATGTTTGTTTTGACACCAACGGCGGCAATAGTAAGCCGGCCGCAGTATTGTCTATGGACTGCGGTCCACGCCACAAATCACTACACTTGTCCGCACGCCCGTTTTCACAGGCATGGTTTCTGCCATATAGTGGCGTAGGTATTAGCGGAAATTTTGACAGATGGCGCTACTTTTTTCGTGAATGAAGAAAGTTTCCGTAAAATGTGCGATGGGCTCATCCGTCATATCGGCGTCAAGAATCCTGTTCTACCAGTTTTCGAAGTCCTGTAATAATTCTGGGTTCCATTTACAGGATATACTTTGGTGATTGTGCTCAGGAACTTCATATCCTTGTACCTCCTTCACCTTTCTATCATAGGACTGCAAGACGCCGAGAGCGGTGGCATCCTTATGTGGTGGTTAAACTCGCACGAAACGTTTTTCTTCCATGTTTCGGATACGAACCGCTAAGGTGTGGAACGCCCTTCCAGCCTTCGTGTTTCCAGCCACAAGAGAAGAGTGAATAAGAAGGCATTTTCTAGGCAAGCGCGCTCCAACCTAGACCTCATCATTGCTTTCCATCAGGCATGATTGTCGTCAAGCGCAAGCCTATCTTCAATAAAAAAAAAAAGTTTAGTAGAATACGTCTGGAATACAGATTCCGTAAGGCAAGTCTCTGCACAGAGCCACATTAAACGCGTCGACTGAAGCTTGTATCCTGAAATAATCTGTATTATAACGCACATGTGTGTAACACTATACGTAGACTTGCGCAAGAGTGGAACGCGGCGCGGGTCCATAATCCATTGTGTTCTGAAAAAGAAATTACTTACTGACTGTGTGCTGATTCAGCTGGCTGATTCCGAGTTTTTTAAAATATGTTTACTTACTCGATCGTGAGAGAGTTAACGCCGATTTGTATGGGATTGGAGTAGTTTACAAATTGTGCCAATAGATGTCGCTACAACAATACTATACAAATTCGCGTTTACGCTCTCACTGTCGAATAGGTAAGAAACTCGGAAGCACACTGATATTGTATTAACGCTGAGGTCAAATAACTGGACATGATAATATATTGGCTTGAAATTTGGCTTACAAACAGATACAATGACGTTCGCGAGTTTATATGGAGAAGGAGTGCAGAACAACTGTTGTCGCGATCACTATACTGTTTCCATTAGTTCATTTTCTCTTTGACACATGAAATCACATGAAACAGATATAGCAATAGCGAGGGACCAGAAAAACACCTCTAAAAAAATATGGCAAAGAGAAAATAAACGATTGGAAAGAGTATATTAGTTAAACTGAAAACTAACAGTGGCCATTCGAGAATGCCCACAGATGTGAAAACTTTTACATACACAGGTGTCCGTGGTTTTGTTTCATCTCAAACAGAGGTGTCGGTAACGGTAACACTGTCGCAAGTTCAATGGTTTTTCCCAAGTTTTCACATCAAATATGTAAGTAGGCTTTGAGGTTTTTTAATTAGACAATTTGAATTACAGTATTGCAGGTCTGGGTTGTCACCATCGATATGAAACCGAGGATGAGCTACATATAAACATTTCACGTAAACATTTTTCATACAAGCAAATAGTAGCGCCATCTGACAAAATTACTAAGAACTAACTATTTAGTGTAGGGCAAAGTACATGGTGGCTTTACTGGTGTCATATCAAATATTTTTAACACCAGTCACGATTATCACTACGATGCAATGGAACCGTGCCTCAAGTACTTACAGGAATTATGAACAGACGAAATAGGTCATACCGTCGCGAACTTTATGCGATCATTCGTCATCGTCTCACGTTTTATAGTTATTTGTGTAACAAGGGGACAAAGTGAAATTTTGTTCCTCGAGGGCAACGAATCCAAGGAAGCAAAGGATTCTAAATTAAAAATTTTAATCTTGAATATTCTAACAATGGAAGGATTCAATATACGAACAAAATATTTTAGCTCCTAATAGATATTTTTCTTCATCGCCTAGAGAGCTGAACTAGGAAAGAACTTATGACAAACGAACGAGGAGTAGGCAAAGACCATTAAAAAAAATTGAACTGTGCTCCCGCTGTGCTCTGAAGCTCTTCGTTTTTTGAATTGGTATGATGAAACATAAAACTAGAGTAGTGAGACACGAACGTGGACCAATCGGAAGAAAGAAAGCGCAAACTACCATGAGAACAAATTTAATTTTGCTCCCGCTCTGATTTGAAGCTTTTCGTTTTATGAATTTGTATGATGAAACAATATAAAATATTACTTGTAACGGGACATTCGTATACACACATAGGTCGTATTTTTTCTAGTATGGTTTGATCATAACATTGTTATCTAAGATCTTGAAAAATAAAAATTTACCTCAGAAATAGGACGCAAACAAACAAGATAAGCCATTTTTTCAATATGAACTAACATCAACAAAATAATCTTTGAAATTCCAATTGTGACAGCCTCGTAAATTCTCCTTTTGTTCAGACCGGACGCCCTTATCTTGTTTTGAAGCAAAAAAAGAGTTCCGCACTGAAATTGTGTAGACCATAAAAGCAGAAAATATCTTCGATCGATATGGTCGATCGCCATACGGGGCACCTCTGTATAACAGCATTCATGCTTGAATGACTAAATACAAAAAAGGGACTAAAATTAGGGTTTGTAAAATTTCTTGATTTTCAGGACAAAATATAGGGAAATAGCTGTTGTCTAGAAATCCAAAAGGAGCCTACTGGGTTTATCATTTAGCTGAGATAAGGAATTCCCCGTTTCACCTCGTTTCAGAGTTGTTTTCCTAAAAGAGAAGAAAAAATTTCACTTACGGAACCCTCGTGGACGCGGCGGTTCTAACTTGGCCAATTATTTTTTCTTTCGTCAAGCGACGGCTATAAGAGTTAACGCGGGAACCATTCGGTATTATTTCGACTCAGTCATTCAAAGAGCGAGTACTTCTCGTTAGACCAGTCGCTCGTCTTAATTTTTTGTAATCCAGAAATCTGGAAGATGGGGGTTTGACTCCTTGAGAAGCGGTACGCGAGCTGCACGAGGCCGGCGATGCAACTGGCATAGTTCAACCACTAGTTTGGCGGGAAATTTGGGAGTGCCATTTTTATGGTAAGCATTTTCTATTCCTTCATGTCGCTTGGGTATGCCGGGGCACCGGGGGCAGCCAGCGTTTTGTACGGGTTTTATTTGTCGTATTTCTCTAAATTCCAGGTCGGGAAGTAAAGAAAAGGTTATTTCTTGTGGTTTTGAAATCCTGGATGGGTTAATCCTATCGGGATAGACATCGACAGCGTTTCGTGAGAAGGCTAACCTCGGGGTTCTGCGAGAAATCATCCGGCGCCTGTCGCCGCTGTCGCACCGCCAGCTGCGGCGGCCGCACGACACATTTTCGCTCCGCTTCGTGGTTTCGGTCGCGGCTGCGGGCTGAGACACTTCGCTCGGCGCGTCATCACGCAACGTTTCCCGTAGGATAAACATGACCGGAGGTACCATCCTTGTTTATTTACGGTTGTAGAACCATTTAGAACAATATTTTTGATACTGGTATAGACCGATAAAATTTTATTTACGGCTTGGTACAGCCAGAGATAACCTTAGGCTATGATCGCTATTTGCGACAATACGTGGTTAGAATAATAATTCTGTGAACCTACGGCTCCATCGATTGAGCATGTGTAATTATTAAATAAGATATATACATTTATAATAACAGATAGTTAGTAGGTATGTTAGCCAATTATTTAAGTTAAATTTTCTTGTCTTTTAGCTTATAGTAAAGATTTCTTTGTGTATATTGTTTCTCTTTCGTATTTGAATTACTATTATAATTGTAGATTAATTTCTGTGTTTCATTCCACTCCAATTCCACGTATAGGTAGGTAAATTCTCTGTGACGGGCATAAAACACCTTAGCCGGGGAGATTTTAGTATATTGCGTTCGCCCAGTTTTATGCCACGTTACATACTTACTAAAATTTTCGTGTTTGTGTTTACAATTTTTATTACCAAACTCCTCCGAAACGGCTCGAATTTCGATGTATTGTTATTAAATTTTCTGTGTATGCTCGGCACGTCTGAGAGGAGGTCGTAAGCTACTTTTGATATACTGTCTTATTTTGATTCATGGCAAAACAAAGTTTGCTGGGTCAGCTGGTTAATATCTAATACGGGACATTTTACACATCGCAATCTAGCCCCAAAGTAAGCGATAGCTTGTGTTATGGGTACTAGATAGATGGGTACTTGATAAACACTAATATACATAAATACATACATACTAATATACATAAATACAATATATTGAAAAACACCCAGACACTGGAAAACATTCGTGCTCGTCACACAAACATTTACCAGTAGTGGGAATCGAACCCACGACCTCCGGCGCAGACAGCAGGTTCGCTACCGTTACGCCATTCGGTCCTCAACTAATCGTCTAATGAAACTGGAATACTGAAGAAAACTAAGGTAATGAAATCCAATGCGTCTTGTGTATTATTTTTTGGTTATAATTATCACTATCTCAGAAAATCGACAGCTTTTACCACTTAACTCTAAAACAGGCCAAGTTCACAAGTTCTAGGTAAACTTACATAATAAACTTTGTACGTTATTAGTTCAAACACTCTAACAATGGTTTCGTTCACGTTATATCGACACGTTATGATATACAAGCTCTGTTTACACGATCCACACGTCTGGTAGTTGATCATGAAATTTATTTTAAGCCCTCTTGTATTCATAGCTGTTATTATAATTCATCATTAATTCAAGACATTATGGATCGAAGCAGGTGTAGGTTAACGGCGTAGACGGCGTATTTTTGACGTGACAACGTCTTATAAATCGATAGAGCCGGTTGCACGCACGAAAAAACATGACTCATCCGGCGTTACCGGCGTTACCTCGCTCATGCGGCGTTACCTCGCGAGCGCGGAACGAGCGACAAAGAAGACGTTGTCACGTTCAACTATCGTCAGTAAACCGACTTTACAGGCAACCAATTTTTTAACGTGACAACGTCTTATAAATCGATAGAGCCGGTTGCACGCACGAAAAAACATGACTCATCCGGCGTTACCTCGCTCATGTGGCGTTACCGGCGCTACCTCACGAGCGCGGAACGAGCGACGAAGAAAACGTTGTCACGTTCAACTATCGTCAGTAAACCGACTTTACAGGCAACCAATTTTTTTTCTTTTTAATCTCTACAAGTTATCTAGTACTTGACTGCGATCTCACCTGATGGTAAGTGATAATGCAGCCTAAGATGTTATCATACTAACTTGGAACTTGGAAGGGTAAGTAAATTTGCCCCAACGGTTTCTACAAGCATCGCACTGGAACGCTAAATCGCTTGGCGGTGCGTCTTTGCTGGTAGGGTGGTAACATAGCCACGGCCTAAGCCTCCCACCAGACCAGACCAGAGCCAATTTAGAAATTATATAATTCCAAATCGAACCCGCGACCTCCCTCTCGAATCCGAGCGCGCGCCTCTGCGCCAGGGAGGTCTTCAAAATTCGTATTTAAGCAATTTTTAAGGACCTGCAGTTTAAAAACTATAAAGACAATTACTTTCAAATGTAAACGTCATGTATTTTGGGTCTTTATGATTTTTAATTTATTATTATTTGATTGAAACTGCAAGTACATACTGATATTTTTTTTAACTATATAGGCTAGCGCTTGACTGTGATCACACCTGATGGAAAGTGATGATATAGTCTAAAATGAAACGTGCTTGCCTAGGAGATGCATATTCACTCTGGATTTGAAGGCACCGGTGCCTGGGAGGGTATTCCAGGCCTTTGCAGTGCGTATCAGGAACGAGGAATCAAACCGCTTCGTACGCGGTATCAATTTTCCTACTAAATAGTTCGTTGAGCTAAAAACAGGCATGTTAGAGGAATTCTTATTCAGCGTAGATCCCAAACAGTTAGATCACGTTTATAAGATCAACATGGCGAGTTGCCAACTGCCAACTCCCAAGGCTTGTATATCAGTTGCTTGCTAATCAGCGATCTACCAAACAAAACGACTGTCCTGCTAAATATGAAAGACGGCAGCCTAAGATATTTTGAGAACGATCAAATGCGTTTTCATTGATTTCAAGACTTGATTCATAAACGTATGAGCATTCACTGAATTTATTTTTGTCTCTTACGAATACGTTTGGTGCGTGCGACATGCAGCGTTGCGAAAGAATATAACAGAAAAACGAAGTATTAACTACTTACTAAAAAACTAAGACAGTTATAAAAAATCCGTGCTGAGCGTTTCTTATCAACACATACAATTACATGCACTGTAGTTTACCTTAGGTAAAAATGAGAAAAATAGAGATTTTGGAGCAACTTTTGAGAGAAGTTTCTGTCGAGAAAATTTTATCCAATCGTGTTTCTCGTTCTAAGCGATTTTAGATTAAAGAACCAAAATACATGACGTTTAAATTGACAGTCTGTATAGGTTTTAAACTGCACGGCACTAAAAATCGCTTAAATATGTCATCTACGCCGTTAATAATGTAGAAACTTAAGTATAAGATAATATATTTGAATTTGTAGCTGTTAGAATACTAATAATTTGAAATGTTAGGTAGATACCTACTGTTATAATTTGGTATGGGATCATAAAAATGGTTTAAAAAAATTTCACATAATTATGCAGTGAATTAAAAATTTAAATTAGGTAGCACTATTTACAGAGTAAAGACTAAACTCCTTGGCCTTCGATACAAAGTTATTCAAAGATATATTTCATAGAGTTAAATATAAAATAGTAACGTACTTTATTGATTCAAGTGGTAACCGAATAAGAAATGCATTCTGGCTCTTCATACTTATTTGAACGGTTATCTTTCTTATTAATTACAAACTCAAGTGTATAAATTATATCAACTAATTTAAGGTTTCTTTTCTAACCAAATATTTTTTTATAGGAAATGTTACTTAAGTACTGTAAAATTTAGCACTAACTTATTTAAATGTTAATTACAGTACTAGTCGTTTCTGCAGCTTAGAATGATGCCAAAAATTCTTACTGTATTTCTGCGTTGAACAGCCAGGCCAATTCGTTACTTAAAACATGAGCCGTAATCACTAGACGTTACAATGGCAAAATATGAAAAAAAAAACGTTTTTACTTTTTGAACTTGCATAATCAAGCTAAAATGCTATTTTTAAACGAAAAGTAAATGATCCCATACAAAAAACCGTCTTTTGCAACTAAGACATAGTATTCTTACTAACCTACTAACGGACAACATTAAAAAAAGCAGGAAAAGTACAACGTGCAAGCATGTAGTAACAAGTTTTTGTAAAGAACAATTATCATAGAGAAATTAACCGACTGCCAAGAAAGGAAAGACGTGTTCGGACTTTCAATGGCAATTACTAAATAAAAATGCCATGCGAGCTTAGCTTTATAAGGGTAGATCGTGATGTTCTATTAGGAATTGTGTCAGTTATAGTGATGCGATAGTGTCGATGTTGAAAGTTATCGATGATATTTTTTTTCTTATTTTTGAAAAGGTTTTTCAGTGCTATAAACAAATCAATGATTAAATAAAAATTATTCTCGTAAACAGTAGCTTTTTAAATCTAAATAAAATAAAAACAATAATAGACAAAAGTACTCGCACATAAATGACACAAGCATCATTATAAGAAAACTAAATCTTGTTACTCCAGTTTGTCCAATAAGACAACTTAGAAAATCTTCCATTATAAGAATAAGTCCAATTAGAATTTTCTGAGACATCCTTACATACCGAGTTTAATAAAATTTCTTCTTTGTAACTGACAGACGTCAGATTAGAGTTAGTTAGACATATAATTGGCAGACTTTAAACCTGCGATTTAAAGGAGTTTGGTTCTAAACTTGCTTAAAATTCAAAACAGTGCTTTAGATATGCATCTATATTGAAAGTCCTTCATTCAATTGTCAATTAAAATTATCTTTTAGAAAGTTTATGTACTTTTACTTGGCCATCGACTGTTTTATCTATGTTAGGGCACAACTAGCGCTATGAACGCTACATATCACTGGAAAAATCGTTAGGCTATCATACATTAATTTATTTTCCTACGGTATCCATTGTACAATCACCATCTAAATAGAGACCATTTTGGTGTTGTTTAACATGTCAACACTGTCGATTAATTCAATGATAATTCATTGATAAATCAAATAAAAATCAAGACGAAACGTATTATTTCAAGTAAGTCCAACTAATAGACATTTTTGAAATATCAGACTCTATTCCGCTACGTTTGGAAAGCAGTTTTGCACTGCGAAGAATGGAAAAAATCGAGTTCTTAAAAATCATGTTTTCTCCATAGGATTTACGTAAATAATTTTAGCGTGATTATCATACCCTCCATTATGTTCAAACGTGAAAAACTATCGATAGGTAACCTATCGATAACTCTGTGGTCACACAACACTAGTCATGAATCAAAGGTAAAAGCAGATCTACCATAGAAGGCTGGCGTTGTGTGACAGACAGACATAATCGGAAGTTTTATATAGACGCTTAGTTTTGGCTTGAACTTTCTCTATTCTATTGATTCACGGTTTTCACTTTGTTTTAGCTAATATGAGTTGTTCAGTTTTATGGTAAGAGTCAAATCGTGATACCTTGAGGTCATTTTTCCGAAATAAATAAGCTTAATAACTTAAGCTGCTTTACCTTCTATGGTAACATGGTATGGTGATATGGTTGATGGCTTTATGGTATTATATTTATGGTTAGAATTAAAAACCAAAATCAAAATTCGTTCACATAGGATTAACAAGGAGTGCAGAAATTAAAAACTAAACAACGGTCGAGCATTCGGCTAAGAGTGAACGAAGGGTTCATTGAAAAGAAACAGACGTTATAGTAGTGTTATTATCTCGCTGCAGACTCGGTCATAAAGTGAGGTCGGTCGGAGTGTTTCGCTATTGTTGTTCTTTGCTGAGTTGTGCATTACTGCAGAACAACAAAAGCGAAACACTCGAATGATTTATGACCGAGTCTGCAGCGAGATAATAACACTACTATAGTTTGCATTGTTTTGATACAATCCGTTACCTGAAAATACTCTGTATCTGTAACACACAAAACTCGTACTCCACTCTCGAAGTACATTTCGTCCCGACACCGGTAGATACTCAGGAGATGTTGACTTCACAATGACTTCAGTTTTTACTTATGTAAACCCACAATAATGTTACAGGATACACTTTGGTGAGTGTACTCAGGAACAACATAACCTTGTGCTTCCTTCACCTTTCTACCATAGGACCGCAAGACACCGAGAGCGGTGGCATCCTTATGTGGTTGACGTTCAACAAACTCGAACGAAACGTTTTTCTTCCACGTTTCTTATACGAACCGCTAAGGTGTGGAACGCCCTTCCAGCCTCCGTGTTCCCAGCCAAGTATAATCTGGGTGCCTTCAAGAGAAGAGTCTTCTTTTTTGTGCCCTTTTTCCCACGTTATGTGGGATTGGCATAACATGTCTTCTTCTTCCATTCGCTCCTATCAGCCGTCAACTCGCAATCCACTCCTTTCACACGCATATCTTCTTTCACGCAATCCATCCATCTCTTCTTCGGTCTTCCACTAGGTACTTGTTCGTCCCTGCACATGTTTATCGTTCTTTTAGTGACATGACTTTCATCCCTCCGCATAACATGTCCATACCACGCTAACCTTATACTCCTCATCTTTTCTGTTATTGGCGCAACTTTCAAACTTCCCCTTATGTACTCGTTCCTTATCCTATCCATTCTCGTCACACCACACATCCATCTCAACATTCGCATTTCGGTCGCATGCACTCTTCTTTCATCTGTCCCTTTTACCGCCCAACACTCTGATCCATACAACACGACAGGTCTGACGACCGTCTTATAAATTTTCCCCGCATAATATGACACCTGACACCTGACTTCAGGAGAAGAGTGAAAAGGCATTATCAAGGCAAGCGCGCTCCACCCTAGACCTCATCATTGCTTTCCATCAGGCATGATTGTGTATCTACAATAAAAAGAAAACAATAATGTGTAGTCTGTACATACTACAAACCCTAGCTCAAACCTTTGCCCAAACTATTAACCTTAATCGAACAGTGGCTGACTTTAAAAATAAAGCGATAAATCATGCAGCACTCATAATAATCAAGCATTACACAATCTAGCCCTCTCAGAGCAGGCACGCGTCTGTAACTCGAGACGCCCTCAATGGGCCCTTTCATTGCGTTTGCGCAGTTGTGCTTGGGCCCTTACACGCTTAATATATGCTTAGTATGTATAGGAATCTGTAGGAATTTCCTTAGTTCTTTTCGGTGAAAACCTACCTTCCAAACTCGGCGATGGAGTTTTAACTTTTCACAACAGCCTTTTTTTTTTCAGGGCATAACACATATCGCAATCTATCGCCCCAAAGTTACTTGTCTTAAGAGTACTAAATAAGTGATAAATATACATAATACTTGCTGAACCGGCAATCGTTGTTTTGCCATTATAGGGATATAAAAAATAGCTTAGGATCCACTCTCAGACCTACCGAATATATACACAGAAAATTTAAAAACAATCGGTCAAGCCCTTTCGGGGAGTTTGGTAACAAATATCGTTAAGAGAATTTTATATATTGAAAAAATACGTAGACAACTAGAAAACACTCTGCTCATCACACAAACATTTTCCAGTTGTAGATAGATATTGAACCCACGACCTCCGACGCAGACTGCAGGATCGCTACCGCTACGCCATTCGGTCGTCATTAAATAAGGCCTATGTAAAAATGACGATTATCAACACAGTTTTCATTTTCACCTGTTTCCAAGTCCTGGGACGTTTTCACTTTTTACCCATCTCGAAAATGACAAACGCGCAAAAGAAATTTTCACTTCAAAAATGTATGTAATGTAAAGTGATAAACATTTGTGTATATTACGAATGTACGTACAACGGAACGGGCTTCCTGTAACCCGGTTACGTTTTTACAACCCGGCCTATTCCCGTACCGTACCGTCTCTCGTCACGTTTAAATTCGGCTCGTAATCCGTATTATACAATGTACGATTCATGCGTTAAACACGCTTTTAACTGTTGCGTGATGCATCTGCGATACAGTGTTGTGAAACTTTTATACAGTCATCTTGCTTTCTGCACCTGCCTCCTAGTATGGGCTGGGGATAAAAATGTTTTCACTTGATTGGTACTGGTGGTAGGACTCTTCTTGCAGAGTCCCGAGATATCTGGACAAAATGAAACTTAAAAACTGATGTATCAGGGTGATGCGTTTAGTGCAGTGTGTCGTATGTTATTTTAATGCAAAATAGTGAGAAGCAATGCAATTGACATGGGCAGGCAGCACATAAGAGGATTTATTGAATTTATTTTCCTTTTTCTCACTCTCGCGGATACGTTGGTAGGTGCGACATGCAGCGTCGTGGAAGAATATAACAGAAAAACGACCTTTTAACTCATTACTCAAAAAGTAAGCCAGTTATCAAAAATCTATTTCTAAGCGTTTTTGGGTATTATTATTACCACACACATAAAAATAAAAACTATAATTACATCCACTGTAGTTTCCGATAAATAATACAAAAACTGAGATTTTGGAGCAACTTTTGGGAGAACTTTCTATCGAGAAAATTTTATCCAATCGTGATTTTGCTTTTTAGTGATTTTAGATTAAAGACCATATACATGACGTTTAAATTTTAAAGTAATTTATAGTTTTTTACTCAGATCACTCTGTGTGACGTGAGGTTTTTTGATAAAACTTCATGCAAAATCGCTTAAATACGGCTTCTACGCGTTTATTAGAAACGTTTTGCTCATCTCATCATATTTCCAAGAAAAAAATTTCTCTAACAGGGTATAAAAAATTTTGTACCAGCTCCGCCAAACTGTGAAAAGAGAGGTCTTTTTGTTTATTTCATCCACCAATCGATCACCAATTTCAATAAGTTTTAGGCATCCAGAGTGTATACAACTGTATGAGGGAAAAATATTTTATCCTCTGCCGGTGGAGACATACAGAAATAATACGAAGAGATAGACAGGGGGACTACCCAAAAGAGCAACAAAAAGTTACAAATATTCTTCAGATTTATCGAAGACAGATTAAAAATACCAGAGTCACAGACAAAAAACAGCAGTGTCTATTCCTAGGATACGATGTCCGTGTTGGAGTTATGCCAGCACAAACAGACCTATATCCGTTTATATACGTATCTACTATCTAGTTATCTACCTATCTAGGCGATTTTTTTTTTTTTTTTTTTTACCCACAGGAAATGCCTGACGCATACCCCTCCGTCAGGGGACACGGAGGGGTTATGTGGGGCTTGCACCCACTAAAACCTGTGCTTTGCCACGACGGACCTCGTTGGCGGGAGTACGGGATTCACTTGCGTATTCACCGCGCTCCCGCCAGGCCTCGACCCGCCACCGAAGCGGCAGGTCCCGCCGCTGCTGCCGGCAGCCTGGCCGCTGCCGACCCTCCTGGGAGGCGCGTCCCGAACAGGTCGCGCCGCCACCTCGGCCTGTCGGTGGAATTCGGGTGACGGACGCCAGAACCCCTTACGTACGTCACCCGCAGGCCGGCACCGGTCGCCGAAGGAAGGTGTTCGCACCCCAGCAACCGGCGCGTCTCCTGCGAGAGGGATATGCCGCCGTAAGTATCCCTCTCGACGAGCGTTCCCGCCCACTTCGGTGATTTTTTTACGAGGTTGTCTTCCTCGTAGTGCCCCGAAGGGACTTGTGGGCGTTTCCGCCCCCGCCTGTAATTTTTTAATGAGGTTTTCTTCCTCCTCCGGGGTTGGTGCGTTCCGACACTGTGCCCTCTGCTGGGACTCAGAGGGACACGCGAAGAAACGTCACCTATCCGCCGGGCCAAGCTATTCGCCGTCGGTTATCAACCGACGTTACCAGGGAGCACCGGCCCGTGCGCTACAGAAGGGCACCGTAGCACTCGGGCACTCGTGGAGGTTGCTTGGCGGAGCCCCCCACCTATCTAGGCGATACGAATGAGTTAGATAATAATGAAATAATTTGTAATAGTCTGTTTTTTGGCCACCCATATATGTATATTTCAGAATGAATTATTTTAGGATTCGGATTTTGGGCATAAAATTGCCAGGCTTCACACACCTTGCATAAAACTCTTAAGTTTTTCGAAAATTTGTACAAATGGATTAAAGTTAAACAAAAGTTTGAGGTGTTCAAAAATGTCATTGTTATAATACAAGATTTCTTATAAAGTATTAAAAATTATAACATATTTTTAAGATATTATCTCGTGAGGAGATGGAAGCATATTTCTATCATTCCAAGAATCTGGGAATCGAATAGCGGACTCGCCGAAGTATTAACCATTAAGCCATTATTATTATTATGCCTACATTACTTTTAAGGAGTAAAGATCTTATAATAAATCAAATCATGATTCAAAATCTAATAAGATTTATGCTCTAATAATTTAAAAGCTGTCTAAAAAGATAAATCTGTTCACTTCGAGTTATTTTTCTTCCAATCTTTAGTGTTAGAAAAACTCCAATAAATCCAGATCTGTATTTAAGAATCAATTCTGTGTATGTACAGTTCAAAGTAATTTGGTCGTACATCCGTCCTATTTACCAAATCGAATGAGTGTTAAAAAAGGGAAATTGGGTTTTTAGGATGAAATCTGTGTGCATTGGAAATGGGTCGTTACGAATCGGTTCGTTTTGGTTAAAATTGTAGTGTACTGATGTAATTTGGATGATTTTAGGTTTACTTCTGTGTTGGAAGACATTGATCCATGTTACGTTGGGAGACCAAACTTTAGCTAGCCACCCACCCTTATGCAGTCATCCACTCCGACAGTAAAAAAATGTCAAAATAGAAACAGTCCTATCCATCTGCAATGAAAGCATTTTTAAAGTAGTGTTATTATCTCGCTGCAGACTCAGTCATAAATCATTCGTGTGTTTCGCTTTTGTTGTTCTGCAGTATCTAATGCACAACTCAACAAAGAACAACAAAAACGAACCACTCGAATGATTTATGACCTAGTCTGCAGCGAGATAATAACACTATAGGAGAGATAGCAATTCGTTTATGATTAGGGTCACTGAATTTGAATTTACTCATATTACTACATTACAGGAAATTAGCTTTGCTGTTTTAAATACAAACGAAGTCATCAACATTCAATAAATTGACGTTTTACATTTCACACTAGTGTTTTAAGAGGGTCTTACATCATGTCGTACGCCCACTAGATAGATTTAACTTGGCGTTTGTGTCGAAATGTATTTCTCACACCTTTGTCCCTTGTTTAATGGGTGATGGCCATTTGCGAAATCGAGGTACATAATGATGTACCTTTGCAGTACCTATTATTAACTTACTAGTTAAATATTGGTTGAAATTCTATTCTATAATTTTTTTACGACTTTTGTCTCACATAGGCTAGGCGGATATTTTTTACATAGACTACTTTACTATGGACCCGGCACTCAATAGACTTCAGTGTTACCTATTTTCGTAAAGAAATTCAATCCTTTAAGATGGTAAATATTCCATTAACATGAAAACCTTACAAGCTGGAGACTTTTGCCCAATTTGTATCTTAACGGCGTAGAAGCCGTATTTAAGCAATTTTGAATGAAGTTTTATTCAAAAACTATAAAGACTAATCAAAAATACACGTCATGTACTTTGGGTCTTTAATCTAAAATCGCTTAGAAGCAGAAACACGATTGAATAAAATTTTCTCGATAGAAAGTTCTCCCAAAAGTTTCTCCAAAATCTCAGTTTTTATACTTTTTATTGGAAACTACATTGGATGTAATTGTAATTTTTGTTTTAAAGTGTCGGTAATAATAATGTCCAAAAACGCTTAGAAACCGATTTTTGATAACTGGCTTAGTTTTTGAGTAATTAGGTAAAAGGTCGTTTGTCTATTATATTCTTCCGCAACGCTACATGTCGCACCTACCAACGTATCCGTGAGAGTGAGAAAGACAAAAATAAATTCAATAAATCCCCTGAATCTCTTTCCATTCGTTTATCTTCTCTTTGACACATGAAACAGATATAGCAATAGCGAGGGACCAGAAAGAGACCACGTTACCTTTATCTCTCTCTGGTCCCTCGCTATTGCAATATCATATCTGTTTCATGAGTCAAAGAGAAATTAAACGAATGGAAAAAGTATAATGAGTGACATGAATAAAGTCGGGTATAAACAGAATCTACTTAATCTTGTAAAAGCTAGTCAAAACTGAACAGCCTCCACGAGTTTACGCTCACACGTTGAAAGAAAAACATAGTGGAGGGTCGTTCATTTCTGAATTAGACGATCTCTACCACTGTACCTGTAGTCTGTAGTACTACATTGCTTATATTATAGGCGTCCATAGTAGTGTTATTATCACGCTGCAGACTCGGTCATAAATCATTCGAGTGTTTCGCTTTTGTTGTTCTACAGTAATGCACAACTCAACAAAGAACAACAAAAGCGAAACACTCGAATGATTTATGACCGAGTCTGCAGCGAGATAATAACACTACCTACTATAATTAATTAATTACAAGCTGTCCCTTCCATGCAGTCGTGCCTTCCCAAGCATTGTAAAACGTAGGGCCGTTCCTACGTAACCGTTACATTGTGAATAATAAATACGTAGAATAAGAGGCGATGGATGTTCAAGCCCTGGGAGGTCTACCTAGTCATTAATATTATGTTACATAAATAGACAAAAACCCTGGGCAGGGCGGAAGGCGCGAAAAAATGTCGCCAGATTATCGTTGCCAAAAATGCTTGATTTGCTACCAACATTAAAGCGACGTTGTAGTTCGCTCAGCAATTTTGAATTTTGACAGATGGCGTTACTGTTTGCTTGTACGAAAAAGGTTTATGTAAGTTGATCGGATGCCCTATCTGAGTTTTGCTATCAATGGTTACTTAATAACTTTTGCCCGCCATGGATTATTCCGGGATGAAAAGTAGCCTATGTGTTAATCCAGGGTTTAATCTAGCTCGATTTCAGAACCAAATTGGTTTAGTAGTTGCGGCGTGAAGTGGAAACAAACATACACACATACTTACAAAGTTTCGCTTTTTTATACATATTATAATATTGTTATTCCGTGTGGGCAGGGGATAAAAAATTATTGCCCGATTTTGTCCTCTGACATTTGTATTTTTTTTGTAGCAAAGAAAGACAAGCAAGACGCTACGCTTATCGATAACAGGTGCAGTATGTCATAATAATGAGTCATGATTATGACTCAAGACTGCGGTAGGTATATTTATGTGACACGCTTGTCATTCTGAGACATCGGCAGCCATGACATATGACATATTCACGATCGCCACAGAAAGCTCAAATGGAACGAAGAAGACAAATGACATATCCAATCGCTAAATACTGACTATCGTGACTTCCACGCAGACAACTGTCACTCTCATACAGTTTTTTGAAATTGCAGAAATACGAACGGATTTGTAAATTGTTGAAAAAATAATTAAAAATATTCTTTTATTTTTAAGCAGTAAGTATAATGTTAAAAGAAAATATTTGGAAAATTAATCTCTTATAATTATAGAAATTGCCTCTCAGACTATTTAATTCCTCAATGAAACTAAATTAATAATTCATATTTCGTCGTGAATTAAAATGATCCACCGTTTTCGGTGACCCTCGATGCAAACTTCAGTTATAAGCTTTCTTGAGGTCCAACTAAGGGGATTTATTGAATTTATTTTTGTCTTTCTCACTCTCACGGAGATTTGGTAGGTGCGACATGCAGCGTCGCGGAAGAATATAGCAGAAAAACGACATTTTACCTAATTACTCAAAAACTAAGCCAGTTATCAAAAATCTGTTCTAAGCGTTTTAGGATATTATTATCACCAATACATTAAAACAAAAATTACAATTACATCCATTGTAGTTTCCGATTAAACATAGAAAAACTGAGATTTTGGAGCAACTTATGGGAGAACTTTCTATCGAGAAAATTTTATCCAATCGTGTTTCTGCTTCTTAGCGATTTTAGATTAAAGACCCAAAATACATGACATGCAAATTTGAAAGTAATAATTGTCTTCATAGTTTTTGCATAAAACTTCATTCAAAATCACCTAAATACGGCTTGTAGGCCGTTAACATGGACATTGAAGCTTGGACAGATTTCCAAAACCCTGATGGCACAGTAGTTAGACTGCTTAACTTAAAAAGTTAGTAGGTTTAATCCTAATGGCAGTTCTAAATACATTGCAGGAAGAAGGGTAAGTAGGTATATGAGTTCTGAAAAGGATCCAGGTTTGTTGTTCCGAAATGTATTTTTTTACCTCTTGTGTTAGAGAATGTAGTCATTTCTAAGAAGTAATTTTATCTTCTACTTCTATCCTGTAACTATAAGTAATATTTTAGTTATAGGGAAACCTTTGGTAGTAGGAAGACGGTATAGGAATAAATTTATTACTTAATCGCACCAAAAAAGGTAGGACTATTGTAACAATACAATTAGTATTAAAACCTGTAGTCAAGGTTATCTGGTCTTCCTGTCCAATTAAATTAAAACCCTCACAGGAAGCAAAAGTACTCGCGAGTAGAGTTCTTATTAAATTGGTCATAATTCCAATTAAAATTGAGCTCAGTACACATACAAAACGTATTGGGTGATAATCCTTGTTAAACTGGTTTATTCGTCGTTAACCACAAAAGGTGTATCCCTACTTACAATACAATACTATCGCGGTTAGGGGTCAAGGTTTTCTGGTGTACACGTCCACATTTATAAGATCCCCATACAGATATCAAAACATATGGCAGCATAGACCTAGTTAAATTGGATATTTATCACACCAAATAATGTGGAGCTTAGTACACATACAGAGTGTATGAGAGGATAGGCCAAGTTTAACTGGATGTATTTGCTTAGATAACATCTAAAGGTGTGACAGGACTAACTACATTAGCTATTAGTTAGTCATAACAATTATTATGCTAATTAATTAAGCGTCATATTCATAAAAGACTGCGTGTTAGTGGTTGATTACTTTACTTGTATTGCATTGGAATGTTATATTGATTGTTTTTTTTTATTATTATCTATACCTTACCTTACCTTATAATATTCAATTGAAATGGATTCTCGAAGGATAATATAAGATAGAGAGCATTAATAAATTGCTAGGGTACCAAAATAATGTCTTTGCTGCCTAAATAATTATCTATTAAGTATAGATCTTCTAAGAATCTTCGAAAAAAAAAAAATGATTACTTATATTTTGTGTAATTTTATGTGTGAATATTCATTCGGTAGGTCTGAGACTATTTTTATACCCCAAAGTAAGAAATAGGTAATTTATATGGCAAAACAATGTTTGCCGGATCACCTAATAATTTCACAAAACCAAAAAGGTATTTCTAAATCATACGATTCGTTAAAATTCCATTGCAATCCTATCAAAAATTAAAAAAAAAACTGTCGTTATCGTAGCGTTCGATCGAAATTCAAATATTCGAATCTTTAAGGACAGAATTTCTGAACATGCAATAGTGCAGTGACACCTCACAAAAATACCGAAATCGAAAGAAGCCGACTACGGTCTTGCATCTGTAAAATCAATTATTTTAATTGATTCGACAAAAATAAATGGCTTCCTGCGACGGGCGATTGACAGCCCGATTTTGGTGTTTCCCGCCTTGTAAGATAGTTTGGCATCTGTTAAAATCATCAATAAACTATTTTCAACCTAAAGTCAATGAAAATAAGGGAGTTTTCACTCTTTTTCTTCAAAGAGCGATTGACTTTTGGTATTTCCCGCCCTCACGAGACATTATTACCAAATTATTTTGCATCTTAGAAAATCTTGAATATACGATTTTTATTCTTACTGCTATAGAAATAAGATTTAACTATTGAGAAGTATTTGACGAAAATTGTATTTCTCGCCTTTAGTAGAAAGTCCTGTAACCAAATTATTTCGCACCTATGAAAGGCATCTAAAAACTGTTTTAGATCTTATAATTTAAGCAATAAGATTCTTGATTGTCGTAAATTGTGTGAATTAAACGCAAAACGGTTGGTAACATTCGAAGCGTGTGCGACGCATCGACGCCCTTTGTGAGTGATGTAACTAAAAATACGTCTATTTGATCGTATCTATCGATGTCGTTTTAGAATTCTAGCCGCGGATGCTTTTACATTCTTGACGACTTGTCGATTGTGTTACACGCTTTATCGATGTTATAATAATGTATGAATTTGATGGTGTGTTGAATTTTGATATGATTAAAAATGCTACAAAGTGACTGTTTCTGAAGCACTGCTTGTCTAAAATTATTATTATTCTGATAAAATTAAATTAGTATTATTCTGATAAGAGTCTTCTATGCTACCCTAATTATTTCACTTCTCATCAAAAAAATGTTGAAAAACTTCCATGATTGACAAATTTTGTATACCTAGATGAGAAGGCTCTATGGAGGCTCTATGTAGTAATCTGTGGCTCTATGTTATTACTTAAGTACAAATTTTATCTGCTTTAACTTACAATGTTTAGACTAGGTTCTTTTCAGTGTAAAAAAAATTACATGTGTTTTAATAAACATTTTAATTCATTAGGTATATTATGTGAATGATTCATTACATAAGTATTTAAAAATATGTACGTACTAATTTTGTCTGTTTTCAATATAAATCTTGTAAACTCCGGTGTCATTTTTACCACATCTAAGTAAATATGTGTCTCCTAAACTCTTTTTTCTTTTTTTTTGGTTAATCTTTCTGCTCTACTATGTTTTTACAATGGTCTCAAAACAGAATGCCTCCTAATTAAACTCTAAAAGTATGACTTCATTACACGCTTACAACTTTGAGTTAGGTGCTATTAAAAGCCACAGACTATAAATAAATCGACAATAAACACGTCTAAGTCGGTACAACCCTATCAGTTGGGTTAATAACCCCCTCACTAAAACAATATGGGCGCAGGGGAATTTGGTAATTGTTGCCAAGCTACCGGCAAAGCTGGGGCACACCGAGCTTTAATTACTAACTATTTTACTTAAATCACAAACAGGAATGATCGTAATATTATGACCATTATTTTCTATCGGTCTCCACACTAGAAGGAGAAAAACAGGCGATTTTTTTTACTAATGGTTCTATATTATTTATAAAAAGTGAATTTAAAATTTTATAGAGTTTAAAATTTTTATTTAAAAAGAATAGCGATTATTATAACATATTGCGACGCAAAGTACCGCCAAGCGTGGAAGCTTTCCGGTGCGATGCTGGGTAACAGCTGATTAAAGTATATATTACAACTTGGACTGCATTGTCTTTTACCATGGGGTGAGATCGCAGTTAATTATAAAATAAAAACATTTGTGTGTATAACCAGCTCAATTAATTTGAAACAAGAGCGTTCCGACTTCCATTTAATGAATTCGAATTTCGAACCAGTGCAGTGAGGTCTATTTTTTTTTTGTTAACCCAACACCATAGACACGGGTTTTTTTTTCTTTTAATTAGACTCTGGTCGATTAGTTGTCAAAGGCTATTATGGTTATTTATTTAGAAACCTTGTAAAAGAAGAGCTTGATATACATATAGAAGGACATTATTACTATAAGTGTTAGTGTGTAAAGTAATGTATATGTTTGTCACTCCTTCACGCCGTAACCACTAAACCGATTTGGCTGAAATTTGGAATGTAGATAGATTACACCCTGTGTTCGCGCCGTTTGAATTTTCGCGCTCTTGCACCCGGTCTGCAGTTTTGTCTTTGACATAGAGGATACGCGTCCTCTATAAAATTGATTTGACGGTTGTGACGTGTTGACGTCTGTCATTGTTGTAACCTCGAATTTGCATGATTGCCACGCAAAATTGCTCGGGTTTTTTAAATTTATTTGAATCGCTTTGAAAGCCGCGTGAATGTTCGATCTGAAGGTCGATTCCGCGGATTTGTGTGCGGCTCGGTGTATCGCAAGGTGTATTTTGGCGCTAAAAGAGTGAACATTGCATTGAGTGGGTTGATCGTGCCGTGGCGAGCTGAAGAAATTGACGGCGTGTTCGTCGTGCTGCTTCGCTCTGATAGCGGGCTTCGAGGGCTGCGACGCCACGTCAAGGGTCTGAACATCAGAACAGTACACGACACATTACTCACCACACATAAACATTCTCAGTACACTGACCCCGTTTGAACGGCAACGCCAATCCATTGAGGTAAGTCTAATTTGATAGTTGCACGCCGACCTAGCTCCGCCTGTCTAGGCAAGTGCCAAAAACGTTCCTCGCGCCCTTCGAGTTTGCCCTTTGGCTGACGTCGCTTCGGCTGTGGGCCCCCGGGGCCGCGCCAAGGGAGCTGGAATTCGGGGCGCGAACATTTCTGGTAGCAGTAGCGCGGTTGGGCCTCTTTGGTGAATTAGGTAGGCGTTACATAGTGCAATATTAATTGATGATTGATATTTGATTATATATATAATATTAATTGCTATTTGATATATAATACTAATTGATATTTGATTGCACTGATTACTTACCATCTATTGTATTTATTGGCATCGTTGCCGTTGTTAGTATTAAAATGCCAAGTTTTAAAGAATTAAGCACTAGGATTCTATCTGAGTTGCGTTGGGCTTCCTCCGCTCATGCCCTGGTCAGTAGGCCGGATCGCCACGAAGCCCTACACAACAGATGTGCGCAGGTACAGACCAGGCTGGCAGCCGCAGAGGAGGCCTACCGGGCTATTCTTATGTTGGATGGTGTTGATGAAGACGCACTGGCTTCCTCCCAACGAGACTTTGAGCAGCTAGAGGAGTTCTGTGATGGTATTGTGGAGGCCAGCAAGAGTCTGACCCGAAAGTCAAGACTTAGCAATTTAGCTGAACCTCCCCGACCACCCACCCAGCCTGAATTATTAGGTAGACTCCCTACCATTGAGTTGCCTCGGTTTGCAGGTTCGCTGGGCTCCTGGATGGGGTACGAGTCTTTGTTTTCGAGCTTAGTTGATGCTCGGAAAGACCTCTCCCCTTCGCAGAAGCTGGCCTACCTCTTGTCCTCCCTGGAGGGTGAAGCGTTGGATGTGGTAGGCCACTTGGAACTTGATGAGGCCAACTACACCATAGCTAGAGATCTACTTAAACGTAGATACTCTAATGGAAGGAGACTAGCGGATGCCCACGTGGCACAGATATTGTCGCTCCCAACTATACGAGGGGTTGAACGTATTAGGTCTGATCTGTTGAACCCAGTATTGGTGGCCTGCAACAACCTGCGCAAACTGGATTTACCCGTTGACCAGTGGTCCTTTTTGCTTTTACATATTGTGTTGGCCCGTCTCCCTAAGGATTTAAAATTGCGCTTTGAGCAGAGGTATGGGGGTGATGGGGCAGATTATTTTCCCCCATTCACAGATCTGATCAAATTTTTGGAACAGGAGTGCCGCCTGGTTGAGAATGCGGGACTAATTAATCCAGTGGATACCCCTCCCCGTACTGGTAAGGGTGGCCCCAAAGACAAGGCGAAACCCCGAGCATCCCCTCCGACTGGAGGACTTGTTGAAGCCCGGCGGGGATTGACGCCGTATGGGGGGGTCGCTGCTGCCGAGGCTGTCCGCTGCGAGTATTGCAAGCAGCCGAGTCATCAAGTGACAACCTGTGCTGATTTTCTTGCCCTGTCTGTTAGGTCAAGGCGATCAATCGCAAATGGTCGTCATTGGTGCTACTCGTGCCTGGGCCGGCACTTGCAGCGAGACTGTCCTCGGAGGCGGCCCTGTCCCCATTGTCGGGGGGAACACATTGACATTTTGTGCGCTAACCGGAACCGTGCCCAGGTACAGGACCGCCCCGCTGCTGACCGCAGAAGGGACTCACCCCCCCCAGGGGCGGGAGGGCGTCCCTCTCGTGCTCGGGGGGTTGCAACCCCCCCTCACAATATTGACAGGGATGTTGCTGCGGTGCAGCGGGAGGATTGGGACGCCACTGGGTGCTCCCCTCGCGCACGGGGTGTTGGGGGGGTTGGAACCCCCCCTCCCAATTTGGACCGGGGGGACATCGCGGTGCAGCGGGAGGATAGGCAGCCTCTCGCTGCAGCTGAGGACGCTCCAAATGACCGGAATTGGGACCGAGTTGAGGCACATGGTCGAGAATGCCCACGGTTTTCTCCACCGCTCGCGGAGTGGCCGCGATTGGAGCGTCGTCCTCCCAGACTTGGTCGTCGGACGCCCCAGGTCCCAGGCAACGTCATGATGACGAGGATGGCAAGGGGGTCGATCCCGGAGGACCGCCCCTTCTGGGACCAAGGCTGGGGACCTGACAGACAGTGGTTAGAACCTACACCCTCGACCTCCGGAATAGGAGGACGAGGCGGTGCACGCTAGGTAGTTGCGGCCCTTTCTCCCACCGCGGCCACCTCACCTGAGACATTGAATTTGGAGCCAGTTCACGCACAGCTCGTCCTGTTGCCAACTGCCTCGGTGAAGGTGTGGAACCCGGACGGAGACTTTCTTATTGTTCGTTCTTTGATTGATTCTGGAGCTCAGAGATCGATTGCGTCTTCTCATTTGGTGGGGAGATTGGGCCTTCCTTGGACACCCCATGGGGGTTTGATGAGAGGTATTGGAAATTTTGAAGCGCCTGTTTCTCGAGGCGAAGTGGAGTTGATGTTCGGGCCCCTTGAGGGCGACCTCCGCGTTTTGGTCAGGACATCAGTCTTGGATAATATTTTAGGAGATCTTCCTCAGGAGAGGATTTGGGATTCAGTAGTCAGCTTGACAATGGGTCTAACCCCTGCAGATCCCAACTGGCAGGTCCCAGGCCCTATTGACTTGTTGCTGGGCTCTGATGTGTTGGGTCTTATTGTGTCCGGTGTTGTTCGACCCCTGCAGAGAGATGGAATTGTCAGGGGCTGACCTCTTAGCTCGACTACTTTACCATGTCTACTCGTCTCTAATCCCAGTTGTGGACATATCCGATGTTGTGGCATGGTCAGATAGTGAAATTGTCCTTTGCTGGCTTCGAGCCTTACCTCATAATTTGGAGGTTTTTGTGGCTAACCGAGTTTCACGAATACAAAATTCTGAAACCCCTATGACCTGGAGACACGTGCCGGGAGAACTCAACCCTGCCGATTGTGCTTCCCGTGGATGTAAAGCTCCTGACTTAGTAAATCATCCGCTTTGGTGGGGTCCAGATTGGCTGACTCAACCGGAGTCATACTGGCCCCCTAATAAATGCTCCGACCCAGGAGTGCTCCCAGGGTTGCGGATTGGAGTAGTTGAGGAGAAACCAAGCTTTGATCATGATTTCCTCTTGGAACGATACAGTTCTTTTGACAAACTGATTGGAGTAACTGGCTGGATTTTGAGATTCTTCAACAACAGCCGGAAACCTCAGTACAAGTTGAGGACCCCCGTCTTGTCCCGTCTTGAACGCCAACAAGCGCAATTATTTTGGGTACGCCGAGTACAAGCGGAACACTTCCCTTCTGCGATTGAGCATTTGAAAGGGGGTTCTGCTCTGAAAGGTTCTCTGGCTCGTTTGAACCCGTTTTTGGACGCTGATGGTTTAATTCGGGTCGGAGGTCGATTGAAGAATTCCGAACTCCCTTATGGAGCTCGACACCCACTGTTACTTCCTAAGGAGAGTAACTTCGTCAAATTGTTGGTGACGCACTACCATGTAAAAAACGCTCACGCTGGCTGCAACACCCTATCCGCTATTTTACAGCGCGAATTTTGGATCATGTCGGCCAGACGTTTAATTAGAAGCGTCATTTACAGATGCATCCCATGCTACCGCCTGAAGGCCACTCCCCTACCTCCGCTCATGGGTGATTTACCCCCCGATCGTGTTACCCCCTCGCGACCTTTTGCTGGCGTGGGGACAGACTTTGCTGGGCCCTTCCTCGTCAAGAGCTCACTAGCTCGCCACGCGAAATCCGTTAAGGCTTACCTGTGCGTATTTGTTTGTCTTGCCACTAAGGCTGTACATTTGGAGCTAGTCAGTGCTCTCACAACTGAAGCCTTCGTTGCTACCTTGTCGCGCTTTGTATCTGGACGCGGGCTGCCAGCTTTGGTCAGGTCTGACTGCGGTACTAATTATCGAGGGGCCGACCGTTATTTGAAGGAAGTAGTTGAATTTTTGTCAACAAATCAAAATTATTTAACCACCGCTATGTCCAAAATGGGGATAACCTGGAGATTTGATCCCCCGGCTTGCCCACATTGGGGTGGGATATTTGAAGCGGTTGTAAAGGTTGCAAAGACGCATCTCTACCGGGTGATAGGTGAAACTATTCTAACCTTTGAAGAATTGGCCACTTTGTTTTGTAAAATTGAGGCCGTCCTCAATTCTCGGCCTCTCTGCCCACTCTCGTCCGATCCGAACGATTTAGAAGCTTTGACCCCGGGGCATTTTTTGATTGGTCAGCCCCTTAACGCCCTGCCTGAGTACCCCTTCAGGGATGTCAAGACTTCTCGCCTCTCGCGTTTTGAATTGTTGCAACAATTGACCCAAAATTATTGGCATCGATGGTCTCTTGAATACTTACATTTATTGCAGCAGCGCGTTAAGTGGACGGACAAGGTTGAACCTCCTAAGATTGGAGATCTTGTTTTGGTTAAGGAGTCGAATCTGTTACCCTTATATTGGCGCCGTGGACGCATTGTAAAGTTGATGTACGGATCTGACGGAGTACCTAGGGTGGCCGAGGTGATGGTTGGGGATTCGCTTTTGCAACGAGCGGTATCTACCTTAGCCCGTTTGCCTATCAATTAGTGAAAGGAAATCCATCCTTTCACTGGCGGGAGAAATTGTTCGCGCCGTTTGAATTTTCGCGCTCTTGCACCCGGTCTGCAGTTTTGTCTTTGACATAGAGGATACGCGTCCTCTATAAAATTGATTTGACGTTTGTGACGTGTTGACGTCTGTCATTGTTGTAACCTCGAATTTGCATGATTGCCACGCAAAATTGCTCGGGTTTTTTAAATTTATTTGAATCGCTTTGAAAGCCGCGTGAATGTTCGATCTGAAGGTCGATTCCGCGGATTTGTGTGCGGCTCGGTGTATCGCAAGGTGTATTTTGGCGCTAAAAGAGTGAACATTGCATTGAGTGGGTTGATCGTGCCGTGGCGAGCTGAAGAAATTGACGGCGTGTTCGTCGTGCTGCTTCGCTCTGATAGCGGGCTTCGAGGGCTGCGACGCCACGTCAAGGGTCTGAACATCAGAACAGTACACGACACATTACTCACCACACATAAACATTCTCAGTACACTGACCCCGTTTGAACGGCAACGCCAATCCATTGAGGTAAGTCTAATTTGATAGTTGCACGCCGACCTAGCTCCGCCTGTCTAGGCAAGTGCCTAAAACGTTCCTCGCGCCCTTCGAGTTTGCCCTTTGGCTGACGTCGCTTCGGCTGTGGGCCCCCGGGGCCGCGCCAAGGGAGCTGGAATTCGGGGCGCGAACATTTCTCTCTCCACCACCACCAACCACGCTCTGCTACCAGAAATGTTCGCGCCCCGAATTCCAGCTTTCCTTGGCGCGGCCCCGGGGGCCCACAGCCGAAGCGACGTCAGCCAAAGGGCAAACTCGAAGGGCGCGAGGGACTTATTAGGCACTTGCCCAGACGGGCGAAGCTAGGTCGGCGTGCAACTTCCAAATTAGACTTACCACTGGTACGTTGGCGTTGCCGTTCAAACCGGGTCGTGTACTGTTGTGTGTTTATGTGTGTGAGTCCTGTACAGTGTAGTGTTATGGTGCAGACCCTCGACGTGGCGTCGCAGCCCTCGAAGACCGCTATCAAAGTACCAGCAAACGACCAACACGCCGTCAATTTCTTCAGCGAGCTACGGCACGATGAAACCTCACACAACGCAATGTTCACTCTTTTAGCGCCAAAATACACCTTGCGATACACCGAGCCGCACACAAATCCGCGGAATCGACCTTCAGATCGAACATTCACGCGGCTTTCAAAGCGATTCAAATAAATTTAAAAAACCCGAGCAATTTTGCGTGGCAATCATGCAAATTCGAGGTTACAACAATGACAGACGTCAACACGTCACAACCGTCAAATCAATTTTATAGAGGACGCGTATCCTCTATGTCAAAGACAAAACTGCAGACCGGGTGCAAGAGCGCGAAAATTCAAACGGCGCGAACACCCTGGATAAACATATACTTTATTTATATTTTTATCTATATTAATCCCGCAAAAATCCTTTGTTCCCACAGAATTTGTGAAAACCCGAAATTCACGCGGGTGGAGCTACTGACTATTTTAATAACTTTTGTAGGCAAAGCTTCATTTGACAGTGAATCCCGTACTACCGCCAGAAGGTCCGCCGTGGAAACAGTTTTTAAGAGGATTTACTGATTTTTTTGTCTTTCTCACTCTCACGGATACGTTGGTAGGTGCGACACGCAGCGTCGCAGAAAAATATAACAGAAAAACGACTTTTTACCTAATTAATCAAAAAGTAAGCCAGTTATCAAAAATCTTTTTCTGATCATTTTTGGATATTGTTACCGACATATTAAATCAAAAATTAGAATTACGTTCAATGTAGTTTCCGATAAAAATTAGAAAAACTGAGATTTTGGAGCAACTTTTGGGAGAACTTTCTATCGAGAAAATTTTATCCAATCGTGTTTCTGCTTCTAAGCGATATATGACGTTTAAATTTGAAAGTAATTGTCTTTATAGTTTTTGAATAAAACTTCATTCAAAATCGCTTTAATACGGCTTTTCTGTTTCCCCTGATAAAGGGGTATGCGTTAGGAATTTTCTGTCTTTAAATAAAGAAGCAAAGTTTCCTTATTACTATGCCCACTAAAGTTATAAATAGGCGCTAAGCTGACTTACAGCTCAGAAATGTAAAGCCTCCGTGCATTAGATGGTATCTACGCGTGGGCGTACAATGTACGCTCTCCTTTTTAGGAGAAATGAATTGTTAGTCGCTAACCAGACATAATAGCTTATAGCTATTGGGCTGCGTAGTTTCAAGGTAGGGTGTTTGGTCGGTAAATTAAATAATAATTCCTGTTTAAGGTACTATCCATTATTTTTGATTCAAGTACATAAGAGGATTTATTGAATTTATTTTTGTCTTTCTCATTCTCGGGGATACGTTGGTAGGTGCGACATGCAGCGTCGCGGAAGAATATAACTGTTTGGTCGGTAAATTAAATAATAATTCCTGTTTAAGGTACTATCCATTATTTTTGATTCAAGTACATAAGAGGATTTATTGAATTTATTTTTGTCTTTCTCATTCTCGGGGATACGTTGGTCTTGGTAGGTGCGACATGCAGCGTCGCGGAAAAATATAAAAGAAAAACGAACTTTTACCTAATTACTCAAAAACCAAGCCAGTTATCAAAAATCTGTAACCAAACATGTCACAGAGTTTGTAACGAAACTTTTTCGAAACGGCTCGACTGATTTTTATGAAATTTTTATCTGGGTCGAGAGCTATTTTTCATACACCTGAATGGCAAAACAACGTTTGCCCGGTCAGCTAGTCTGATTTATAAAAAAAATCTCATATTTGCAATTAAATTCCTTTGAAATGGATTGGCCGATTTTTAAGCGACTTCAAAAAAGGAGGAGATTCTCAATTCGTCGGAATCTTTTTTTTATATTTTTTTGTCTACATTCGAGTCCGAGGTATGAGAATTTACCTCCTAAATAATTTTTCATACCTTTAAGTGAGGATTATGTGGCAAAACGGCTTAGTTTTTATATAGACTAAAAAAGCCAACGATTGTTTGAAAACTGAAATACCAGCAAGCCTTGTCTATGATTACTATACTCTTTGGTTTAGTTAGAAGATTGCGTAATTTACCTACTATTACGATTACGTACTATCTTCTGTTAGTTTCCGGATTGTATATGCAGTAAGACCTATTTAAATAGTAATAAAAACACCAAACAAATTACAGCTACCGTACTCTAGAAACACATAATTCACTGGGCGTAAAGCGTCTATAGACGAGCCGATACGTTGGAGCAACATGATCCGAACAAAACCTAGTTATGCATAAGACTTTTATGAAATTCTCTGCATACGAGTATGTCAATAAAGGCAAGATGTAAGTAAATTACTTAATGGAAAATGATATAATGGAGTTGAAACCTGTCTGCGTGTGTGACTTACATTTAAGGATCCCAAAGCTGCCTTTAAGTCGAGAAGTTATTAAAAAATAATAAAAAAATAGCCAGCTCTTAGCCAGGGTTCTAATCTACAGCCTAATAACTAGAGGAAATCGTTTTTCATCTAAAAATTGTTATGGCAATAATTTGAACAGGTATAATAAGAAGGCTTTACGTCAAAACAACGGATGAATCTGTAAACATATTACAACGTCATCGTCATTGACCCCATCAAGCATGGGGTCAAGCAATTCATGCAAAAATAAAATCTTTATGTTTAGTTACTCTCTAGCATCATCACGAGATGTTGATTCATTAAAAAAATCTATCATACTTTGACTCGACAGTCAACACTCAAGATCTTCAAATTCAGAACTGCCCCCAGCTTTACAAAAGAATTACGTGGTATCTGGGAGTCCCCACAGAAGTGAAAACTCAAACAGTGGTCTCGGTTACGGTAACGTGAGGTGCCGATAACGGTGTCGCGAGTTCAATGGTTTTTTCCAATCTTCAAAATGCCCATAGTACCGGTGTCGGTTACGGTAATACTGTGATGTGTCGGTAATCGTTTTTCCCATTTCGAAATTGCCCAGCGTACCTAAAAGTTTTCACTGTAAAAAAAGTTGGGTCATCCGTAGAAGCAGAAATTGTTGTAACCCGTAAATTCAACAAGATGTTAAAACATAAGGTAACACCGCGTCCAACCAAGGGTTACTGGGGCGTGAATGAATACTATTAACCCATTTTTAAATGAACACGAGTTTTATTTCGACGCTCACACCAAATCCGGCCATATTGTTTAGCGCTCGGAAAATTCAAAATGGCGCCGTTATGGAAAACGTTTACAGAGTAAACAAGGAAATGGCTTTTGATGCGCTTACGGAAAAAAATAAAGAAACAATATGTGAATGACACACTGATTTCTATTATACTATAGTAGTGTTATTATCTCGCTGCAGACTCAGCCATAAATTATTCGAATGTTTCGCTTTTGTTGTTCACTAAAATACCTACAAAAGCAGCAGTGAAGCTCAGCAGTGAAATACAAAAGCGAAACACTCGGATGATTTATGACCGAGTCTGCAACGAGATAATAACACTACTATATTACGCTGGATCAAACATTCTATACAATTGACAGTTAATTTTTTGTGCCGATTTGAAGCACCCCACTCGAAGGTACTAAATTGACATTTTGTTGATAGTGATCGTCGTTTTGAATGTAGATTTATTTTGGTTCCATGGACGCTCACACCAGGTTACACAGCAATCAGCGCCAAAATGGCGAAAATCAAGTGTCTTCATTTTTAAGTTGACAGTCTGAAGATCCATAGAGGTAGAGATCAGTGAAATGACATACTTAATAATATAACCAATCGCAAAATAGATCATGTGTTTTTGTGTCATTATATGCCCAAATATATCAGCAGGACAGATTAATTTGTTTTACTATCCGCTACTTGAAAATAATCTATGGTCCAATATTCAGGAACACCGCCCACATGAAACACCACACACAATTCTTCTAACACTTTCTTCGACACACGTTTCTTCCCGACACCGGGACATCCTCTGGAGATGTTGACTTCACAATGCGAAATTGCAGAGATCTCGCATTTTTGAATCGTAGATATCTCTCTACCATTTATTCCAGCAACATGTTTGGTATGGTTGTTTATATATTGAACTGTCCATGTAAGTTTATCTTAAACATCTGATGATTATAAAGTATGTTTTATTAATGGTTTACTCCATAGGAGGTAATGCAAGCTAAAGTACTTTAGCCTTGGCTACTTTATATTACTTTATATTAGCTGATTGTGGCCGGGATAAAATTGAGTGATCCTTTTATGGTTATAGGTCAGGGTCTATTTAGTTCTCAGTGATAGTTTATTAATTCGATATGACCCAGTAAAGATAGTTACCTTTTATAGGGTTTCATATCCAAAGGGTAAAAAACGGGACCCTATTACTGAGACTTCGCCGTCCGTCCGTCCGTCCGTCTGTCACCAGGCTGTATCTCTTGAACCGTGAAAGTTAAAATATTCACAGACTATATTTAGTTATATACTTATGTACTTTAAAAATAAATAGTTAAATTAAAATAAAATGAATATTTAAGCTCCCATACAACAAACGTGATTTTTAGCTATTTTTTTAGGGTTTCGTACCCAAAGGGTAAAAAAGGAACCCTAATATGGAGACTTCGCTATCCGTCCGTCCGTCCGTCCGTCTGTCTGTCACCAGGCTGTATCTCTTGAACCGTGATAGCTACAGACTTGAAATTTTCACAGGTGATGCATTTCTGTTGCCGCTATAACAACAAATACTGAAAATAGAAAAAATTAAATATTTAACGGGGCTCTTCCATACAAAAAAACGTATTTTTTTGCTTGTTTTCGCTTGATATTGATAACGGTAACAGGTAGATTAATTATCTATCCACCTGTCTATAATTTGATGATACCGATGCACAGTGGCATTTTAAAAAGCACAAAGTCATCGGACAAAACATCGAGTCAATACAATACTCGTTCAATCGATACATAAATCACTTTATTCGATTGTAGCGATTAAAATCATCCCTTCAGGTCAAAAAACTCTCAATTGGTGATGTAATGAGAATTTTAACAGTCATGCGGGTTTTTATTGTCGCTGGTTACTCAGCTGTCAAATGTCACATGCGACCTCAGCATGACATAGATTATAATATGTCAAGTAGTTTTTTTTATTTATTAAAAAGTAACTTGCATGGCTTCGGAAAAGCCAGGGTCCAATCCAGGCCAAAGATTGTATAATTTCTCTACACGAAATAAAGCAAACATATTTGTTTATAATTAGAAATAATTTGAGGATTATTTTGAATAATTCAAATAATCACACGTTTTTAATTTTTTCTAATATTATCATATGTGTTTTCCCATCTGCCATGGAAAACTTATTAAGAATTAAAAGAACTAAGTATCTAACTAAGTATGAAATTAAGTTACTTGATAAATTAACCATAGAACAAAAGGAATAGACGAAAGCTACTCCAAATTCAAAAGAGATGAAATCTATTCGAACGATGTTATCGTTAAATAAATAGTCTATTGTTCGTTCACTATTAAACAAACTAGATTTAAATAATAATTATAATCTATTCATTAAATAATATCGGTAGAAACCGTTTCTTTTGTTATATTTCTCTAGTACTTAGCAAATTACATATTTATGAGCTGAGTTTGTTGTGGGCTTCTTCTCAGTGCAGGGCGCGTTTGAACCCTCGTAAACTTAGTAATCACGACTATGAAGTCGACTTGTAGTTATTACCATACATATGCGACAAATATCATGTTGACGTTTTACAAGAGCCTGTACGTTAGGCCTATGTGAAATAAAGATATTTTGAGCTTTTTAAGTTTTGAGTTTTATGATAACAATTTTATTCGAATAATAAAGGCCAATTTTTCAATCGTCAGATAAACTATCGGAGGAATATTAATGGAAATTAGGTACAGTTTAAGTAGGTTAATGACTACACGTAGGTACTACATAAAATTACTTATTAGAGCTTTTAAAATTATATGGTACCTACCTACGTTGCCCCTTTTTAAACACTTTTCTATTTTTATAAAAAACTAGCTGACCGGACAAATATAGTTTTACCATTTAGGGGTAAGTATAAAACATAACTTACGATTTATTCTCTCTACCGAAATTAGACAAAAAAACCTTTTTTTTAACACACAGAGGTGTCGGTAACGGTAACGACCAACGACCCCAATGGTTTTTACCTTCTCAAAAATGCCCAACTCGTGTAAATAAATTTTCACTTCAAAAATATCGGAATGAATACAGACAAAACTTATCTTATTTTTATCGTAAACGGGCCGGAAGTTCACACAAAGAGGCGTTACCTTTTTATTGAACACCGTTTTACTGTTTTTATTGTACTTTATAAAGTGTGAAGTTTCAAGCTGCTCAGTTGTGAAACAATTTGGAGGTTAGAATTGTGCCGGCGCGCGCATTCTATTTTAACGCCATATTGGGGGCAATGACCGCGAAGCTTTGATACGAGCGGTTAACATTTCGCGGCGAAATTATTTCGCTCTATAGTCTGTGGGAAATTCGAATTTCGAACGGCAAAATTACTTATTAAATTAAACTTATTAAACTAATTATAAACATGTTACAATTTTTAATTTTCTAATTACTGTCGAACCTGAGTAAGTGAGAACTGGGTAAGCGAGAAAACTCGGGTTAGTGAGAAACTTCTATAAGGGAAAAAAGACTGGTATCTCACATAACCAGGTTTGACTGTACTGTTCATGTCACAGTGTTTAACATATTATTCGATAGGTCTGAGAATAGGTATTTTTCGTACCCCATAATAAGAGAAAAATTTATATGGCAAAATAACGTTTCCTGTACAAAAATCATTTATTATTTTCATTTCGAGTGCTGTGATTAAACCCCCAGTAAGCGAATTATAAAATTGAATCACGAAGCAAGTGATTCTAATCTTCAAAGTAGAGAGGGATTCATACAGAAGAAAAATGGCTCTCATGTGACATATATACGTTTTTTCATACAAAAGGCTTACTGTATGAGTTTTTAAAAACCTTAATATGTTATGAAAGTAGCCTAATTCAATAGACTCTCAGGGCGTCCCATGCAGGACTATGTATAGGCTAAAAATCCAGACTTTCCTGCCAAAATCGGGCGTCTGGCAATGAAGTAATATTGTGTTTTGCATAATCGATTAAAATTATTAAGTAGGTCAAGTACAAATCTTGCCAAAATAAACTTATTCGTAGCAGAGTTTTGGCACATGTCTATTCAACCTAGATATTATATAGGTTTTGTATTTCGGTCTACAGGATGATATGTAAACAAACAAGATATTTAGAACACTTCACTTACCTGTTACAGATAGACTAAACAAACTCTAACTGATCTATATATCGATTATTTTAGCTTTATCATTTTATAATTGGGTGACTCAAATTTTTTATTACGTTACTAGCTGACCCGGCAAACGTTGTTTTGCCATATACATTTTTTTTTTTCACTTAACATAGACATAAAATATAGATATCAACCTGCTCCCAGACCCAGAGAATATACCCTGAAAATTTCATAACGATCGGTGCAGTCGTTTCGGAGGAGTTTGGTAACAAAGAAAATCGAAAGAATTTTATATTTACGTTATTATAAACTAAGATAAAAATAATGACCAACACTGCAAAAACTAATTAAATCGATCAACTAACAAAAAAGTTATAAGCATTTAAATATTTCTGATTAGACAGAGATAGCGACATTAAATTGTGACGTCACACCTCACGAATGCCATAGTAATTTCGTGCGGTTTCATACAAATTTTCGTTTTGCGAGAAAGGGATAGAAGACAAGTTTGATAAAGTAATAATATTTATCAAATTCAAAAGTAGGAAAATACCCAGTTTCTAATTTTGCTTAGGTCTGCCTCCTACTCAAATAACTTCACTGCTCGCGTCATAGAAACCTATCAAGGAAACAAAATTCAAAAAAACGTATAAGAGTGCCATATCCGATCGACAATTTGTTCACGTGACGTACTGAAGACAACTGTCATTCCCGTACATGTTAAAAGCTTTTATTTATCTTGCAATGTATGTTATGTACATGTCTTTGTTCGGGTGAAATCTTGCAACTTAATTTTGAAGCGGATATTTTTTTTTTATTGTATACAAGTTAGTACTTGACTGCGGTCTCACCTGATGGTAAGTGATGATGCAGTCTTAGATGGTATCGTACTAACTTGGAAGGGTAAGTAAATCTACCCCAACGGTTTCTATACAGCATCGCACCGGAACGCTAAATCGCTTGGCGGTGCGTCTTTGCTGGTAGGGTGGTAACTAGCCACGGCCGAAGCCTCCCAGACCAGACCTGGGCCAATTTAGAAATTATAAAATCGTAAAGTGGCCCGTGGTGGGAATCCCACTCGAATCCGAGCGCGCCGCCACTGCGCCAGGGAGGTCGTCAAAAACCGAAACCGAATATTCAACCGAAATTTTGTATACGCGTTTAGTTTGAATGATAATGCATTGTTAGCTGTATGACGTCATTCTAAATCCAATATGTCGGACATAAGATGGCGGACTAGTAATTTTTAATTTCGTTCAACATACATAGGAATGGAACGAGAAATCAACAAGTTTCTGTGACGAACCTAGATAAGTCATACAGTTAATGCTGCTGGTTTTGTTATTACCAGACTACAGCCAAGGAATTTAGTGCTCCGGTGCGATGCTGTGTTACATCTGTTCGTGGTGAAATTGTAACAGGCATATGAAGCCTATGTACATTTAAAACAAAAAAAAATATTGGTTGTCTGTAAAGTCGGCTTACGGACGATAGATTTACGTGATGACGTCATAATCTCTATCTCATTTCATTTCATTTCTCTATCGTTTGTTTTATCGTGCCTCTCTATCGCTTGTTGCGCGCTCTCGCTTGCACGCACAGGCTCAGGTGGAACGTTACGCGGAACGTTACTATTTTTCATGAGTGCTGCTGGTGTTCATCAATTTATTAAACGTTATCACGTCAAAAAAAACAGCCTAGTCTCAAGGTTCAAAAGGATCTTAAGTCTAAACATGTGGTGCATATATAAAGCTCTTATAAAACTCTTTGGGTGGGTACCTAATTTAATTTCATAGTCTGGTTCATTTCACATATGGGCGAATTCGTGCCAAGGTTGGTTTAATAATAATAAGTAACTCTGGTATAGATATAATCAGTAAATGAATTTGTTTGTTCTGCCATAAAGAAATTAACTGCAAGTTGTATTTTATAATTACTTAGCTAATGCTTTTACTTCATGTGGTATGAAACAATCGGCGTTTTCTGACTAATTATATCTATGCTTTTGTAATTTAAAAATTGGTCAAGTGCGAGTCGGGCTCGCACACTGAGGGTTCCGTACTATCAAGACCAATTTTTCAATAGTATTAAAGTAAACTGAACACCCATTAAATTAAAAAACGAGCGGAAAAAATCACGTTTTTCGTATGGGAGCACCCCTATTTTATTTTTATTTAACTATTTATTTTTAAAGTAAATATGTGTATATAGTTAAATATTCTGTGATCTACCTGTTACCTTTATTAATATTGAGCAAAAATAAGCAAAAACACCCACGTTTGTTGTATGGGAGCTCCCTTAAATATTTATTTTGTTCTATTTTTAGGGTTCCGTAGCCGAATGGCAAAAAACGGAACCCTTATAAATTCGTCATGTCTGTCTGTCCGTCTGTCCGTCTGTCCGTCTGTCCGTCCGTATGTCACAGCCACTTTTTTCCGAAACTATAAGAGCTATACTGTTGAAACTTGGTAAGTAGATGTATTATGTGAACCGCATTAAGGTTTTCACACAAAATTTAAAAAAAAGTAATAAATTTTGGGGGTGCCCCATACTTAGAACTGAAACTCAAAAATTTTTTTTTCATCTAACCAATATGTGTGGGGTATCTATGGATAGGTCTTCAAAAATGATACTAAGGTTTCTAATATCATTTTTATCATCACCAGATACAGCCTGGTGACAGACGGAGGGATGGACGGACAGCGAAGTCTTAGTAATAGGGTCCAGTTTTTACCCTTTTACAGTTTTAGGTGGAAACTCACATTCAACTCTCATAAGGGTAACTTTTAAGTAAGTTCAGGAAGTATGTTTATTTGTATGTGGTAAACCAGCGAGAGACATCTTTCGTCAGAGAGAAGAGCCAGTAAAAACATCGACCTAATTTTTATTATTTCTTTTTGTTACAGGTACATAAAAATGAAAATGAATCTGGCCTATCTGCAATATTTCAGGTATGAAAGAAGGCAGAAGGAGTTACTTCTAGAAGATCTGTTTCTAAAAGTTTCTAAACCCTATTTAAAATTAGTTTATTAAGTAAGACCACTTAAACAGTTAAATTAGTGTTGCTATAAAGTTGCTTCTAGAAGATCTATTTCCAAAAGAGTCTAAACCCTTTTATAGAATTAGTTTATTAAAGTAAGACCATCTAAGCGGCTATTTAATTTAATTTTTAGTATCGTTATAAAGTTTATTCTGGAAGATCTATTACTAAAAGTTTCTACTTCAAATTAGTTTTTAATGTAAGGCCAACTAAGCGGTTAAATAAATATAATTTTAAAAATGTGAAAGTTTGTATGTTTGGATGTTTGTTAATGAAAAACGCCGCAACTTTTGAACAGATTTGATTGTAGAATATAGAATAATAATAATAGCTTGTAGAATATTTTAATCCCAAAAAAAACATACAACAACAACATTTATTACTTTAGCAATCTAGAGCTATAGCTATAGATAACTATAGCAAACTTCGTTAAAAGCGGGTAGAAAAACATTGTTTTCAACTTACTATACACACTAACGTAAAATAAACCGGCCAAGCAGAACCTTTACTGAACTTGAATCAAAAAGTTAGTTTTATTTTAATCCTATAAAACCTGAATCATACAGCTTTATAAGAAGTCCCTGGCTGTACTTGACCTCGTCTTCTGTCCTTTTCTAAAATGGGGTTTGTGCGTGAGTGCGAGAGGGATGCAAGAAATACGTGAGCTTGTAAACTGTCCACAGTGTTCATTCACTCTTGAGACTTACTGCACCGCATTCTATGATAGTGAGGTGGCGTTGATACATTATTTTATTTATCGATAAAAGTGTTAGTCATCCGGCATCCATCAGCCAACCACACAGGTTCGACTTTTTATAAACTCTATTGAATTGAGGCAGGTTACATAATTTGCGGAAGTCCTACAAGCAAATTATAGTTTTTCCATTTTTTTTGATACCACTGTATGTTTGTCTCTCTCTCTGGTCCCTCGCTATTGCTATATCTGCCTCATGTGTAAGAAACTGTTATTAAATTGGACAAATTATAGTAGGTAATGAATGAACGACAAAATTATTTTTCTATACCTACTTACATAATACACATACATACACTACAATGCACATCAATATCGGATGAATCGGTATGACACCTCACAGTCTCTTACAAAAACACAATTATGTATTCTTTAAAAAAAACTTTCGTTGCGTACTTACATTTCGCCCAGATACTGGAGCACCATCAAGAATTGTTGAATAAATGTAACTTTGTCGATTAACATCTGTGTTGCAATTAATCAATTATTGGCTGTACCAAGGACATGCCAGACATAAAATTACACATTCTATCGATCTAGCAATATCCAGACGGTCGTACAATACACGAAGTAACGAGGAAATTTTATCGATATCGATATAAACTTCACCACATCCCTATACAATCGGGATAGCCGACCGCTCGTAGGATTTTCACGGGAAGTTTTTGCAATCCGTCTGGAAGTTCTCGTGTAATCCTCAATTCATACGTATATGGTGCTCCATTCACAAGTCAATTAGCACTGATGCTTACACTGCTTCTACTGGGAGTCTAAAAAGGAAATGTTCCTCAAACAATACTGTACCGGACCATGAATGAAAGATGAAAGGAATGAATGAACATATCTAGCCGAGTTTGTTGTTGTTAACTCTTCTGAGATCACGTGTTAGAACTCCCGGAGCATTTAAAATTATATTTTATCATTTTCTAGTTATTATAAATATTGGCAATTTATCGAAAAGGTTATCGATATTTCATTTACGAAACTCTTTTTTATTTTTACATCCCTTTACCTATTGGCTTCCATTGATAAGATTAGCGAAATTTATCGATGTTTTATTCGCCGATAAGATTAGCGAATTTCCTCGATATTAAACTTCCACATCCCTAAACAATCAGGATAGAGGCGCGGGCGCAGAATTCGCGAGGGGACTTTTTACAGTACGTCTGAAGATTCATGTATAACTTCATTCACATAACAATTAGCGAGTTTAGGTCTGTTTTTACTACGGAACCCTAAAAAGGGAATGTTGTTTGCAAACAATGCGTACAAACATGAATGGAACTTTTTGTTTTAGATATTTGTGTCGTTGTACCTAACTGATGTTATCATTCTTTGGCAAACTTTTTTTTATTGAAGATAGGCTTGCGCTTGACGACAATCATGCCTGATGGAAAGCAATGATGAGGTCTAGGTTGGAGCGCGCTTGCCTAGAAAAAGCCTATTCACTCTTCTCTTGAAGGCACCCAGATTGTACTTAGCTGGAAACACGGAGGCTGGAAGGGCGTTCCACACCTTAGCGGTTCGTATCAGAAACGTGGAGGAAAAACGCGAGTTTGTTGGACGTCAACCACTTAAGGATGCCACCGCTCTCGGCGTCTTGCAGTCCTATGGTAGAAAGGTGAAGGAGGTACAAGGTTATGTAGCTGTATGTGCTATTATTATATTCCCTAGTTTGGGATGGATGACTATAATGCTACTTTTTTCTACGAGCAGGATCTAACAGTAGGGTAGGTAGATACTATTAGAAGTTGGTATTGTAAACAATTTGGTATTGTTCGAAATTTGTCCTGTTAGAATAGACAGCGCGGACGGCGCGAAAAAATGTCACCAGTTTATCGGTGCCAAAAATACTTGTTTTGCCACCAGCAGTAAGGCCACGCTGTAGTTCGCTTAGGAGTTACCTATAGAATGTAGACAGATGGCGCTACTGTTTGCTTGAACGAAAACGGTTTACGTAAATCATTCGGATGCCCATATCCTGAGTTATCTTATCAGTGCTTGTTAGTTATTTATACCACAATTAAAATTGGTCCTTTCAGAAATTAATCATGATGGAGAAATAGAAGTAATATAAATGGTAATGTCACAGGGTAATGTACCTAAATGAATATATTTTTCTCTCAGACTACATTAAATAAATTTTTCTGTTTTTCTTTCAATTACAGAATTAATTGATTTCACGGATCGACGTCATTTCTATATACCTAATCCTAAAATTGAAAATCCTATAGTACGTGAAAAAATTCGTAATCATTTGGTTTTCGGAAAAACTTGTGAACTGGGGTGTTCTAAGTTTAAGTTTTCAAGTGTGTATAAGACCTTATTTTATGAAGTTATCGGATTAAGTTGATTATGAAATACATTATTGAGCAATCATATCTGTAACATAATACAAATGAAATCGCACACTGATACAAAAGTATAATATTACAACATTTACAAACCTCAAAAAAAAAAGAAAAAAAGCCAATCACCAGAGATTTGCGACAGCAGCGTATCGCTTACAGACGCGACGCAGACCGAGAAAACTTGATGGACCGAATCGCGGTAAGAAAAGTTATAAGCTCTAGGTATAGGTACTAGCGACAACTGACGGTTGTATGATGCGTCAGTGAATGTAGGGTTTTAATGGAAACAATATTCACAGAAGCTCCAAGATTGACTTTTCATGCAAATATTTTCAAAATATATGATTTTTAGGGTTCCATACCGAAATGGTCAATTAATGGAACCCCTATGGTGAGACTTACTCCGTTCGTCCGTTCGTCTGTCTGTCACAATCCTTTATTTCAATAACTATTGAAATGAAATTTGGAATAGTGGTATATATTAGTGGCCAAATATATATTTTTATTAAAAAAGGGAGGGAAAATCGAGGACATGAAATTTCAAAGTGTGATAATAATTAACCGTGTGTTTCATTCAAAAGGAATTTTATTTATTTTTACTTTTTGATTTATTGGGCAAACTGTCAAAAAATACCATTTTATTTTACAGGGAAAAAAACCCTTTACTACTTTTTTTGGAAATGGAACAACAAACCTCTGAAAACAAAGTTTGCGGTTTGTTAACAAAAAATATTCTTAAAGTTTTACTTTTTTATTTAAATAATTATCTTCTTAAAAACTTATAATTTTGGCATCGTTTTACAACAACAGATAGATCATTTTTATTTATTTTTAAAACTATCCACGTCAACTTATAGCTCATGCAGTTTTGTTGCGAAATGATTTCCCCTGTTTGCAAAATGCAAGCTCATTAGTATGTGCATCAGCATTACTATAAATGCGTTTCTGATGGTTTAGCGAGAGTCGGTCCGCCTTTTTCCTGTGCCCATTCCAGCTTAATAATCGTAATTAGAACTGTCATGGCCGCCACGCTAAGTGGTGCAACCGTTTTTTTGCCAATTGTCATTAATTTGAGTCCGTAGTCTGTACAGTTCATTCCGAAATCTCTCTGGTTTCTGCTTTACTTGGGGTTCTTTTATTACCAAAGAATGCTTTTAGAGTGAATATTTCTTTAGCGCTTTGGGCATTTTTTGAGATGGAAACACTGATAAGAAAACTCAGGATATGGGCATCCGAACGATTTAGGTACGTAAACCTTTATCGTACAAGCAAACAGTAGCGCCATCTGTCGAAATTCTATAGGTCTGCAGAGCGAACAGCGTAGCCTTACTGTTGGTGGCAAAACAAGCATTTTTGGCACCGATAAACTGGCGACATTTCGCGCCATCCACCCTGTCCAGGGTACATGTCTATTCTGAAAAATGGATATGCTTATTATATTTTTCCAAGCATTATGGAAAAATGCGTATGCTTTTATTTTTTTTTATACTATAATATAGTCTAGCGCTTGACTGTGATCACACCTGATGGAAAGTGATGATACAGTCTAAGGTGGAACGCGCTTGCCTAGAAGATTCACTCTTGATTTGAAGACACCCGGTTTGTAAGTGGCAGGAAAGACACTGCCTGGGAGTGTATTCCAGGCCTTTGCAATGCGTATCAGGAACGAGGAACCAAACCGCTTCGTACGCGTCATTGGTACGTCGACTATGTATGGGTGGAAGCCTTAACGATGCCTTGCCCGGTAGAAAGGTGACGGGGGAACCAAATTAAAATTAATAATAATTTCTACTTAATATTTTTACAGGGCGATTCGTGATTGAATACACGTATGTACCCTTCAATATTATTTGAACTATTCGTTACGCGTTGTATGTACAGTATAGTGCCTAGAAAATACCGAGACCTAGAATAGCATTGGTATTTGCTAGGTCATTAGATTTGCCACGCACACAGGAAGCGCGTCAATCGGAATAGTAAATGTAACAATTAACAAGTAAATGCGTTGATTACGACTGACGTGGTGTCATCGTGTTAATTTGTATCCTATTTTGGGATGCGATGAGTAGCTGCTACTTTTATTTATCTACGAGTATTTAGTAGTGGAGAGTAGTAGTAGTACTGTTAGAAATTGATACTTTTGGAAAAAATGTTACTGCGGTAGAAATTGGTAGGTAGGTACTGTTAACACTGTTAGAAATTAGTATTGTGAGAATTCGGTACTGTTAGAAATTAGTACTTTTTTTAAATTGATATAAAAATTGGAATTTAGAAAAAATACTAACATTATAAAGTGGTAGGTACCTACTCTTAGAAATTGGTGTGTTTAGAAACTAGCACTGTTAGATTGGTTTTGAAAAAAGTTAGATCATTTTACGTTCCACTGTTGGGCACAGATTTCCGTTTAGAATAAGAAGTGTTTAGCCATATACCACCATGCTAGTTAAATACGCGTTGGCAGACTTCACACACATTTGAGAACGTTATAGTTAACTCTCTGGCATGTAGGTCCTCACGATGATTTCCACCGCTAATCAAGTGATTTAAAGTTGTAAAAAGCTAGGCTGTCGATAGGAATCGAACCCGAGACCTCCCACACAATCAACGCAGCCGACCTCCGAGATGACCTCCTTCAAAGTGAATTCAAATCCCATAAATCACGCGTCAAGGCGGATGATTTATCTCGGACGCATTCAGAGATGTCGTTACGTTAAGTATGACTCCACATCGGTTCATATCTGATGCACTTTTATTCAAACAAATTAACTTTAATTCCGACGCGTGACCGAATGGCGTGCGGTGGTAGCGACCAAGTTATGAGCTGAAGATTTTAGATAAACCCCTTTCTCATAAGCTCTTTAGATAATAATAAATAAATAAATAATAATTAATATATACGGGACATTTTACACATCGCAATCTAGCCCCAAAGTAAGCGATAGCTTGTGCGATTGATAAATATACATACATACTAATAAACATAAATATAATATATTGAAAAACACCCAGACACTGGAAAACATTCATGCTCATCACACAAACATTTACCAGTAGTGGGAATCGAACCAGGTTCGCTATAGTGGTAGCGAATTCCATTCGGTCGTCAATAGTAATAATAGTATACAGAATACATAATAATACAGGTATTCGGTAACACACGGCTCTATTATGCTTGTCAAATGGAATTTAAGTATGAGGAATTAACGCTAACGCTTATATCTTGTTTATACGTATACGTATATGCTGCTTGCTTAATGATTAACTTCCAACTAATGCAACCTCCAACTATTCAATTGCCGCTCATTACTGCTGCGGTGTCAGTGACGTATGGCACGCACCTTTCATAGTAGTATAGATATTTCAATCCAAAGAAGCGCCCCACTCTGTCAAAATCACTTATGTTTCATTCGATTCGTATGGAGTTTGACAAAGTGGGGCGCGTCATCGTGGATTGAATCTTTAATTCCCTATGTATAAACTCTTGCGCTTCTAACTCACGCCGCCTGCGTGTTTATCGACTGACGCTCGTTTGAACTTTTCAATTGCCGCTCATCATCGCTGCCGTATGCATCACTTGTCCTTGTTCGCTGCCGTGTCACCGTCATATGCATCACTCGTCATGATTATTTACTAGTAATTCGTAATGTATCAACGCTCTCGCTTATAACTCACGCCGCTTGCGTGTTTATCGACTGACACTCGTTTGAACTTTTCAATTACCGCTCATCATCGCTGCCAGATGCATCACTTGTCCTTGTCCGCTGCCGTGTCACCGTCATATACATCACTTGTCATGATTATTTACTAGTAATTCGTAATCTATCAACGCTCTCGCTTATAACTTACGCTGCCTGCGTGGTTATCGTCTCACGTTTATGAGTTTGAGCTTTTCAATTTCACGCTGCCTGCGTGGTTGTTGACTGACGCTCGTGAGCTGCAGCTTTTCAATTTCCGCTCATCATCGCTGCTATGTCACTGACGTATGCGTCACTTATCCTTGTCATGTTTAAGTTCTAGTAATTTGTAATGTATAAACGCTCTCGCTTATAACTTACGCCGCTTGCGTGGTTGTCGACTGCCGCTCGTGAGTTTGAACTTTTCGATTGCCGCTCATCATCGCTTCCGTATATGCATCACTTGTCCTTGTCCGCTGCCGTGTCACCGTCATATACATCACTTGTCATGATTATTTACTAGTAATTCGTAATCTATCAACGCTCTCGCTTATAACTTACGCTGCCTGCGTGGTTATCGTCTCACGTTTATGAGTTTGAGCTTTTCAATTTCACGCTGCCTGCGTGGTTGTTGACTGACGCTCGTGAGCTGCAGCTTTTCAATTTCCGCTCATCATCGCTGCTATGTCACTGACGTATGCGTCACTTATCCTTGTCATGTTTAAGTTCTAGTAATTTGTAATGTATAAACGCTCTCGCTTATAACTTACGCCGCTTGCGTGGTTGTCGACTGCCGCTCGTGAGTTTGAACTTTTCGATTGCCGCTCATCATCGCTTCCGTATATGCATCACTTGTCCTTGTCCGCTGCCGTGTCACCGTCATATGCATCACTTGTCATGATTATTTATAAGTAATTCGTAATGTATAAACGCTCTCGCTTATAACTCACGCTGCCTGCGTGGTTATCGTCTCACGTTTATGAGTTTGAGCTTTTCAATTGCCGCTCATCATCGCTGCCGTACGCATCACTTGTCCTTGTCCGCTGCCGTGTCACCGTCATATGCATCACTTGTCATGATTATTTACTAGTAATTCGTAATGTATAAACGCTCTCGCTTATAACTCACGCTGCCTGCGTGGTTATCGTCTCACGTTTATGAGTTTGAGCTTTTCAATTGCCGCTCATCATTGCTGCTATGTCACTGACGTATGCGTCACTTATCTTTGTCATAGTTCTAGTAATTTGTAATGTATAAACGCTCTCGCTTATAACTCACGCCGCCTGCGTGGTTGTCGACTCACATTCGTGAGTTTGAACTTTTCAATTGCCGCTCATCACCGCTGCCGTTTCACTGGTCACTTGTCCTTGTCATGATTATATTCTAGTACCTTATTCCCTAATATGTATAAACGCTCTCGCTTATAACTCACGCCGCCTGCGTGGTTGTCGACTCACGCTCGTGAGCTGCAGCTATTCAATTGCCGCTCATCACCGTTGTCAGGATTATGTGCCAGTAACTCCTTATGAACGTAGTCTGTGTTTTCTTTAAGGGTTTCGAACTGCACTCAGTGTCTCTTGAAATCGAATATATTTTATTACAATTATATTACGGTGTAATTAGAGTTAAACCCGGACATGCAAAGTGAAAGTATTGTTGCAATGACAGATTGTTCTATGCAGTCCACATATTGTTTGGTAAAAAAATTGGTTGCCTGTAAAGTCGGTTTACTGACGATAGTTGAACGTGACAACGTCTTCTTTGTCGCTCGTTCCGCGCTCGCGAGGTAACGCCGGTAACGCCGCATGGGCGAGGTAACGCCGGGTGAGTCATGTTTTTTCGTGCGTGCAACCGGCTCTATCGATTTATAAGACGTTGTCACGTCAAAAATTGGTTGCCTGTAAAGTCGGTTTACTGACGATAGTTGAACGTGACAACGTCTTCTTTGTCGCTCGTTCTGCGCTCGCGAGGTAACGCCGGTAACGCCGCATGAGCGAGGTAACGCCGGTAACGCCGGATGAGTCATGTTTTTTCGTGCGTGCAACCGGCTCTATCGATTTATAAGACGTTGTCACGTCAAAAGTTACACCCCTGACAGCGTCGGGATTAGGGGGGAAAGGGGCGAAGACGTTGTTTTTTGACGTGACAACGTCTTATAAATCGATAGAGCCGGTTGCACGCACGAAAAACATGACTCATCCGGCGTTACCTCGCTCATGCGGCGTTACCGGCGTTACCTCGCGAGCGCGGAACGAGCGACAATGAAGACGTTGTCACGTTCAACTATCGTCAGTAAACCGACTTTACAGGCAACCATTTTTTTTTTCAGTTTTTCTTAAATATTTCAAAATCTTCGCAATATAGCGCTAAAGTGTAAAGGACAAAGTAATCGACGTTAAACTGCAAGCAAAACCGATGATAAGCATAATCTTGCTAAAACTACCCCATTTTTACCACTATTTAGTTGTAGTTCTACTAAATTGCGTCATTCCACAGTAGGTAACTTTGCATGGCGTATAAAAAGGTCGTAAAGTAACGTTTGAATTGGGGAAACGGCCCACTATTTTGTAGGTTAGGCGGTAATGCTTCAGCTAGTTCTGTCGGTACGGTCCGTTCGCTAAGCATTCTATTACCACAGCTATTAAATAATAATGGGAAAATTTTCTGTGTATTTTGTGTGGTACGTATAGGTATCCATTTCATACCGAACCGAACGGATTGACGACCGAATGGCTTAGTGGTAGCGAACCTGCCGTCTGCGCCGGAGGTCGTGGGTTCGATTCCCACAACTGGTAAGTAAATGTTTGTGTGATGAGCATGAATGTTTTCCAGTTTCAGGGTGTTTTTCAATATATTGTATTTATGTATATTAGTATGTATGTATATTTATCAGTTATCTAGTACCCATAACACAAGCTATCACTTACTTTGGGGCTAGATTGTGATGTGTAAAATATCCCGTATATATTTATTTATTTATTTTATAGGATCTAGGGGTATCATTTTACTTCCTATGACATTCAGAGACAAAATAACAAAAACATGGTGATTAAGGGGTTTAAAAGAAACATTTAAAGGTTTAAAAACTGTGTTATGTTGTTATTGTTCTGGAGCCCAAACTATTAGCGAAGTTTGCACCATTTTAGCATTTTTAACCTAGAAATAAATATGTCGAAAGATATGAAACTTACGAAAATCTTACGAAAATACATTTGAAATTGATAAAAACTGATAAAAATTATTACTTTATTGTATACTAGGTAAAAATAATGATGTACCTACATTTAAAAAGATAAAAAAAACATTAAAATCCAACAAAGATCCATAAAGTTACAGGCATTTTAATTTTGGAGTGGGAGGGTCTTGTATCCCTTTCTCGCAAAATGAAAATTTGTATGAAGCCGCTCTAAACTAATGTGGCAATATAGAAGTGTTATTATCTCGCTGCAGACACGGTCATAAATCATTCGAGTGTTTGCTTTTGTTGTTCTTTGTTGAGTTGTGCATTACTGCAGAACAACAAAAGCGAAACACTCGAATGATTTATGACCGAGTCTGAAGCGAGATAATAACACTACTACAGTAAGGTCGTTACAATTCAAAGCTGCTGTCTCTGCCTAATTAGAAATATTTAAATTCTTATAACTTTTTTGTTTTGAACTAGTTTTTCAGTTTACGTCATTATGGTCCTAGTTTAGACTGATTTTCTAAGATCAGTGATTTGAACGCGGGAAAGACGGACCGATATTGGCTGGCTGAAGTAACCATTAGGCATAATTAAGTCGTAATAATGTCATAGCGACCCAAATAAGGAGATTTATCGTACTTTCGCAGCAACTAGGTCACCACTCACCAGTAGGTGTGGCTTGTATTGCAATAAAGTGGACCGCGCAACAGGGTGCAAATTAATGTTTATGGGGGATGGTGAATTTATAACACACGAGAATAGACGTAAACATAGAGACCGTGCGAAAAATGTCGCTAGTTTACTGGTGTCCAAAATGTTTGTTTTAACACCAACAGCGTCAACACACAAGACAAAAACACAGGACCCGACGGACCGCACGAAAATATGTCGCTAGTTTACTGGTGTCAAAAATGTTTGTTTAGACACCAACAGCGTCTATTGGTAAGATGCAGCTAAGATTATTATTCTATACTAGCTTTTGCCCGCGGCTCCGCCCGCTTGAAATTCAGTTCTTCACAAATCCTGAGGGAATTCCAGCTCCCTATTCCAACCTTTATACAGGGTTATATAAAAAATACCAGAAACCTCTCGATACCTAAATGATATCATTAAAAGTAACAACTGTTGTTCTACAACTTTTGTTTTAACTCGATATTTTGAGAAATATCACTTATTCAATATTTTGCATACATTCTTTCTTTCTAACTACTCTGTAGTCTGTACGTAAAATCGGCAACGCCGCGCGCGGTCACTGATCCGTGATTCGTCCTCCCCGCCCCGCACCCCTTCGTCGTTAGGCTAAGCGCACACTGCGAAAAATAATCGCATGTGATTAATATTCGCAAGTGCGATGCGAATTTGTCAATATTTTGTGTTATATGGAAAAATACTTGAGTCCCGCGCACTGCGGAAATAGTCGCAAGCGCAACTCTCTCATGTGACATGATTGCTCCCTGTCTTTCGTGGTGCGAAAATAAATCGTGGGTTTTTACACACTACAAGTTAGTACTTGACTGCGATCTCACCTGATGGTAAGTGATTATGCAGCCGAAGATGTTAGCGTACTAACTTGGAAGGGGTAAGTATAACCCACTCCTTACGGTTTCTACACAGCATCGCGCCGGAACGCTAAATCGCTTGGCGGTGCCTCTTTGCTGGTAGGGTGGTAACTAGCCACGGCCCAAGCCTCCCACCAGTCCAGTTCTAAGAAAAATTAGAAATTATAAAGTTCCAAAGAGGCCCGTGGCGGGAATCGAACCCGCGACTTCCCACTCGAATCCGAGCGCGCGCGCCACTGCGCCAGGAAGATCGACAAAAAATCGACAAAGGTTGTGGTGCGCGTAGGTATAATATTCGGATTGCGATTAAGTTTCGCATTGAACATGCGGAAAAAAATCGCATCGCAGTGTGCGCTTAGCTTTAATCTTTCGCCAGTTATTGTGAGTATTGTGCATCTTTATCTTTCTCATTAGCACCGCCTATGTCTTAACCTGTCGCAGCGGTTTGGCAACAGGGACAGTCATAATCGCTGATTACCTGTATTACCGAGTATTTCGTTTCACAGTGTAATGTCACGTTACAGAAATAACATAATTTATTAAATTTTTGTATGACACAAATTAATACGAAATTTTGGAAAGTTATAGAACAAAAGTTGTTACTTTTAATGATATCATTTAGGTGTCGAGAGGTTTCTGGTATTTTTTATATAACCCTGTATTTACTTTCAGGGAAGCTAAACAATTTGCCTATAGCTGTCACTGTAGATTACTGTAAAAAAATTGGATTTTTTAAATATCCCACGGGAACTATAAATTTTCCTGGGATAAAAAGGAGCCTATGTTTTAATCCAGGTTATAAGCTATCTATGTTCCAAATTTTAGCCAAATCGGTTCAATAGTTGCGGCGTGAAGTGGAAATAACAAAAATACACACACACACACACACGCACACAAAAACTTTCGCCTATAAATTAGGTGTCGGGAATTATAGATTTTCCTGGGATAAAAAGGAGCCTATGTTTTAATCCAGGTTATAAGCTATCTATGTTTCAAATTTCAGAAAAATCGGTTCAGTAGTTGCGGTGTGAAGGAGTCACAAACATACTCACACAAACTTTTGCCTTTACAATATTAGTGTGATGTGATTATTATTCATAAACATTCCTGAGTCATAATTCAGTTATTAACAATGAAGTACCTAGGTATGAACCTTGGCATTGAGGTGTTAATAAAATAAACAATGACGTTATCTGACCACCATTTTTAATATAACTATTATATCATATCATTGTTATTATAATTGGTGTTATTATAAGTGGTGGTTATAATATTGTTATTATATCATTGTTATTAATAAAGAACTAGAAGATGCAAGTGGGAATTTAGAGATTCTTCGGCTTTTATTTCTGATGCTATGTTATATCCTTATGAGAAAGTCTTTCCACCGGAATGATAAAGGTGATACAATTGCTCTTACCTATAGCATTCAAGGTCAAGTCAGGGTTCAACCAGAAAATTATTTGAAAATTTAGAATGCAGTTTTTAAACTGCAAAAAAACGATTTAAGAATAGTTTTGCAGCAAAATGTTTTATTTACAATATTTAAGGTGACTATGCAAATGAAGTGTTACAATGCACTATAGACAATATGTAATACCTACCTAGTCAAAGTTAATGGATATATTTTATTACTCTATGCTATCGTTAAGTTTATTTCCTAAAACTCATTTATCTAACGCTAATTTTGTAACCGTTTGATCAAGCGAAAATATTTAGGAGAAATTGAAAATTTTATAGCCATCTTTTATTAATTCGTCGATCGAGCAACACTATACATTATGTATAGTGTAACTTATCTTCTGCGCCTGCGCTGTGCACATGGCCCTCTGGTGTTTTATTACCGAACTCTTGTTAGTAGGTAATTATAGATTTTATTACGAAATGGGCTTTATTATTGAAATTATTTCATACATTTTGCTTTCGACTTCATCCGCCATAAATTCTGGATACAATATTTATTTATCCACCTATTAGTAGAAATACGACATTAAATCAATAAGTCCACTCTGCACTCCTTTACCGTATGATTTGCCGGATCTCGGAACACTTTTCTACACACATAAAAAATATATAAAAGAAAAAAGTGATTAAAGATATTTCAATCCACGAAGACGCGCCCCACTCTATCAAGATCGCTTATGTTTCATTCGATTTGGTATGGACATGGAGTTTGACAGAGTGGGGCGTGTCATCGTGGATTGAAATATCTAAAATCAGTCGACGGATTTCGCGGGGCATATAATCTGTATGACTTAGCCCAGCGATATCCACCTTTTAGATGAAATTCACTAAGGGACTTTTTTTAACCGACTTCAAAAAAAGGAGGAGGTTCTCAATTCGTCGGAATCTTTTTACTCACTGGGGGTTTTTAAATACAGGTCACACGTGCGAAATTGTCGAATTCCGAACTCTGAAAATTTCTTAAATCATAAAGTATGTTACATATAAAATGTCATAGATACAATATATCTTTTCTCTATAACATAAAATCATTGCCCGAAAGTCGATCCGAATTACACATCTGGCAACAAGTGATGGACACTGACATTTGAATGACAGTTGAGCGACAGTGAACAGACATTTTAGGGAAGTGAATATATGGACTACTGTTGCCTTCGAGATTTTAGAAAAAATCTTACTAGAACTTTAATTAATTTCCAGTTCAATCAAGCTCCACCCTAGATCTCATCTTAGCTTTCCATTAGGCATGGTTGTAGTCAAATGCAAGTCTATTACGCAATTTTTAGTGACCTGCAGTTTAAAAACTTCTTCTTCGTGGATTGAAAGAGGTGAACCGCCGAATCCAACTCGGCTGGGCATTCTCGTCCAACATCCCTCAGTGCCTGAAGGCCAAAGTCTTCGAACAGTGCGTGTTGCCAGTGATAACCTATTGAGCAGAGACATGGTCGCTAACTATGGGCCTCATAAGAAGGCTCAGGGTCACTCAGCGAGCGATGGAGAAAGCTATGCTCGGAGTATCTTTGCGCGATCGAATCAGAAATGAGGAGATCCGCAAAAGAACCAAAGTAACCGACATAGCTCAACGTGTCGCAAAGCTGAAGTGGCAATGGGCGGGGCACATAGCTCGCAGGACCGATGGACGTTGGGGACCCAAGGTGCTGGAATGGCGGCCACGCACCGGGAAGCGCAGTGTCGGTCGACCCCCCCACCAGGTGGGCGGACAACATTAAGAGGGTCGCGGGGAGTCGTGGACAAGGATTTGATCTATTTTGCGTGTGTTATAGCAAGTTTAGTTGGGAACAGATTCCCCAATATTACACGCGAATTCCAAGTTAACCTTCTTGCCCACAAACTTTTCCGAGATCTATATCACATGGGCCAATAAACCAACAATTGGGTCAGAGCTCGTCCAACACAAATATTGGCGGTACAAATTGGGCGCTCGTTTCTTGCGGCGGTATTGAGGCTAGGTGTGAATTGTTACTGAACAAATTTACCCACGCTGCTCCGTGTGTGACTCGTTACAAGACAATTGGGTCACAAAAACGTTATGTGGGCCAAGAGGAGTACCTACCTGCTCTTTTTCTATTGAAGATAGGCTTGCGCTTGACGACAATCATGTCTGATGGAAAGCAATGATGAGGTCTAGGTTGGAGCGCGCTTGTCTAGAAAAAGCCTATTCACTCTTCTCTTAAAGGCACCCAGATTGTGTACTTGGCTGAAAACACGGAGGCTGGAAGGGCGTTCCAAACCTTAGCGGTTCGTATCAGAGACGTGGAAGAAAAACGTTTCGTGCGAGTTTGTTGGACGTCAACCACATAAGGATGCCACCGCTCTCGGCGTCTTGCGGTCCTATGGTAGAAAGGTGAAGGATGTACAAGGTTATGTAGTTCCTGAGCACACTCATCAAAGTATATCCTGTAAAAAACCGCTAAACAGGCAGCAGATTTAGGACGGTTAGTCAGTTTTTAAACGCACTAGAAACTGTGAGGGCCATTGGTTCAATCCCGGGAATGCATCTTCGACCACATCATCTCTTACCATCAGGTGAGATTGGTCAAGCGTAAATCTATATTATGTATTGAAAAAAAATTGAGGTGTAGAGTGGAGCGTGCTTGCCTAAGAAATGCCTAGATATTTAATCTTCTCTTGAAGTAACCCAGATTGTACTTGGCTGGGAGGCTGGTAGGGTGTTTATCAAAAATTCGTTCTAAGCTTTTTGTATTACCGACACATTAAAACAAAGATTACAATTACATCCAATGTAGTGTCCGATAAAAACTCGAAAAACTGAGATTTTGGAGCAACTTTTGGGAGAACTTTCTATCGAGAAAATTTTATGCAATCGTGTTTCTGCTTCTTAGCGATTTTAGATTAAAAACCCAAAATACATGACGTTTAAATTTGGAAGTAATTGTCTTTATAGGTTTTAAACTGCAGGTCACTAAATATGCTGAAAATGTACTAAGCACAGAAGGTACTACTAGCTAGGTATAGTATCATAGTTCTAGGTACATTAGGTATTCTCTCCGCAGAAGTCTAGGTCATGCATCGTGACTAAGCGGTACCTACTATACTAGCATTCCTGTTCTCATGATTAAATTTATGTTTAATACTATGAGTTATGCTGGTGTTTATATTTACTACCCCATTACGAAAGAGTTGATGACTAAGTCTTGACCGTGGCTTCGCCTGACGTTAACCGTACAATACATATTTATTATATTAGAAGTACCTACTTACTTTCTTGAAAGCCAGATTATTCTTAGGCCTATTTATTAAGTCTTATAAAAATATAATCATAAAACTCATCAAACCATATAATTTCTGTCACCGTCTATTATGGTTTATGATTTTTAAGCCTATAAAACTATGATAATGAATGACTAAGATGTTGTAGAAATGTACTCAGTTATAGAATAAAGAGTGTACTGCGTGACCTAGAATTACAATAATTATAATACTTACTTCAAATATTTTTAAGAAATTACCTTAGGATCACATTTATCAGACAGTTAATATCTTCTCTATGAAATTCTCATGCCAATTTTTGTCACCAAACTCCTCCGAAACGGCTAGACCGATTATTATGAAATTTTCTGTGTTCTGTAGGTCTGGAAGTAGGTCGTAAGCAATTTTTCATGGTACCCCTAATGGCAAAGCAGCATTTGCCTGGTCAGCTAGAAAAAAAAACACTAAACATGGCAACAATAGGCGGACTCAGCGAAAAAATGTCGCCAGTTAAAGTTAAGGTGCTAAAAGTGTTTGTTATGTTGTGTAGTGAATTGATCTGAGGCGTGTATCGCGGTCCATAAACGATACTGCGGTCGGCTTACTGACGCCGTTGGTGTCAAAACCAACTTTTTTGACACCAGTAACTGGCGGCATTTTTTCGCACGGTTCACCGAGTCCTGTGCTAAATATCTATTTTTGGGACAGAGACTTGTATACCTTACTACTGACGCCGTTGGAGTCAAAACCAACTTTTTTGACACCAATAACTGGCGGCATTTTTTCGCACGGTTCACCGAGTCCTGTGCTAAATATCTATTTTTGGGACAGAGACTTGTATACCTTACTACTGACGCCGTTGGTGTCAAAACCAACTTTTTTGACACCAGTAACTGGTGACATTTTTTCGCACGGTTCACCGAGTCCTGTGCTAAATATCTATTTTTGAGACAGAGACTTGTATAGGTACCTTACTACTGACGCCGTTGGTGTCAAAACCAACTTTTTTGACACCAGTAACTGGCGACATTTTTTCGCACGGTTCACCGAGTCCTGCGTTAAATATCTATTTTTGGGACAGAGACTTGAATATATCAGAAAGATGCAAATATAATATATATATTCGTAAGCAGCACCCATAAGCTTGTAACGTATGACATCACCACGCTATGGCCCCCATGGGTAACGGATGTGCGGGCTATTTTGGTTGGGAGATGACTCATATTGTAACGACTTTCGCGGAATCTCCTCGTGGGATTAGTTCAGGGACTTAACTTTAACTATTAACTGCGCTGGGAACTGGAGAGAAAGAATTTTGAACGGTAAACAACTGAATTATTAAATAATAATAGTTTTTAGCTTCTTTATGGTCGCTGCACGTGGAGTAATAAAATGGGGGAAAAGACCGCCTGTTACTGTCTAACGGTGTTCCCATTTCTTTACACCGCGGGTATCAATATATTGAGACAATTGGGCTGATTGTGTATCGTTCAGTTTGATAGTTAGCAACCCTCATTGGGTTCAAAACTAACGAAACGGAGGAAAAAATCCTATTTTTGCATTCTTTTTGCACAAGTTACCAACCTAGGTCGGTATGGTATCATGTCAACATGCTAACATTGCTAACGTGTGCAAAAAGGATACAAAAAAAGGATTTTTGCCTCCGTTTTTTAAGTTAACGATCCAGGGAGGGTTGCTAATTTGCTAACAAACAAATTGAATTATATAGAATCAGCCCACTCTCTACAGGGACAGGGATTCTTGAAATAATAAGGATATGACACTCCTCTATCATAAAAATCGTGTAATTTACTTTAACACCTACTTAGTACCTATTAAGTAAGAAAAATAAATGCAATTATAAGTAATTTGAAAAGAGCGAGTTAAGAGTTTCCTGCCAGTACCTCTCGGTGAAAACCTGCTCTCCAAACGTGGCGGTACAGTTTTGTCTTATAACCTTAGAACCTTTCTATAGGCCTATGTGAAAAAACAGACTTACATTTTCATAAAACATAGTAAAGTCCTGTCCCAACCAGGCCATCATTTCCTACGAGTTAAGTAATAATAATTAGAACTGAAAGAACTTAATACGAGTATGTGCAATGTGCATGCAATAGAGCAATTAACATCAAGGGCGCATATTAAGATGATTGCATTGTGAGATCATTATCTGAAGGGCTTATAGTTTACACAGACAATAGTTTGGTACTCGGTGGTTTAATATCATTCATGCCCGAATCGCTTGAAGAGTGCTTATAAATTCTGAAGAATTCCCTCAATTTCGCCGAGGTCCCATCATCAGATCCTGATGACTATAGTCATCAAGTCAGCATCTGCAAGCAAATGCACTAGTGACTATAAAAAAATACAACATCTCTTCAAGTAATTATCTTTTTGATTAGTGTTTTACACACTTAGGAAATAATTCCTATAAATTTAAATACGAATCAAAGTTCTGCCTAAGGACCTAATAATACGAATTGAAAATTTCATCGCAGGGGGATAAGGCTCGTATAGCTCAGCGGTCAGAGCACCCAGCCGCGAGAGATGAGAGACGCGGATTCGAATCCCGCTGCGAGTGAAAAATTTTGATTCGTATTTAAAAATTGATAGGAATCTCTTCAAGTATTATTTATCTCTTCTAGCAGAGTTTGAAGAGTTCCCTCTATTTCTCCAAGATCCCGTGATCATCTGATCTAAAGGCCATAGGATAACCTGGAAAAATATTCATTCAAACAATACCCAACTCTCTTCAAGTGTAGTTATAAAAATTTGAAGAGTTCCCTCAACTTCTACAGGACCCCATCATCAGATCCTGACTTAATGACCATCTGGGAAGTAAACCTTTCAAACAAAAAAAAAAGACGTGTGGCACTCGGAGACTGCCGCGGTAAAGCTGTTTTTATCAACTTATGCTATACAACCAATGCCACCTAAAGACGACTTGCTGAACTAAAGAGACAAGCGTAATATTTCAAAAAGTCATTAAAAGTTCTGCTATTCATCGATAGATGGCAAAACTAAAAAGTGTTAGGTTATTTTCGTTACGGAATTTCTGGATTCGGTCTCCACGCTCAAGGCCCGCGATAGAAGCCTTAAAAATAAAAATAAAGATTCTGACGAATTGAGAATTTCTTCCTTTTTTTGAAGTCGGTCGGAAATATGGATTTTTAATATGAAAGAGGCACGAATGGTGTATCATGAGTTACCATATTATGTTCCCACAGTTTATCGATCGAGCGTCGATATAGATCTATCACCGAGACTTATTTGTTTAAGCGTTACGTAGATTTATTATATCGGGGAGCAACCGATGAAATAATGCTTTGAGTACTCTGAATGATAAATGTTCTACTTCGTAGGTAATTTGACGGTAGTTAAGTGCTTACTAGAATGTTAGTTTGTTTGTCGACCCCTATGGGACAGTTGGCAATGCTCTAAGATTCGAACAGGAGGTCTTGGGTTCTATTCGTGGCAAGAACAACTTTGGAATTTAGTAATTTCTAAATTGTAGTGCGGACGGCGTTAAAATTGTCACCAGTTTATCGGTGCCAAAAATGCTTTTTTTGCCACCAACAGTAAGGCCACGCTGTAGTTCGCTCAGCTACCTATAGAATTTTGACAGATGGCGCTACTGTTTGCTTGTACGAAAAAGGTTTTCTTATCAAAGCTCACACAGGATAATATCGCTTGTTAAAATAAATATTCCCCTGTCGTCACACAGAGGAACGGTGTTCACAAATCATTAGAACCAGTAAGCCCTTATGTAAACCTATAAACCAAGCTCCTTAGAGTGTTGAAGTCAAGTCGTGTTAACTTAACCACTTGATGTTAACTTAACTTGTGGGGTTTCGTACTTCAAAAGAAAAAACAACGGAACCCTGATAAGATTACTTTACTGTCCGTCTGTCTATTTGTCTTCTTCTTGTTTTTCTGTCTTTCACGACCCTTTATTTCAGTAACAAAAATATATCGACATGAAATTTGAAATCGTTGTGAAGGGCGTTACTTGTGTATTCTAAAAGTGATTTTTATGCTTGATAGTTTTTGATATATTTAAGATGTGCATGCGTGTAACAGTTTCTATACCTAATAGGGTCTTGTTTTTACCCTATGGGTACTGAACCCTAACAAGTTTTCGTATCTCGTGCGTAATTGGCTAGTCTCCATTGACCATGATCGCGGCCATAACGGCACTATAAAGCCCCCATAAACACATTAATATGTGTCACCACAATGAACATAACATAAACTATCCTATAGAAGTCGCCAAAATATCTTGACCTCTATAATATCGTCGGTTCATGTCAAAAGAGGCGGTGTCATCTTAATCAGAGATCATCTTACACTGGTGAAGCCGTCGGCATTTCTTTTGTACATTTGATATTAAAATACGTGGCGTGAATGAGATTATGACTTATGAACTTGCTAGCAGATGCCCGCGATTATTTAGGCCTATGTGAAAATAAATATTTACATTTTCATTTTCATTCCACCCGCGTGAGTTTCGGTTTTTCACTAATCCCGTGGGAACGGTGAAATTTTTCGAGAAAACTAGTAGCCTTTATGTGTCTAGAGTTAAATGCGGAAAGTTTGTCATATCTTTATGAGTCCCAAGTGGTTAACAAGAGCCGAAGACGCGGGTTAATAATAGGGAGAGGGAGATAGATTCTCTATTCAAGTTTTTAGCCAAATCGGTTCCAAATGCATGAAGGAGGTCTCCTCTTCCACGAGCCTTCATGCATTTGGATACTTCCTTCCTTCCTTATTTTAATGCCAATTTATTATTAGTTACTAGGTACCTATTCATGGCAATTTATTACTATTTATTTATAGTATAGTTCATTTGCAGTGATGAACACTTTCGTTTGTTGTTTATGAAGCGCTGAGAACAATGCCTTAATGGATCTGGTATAAAGCGAGGTTTTATTTCTATAAGCCATAAATGTATAAATATTGTTACGTGCTGGGTTCGACGATTTGGATTAAAACACCTGCTGATCCTTGATAAGACTTTATTCGGTACTTCCAGTATCCAATATCCCTGGTCTTCCTTGTAGTTCGCTTCCTCTTCGCTCTTGATCGCTTGCTTCGCTTGTTCACTTCTCTCGTCCCTCAGTCAGACTGACTGCGTCGCGCGCTGCTCGCTTTTTATATACATCTGAACGAGTCTCGAACATTCCACCCTCATTATTTATCAAAATAGTAGATCGTTCGAGAAGTCGGAACTACGAGAAACCCATTGTTTAGAGAGGTCACTGACCCCTCAAGTTGTTTACAACTTACGAGTGGTATTTCGGCAGTGCGATTATAAACCTTATGGCGCTTATCATAGGGTTCATTTGTAACACTGCCCTCCTCTTAGCGATGCTCGTCCCGAGTATCACTGTTGCTCCCGTGATGTCTCGCCAGGCGATCGATGTGTACCACCTTAAATGTACCTCTGGGTTGACGTTGAATCCTGTACGTGACATCATTCATACGGGTGACCACTTTGTATGGACCCTCCCATCTGGTTTGCAATTTTGGAGACTTCCCTTTCCGACGAGTCGGATTATGCAGCCATACTAAGGCGCCTTCTTCGAATCCGCTCGTGTTCGATTTCCGGTCGTACCTGGTTTTCATGTTCTCGCTCGATTGCAATCCGTTTACCCGAACTGAGGCATGTATCTCCCGCATTTTCTCCTTCAGGTTGGCAACGTAATCCTGAATGGTGCAAGGTTCGTCCGGTGATCCTCCCGTCAATAAGTCTATTGGCAACCGGAGTTCCCTGCCATAGTTGACAAACGCCGGAGTTGCCTTAATGCTCTCATGCTCTGCTGTCCTGTAGGCGAGGAGGAACAGTGGGATGTACTTGTCCCAGTCTCTCTGATGGGTGTCCACCAGTTTAGCCAAATGTCTTTCAAGAGTCTGGTTAAACCTTTCCACCATTCCATCCGACTGCGGGTGGTATGCAGTTGTGCGCGTTTTATGCAGACCTAAAGTTCTGCATACTTCCTGAAACACTTGTGACTCAAAGTTCCTCCCTTGATCGGAGTGGATCTCCAGCGGTACACCAAAACGACATATGACCTCCTCGACTAGCTTAGTTGCAACGGTTGTAGCTTCCTGGTTAGGTATGGCAAACACTTCTGGCCACTTAGTGAAGTAGTCCATAACAACCATGAAGTATTTGTTCCCCGATTCCGTCACAGGAAATGGCCCCGCTACATCCACAGCTATACGCTCCCAAGGTGCACCAACGTTGTACAGTTGCAGGTTACCCCTACTCCTTGTCTGTGGTCCCTTCACAGCAGCGCAAGTGGTACATTTACGGCACCAAGCCTGCACATCTTCCCGACAATGAAGCCAGTAGAACCTCTCTCGTACCTTCGTTAGTGTTTTCTTGACGCCAAGATGGCCTCCTGAAACACCGTCATGCACTTCACGAAGGACATCGGGTACTTTGGACCTCGGAACAATTATCTGAAGATGGAACTCCCTGCCGTTAGTCTTCTCCCATTTCCGGTAAAGTATTCCATTCTGTAGAATAAGACTGTTCCACTGAGCCCAATACGCCTTAGTGACAACACTCGTAGGTGCAACCTCACTCCATGTTGGTCTAGCGTCCCCCCTTTTCTTCCACACGATGATATGCCGCAGATCATCATCGCCCTCTTGAGCCATCTTCATTGCATCATCCTCCCAGGGTCCTAAGGAACTCGTCCTGGTAAGTTTCAAGGTCACTTCCATGGACTCCTGTTTCATGCAATGTCTGCAGTCTTCCGGGCACGGTCTTCTTGAAAGTGCATCTGCATTTCCGTGAGACTTCCCACTGCGATGTTGAGTCTTGAAGTCATATTCCTGGAGTTGTTCGATCCATCGAGCGACCTGACCTTCAGGATTCTTAAATTGCAGTAGCCATTTCAGTGCTGCATGATCGGTGCGTAGTAAAAACTGTCGACCTATGAGGTATTTGCTGAAGTGCTGTAACGTCTTTACCACGGCCAAAAGCTCTCTTCTTGTCACACAGTAGTTCCGTTCCGGTCTCGATAGTGATTTGCTGAAATACCCAATCACAACTTCTCTATCGCCCTGTTTTTGAGAAAGCACTCCTCCAATCGCCGTATTACTTGCATCTGAATCGACGATAAATTGGCCCTCTGGTTGTGGGTAACCCAAAATTGGTGTTTCACATAAGCATTTCTTCAGATTTTGAAAGGAATTCTCGCAGGCTTCATCCCAACAAAACTGTCGTTTCTCTTCTGTTAGTTTGTGTAATGGTTTGGCGATCTCCGAAAACCCCTTGACAAAACGCCTGTAGTAGGAACACAAGCCCAAAAATGCCCTTACCTCTGTCTTGTCTTTGGGGGTGGGCCATTTTTTAACCGCTTCAACTTTCGCTGGGTCAGTTTGTATGCCCTCACTAGTGATGACATGGCCGAGATAATTCACTTCATTCCTGAATAACTGACACTTCTTCGGGTTCAGTTTTAAGTTTGCTCCATATATTTTTGCGAAGACGCGTTCCAATTTTCGCAAATGGTCTTCGAAGTCCCGACCCATGACAACGACGTCATCCAGATATACCAAGCAGGCGTCTCCTACTAACCCTGCTAGCACACACTCCATGAGTCGTTCAAAGGTGGCAGGCGCGTTGCACAAACCAAATGGCATGACATTGAACTGCCATAATCCTTTTCCTGTTGAGAACGCTGTCTTCTCCTTGTCTTTTGGATGGATTTCCACCTGCCAGTATCCAGATTTCAGGTCTAGAGTCGAAAACCATTTCATACCACTCAAGGTGTCCAGAGTGTCATCTATTCTGGGTAGCGGATAACTGTCCTTCTTTGTGATGTCATTGAGTCGCCTATAGTCCACACAGAACCGTGTGCTTCCATCTTTCCTCTTTACTAGCACAACAGGCGAACACCATGGACTTGAGGATGGTTCAATGATTTTGTTCCTTTCCATCTCTTGCAGCATATCCTTGACTTCTTTCTCTTTCGCTATCGGTATCCGTCTTGCCCGCTGACGGATGGGTCTCTCGTTGCCGGTATCAATTCTATGCTGCACTAACGACGTTCTTCCCGGGTTTCCTTCCTGACTAGAAAAGATGTCCGCGTAACGTAAAAGAAACTTCTTAGCCTTGATGCTTTGCGAAAAAGTCAGGTTACTTTTGCAGTCTTTAAGGAGATCATTGACTGTAGAATCATTCCAGGAACCTGCTTTATCCGAGCTTGGCATTGACGTGCATTTCTTCAGCCACACAACTTCCTCGCACTTCCCGATGATGTCTCCCTTATTAAAGTTGATCTCGTGATCTTTCAGATTCAGAACTCTTACAATAGCTTTATTGCTACCATTGACAAGAGTTCTTGCTGTCATAAATCTCCGAGACACCGACTTCTGGGGGTTGTCCTCAATTAACACGCATCTGTCCCCCTTGGTGGTATTAGTACTTGGCAGCTTTACCAACACATGAGCCTCCGATCGACTAGGAATGATGATTTCCTTAAGACATGTTACCTTTCCATTGGCGCCACCAAGTATGAAGATTTCTTCTCCACCACATTTAAAAACTCCGTCAGCAACATTGATTCTACAGTTGTGTGCCTTCATAAAATCCAAACCCAAGATACAGTCATCCAAAATTTCAGCCACGATGACGTTGTGCGTATAAGATGTCTCCCCTATGTACATCCTCACGGATATTTCACCCAGGACGGGTATCGGCTGGCCGGAGGCTGAAAGAAGTCGACAGTTGATTTGCTTCTTGTTCCCCATTACAGATTTCAGGAGGCCCGGCCGAACTATTGTCCTGGAGGCACCAGTATCTAACGTCATCCTGCAGTCGGTCCCGTTTATGGTGCCAGCTATAACTAAATTATTCCCGTTGCATGCCTGAGAGATCACCGTTGCTGGGGCTTCCTCCGTGCCAGCCAGTACTCGCCCCTTAGTTCTGGCTGTTACTCGTTTCCCTGATTTTTAGGAGAACCTGTATCCCCACTCTTCTTCTTCAGCTCCTCCAAATATTCCTCCACTTTCTTTAATCTAGACATCTGTGACTCTTTCTGTGGGCAATTCAGCTGCAGATGTCCTCGTTCGCCGCATTTATAGCACACAACACCAAGGTTCTTCTTGAATGAGGTCTTGACCTCTTTCACCTCCTCCGATACTTCCCGTAGCTTGTGAACAGGTGTCTGCCGAATGTCGTGTCGCACTGCCTCGACTTCCAAGGCATGCGCCAACGCTTCCTTTAATGAGGCATGATGGCGAAGCCTCACGGCAGCTCTTACCTCCAGGTCTCTGATTCCATCAACAAATGCTTGCACGGTATTTGCAGTTGTGATCTTGTCATCGGCCGATGGATACGCTTTCCGCACGAGCTTTTCGATTTCCAACGCCCATTGCTGGAGCCCTTCTCCTGCTCGTTGAACTCTGTCGCGCAGCTGGGCGCGGAAAACATGCTCCAGATGTCGTTCCCCGTACCTAGATTCGAGTGCATCCAACAGCTCTTTATATCCACAACCCGAACTAGGCAGGGCCTCCAGAACGGTTAGAGCCTGCCCTCTGAGCGCGACAGTGAGGGCAGTCAGGCACTGTTCATCAGTCCATCCGTTGGCAGCAGCGACCGTCTGGAACTGGTGCCGGTATGCGGACCAGGAGGTGCTGCCTTCGTATGGGGGTACCTTCACATGCGGTCCCTGGACTGCACTCACTGCTCCACCTGATGTCCCCCTTGTGGCTTCCAAACGTACAAACTTCTTCTGCAGTTCGGTGAAGCCACACTTCATGTTTTCAACGTCGGTTCCCAGACAAGTGACCCGTTCCTCCATTAGATCCAAATCTTTCCGTATGTTGGCCACCATGCCGCCAACTTCGTTCACTGCAGACAAGACGGTCTGCTGAACCTCTGCAAACTTGCCGTCCTGATTTTCTTGAATCGCCGCAAACTTGCTGTCCTGATTTTCTTGAAGCGCCGCAAACTTGCTGTCCTGAGCTGCAAAATGCAGTTGCATCATCCGTAGCAAACTGGATAAGTCGATGTTGGGCGTGGCTTGTTTAGAAGGCGGGGCATGGTGGGCGGGGCCAGTGGGCGGAGCTCCCGATGAGGTGGGCGTGGCCTCAGGGGGCGTGGCCTGGTGGGCGGGGCCAACGGGCGGAGCCTCAGGGGGTGTGGCCTGGTGGGCGGGGCCAGTGGGCGGAGCTTCCGATGAGGTAGGCGTGGCCTGAGGGGGCGTGGCCTGATGGGCGGAGCCCGTGGGTGGCTCATGGTGGCGGGACCCAACGAGCGCCGGCTCTTCCAGGTGCTCCACTGCAGGTGGACGGCTGGATTCCGCAGCACGCTGGGCCCTGGTCTTGACACCCTCACTGCTGGAGTCGTCTCTTGGAGTCAATGGCATCTCTTCCAAATCGCACTTCTGACACCAATTGTTACGTGCTGGGTTCGACGATTTGGATTAAAACACCTGCTGATCCTTGATAAGACTTTATTCGGTACTTCCAGTATCCAATATCCCTGGTCTTCCTTGTAGTTCGCTTCCTCTTCGCTCTTGATCGCTTGCTTCGCTTGTTCACTTCTCTCGTCCCTCAGTCAGACTGACTGCGTCGCGCGCTGCTCGCTTTTTATATACATCTGAACGAGTCTCGAACATTCCACCCTCATTATTTATCAAAATAGTAGATCGTTCGAGAAGTCGGAACTACGAGAAACCCATTGTTTAGAGAGGTCACTGACCCCTCAAGTTGTTTACAACTTACGAGTGGTATTTCGGCAGTGCGATTATAAACCTTATGGCGCTTATCATAGGGTTCATTTGTAACAATATTTTTTCATAAATGTACTTATTAAAAAACACCGTTCATAGTCATTTCCACTCGTCCCTATATTGGCAACAACCCGGGACTCTTAAAGAAATAACAAACTTTCCGTACGTATATCGAAATGTACTATTTCAAACGTTTTGAATGTATTCTACCCAACCATAGATATATGTAAAGGATGACGGGTCAGCGCTAAAAAGTGTCCGAACCGAAAGAAAGATAAAACGTGAAAAGGTAGACAATCGCACTATTGCTAGTTGCAAGTAAAATTAGGCTGTATAATAATGGTTTAAGACATAAATTATAATGTTTTAGTTTGTTTATAAAAATACACATACCCTCGTTTATATAAAGGTTTTCTCGGGACACTTTTTTCGTAAATTTTGTATTACCTGGTTCCTTAATTAGTAAGTCAATGAACCCAACCATTAACCAGTATAAGTTCGTTCGTTCATCCGAGTTTTTGAACCGAAAACTAAATATAGTTCAATTACAATAACTCTTATAATACATACTCAAACGAACACTTAAAATACTACTGTAGCCCTTTAACTTTTTCCAACTTACAGCTCTTATCTCTGAGTGATAAAGTTCAAAATTGGTTGATTTTTTTGATCGAGAGTTTACCCTTTCGAGATTTATTTATGTTTTACATTTCCAATGAGTCACACTGCAGCTGGTTAAATATTTCTTATTAGTTGGTATTATTAGAACCGACTGCCTCGGTGGTCAAACGGCTTCCGACAGATCGAGAACCTGGGTTCAATTCCCGGGTTAAATAACATTGATGGTTAAGTGAAAGGATTGAATGGAAGCAGGCGTTACTTTGCGGAAATCCATAATTAATTTGTTTTGCTATAATCCGCTACTTGAAAAGATTCTGTATGGTACAATATGCAGGAACACTGTCCACATGAAACACCACACACAATTTTCCAACACTTTCTTCGACGCACGTTTCGTCCCGACACTGGGACATCTTCAGGACATGTTGACTTCACAATGCGAAATCGTAGAGATTCGCATTGTGCGACAATCCAACAAGACAGAATCTTTTCAAGTAGCGGATTATAGCAAAACAAATTAATCTGTCCTGCTAAGTGAAAAGAGACTGGCGAACTCCTATACATTTGCCGGACCAGACTAAAATCCACGTGCAGATATGAAACTTCTGATATTGTAGTACTGAACCAGACTTACAAAACTGTCATACAAAGTCAATCAAAAGAAATGGGGAGAAAAAGGAAATTCACATTATTGTTAAAAGTGAGGTTAGGTTTAGATTGTTTCCAAGTGAATAATTGTATTGCAGATTATCTGAAAAAAGCGAGAAAAATCCATTTTCATTCAAAAAGATCCATTGTAGGGTCCGATAAAATTATTAAGAATACAGATTTTGGAGTAGCTTTAGGTAAAACTTTTACATCGAGAAAATTCTTTCAATCGTGTTTTTGCTTCAGACCAGGTAAAAGACCCAAAATACAGTGACGTTTAAATTTGAAAGTAATTGTCCTGTAGGTCACTAAAAATCGCTTTTATGAGTCTTATGCGATTTTTGGCATCGAGTAACTGTGATTATTTTTGGTTTAGGTAGACATGGTAGGTAGGTTTGGTAGTATAAATCTCTGTATGCGATTTGACTTCATTAAGGGGATTCATTGAATTTATTTTTGTCTTTCTCACTCTCACGGATTCATTGGTAGGTGCGACATGCAGCGTCGCGGAAGAATATAACAGAAAAACGACCTTTTACCTAATTACTCAAAAACTAAGCCAGTTATCAAAAATCGGTTCTCAGCGTTTTTGAATATTGTTATTACCGACACAATAAAACCAAAATTATAATTACATCAATTGCAGTTTCCGATATATAACAGGAAAACTGAGATTTTGGAGCAACTTTTGGTAGAACTTTCTATCGATTTTCTATATTTTATCGGAAACTACAATGGATGTGATTGTAATTTTTGTTTTAATGTATCGGTAATAATAATATCCTAAAACGCTTAGAACAGATTTTTGATAAATGGCTTAGTTTTTGAGTAATTAGGTAAAACGTCGTTTTTCTGCTATATTCTTCCGCGACGCTGCATGTCGCACCTACCAAATCTCCGTGAGAGTGAGAAAGACAAAAATAAATTCAATAAATCCCCTTAAGGTAAAAGACCCAAAATACAATTACGTTTATATTTGAAAGTGACTGCAGGTCACTAAAAATCGCTTTTATGAGTCTTATGCGATTTTTGGCATTGAGTAACTATGATTATTTTTGGTTTAGGTAGACATGGTAGGTAGGTTTGGTGGTGTAAATCTCTGTATGCGATTTGACTTCATTAAAGAAGACATTTGGCGGGTCGCACCATCATTTTAGCCACGGCCCCCATAAAGCACGGTATGCCGTGACCCGCTAGCGTTTTTCAGACGGTCAATTAAGCGTAATGCACATTAGCCACGACCAAATGACCTATTTGTGGACGGCCATGTTTAATTAGTAATTAGGCCAGGGACAGATACTTGGAATTATACTTTAGAGCTTTTCGTTTGTTATTCTTACTCAGTAGGAGTAAGTATTAAACAAGAACAAGTATAAACAATAAACAACAAGGATTCTTGGAATGATAGGGATATACTTCTATATCCTCGCCAGATAGCAAAAGTTACAAGAAATCTTTATGAGGTAATTTAAGTCAATTTTAAAAATATTATTTACCAATGATAGGTAAATAAAACGAATTGAATTTAAGTCATAATAAAAGAGAAATTAGGTACACTATCAAAATCATAAATTTAATTTGATAAATTACATTAAATATTCTTAATATCATAGTACACACAATAATATGATCCTCTGTTGGTCGAAATAAACAATTTTTTTTATTTTTATTTATAGTAACATTTTTCCAGTAGATATTTGTTAAATTTTCTTTGCAATATAATATTTAGCGCCAATTTTCAAGTCTTTTAGTAACTTATTATAAATTTTTACTGCTATATACAATTAGAGCTTTTCATGGAAGAACTGCAGCCAGCGTTGCCAGATTTTTTTTTCTTCAAGTCGGGATTATGGAAGTTTATGAGTGAAAAAAGCGGGATTTTTACGTCGAAAGCGGAACATAGTAAAAAACGAAAGTAATCAGAAGTTTTGAATTTTTTATTTTACTTCAAATTAAGTACGATTACGTGACAATAATATTATGTATCATAAATAGCCATTGAAAATTTCTTTTATACATTTTAAATATTTTAAATCAGATGTATCTTATATCTGTTTTATTGGACTTTTGAACAAAAAAATCAAAACAGTTTTTATTCATTAGAAAATAATATTATGGCGTTTCAACTAGAAAATTTCAAAGGATAGTCTGTGAGTGTTACATATTGCTACTTATGAGATATCCCCGAAAAGAGGGACTGAACCATTCCCGCCCGGGACATTTAATTTTGATTTACAAATCGGGACGTCCCGCCAAAACCGGGTATTCTGGCAACGCTAACTGCAGCACAGTTTCGATTATAGTATTTGCGACAAATCTAGCGACAAGCAATTTAATCCAGTGAGTTATAACGATGCAGCGACACAGCACATCTAGCTAGACTGTCAATTAACACTAATTGACGCGACCCGGTTCTGTCCGATCAACTCTACTTCCTCATAAAACACCGCGTATTGTGGAAAATTCTAAGTATTTTCATTTGTGCTTGTTTGGAAGGAATAAGCAAGTAGATCTTTTCACAAATGCTATGCACACAAGGATTTTTCCTTCCGATGGTTCGGCAAAATTAAACAGCGCAATTCAAATTTAACTTTCTTTTTCGCGATTATACGTATTGGTGCCAATTCAGCCTGTAGATTGTGTAAAAAAACGTTTTCCTCGTTATCGTAATCGTTTACAAATTCTGCCCGCTGATTGGTTCCCTGATTTACGTTATCCAATCGACGGGCAGAATTTAAAAACGATGATTGACAACGATTACCATAACGATTAATACGTTTTTCTTACTCCTGCTGTGCAAAGTCTCTAATCTAAACAAATTTGACGCACCTAAAATTAGTGCTATCTTTTTCAAAATGCTCTCCGTTGAAAAGGATTGCATTATTTTTACACGCTTACAGACTTTAGAATATAAACGTGAGTGCATGCGTCTATTTCTAGTAAGAGAAACTTTCACTCTAGATTCTTAAACATTTTCGTAGATTTTCTTCGTCTTCACGCAAAAAATCCATTTTCATTCGCCTAGCCCCATCTCATACCGTCCGAAAAGAAACTCTATTTCTAAACTAAAACTCTCAGCCATAAAATTAAAGCCTCTTTAATTTGTTTATAGAGTACCCTCCACTTGGTCGAAAGGCTTTTAAGTCTATCAGTATTCCCGCCTGGTCGCTCCGTCGACACGCCGTCTTTCCTCGTTGTATAATGCGAGTAGGGTTGCCACTTGCCACTTAATATATATAGGTCCATTGGTTCTTTGTACATACAACGTTTCATCTGATGATAGAGCAAGTAGGTAAAATTTGGAGCAACTAATATTTGAGGGAGCAATATTTTGAATAATTTTTCATTTTATAGTTATTTTGCGAATCAAATGGTTTGTATACAATATAGTAATTTATTTAAATAAAACTACTATCAAAATTTTTCTGCAAAAAATCTACTAACGCTTCTTCAAAAAGACCGCCTTTGGCTGCCTCTGGACTAAAATTGCCTATCAAACAAACTGAGCAATTTTCGACATAAGCCTATGTGCTAACTCAGGGTAACTCAATAGGTTTAAAAAGGTGTAACAAACATAAAAAAAACCTAGTATTATCGGAGAAATTTTATAGTTGATGGCAACCCTTATTACGCCATCATTTGCATGCACGGCGCATTTCTCAGGGCTGGCTCTTGCATATTGCACTCGGCGCGTCACCCGACTTTTATCTTAAAACTTTTGTCTCTCCTTGTGTTTGTATCCACAATCCTACGAAACGGCTTGACCGATTCTTATGAAATTTTTTGTGTGTGTTCGTTAGGTCGTAAGCTGTCCATACCCAAACGCAGTCAGCAAGAAAAAAACATGTAATCCATGGCAACAATAGACATGGACAGGGCGGACGGCGCGAAAGAATGTCGCCAGTTTATCAGTGCCAAAAATACTTGTGTTGCCACCAACAGTAAGGCCACGCTGTAATTCGCTCAGCAGCCACCTATAGAATTTTGACAGATGGCGCCGTTTGCTTGTAAGAAAAAGGTTACGTCAATCGTTTGGATGCCCATATCCTGAGGGTTTCTTATTGTTGATGGCAACCCTAATTACGCCATAATTTGCATGCACGGCGCATTTCTCAGGGCTGGCTCATGCATATTGCACTCGGCGCGTCACCCGACTTTTATCGTATTGCTACTTTGAAGCTATTCGTATTACGTGTGGAATAATTTAATAGTGGCACTGCAGTAGAGCATTTTTGTAGAACATTGTACCTATGATCTAATAATAATATTATAAAGTAACTAGCTGACATGGCAAACGTTGTTTTGCCATTTAGGGGTATGTGGAAAAATAGCTAACGACCTATTCTCAGACCAACCGAATGTAGACAATTTTTTTTATAAAAATCGGTCAAGCCGTTTCGGAGGAGTTTGATGTCCAACACTGTGACACGAGAATTTTATATATTACTGACTCGGCAAACGTTGTTTTGCCATTAAGACTATAAAAAAAGTATACGACCTACTGTCAGACCTACCGAACAAACACAGAAAATTTCACGACAATCGGTCGAGCCGTTTCGGAGGATTTTGGTTACAAACATGACACGAGAATTTTATATATTAGAAAGAAAGATATCAAATTGATCTCTTGACTTCGTAAGAAGACAACTGCTATTCTTATGCCTTTTTTAGGGTTCCGTAGCCGAATGGCAAAAAACGGAACCCTTATAAATTCGTCATGTCTGTCTGTCCGTCTGTCCGTCTGTCCGTCTGTCCGTCTGTCCGTCCGTATGTCACAGCCACTTTTTTCCGAAACTATAAGAGCTATACTGTTGAAACTTGGTAAGTAGATGTATTATGTGAACCGCATTAAGGTTTTCATACAAAATTTAAAAAAAAGTAATAAATTTTGGGGGTGCCCCATACTTAGAACTGAAACTAATGCATCAAACCCATATGTGTGGGGTATCTATGGATAGGTCTTCAAAAATGATACTAAGGTTTCTAATATCATTTTTTTCTAAAATGAATAGCTTGCGCGAGAGACACTTCCAAAGTGGTAAAATGTATGTCCCCCCCCTGTAACTTCTAAAATAAGAGTATGATAAAACTAAAAAAAATATATGATGTACATTACCATGCAAACTTCCACCGAAAATTGGTTTGAACGAGATCTAATAAGTAGTTTTTTTATTGAATGGAAGCAGGCGTTATTTTGCGGAAATCCATAATTAGCAGGACAGATTAATTTGTTTTGCTGTAATCCGCTACTTGAAAAGATTCTGTATGGTACAATATGCAGGAACACTGCCCACATGAAACACCACACACAATTTTCCAACACTTTCTTCAACACTTTCTTCGACGCACGTTTCGTCCCGAACCGGGACATCCTCAGGAGATGTTGACTTCACAATGCGAAATCGTAGAGTGACTCTCGTGTCAGCAACGCGTTCTTATATACCCTTTCTAATTACTCATCCTATTGTTCGCCCCACTCACTTCGGCTGGTCTCGTACCCCCGAAAACAAACGAAGCAGTGGCGAAGATGATACGTTAATTTGTTCGTTAAGTAATTGAAACTGATTATTATTGCTAAATTTTATTATTTCTAATTGTTCCAGCATGCTCAGATAAAGCCCTTTATGCATGCTCAGATAAAGCCCATACTTGTGATAAAGGGCTTTATCTGAGCATGCTGGAACAATTAGAAATAATAAAATTTAGCAATAATAATCAGTTTCAATTACTTAACGAACAAATTAACGTATCATCTTCGCCACTGCTTCGTTTGTTTTCGGGGGTACGAGACCAGCCGAAGTGAGTGGGGCGAACAATAGGATGAGTAATTAGAAAGGGTATATAAGAACGCGTTGCTGACACGAGAGTCACTCTACGATTTCGCATTGTGAAGTCAACATCTCCTGAGGATGTCCCGGTTCGGGACGAAACGTGCGTCGAAGAAAGTGTTGAAGAAAGTGTTGGAAAATTGTGTGTGGTGTTTCATGTGGGCAGTGTTCCTGCATATTGTACCATACAGAATCTTTTCAAGTAGCGGATTACAGCAAAACAAATTAATCTGTCCTGCTAGTAGTTTTTTTGATATTTACATTAAACCTCTAAAAACAAAGTTAGTTTTGCGGTTCGATAAGAAAAGTGGTTTTTATGGTTTTATTCCTCCGGTTGTAGTACGGAACCCTCAGTGCGCGAGTCCGACTCGCACTTGACAGGTTATTTACTAACTAGCCACGACTGAAGCCTCCTACCAAATCAGACCTATGCCAGACATTATAAAATTCTATAAGTTGTGACCCCTGGCAGGAATCGAACCCACGATCTCCCACTCTTATCTGACCGCGCGCCACTCTTCCAGGTAGGTCATAAGAACTCGTTAAAGACCCTATACGTTACATTTAAGTAGGTATAACATGAAAACCAAATATTTACCAATTCATCCCATAGTATGACTAAAAAGATCGCGAGGCATTCAATGCTGGCCCGTAAAAGGTAAAACTAAACACATTGTATCAACAAGCCATACAGAAACAATCTAAGAGTTATTACCAGTTGAAAAGACTGCTGCGCATACCGGGATTAGTCTGTGGTACAAGTTATAAGCTTATGCAGTTATAATAACCTTAAATATAATTGTTAGACATTCGGTTGTTACCACTGTCTTATGATTTGCGACAATCATGCCTGATGTTAAGCAATAATAAGGTCTACCAAAATTTCTTTTCTTCTCTTGAAGGCACCCAAATTGTACTTGTAATTTATTGTAAGTAGTTTATTATATTTATTTATTCTGGCACCACCTACCTCGTAACCAATGTAAAATATTCCTTCATGCCATTGGTTGCTTGGAAGAAATCGCTATGTAGCGATAAGGCCGCCAAGTTGTACTCCTAAGTTTGTGTATTGATTATTTCTTCTTTTTTTATATTTTAGTTCTGTGGTGTGCAATAAAGTGTTTATCTATCTATCTATCTACTTGGCTGGGAACACGGGGGATGTTAGTCTGTCAACCACTGGATGCTGCAGCTCTCGGCGTCTTGCTGTTCTTAAAAAAAAATACTTGGCACTCCGGGAGAGGCAGGAGACTTAAACTTGAACAAATATGAGGTGTCGGTTACGGTAACAGTGTTGCGAGTTCAATGGTTTTTTCCCTTCTCAAAAAATGCCCCACGCGCCTAGAGAAATTTTCACTTCAAATACAGTGGCATTCCAAAAGTGCCAATGCAAACATGTTTACTACAGATACAGAAGTGTTTGTAACGGTAACTGTTTTGCATGTTCATTGTTTTTTTTCCCCTTACAAAAATGTCCCACGCGCCTAGAGAAATTTTCAATTTGCTAATAAAAAAAAACTTTGCTAATTAAATTTTAGTTAGTACACGTCTGTCCATAAATTGGACTATACTGCATTGGTGTGGGTATTAGTATTTACTCAAGCAATGCGTCTCCTTCTATTATGCTATCGGTCCGTGTAAGGAAGCATGCTTTATGTTAATTCCTGCGTCGAGACGCGCATGCAGTATATAATGTATTATCTATGCGCGCATGCGTTTCCTTGCGCTTAAGATATTAATCATAAGACCTTACCGCTCATGTCTTATGCATTAACGCTAATGTTACATTTTACAACACATTTGCTTCTAAAATGGTTATAGTTTCAGCGTTTTTAGAGCTGCTTAGTAGCATTATAGCTGACTCTTAATCTCTTTCTTACTATGTAAAATTCTCGCGTCAATTTTTGTTACCAAATTTCTCTGAAACGGCTCTACCGTCGTCGAAATTATGAATTTTTCTGTGTATGTTTGGTAGGTCTGAGTGTAGACTGTAAGCTAGTTTTTATAACCCTAATGGTAAAACAACGTTTGCCGGGTCCGCTAGTAATATAGAAAATTCTCGTACCACAGGGCTTGTAATTAAATTTCTCTGAAACGACTTTAGGTCGACGACGGTAGGTCTGAGGTCTTAAGCTATTTGTCATACCCGTATGGCAATACAACGTTTGCCTGGTCAGGTAGTATTTATAATATGTGAAAACTCGAATAAAGATGGTTGTGCAATTGCCCTAAATAGTATATTATATAAAATATAAATAGGAAATAATCTTTTGTTACAGAAGCCCGACATTCGCTGGTTCGTCGCGAAGCCAATGACGTGAACTACGACGACCCGACGTTCCTACAGAACGACGAGGGAGCCGACGACGAAGCGCAGAACGACGGCGAAGGTAACATTTGCTTATTCGTCCTTCACATCTTCGGTCTTTTGATTGCTACTGCAAACTGCAGAGCTTACGGAGAAGCTAAATTTTTATTCTTTTTTGACGACAAAGCCAACACAATTTTTATGTTAGTCCTTCCCGCCATTATGATCTTTGTTTAACGCACTCGACGTGACGACACATGACGAGAGAGCCAAAGACGAAGCGCGGAACGACGGCCAAGTTAACATTATTATTAAATATTCGTCCTAAACAATTTCCATTTCAAATTAGTGGCTGTGAGCTTCGTCGTTTAACATACGCAGGTTCGTAAAGTTAAAGACGTAAAACGACGATATGCAGTACGACGAATGAACCAACGACGAAGCGGAAGACGATGATGGACGGTAGATAAAAATAAATTAACTTCTTAATCGAAATAAATGCTTGCACTATATGTCTATCAATATGGATCAGAAAGAAAAAAGAGAGCGACGAAAGTAGAGAGACATATCTTTACGCGCGCATGCTAGTACCTGGTAGAGAGAAGATATTCCGAGACGCTTTCTTATGTATTGAATTCTCCATTCCAGGCGGCGAAGATGAGGATGATGCGGTGTTGGCTCAAATACTGACGACGCCTGCAGTGTACAATGTGACGATAGGGCGGACCGTGCGCCTCGAGTGTAGAGTGTCACCTACCGGTAAGTGGTCATTGGAATTGAAATTCAGTAGAAACCGGTTACCGGACTAATTGTTATCGTTGACTATTCGGTTGATATAGAAAATCCGGATAACGTATGAAAAGACGCGAGTTTTGTGCATAGGTACAAAACTGTTATGTTTTCATTAACAAACGTACATTTAATCATTGATTCAATGAAAGACCAGATATTTATCACAGAGCAAAGAAAGACAGAGATATCGTTTTTTCAGATGATTGTTCGAACAAATATTGAGCGTCTTCTAAAGCTTCATTTTTCGGTTTTTCATTAACAAACGTACATTTAATCATTGATTCAATGAAAGACCAGATATTTATCACAGAGCAAAGAAAGACAGAGATATCGTTTGTTCAGATGATTGTTCCAACAAATATTGAGCGTCTTCTAAAGCTTCATTTTTCGGTTTATCGTTTTTCATTTAAAATGTCTGCAGTAAGTAATCCGGATAATCGCAAATCCGTATCCGTAAAGTTATTCTTTTCCGCTCTAATAATTTTTTGTTTTCCTCACTTAGCAACCAAATACATGAAGGAGGTTTTTAATCATCAAGTTATAAGTACATAACCTTCTATCTATAAATATTCCGAAAACTCCGCCCCGATTCCGGAAGATCGTGGGAGACGTTGACTCGGCAAAGTTTATTTGTGATATTAGTTTTTGTATTGAAATGTTACAATAAAACTGCTTATTGTAATTACTATACAAGTCTTGCCCGCGTGGAATGGTGCCAAGAATACTGGCTGCATTTCCGCGTTGAGCAGCTAGGCTGATACGTTGCGCAAAAAATGAGCCAGCCCTTCTGTCACCAGTTGAGGCTATTAACCGCGGGGAAAGCTCTCGAATGAATTTTTTGGCACTATGACTCCATGGCCATATATGTTAACATAATATGTGGTTTATTAACAATATTTATAATTAGCGTAGCGGCAGCGAACCTGCCGACTGCGTCGGAGGTCGTGGGTTCGATTCCCACTACTGGTAAATGTTTGTGTGATGAGCATGAATGTTTTTCAGTGTCTGGGTGTTTTTCAATATATAATATTTAAGTATATTAGTATGTATATATATTTATCGGTTATCTAGTACTTACCCATAACACAAGCTCTATCGCTTACTTTGGGGCTAGATTGCGATTTGTGTAATGTCCTGATATACCTATATTTATATTTATTTAATAATTATAATTAATGACACCACACTACTTGACATGCAGTCTACTACTTCCTAACGACGCGTCAGACAACCGTTAACCGGAAATTACGTTTTCGGCGCCGCCGGAAGAGTCGACATTTTGTGACGCAATTTTATTATGCAATCATTTAGTTTTATGGTCCCTTTAAATTGGTGTTTAGTATTTTAATAATAGCTATGTCTAGATAAATTTTACGTTTACGATTAGTATTTTTTCACTGTTTGTTGGAAATGTCACAAGCCTCCCGGCAAATTCAATTTTTTTACTCTATACAAGTTAATACTTGACTGCGATCTCACCTGATGGTAAGTGATGATGCAGCCTAAGATGTTAGCGTACTAACTTGGAAGGGTAAGTAAATTTACCCCAACGATTTCTACAAGCATCGCACCGGAACGCTAATCGCTTGGCGGTGCGTCTTTGCTGGTAGGGTGGTAACTAGCCACGGCCGAAGCCTCCCACCAGACCAGACCTGAGCCAATTTAGAAATTATAAAATTCCAAAGTGGCCCGTGGCGGGAATCGAACCCGTGACCTCCCACTCGAATCCGAGCGCGCCGCCACTGCGTCAGGGAGGTCGTCAAATTTAATTTAGTTTGTCACAATTTGTAATAAGAATATAATAAGTTTGTGGTAGTAAAAATTGCGGGAATAGCAGTAGGTATCGATATTACCGCGTCTTTTTGTCAAGGCTTAAATTAGTACAAGTTAGCGATAAGTTTTATTATTTGTAAAACCTAGACTCCTAGGTCGTAGTAATGAAGAAAAAACTTTGTTTACAGAAAACGTGGTAGTACAGTGGACAAGAAACAACTTAAAGTACTTCATCGGAACGCAGAATAGTAAAGAGCAAGAACTCAAGACTTACGGCGTCGACGACAGATTCACTATGTAAGTGTTAACTCATTGTGAGTTGTCTCTGGTAGGTCACAGTTGGCGCCACTAGCGGATGAGGTCAGTGTTATCTGGAGATGAAAAAAACGTGGGGTAAGTGAGGAAGCACATCACAAAAGAATAAACAACAAAACTAAAGAATGTCAAAAGAATTTGGAACACCCATCTGGTGTTCACTTCGGTGTTCCCAGCCAAATACAATCTGGGTGCCTTCAAGAGAACAGTGAATACCTAAGCATTTTCTAGATCTAGGCAAACGCGCTCTAACCTGGACCTCATCACTCCTATCCAACAGACATGATTGTAGTCAAGCGCACCCATATTATTATAGATTAAAAAGAATGCACGAGCGTCGTGGAACACTCGGATGGAACAATGCTCTTTTTGTAGTAGGTTGAAGGTTTGCAATGAAATTTAAATAACATTTTCGTAATAAACCTGCAATGGATAAGAAATATTATCCAGTGGCTATCATTTGATAGGCACTGTGTTACAGAATACATGTTATAAGGTCAGATTCCCGCGTAATAACACATAGCCTTCCGGATGATATACTTGTAACAACTTATTCACTTCCAGCACATTTGTTACACAATTTTGATATCCTTCCAAAATACCGGTTAATACTAGATTACCCAATTCCTGTTACACCCTCGCCTTTTATTTAATCTTACAACAACCACCACCATTTTTCCCCCTTAGCGCCAGGCGCTGTGATTGGTCGACGTTTGCATCGCTATCATTGGTTGACGTCGTGAACGGAAGTCAAACTCACAAATTATAATTAAGTAAAGGCTTCATTCCTGTTACCCAATGTTGACAATTAATAAAAATATGAATGCCCTGGCTAATTTATAAATTTGCAAATAAAAGCGCTGGTGATTCAGCAGTCATGTCTAATAAAACCTAACAGCTCGGCCATCCGACCCTAAGCGAGTCCCATCGCTTTTATATTAAACTTATTATTCATATTATATTTGAGCCTTTCAATTATAATTTCTTTTTATATAAATGCTTCTAACAAATTATCCAACTAAAATATTTTAACTAAATTTATATAACAAAAGGATCCATAATGTTTCTATATAATATAACGAATAGTTATTATAAATACAATTTATAGGAGAATGACCAAATCCTCTCATGAACCAAAACAGTCGAAAACAAAACAGTGCCCTCCTTTTCAAGAACCATAGGCACAAGGAATCCGCGTTTCCCACCCGTAATCCAATTTTACATACTGATCCTAACAAGGAGTACGACCTGCCTTGCTTGCCCATAATTCCAAAATCCTGATATTAATAAAAAAAGTAATAATTGTAGGAGTTAATGAAGAGACCGCAGTTTATAAAAATAAAGTTTGGATTTGACTCAGCTTGATACGAGATTCCATACATCTATGATCACTATCACTCAAATCTAATAAAAATATTATGGCACTTATTCTGTTAGGTACTAAAACTATTCTCCCATTCTACATTTAGCTACAAAATTGTGTGATAATACTCCGCAACTTTACAACTTAAAAGTCTTTTCCAGTTTCATGTCCACATCACCTTCATCACCCTTGCCTTGAACATGTTACACACTTGTCCTGATCAGATTTATCCTTTTCCTTTTTCCTTTTATTAGACCCTTTACCAAGAATTTTCCTTAGAGTAGACCCTTTACCTGGGGTTTCCTCAATTCCATTAGACCCTTTACATCGGGTTTCCTCCCTTTAAGTAGACCCTTTACCTAGGGTTTTTTTCCTTTTGAGTAGACCCTTTACCTAGGGTTTCCTCAATTCCATTAGACCCTTTACCTCGGGTTTCCTCCCTTTAAGCAGACCCTTTACCTAGGGTTTTTTCCTTTTGAGTACGCCCTTTACCTAGGGTTTCCTCAGTCTTGATTAGACCCTTTACCTAGGGTTTTCTTTCCTTTGAGTACGCCCTTTACCTAGGGTTTCCTCAGTTTTGATGAGACCCTTTACCTAGGGTTTTCTTCCCTTTGAGGACACCCTTTACCTAGGATGTCCTCAAAGTGAATACCTTCCTGAAACAGAGATAACAGCCCAACACCAAAAGATTTAGACATCACAACATTTAGTGACCGTGACCACCTTGAGACCAATAACCCCTTACCTATTTCATTTGATATAACCTCCAGTCACTCCTTCTCTTCCATACGGTAGCCAAATACTAAACTGGTCCCAGCACACCTCCGGTCCACCTCCGCAAAGGCGCGCGCGCACGTCAGTACACTGAATACGCCAAAAATATATGATAACGCATTACGCAACCTTACACGAATCCTAAAATCAACTATCAAGCCATATTCGCTACACTATTTGACCGCTCAAAGGTAAAGTGTTGATTAAACATGAAAATAAAATTAATAAATAAGCCTATTATAATTTATGAAAAAACTGTGTCAACATTCAGAGATGTTGACGGCTCACTTCAAAGTTACCTTTAATAAAAACCTTATCATTACCGTTACAGTGAATATTCAGAATGCCATCCAACCCCAATATTACCAACGCTACCTATAACCGGTTACCTTTCAAACTTAATGTGATCACAAAGTTCTATATTATAACGAAAGCTCGTTCAAATGATTTGTAACCATCCAAATGATAATAATAAAAATATTCAATACTAGTCAATACAGTTACCGTAAATCATTGGCGCTCCCGCTGAAATGTACCCGGCACCTTTAGCCTAATTTTTAATCGTAAGAGTAGACCAACAATCACAAACTAAACTTAGATTGTACAGCGTACCCATTTGTAAGGCCAACCCTCACCCATGCCTGCCCCGTCCGGAGCAATACCCGCATTACCAAACAATATCTGGATGACATAACATTTTCTAACAATGAATCCAGGCTAGATCGACTTATCGCCCCCTTACTAAATTCCATGAAATAACTATCGAAATAGTACAAAGCATTAGAAATTTCTTGCGATACCAGTCCTTTAAGACCAACTTAAAACAATTGCACAGATAACAATAATTAATAATACTTAAAGCCCCTTTATCTCGAACTAATAGACTCACCAGAGAATATTTCAAAATTTCGGCGTGTCTCTTGACTCAAGCCTCCTTCAGCATTTTTCCTTGAGTTCCGTCTCTCTCATAACCCTCCTCCAATAAATTCCAGTTGTGAGCTTCAGATCATCTGCCCATCTCACCTGCTGACGTTCCCCCACTGCGCTTGCCAGCGGAACACGGTTGTACTCCATTTTCTTCGCTTTTTTTTCAGTTATGCCTTCTTCCATAGCCATGAGAGCCCTCCAACAGCGTTCAAGCTTTTCTTTGTGAAATTTTCCTCCTTAGCTTGCCAGATTTCATGTTCTTCTTCACTGACCAGTATTTCTTCCCGTTTTTGCTATTTTTCTATTGATCTCGTTGGTTGTTTGTTCCACATGAGAGATTACCTGTCCTAGATATAATATATACTTCAGAACATATTCCAGTGGGTTGTTGTCAATTTCTATAGGTGCCAGTTCAGAGTTTGTGAGCACTTTTGCTGATCCATATTCACGGTGAAGACTATCTTGGACCTTTCTCTAAGGTTTTCCCGTTGTATCCTAACCTCGCTATTTCAATAGATGTTCTTGATAATTCTAATATATTCTGAAGGTTCCCTGTTATGCAAGGCTCTTCCATATTGGTTCGTGGTAATCACTATCAAATGCCTTCTTTTCATCCTTCTCTTTTTTTTGGTTTGTAAATAAGGATAATATGCGATGTTTTCCACTATTTAGGTATTTTGCCTATATCCACTATTTTAGTAAATATTTTTTTTCAAGAGTGCCTTTCAGAAGTATTTTCTTAATTTTTTTTTTTTTTAGACCTGGAGTTTTTTTTTTCATCTTCTGACTGCATGTGACATTTTCTATTTTACATGGGAGTATCTTTGGTTCAGATTCTTCATTGTGTAGTTATTTCAATTCCTCAAATGCATTCGTAACATCTATATTTTCAATATGCTTTCCTAGTGTTTACGGTATGTTAATTCTCCTATCTTTTCCGATATCTTCGCTGATTTGCTTACTCAGTAAGGTTATGTACAGTATGTTCAAAAAAAACATTCTGTTGAGGAGTATTTTCCTCTTCTCCCTAGACCTCGATAGCGAGTTGACGTGCCCCAAAGTGCTAGCCAAATTTTACCTTAAATTTTATATAAAGTATAGACAATTTTAACTAACACAAAATAATAGGACTACAGAAAGTGAAAAGAGTTTCCTGTAAGGAGCAACGCCTGCCCTCCTGATACACTGCGCCCGCACTGTCCCGAGTAGCGTACGCCGCGCGCCATTACCGCTATGAATGCCACAAAACAGCTACTAGCACTACGTCTGGTCTACAAGTTCGATTAAATCTCTTCCAAGTCGCTGGGCGCCTGGTACCCTGCTGAGATGTAGCATCAATTTTCGTTGATATATCAATTTATAACAAGCCATATAATAATCTTCCAAATATTTATTATTCAACAATCTTCCAAACACGAGTAATTAATTTATTCTCTAATATAACTAATTGTATTTTTTTTTGACGCCGGATTGTGTTGCGTTCCCGCAAAGGCCCCCCCAAGCGCTTGCCATACATTCCCGTTAAATGTTGTTCTTCCCCAAGTAATCCCTGCTATTTTTCGAATCTCTTCCTCCCATCTTCGATGCTGCCTACCCTTTCTCCTTCTGTTTTGTCTCGGACACCATTGTGTCACATCCTTGGCCCATTTGTCATTGTTGCTGCTTCTCATCAGATGATCTGCCCACGTCCCTTAAATTTTCCCGTTCTAATGCAGTAAGCCACATCATTAATTTTAGTTTTATTTCTTCCTGACATCATTCTCCGATGACATGTGCTTCTTTATTTTGCTTTTCTTTTACTTTGGAATTTAAGTCACCCATGAAACATTAACTTCTCTACAAGTTCTTCCTAGTAGTTCAGTAGGGACAATTCTGTCTGTCACCGGAACAATTGGCCCTAACCTATGACAACCCGGTATGCAAATTGTATGGACATACGAATAAAATTTCCGGGGGTACCCGAACCCACCCCCTAAACCCACACGAAAATTCAATATTAAGAATAAACCGCACCAAATCTCTTGTAGCCAACATTTGAACCCCTAAGATCACCGATATCACAGACACAGAACGCATGGACCGCACCAACACTACTTACTTGTTTTCGCCGCCTGCGGCCCGAGGATAATGTGTGCACCCGCCGTACAACTCACCAGCGCATTATACCCTTGCGCCGCATCCCGGCCCACGCCTCAGATTACGGGCGACAGCATTGTTTTCACTTCAATCGTATATTGGTGCTTGAATATTAGAAATTATTAACCCTTCCCCTCCTCCTCACAACGTCAATAAAGTGTAATAACAATTAAACACGTCACAATCATACTTGATTCTTTATAATTATTTCCATCACCCAGCACCATTACAATTCGTGATCTTAATGAATCCCGCAATAAGAAAATTTTGAGAGGCTTATAGTCAAAACAAGTGGTAGCTAAACAAGATCAGCCAGACGAACCCAAATTCGATGGGATTATAACATTCGATTACCGAGCTCCCGCTTTCCTACACGATTACCAACTGCGCGCTAAAAAGCTACATTGTTTTTAAAGCAAAGAACGAATATATCCCCTCACCTATTCCATGTACTTACTGCCCAGATAAATTAATCCACAGAAGAAAAATACTTTGGATTTAATTGATAACAAGGAGATCTAACAGAAACAAAGTGATATCAAACTTGCTTTCTCCTTTTAGGATCGCTGTACGACATTGTTTGATGTGTACCGCGAAAAGTCCGATCAAACATTCATCTATTACTCGCTTGTTAAGCCCCACCTTAACCACCTCACAGAAGTATGGAGAAGCGCTGCTAAAACCAGTTCCTAAAGTTTAAACCCTCAGACCGTTCAAAACAAAATTACGAAAAAAAGTTATCCAGTTTTGACTTTCCAATGCCAACAAAAATTAATTATCTATTCCGGAACAGAACTAATGAATCTTGGACAAACATATATTACTACAATACCTGCCCTACCACTTAAGGGAACAAAATCGAAAAAATAGACCAGTTTCTCCAAAACGAGAGCTATCTGGGCAAGTACCTACCAAAGCGGCCGAAGACATGTCTCAACGTGTTATTGACATAGACTAACTCAATGTTATTATCATTCCACAACAAACTATTCTAATTTAGATTCAACTCCCAATGACGATACTGGTTTTGCCTCCACATATCGATCTAAATTCTAAACAATAACAAAACTCAACCGGATACTAATCTTGTGGCACTACCGTACCTTCACAGTCCTAACTGAACGACCAGTATGATTACAGCAATGCACCATTATACTTAGGGACTTTTTTGTTACTTTTAAATAATAATCCTTTATAGAAGACCAAAAACGCAGAGAGAGAGAGAGAAAAAAAAATCTCCCCGACAGCAAGAAAAAGAATAATATTATATCAATATTTATAACAAATAGCACTTAATGGATCAAATCAAAAATTTCAAAGATACGTACGTTTTCTTTCATCCAGTGGGCGTGACAAGAAAATAATAGATTTTCTCGATTATCCCACTTCTGACCTATAAGGTCAGATTCCCGCGTAATAACACATAGCCTTCCGGATGATATACTTGTAACAACTTATTCACTTCCAGCACATTTGTTACACAATTTTGATATCCTTCCAAAATACCGGTTAATACTAGATTACCCAATTCCTGTTACACCCTCGCCTTTTATTTAATCTTACAACAACCACCACCATTTTTCCCCCTTAGCGCCAGGCGCTGTGATTGGTCGACGTTTGCATCGCTATCATTGGTTGACGTCGTGAACGGAAGTCAAACTCACAAATTATAATTAAGTAAAGGCTTCATTCCTGTTACCCAATGTTGACAATTAATAAAAATATGAATGCCCTGGCTAATTTATAAATTTGCAAATAAAAGCGCTGGTGATTCAGCAGTCATGTCTAATAAAACCTAACAATGTGCAGGTACAAATCTTTGAAGTCATGGTTCAAACAAGGTACAAATATTTGCAAATTGATTGTATTTTTTTTATTTAATGTTTAAAACATACCAAAAACATATAATTATACAATAATACTAGCTGACACGGCAAACGTTGTTTTGCCATATATATTTTTTTCTCACTTAGGGATATAAAATATAGATAACAACCCGCTCCCGGACCCAGAGATCATACCCTGAAATTTTCATAACGATCGGTCCAGTCGTTTCGGAGGAGTTTGGTTACAAAGAAAAGCGAGAGAATTTTATATATTACAGATATATATCTTGCTCAAGGAGTTTAAGAGGATGGAGGAGGAGGATGCTGGTTACACAGAAAAGAATAAAATGTAGAAGTGATGGATTTTTCTTCGTGTAGGAATTTCCGTGACGAACAGAATGCATCTTCTTTCGCCTGGTCTCCTCCGCCGAACCATTTGTAAAGGAACTTCGTTCCAATAGTTCGATCTACGAACGTGCGCCTCACTCCTTTCTAACTTCTTAACGAATATATTGAAACAAGCGAATTTTTTTTTATTCTATACAAGTTAGTACTTGACTGCGATCTCGCCTGGTGGTAAGTGATGATGCAGCCTAAGATGTTATCGTACTAACTTGAAAGGGTAAGTAAATTTACCCCAACGGCTTCTACACAGCATCGCACCGGAACGGTAAATCGCTTGGCGGTGCGTCTTTGCTGGTAGGGTGGTAACTAGCCAAGGCCGAAACGCACACCAGACCAGACCTGAGCCAATTTAGAAATTATAAAATTCCAAAGTGGCCCGTGGCGGGAGTCGAACCCGCGACCTCCCACTCGAATCCGAGCGCGCCGCCACTGCCCCAGGGAGGTCGTCAAATTCATTCAGTCGATTGTAATGGAGTGGGGCGCGTCTTCGTAGATTGAACTATGTATTTTTTTTTATGCTATATAGGCTAGCGCTTGACTGTGATCACACCTGATGGAAAGTGATGATACAGTCTAAGGTGGAACGCGCTTGCCTAGAAGATGCCTATTCACTCTTGATTTGAAGGCACCCGGGTTGTAAGTGGCAGGAAAGACACTGCCTGGGAGTGTATTCCAGGCCTTTGCAGTGCGTATCAGGAACGAGGAACCAAACCGCTTCGTACGCGTCGTTGGTACGTCAACTATGTATGGGTGGAAGCCTTTACGATGCCTTGCCGTTCTATGGTAGAAAGGTGACGGGGGAAACAAGTTAAAAAGTTCCTGTGCACACTCTCCGAAATATATTCTATAGAACACCGACAGACAGGTTCAGGACAGGTAGGACGGTGGTATTGGTACTAATGGTCACCGTTCTTGTATCCGCAGCGCTGCAAACTCCACAGACCTGCTGATAAGAGACGTCAATCCGTCCGACATCGGACTCTACACCTGCGAGATCCTCCAGCTGCCTCCCGTTCAGATCCAGCACAACTTGCTAGTTCTGGAGGCGCCCAGGATTGTCCGTAAGTAGATATTGTGCGTTAAGGGGATTGATTAAGTTTATTTTTGTCTTTCTCACTCTCACGGAGATTTGGTAGGTGCGACATGCAGCGTCGCGGAAGAATATAGCAGAAAAACGTCGTTTTACCTAATTACTCAAAAACTAAGCTGGTTATCAAAAATCCGTTCTAAGCGTTTTAGGATATTATTATTACCGATACATTAAAACAAAAATTACAATTACATCGATTGTAGTTTCCGATAAAATATAGAAAAACTGAGATTTTGGAGCAACTTTTGGGAGAACTATCTATAGAGAAAATTTCATCCAATCGTGTTTCTGCTTCTTAGCGATTTTAGATTAAAGACCCAAAATACATGATGTGTAAATTTGAAAGTAATTTTCTTTATAGTTTTTGCATAAAACTTCATTCAAAATCACTTAAATACGGCTTGTAGGCCGTTAAATACATCTATGTTTGATATACAGGGTCATATAAAAAATATCAAATCGCTCTGGCCCTGTAGTTGTTTGATGACCGAATGGCGTAGTGGTAGCGAACCTGCCGTCTGCGTCGGAGGTCGTGGGTTCGATTCTCACTACTGGTAAATGTTTGTGTGATGAGCATGGATGTTTCCCAGTGTCTGGGTGTTTTTCAATATATAATATTATATAAATATATATTATTATTGATAAAATATAAGATATATATATATATATCTTATATTTTATCAATAGTAATATACAATTTTCAGTACCTACTCAGCATTTCCAAACTTTATTTTTCCCACATTCAAGGGCTCCTGGAAGAAATCTCTCCAGTAGAGATAAGCTGTCCTTTGTGCACGTCTTTTCTTTGTATAATTATTTTTTAGTTAAGTTTCTGGTACATAAATAAATAAAATAAATAAAATAAATAAATATTTAAGTAAATTAGTATGTATATATATTTATCAGTTATCTAGTAACCATAACATAAGCTATCGCTTACTTCGGGGCTAGATTGGGATGTGTGTAATGTCCTGAGGGCTGATTCTGTATCGTTCAGTTTGTTAGTTAGTAACCCTCACTGGGTTGTTAACCAAGAAAAAGGATGGAAAAATTCTACTTTTGTATTCTTTTTGCACATTATAGCAACTAGCATGGTATGTTGACATGATACCATACCAACTTAGGTTGGTAACTTGTGCAAAATTAATGCAAAAACAGGATTTTTGGCTCCGTTTTCTTAGTTAACAACCCCGTGAGGGTTACTAAATGTCTAACTGAACGATACAGAATCAGCCCACTGATTACGGAACAGAAAAAACCTTTTTCTGTTCCTTGGTCATGATATATATTTATATAAAAAATACGAAATCGTTCTCGGCCTGTAATTGTTTACACTAACAAGTTTTGTTCTACGACTTTCTTTTTACTCGATATTTTGAGAAATATCAACAGACATTCGGGTCCTGATCACCTCTTTGTCCTCTTGTCCTCTTGTCTTGTCTTCTTGGCGGTTCGAATGACATTTGGTCGCGCATTCTCCACCTAATAAAATACCCTGGTTGTGTAGTGAATGGAAGCAGGCGTTATTTTGCGGAAATCCATAATTAGTTGGAAAGACTAATTTGTTTTTCTATAATCCGCTTCTTGAAAAGATTAGCTTCAATATGCAGAAACACTGCCCACATGAAACACCACACACTATTTTCCAACACTTTCTTCAACGTACGTTTCGTCCCGACACCGGGATATCCTCAGGAGATGTTGTTGTTCCTGCATATTGTACCATACAGAATCATTTATAGAAGCGGATTATAGCAAAACAAATTAGTCTTTCCTACCCTGGTTGTGCTCTTCACTCGTCTCCGAAATCCTCAATCATCAGCTTTCTCTGCATATTTTTGAATTCCTAATAAATGTTTCCTGTCTATATGAAAAAAATTGCATATGCAATATGTCATCTGCACTCTTCACTTTCCCTAACATTAAGGATCTCGGATCCGTAAAAACAAGGCAGAAGTTTTAAGGGGTTGCTCCCCTGCCTTGCTGAATGTTGAAAGTGAAGTAGGTATAGATATTTCAGCCCACTCTGTCAAACTCCATACGAATCGAAAGAAACATAAGCGATATTGACAGAGTGGGGCGCGTCGTCGTGGATTGAAATATCTATGAAACATGTCATCATCATCATCATCTCAACCTGCGGACGTCCACTGTTGAACATAGGCCTTCCCAAGCGCGCGCCACCACACCCTGTCCTCAGCCTTCCTCATCCAGCCGCTTCCCGCCACCCGCTTTATATCGTCGGTCCAGCGGGCTGGAGGTCGCCCCACACTACGCTTACTCGTACGCGGTCTCCACTCCAGGACTTTCCGGCTCCAACGGCCATCGCCCCTGCGACAAGCATGACCTGCCCATTGCCACTTCAGCTTGCTAATGGTTTTGGCTATGTCGGTGACTTTGGTTCTCCTGCGGATCTCCTCATTTCTGATTCTATCACGCAGGGAAACCCCTAACATAGCCCTCTCCATAGCACGCTGAGCTACCTTGAATTTGTGGATCAGGCCGCTTGTCAGTGTCCACGTTTCAGCGCCATAGGTGAGGACCGGCAGGACGCACTGGTCGGGAGTGCCGACATAAGTGAAAACTTGTGAGGAAAATTACGTGAGGTACTCGTACTCGTACGCGGTCTCCCCTACAGGACTTTCCGGCTCCAACGGCCATCGCCCCAGCGACAAGCATGACCTGCCCATTGCCACTTCAGCTTGCTAATGGTTTTGGCTATAAAACATGTATTGTGTTGTATTTTCCAGGATTCACAGCCACAAACAACGGTCAACTAATCGAAGGCTCTGATCTGCATCTGACCTGCGAAGTGTCTGGCTCCCCACCACCCAAGATCGTCTGGTCCAGAGATGAGGACAACGTGGTTAGTTGCCTTGATTAATAGTGAAAAACAGATGTTCACATATTATATTCATTAATAGTAAAAAACAGATATTTACAGATATTCATTAATAGTGAAAAACAGATATTCACATATTATATTCATTAATAGTAAAAAACAGATATTTACAGATATTCATTAATAATGAAAAACAGATATTCACGCGGGAGAAATAGGTAGGTACCTACCCATTCACGTCCAACTACTAAAATTTTTTGCTAAAATTCGGAATTAAGATGTCTTAAATTAACACAAAGGTTACTCGAGGATTTATTTATTCCGAAAAAATCGATGGTTCCCGTAGGAATAGTAAAAACTAAAATTTACGCGGACGAAGCCGAGGGCATCTGGTAGTGATATAAAAAAAAACCGGCCAAGTGCGAGTCGGACTCGCGCACCGAGGGTTCCGTACTCAAGAAGTACTGAAGCAAAACAATCAGGCATACTAATGTAGATGTAACACGACCAAAACTGTAACGACCAAAGATGTAAAACAGTAATAATTACCTTTGTTTATGAACCGCAAAACTAACTTTGTTTGTAGAGGTTTATTGTTAATATCAAAAAAACTATGCTAGTTAGAGCATTGGCTATAGTTTTCCTGTAAAATATACGTAAATTCCTATTGACCATAATTATTTGAGATTTTTCGATTGGTAAACTCCGGAGATAAGGGGGGGGGAACGGTATTTTTTTAGACAATTTCCCCAATAAATCAAAAACTATCATGACTAAAAATAATTAAAAATCGGTTTTGGAATGTACAAAGTAAACCCTTTCATATGATACCCCACACAGTACAGTTATCTCACTTTTAAATTTCAACCCTCCGATTTTCCCCCCTTTTTAAATAAGAACAAAAATAATTTCCATTTTTTTTTTATTTCAGTGCCATTGGGCCACTAATATACACAACTATTCCAAATTTCATTTCGATAGCTCCGGTAGTTACTGAAATAATCGAGTGTGACGGACAGACAGACAGACGGACAGACAGACGGAGAAAGTCGCACCATAAGGGTTCCATTTTACCATTTTGGTACGGAACCCTAAAAATCGGAGTCAAAAACCCAATTATAAAAAAACATTAGAAAGAAAAAAGATGCCGACGAATTGAGAACCTCCTCCTTTTTTTGAACTCGGCTAAAAATCAAGATTTCAAAGCTATACTCTTTCCATTAGTTTATTTTCTCTTTGACACATGAAATCACATGAAACAGATATAGCAATAGCGAGGGCCTAGAAAGAGATAAAGGTAAAATGGTCTCTGGTCCCTCGCTATTGCTATATCTGTTTCATTTGTCAAAGAGAAAATAAACGAATGGAAAGAGTATATATTATAGCTTAGACATAGTTATCTTCACTTCCTAGTCAGTGAATAAGGTTGGGCTGACAGTATCGGCGTGCGTTGGACAGGCGAGAAGTTGATGTATGTTTGTGTGTCTTCCCGCCTTTATCGCGTGAACTCGGAATTGAACTTGACGTTTACGAAATAGCAGCTTGTATTATGAGAAATGCGGTATATGTACGTATGAATGAAAGTAATTAATTTACAAATTACTTATTATTATTGAATTGACTTGGGCAGCCACCCATACGATATCATAATTCAGCAATTACATAGCAATTCAGCTATTTTAGGTACCATTTCATATTTCTCACATTTAGTAGGCTTATAAACACAGCCTCCTGTCTAGAGTTAGAAGAAAATTGTGCATTCAATTCACTAAGACGCGCCCCACTCCCTCACAATCGCTTATGTTTCATGCGATTCGGAAGGAGTTAGGAAGTAGTGGGGCGCGTTTTGGTGCAATGAACGCACTTTATCATACGGAAAAAACCGGTAAAATCTTACCGGTGGTAAGATTGAACCACTAGCTTCACAAATTGTTAAGTCTTAGAATCCTGCGCTTCGTTCAGTGTTCAATCTTAGAATCCTTTGTTTCGCTTCTTCCATCTAAGAATCCTTCGCTTCGGTATTCAATACTTGCATAACAAATAACTATTATTCTCACAGAACAAGAACTTGCAAGAGAACGATGCGAGCTTCGAAGGCAACTCGATAACAATCAAGAATGTGAAGCGTTCCCACTCGGGCAGATACTACTGCTATGTGTTCAACGGAGTGGGAACCAATCAGGCCGAACTTAACGTCGTTGTTAGAGGTAAGTTACCTTTTGCTATAAGACCTCCCTGGCCGTAAGAAACCTCAGGATATAGGCATGCGGATGATTTACGTAAACCTTTTTCGTACAAGCAAACAGTAGCGCCATCTGTCAAAATCCTATCTGCTGAGCGAATTACAGCGTGGCCCTACTGTTGGTGGCAAAACAAACATTTTGGGATTTTTTTCCCCGTCCGCCCTGTCCAGAGTACATGTCTGTCTCTCTGGTAGTGGCGCGGCGTCAGATACGAGTGGGAGGTCGCGGGTTCGATTTCCGCCACGGGTCACTTTGGAATTTTATAATTTCTAATTTGTCTCCGCGTCACTATGACTCAGAATGTTGACAAAAAATCATAAAAATCTGTTTCGGAGGAGTTTGGTTACAAATACTGTGACACAAGATTTTTATATGTTAAGACTAGCTTCAATTATTTCTATACACCACCGATATGAACCTAAGGATGAGCCCATCTGAACATTTTACCGTAAACCTTCTTCATACAAGAAAAATGTAGTTCCATCTGTCGAATTCCCGCTAATACGTTACAATATGGCGGAAATCCGCGTGTGGACTAATATTACAAATATGTAGTGATCTGTAGGGTTGACCGCGATCCATAAACAATACTGCGGTCGGCTTACTACTGACGCCGTTGGTGTCAAAACAAACGTTTATGATACCAGTGAACTGGCGACATTTTTCTTACGCGGTCCGCCGGGTCGTGAGTGTAGGTCTATTCAATGTATAAACAGATTTTTAGCATGCAAGTAAAATAAATCATTTATTAACCGAATCATCGGAGGCTCCAATCATCACTAAGTGGTAAGGTGGAGGCTAATGCCACAGATTAGTACATTTATTCTTTTTTATATATTATCTGTGGCTAATATAAGGTCTGTTTCAGGCAAACCCCGCGTGCACGTCAGCAGGACGGTGGTGAACTCCGCCATTGGAGTGGAAGCCATCTTGGAGTGCGTTGTGAACGGCGACGCTGCGTAAGTCATTGAAATTGTTTCATTATTATCTTTCTCATTGGTCAAATAACCACGGAGCACCGTTGCACTGTGACATCATACAATCACGCGATAACGCGTGTGTTGACAAAATAGAAAATAATGTTAATATTCATGTCTGAATTAATAAATAAATCACTGAATCATAATTTTTATTACACGTTTCACAAAATACAATTAAGTATTGTATTTTGTGTAACGTGTAATAAAAATTATGAATCAATGAGTTATAACCTATTGCCAATGAACTTGTAATGATGCACTTGTTTCCATTGTTACATAATTTTATTCTATGACACGAAAAATGAATACTTTTCCCAACACAGTAATTATGTACTCGCCCTTCTCCAAGGTAACCACATGAGATCACGCGATATCGCGTGACAAGGTCAAACCGTCGCGCGATATCGCGTGAATGGACAATGAACCTGTAATTTGTCTATTTCAGTTCCCACATCCGCTGGTACATCAACGGCTCGCGTATCGAGGACTCGTCGCGCGCGTACACCGTCAGCACGGACGGCCAGCGGTCCAACCTCTCCGTGACGCCGCAAGAGGACGGCGACTTTGGCACCTTTACGTGTGAGGTGAGAATAGTATTGAGTCATTTTTTTTCACATTATAAAATCGCCACACTGATGTTCTAAAAAGTCTATGACATATTATTTAGATACCATGGATGGAAAGGAATGTAACGAAATTCAAAGAGCGTATGAATTCTCATATTCGTATATTACGAGTAGGCAAATGGCCTCTTTGAGGTAAATTTTATAATGACTGTCTAAAACTAAGACACCAGGTAACATCACATGACATCTAAAACCAGCACACGTATTATGTAACTCGGTACCTGAAATTAAAATAACATTTTCGTAGTAACCTTCAAGGGTTTAAAAAAAATAGTGCCCATCATTCTTTGATACAGCATACAGCTTTTAAAAGCAAACTATTAAAAAAACATTTTATAAGCATGCCACTGAAATTGTTATGCAAGATAACAACATTAATAACAACAACAACAACAACAACAACAACAACATAACAACATAACTTATTAATAAATAATCATAAACTGACATTTACAATAATTCCTTTTCTTTGCTTTTAACATTTATAATGGTTTTATTGTGTTTTGAATATATTAATTTGCAGATTATCTTAAAAATTTTAATATTATCTACAGTAAATACAATTCATACACCACAATATGTTAGAATCTATAAGGACCACAAATGTTGGTATGTACCTTAATTGTACCTACATTCTTATGAATAAATTTATTTTATTTTTATTTAGAAACCTAAAGAACCTTTACTTTGTCTCCAGGCGGAAAACGAGCAAGGCAGCCACAACAGGTCCATCGACCTGGTGCAGAGCCCAGTCGTGGACATACTGGACGTGGACGGACCCAAGATCTCTTTCGTCATCCACTCTCATCAGCCCCTCCAAGTCATTGAGCTGCAGATGAGGGAACTTGGCGGGGTATGGAGACATCCTTCTTCTTCTAGCTACTGCTAGGCAATTCGCGTATTGTCTTGTTACATTGAGCGTGATGATTCAGTCCACTTCACGACACACTTCAAGTAGGCGTGACGTATCTACGCGTACCTACACGCGATATCGCGTGATCACCTATGAATGTGTAGATTAAAATTCTGATTTTTTACTCGGCTGATTTAACTCGGCATTCTAAATAAAGTTAAACAGTACTTCACCTCGGAACAGCTCCTAACCTTATACCAGGCACAGGTTCGCTCATGCATGGAGTATTGTAGCCACTTGTGGGATGGCTCTGCCAAGTACCAGCTTGATGCTTTGGATTCGGTGGATCGCCGTGCTAGAAGACTCATCGGCAACCCGACACTGGTCCACAAAAAACTCCAAAGCCTTGAACATCGTCGTAAGTCGTCGTCATCTGTCGGTATTCTATAGAATATATTTCGGAGAGTGTGCTCAGGAACTTTTTAATTTGGTTCCCCCGTCACCTTTCTACCATAGAACGGCAAGGCATCGTAAAGGCTTCCACCCATACATAGTCGACGTACCAATGACGCGTACGAAGCGGTTTGATTCCTCGTTCCTGATACGCACTGCAAAGGCCTGGAATACCCTCCCAGGCAGTGTCTTTCCTGCCACTTACAACCCGGGTGCCTTCAAATCAAGAGTGAATAGGCATCTTCTAGGCAATCACGTTCCACCTTAGACTGTATCATCACTTTCCATCAGGTGTGATCACAGTCAAGCGCTATATAGTATAAAAAAAAAAATTTAAAAATATTTTATATATTTAATTATATGTGACATGAAGGAATATTATACTAACTTAAATTAAAAATTAAAACTAGTTATAAAATTAAAATAAATCTAAATTAAAATCTACGTATAAAACTAAATATATATATTTAATTAAAAACTAAAAAATATTATTAAAGGGAGTCCCTGATGGCAAGGTTCCGAAGATACTGGCAGCGTTCCCCCTTTGAATGCCTAGGCTAATTCTACGTCCGAGGTAGTTGCCAACTCTTCGGTCTCCTGTGATGTCGTGACCTGTGTGTGTGACTTATAAATATAAATTAATGTTAATGTTTAGGTATTAAATTAAATAAAATAAATAAATATAAAATTATTAAATTAATATAAATAAATGCTGATTTGGTTAATAACCACTAAGTTATGAAGGGTACGGGATTGTAAAGATTATTTTCAATAAAAAAAATGACAACTTTATTTGCCATTTTTTATCTTTGATCTAAAAATTATCTTAATGCCTATTCTTACTATTATGTTTTTATTATAGTGCACTACAAACTCGCGAAGTTGTTCTAAGATTTTTTTCTTCCATTTCCAGGACTCAGAGTGGAAGACGCTCAACATCCCGATACCTCGCAGCCGTAACCCCCACGAGAACAGAGTAGACTACTCACTTGAGAACGACCTCAGCAACGGCGGGAAATACGAAGTGGCAGTCAAAGTCAAGAACGAAAAGAGTTGGAGCGCGCATACCGACCCAGTTATCATTGAATACGGTAACATTTTTAATTTTTTTTTCTTCTTGTTGTTCCATTGTTCCAAATTATCAAAATAATTACGCATCTTGATTAATAGGATTTATTGAATTCATTTTTGTCTTTCTCATTCTCACGGAGATTTGGTAGGTGCGACCTGCAGCGTCGCGGAAGAATATAACAGAAAAACGACCTTTTACCTAATTACTCAAAAACTAAGCTGGTTATCAAAAATCTGTTTCTTATTTTTGGATATTATTATTACCGACACTTTAAAAAAAATTACAATTACATCCAATGTAGTGTACGATAAAAACTAAAAAACTCAAATTTTGGAGAAACTTTTAGGAGAACTTTCTATCGAGAAAATTTTATCCAATCGCGTTTCTGCTTCTTAGCGATTTTAGATTACAGAACCAAAATACATGACGTATAAATTTGAGAGTAATTGTCTTTATCGTTTTTGCATAAAACTACATTCAAAATCGCTTAAATACGGCTTTTACACCGTTAATTAATAACTATCAGATAACTATCACCAGTGTTAAATTATTATTTTGATAACAATTTTAACAAAATATAAATTAAATTTTTTATTTGAAATCCAACCAAAATTAATATTAATTGAATTTAAATTCACATTATAATATTTAAATTCGATAATTAAATACAATAATTATCTTTTTGATTAGTGTTTTACACACTAAATCCCGCTGCGAGTGAAAAATTTTGATTCGTATTTAAATTTATTAAATACAATACTTGGATTTAATCCGTCACTTTTTTTAATTTACTTTTATTTTGGCAATATTTTAATTTACTTTTATTTTTTATTTAAATTTTTTGATTTTGCATGGTTTTAATTTGCTTTTTTTCGTTTTTTCTTTTAAGAATCACGGCCGCAGCCCATCCAACACGCATCAGGTACGAATATTTTTAATTTAATTCAAATCATAATATTATTTTATTTTTTTTACTGTTTCGTTATTTTTATTTAAACTAAGTAATTTATGTTTATAATTTCGAAAGTAAGAATGCAATGATATGTATTAATATGCGCAAGAGAATTTGTGTACTTATATATTTGTTATTCCTTCATGTTTCACTACTATGCTTTTATGTTTGAAATTCGGATCGAAGATAAATTATCTGGACTAAATAATATGCCGTTTATACCAGAAAAATCCACGAATTTTACAGACCGTTCCAAGTATCGTCTAAACTAAAAATGAATACCCCTCCTCGTATTTACACAGATACGTTGAAGGAAAAATTATTTAATTTTAAGTTTCATAATTTTATTTTTCAGTATACCGTTCGAGCCCGGATAATTCGTCGTCCTATCTGTCATCATCGTTCTTCCTCATCGCGGCCCTGATGTACCTCCTTGTTCGAATGTAAAGTGACGCACGTAGCTTAATTATTTATTTTTAGTATCAAGTATTGGTATAAAAAAGTACATTCTAGATCAGGAGCCGGTGAATCATTTGTTCGTAGTGTTTATAACATATTAGACATTAAACGCCAAATATCTCGATATCGCGTGACAAAGTTTGGCAGCAAGTAAATAATACGCGATATCGCGTGCTTGAAGGATAATCAAGCCGTTAAATACCAGAGAACTATGATGGGGTAAAATTCAATGCTCGGTCGCACTCAAAGACTACTACTTACTAATATATCTATCTATCACTTATTGTTATATTCAGTCTTTATTATCTTTAGTGGCGAAGAGATAAAGATAATAGCGTTATAAAAAATTAAATACCAACATCAAAAGAAAAGTTATATTTTGGAAAGATTTTATTACCAGTCCACTAATATTACTACCATTTTCATATTGTGTCAAGCATTTGGGAAATTGGTTGTTGAATGGGGTAGTGAAATAAGTGACATAGGCAAGGTATGCAATAAAATATTTCAGGCGCAGTTCCTCGTAGTTATAGAGTCCTAACAATCTCCCACTGACATTAGTTCTAGATAGGATGATAATGCAAATTAAGCACAAGAAAAAATCGTTAATGTTTTCATATAATATTTTGGCAGGTTTATAAACACTTTGAATAAATCGTTCAGCAGCTCTTGAAGCGGTCGCTGTTTGTTTTTTTGCAATTTTTTTATCTGTCAATGTTAGAACACCGCTTGTCGATGTTAAAAAATAAAGTATGTTGATGGTTGAGAAGATTTATCGAAAAATATTGCAGAATTTGTGTTTTTCACTTTTAATTTCTCGAAATTTGAGTTTAGTGCATTTTAGACATTGAATGCAAAATATCTTGATATCGCGTGACTAGTTTGCTATTAAGTGGCTATCGCGCGATATCGCGTGCTTGAATCAAACCATTCAATACAATAGAATTATGATAATACAATGTAAAAAATACGCCATTTGGCTTAATTACCAGTGCCACATTACTTACTTAATGCTTGGTTGGCATTTGGCAACTTAGCATCACTCGTCATAGAAATGATTATTAAATGATTAACAACCGATTTTTCAATCGCCAGATAAATGTTAACTAAGGAATTAAGGAATAAATATGACGTTTTGACAGATTTTGATGTCATATGTTTCAAACTTATTCCTCAGATAGTTTATCTGGCGATTTAAAAATCAGCCCTTATTGAATGTTTTTTTTTTCCAAAAAAGACAAAAGCTTTGCACTAAACTATAATTTCGTTTCAATAATTTGTATCGACTTACATTATCAGAGGCTCTATTTGTGTTTGCTTATATTCGTGATATTTTATGCAAAAAAGTACAAAAATTCGATAACTTCCCCTCTTTTTTGAGTCTCTAAAGTAACGAAAGACTTGTGTCTCACAAATGCCAAGTTACTTAAATTTTTCCGGCGTATTTTTAAATAAAAATAAAAGAAATGGTAACTATTATATTAACATTAAAGATAGATACTAACCATATTATTATGTAATTACTTTAATATTATGACTTTGTATTTAATTATTATTATTTTATCTGTAAATATTACCTATACTTATTACTGGGTATAATTACGTTTAAATGAATTACATGAAATAAATTAATAACTGGAAGTAGTAAATGATTTGTTCATTTATTAATTTTAATTTTGTATTTCCTTTTACTTTATGTAAGCTTTCTCACATTAGTTTTAGTTAATTTGTATTAAAAATGTAGGTAATTATTACCAAAGTGTAATTAAGTTTAATTAATCACATTAAGTGTTATCGAAGTTTATTTTGAATATTAAAATTAATAATTTAATTAATTGATGCTTATGAGAATTTTAACGATTCGATTACGGAAGAACAAATTATAAAAATCATTTCGGTTACAATAGTTAAAATAATAGATAATAAACTAACTAATACCAGTTAAAATTAAAATAGTTTTAATACAAAATGTGCCTATATTAATACAATAGTTCCAAAAGGTGCTTTACCTTCTTTTTAAAATAATCTTAAACTTCCAGTAATGTATTTTTAATAGTGAGAAAGGCGTTGCACTTTCATAAATAGAAACCTTTCCTATTTCTACTGAAATAGTTCCGAAATTCTATTTAATTAATAATAAATTACAATTTGTTTTTAATCACTCATTTAACTTTTAAAAACAGTATAGTAAATATTTACTTTCGTCACGTGAAAACATGAATTCTTTATAACAAAAAAAAAACCAATTTATTTGAAAAACATAGTTAAATTATTTTACTTTTTAATTGCTTGAGAAAAGTTAATTCATTCATGTAATATGAATTTCGTAAAATTATTTCTGAAAGTTCTACGCCTTAATATTACCAGCTAGTCTTTAATAATAAAATCGCTTTTAAATATTAGAATTAAAACTTTACACTCTACGATATTTTTACGTGCAGTCAAATCGTGTGAGGCACGAATAAAAATATCGTCAGTTGTAAAGGTGGACATTTTTAAGCAAACCCAGTTATGCATTGCTTTTAAAAACGTAGGTTTTATTAAAATATTACTAGATATGTCATGAAAAATATAATGCAATGGTATGTAATAATGTAAAGTACAATTACGAAAAAACAACATATGTAAAAAAAATCTTGGAAAATACATAGGCTAGTGGTCATAATAATGAACATGTATTTTACCTCTTAAAGTTTGTTTAAATTAGTGTATTCACGTAAGAACTTATGTATATTATTATTTTTTAATGAATCAGCAAAATAATGAGATAATAATATTGCGGTATTGTAATTGCTAATTTTAATTAACATGTATTTTCTATTAAGGTAGTTTTCTCGTTTACCACTAGCCAATGGTTAAAAATGTATTAAAAAGTATTTCAAAAGCTAAATTGTGTGCTTAAATAAATTAAAAATTCCAAAATGTAATAAAAGTAATAAATGTGATTTAAACACTATTACAGATAAAATTAAACAGACAAAAAGAAAAAATTGACAAAATCATTGTTTAAAAAGAGAGACTTATGTAAATCAGTTGCCATATAATAGAAATGTGGAATTTTATAACAAACTATCCATTAGTAATTAATTGATAGAGTTTGTCTGATCCATACAATAATATTATGTTCAGTTCACTGTTCTTTTAGGTTTGACTCTCGGCCGCACTCAGAGACGTCACTTAACTAAATAAATTAAATTCCATACATTTGTCAACGGAATCATATGGGCTTATTGATAATAAAAGTTAAGTAACGTCTCTGAGTGTGGCCGTTGAACCCACGAACTTTAATAATATTAAAGTGTTTTATGTAGTTGTAATAGTAATAAATAGAGTTGGATCTGTAATTTATGAAATTATTACACTAACAATACAGATTTACACAAAATTTTCCAAACTTGTTCCAATTGAATTGTAATTTTATAGTACTTATGTAATTCCTATAATATTGTAATACCTATAATTTGTCAGTTTAAGGACTTGTACATACATACGTATTGTGCTACATTTCCCCGAGTCGTTCCAATACACTTGTAATTTATTAATGATCGTGTAATCCTGTAATATCTGTTACAATTTATTACAATTAAATTCGCATTGTCGTGCAACTAGATGTTCGTGCCTTCATATAAATGATACGGAAGGTGATATTTTCTTGGTTTTAAAATAAACGATTAATGTTTGTAAATAAACTATACACAAAGTAATTATGCGCATTGTTTTATTCAATCATATTTCCATAATAACCAAACCTAATGTTAATGGACCAACATTGTTTTTATTTATTTTCAAATTATTACTAGTTAATAAGACTGCAATCTCACCTGACGTAGCCTAAGATATTATCGTACTCGTACTACCTTGTATCTTGTATGCGTTTCGGTTGCTACACAGAATTGCACCGGAATCAGTCACGGCTGAATACTCCCACCAGACTCCAGCATCCCTCCATCTCTCGAATAAACAATACCTTACAGAAGATCTTAGAATCGTCCATAAAAACTTCTAGATTTTATGGTCCAACGGGAACTATGGATTTTACCGGGGTAAAAAGTAGCCTGTTCTTTCTCACATTCCAGTCAATTCTTGTGCCAAGTTTCATGAAAATTGATTCAGTGGTTCAAGCATCCGAACGATTTACACACTTTTTAGTACAAACAAATCTCTCAAAATTCTATAGGTGGCTGCTGACCGAACTACAGCGTGGCCTTGCTGTTGGTGACATAAAAAGAGTTTTTGGTGTTGACTTTAAACTGGCGGTATTTTTTCCGTCTGCCTTTTCCAGGGTAGGTATATTATGTCTCCTAGGGCCGATTTTTCAATCGTCAGATATAGGCTTGGTTGCTTGACTTGACTTTAACCGAAACGTTATAGTTAAATATGGTGACGTGACTCTTATGTCTTTCGAAATAAGGGTTAGACCGCCATACTTAACTATAACGTTTTGGTTAAAGTCAAGTCAAGCAACCCAGCCATAAACTAGCTGAGAAATGCTACAAAATATGTCTTATTTATTAAACATCATATTTATTCCTTTGTTAACGAATATCTGGCGATTGAAAAATCAGCCCTTAATAAAACGCAGCAATCAAGACCAATCACAATTTATCACAGATTACTACAGATGAACACTTCCGAAGCATCATCAAGTGACGCACGGTATTTACGTATGTGTGCGTGCACACACACAGCTATCGGTCCGAACACTGTCTAACGCAAGCCTGATAATGTTGCTAGCTTAAGTGGCTTAGGGAAAAAACTCCCACTACAATTAGTATTATAGGTACGATTTCCTTAGTGAAGAGTGATTAGTACCTAAGTATATTTTTAACCTCTGACGCCGTCTCGCTGCCGGCGATGAATTAAAACGGGGAAATGGCGTCGCCTGTTGTTCTGCAGATTGAAGACGGTATTTGTTTTTGATGGTGAGTGACGGTCTTCGGTTCCATTTGAATTTATAATATTATCTGCATCATACATATTGAAGACAGTCATTTCTTTTGATTGTAGTCTAACTGGTAAGTGACGGTCTGTGTTGGAGAAAGAACCGTGGTCAAAATTTAAAAAAAGTGGTCGCCATTTTGAACTTTTTTGTTATTCGACCGAATTGTTTCAAAATCGAAATCTGACCATGGCGGCAAGCATTGAGTAAGCATCTGGTGTCAAAATTGAAAAAAGTGGCCGCCATTTTGAACTTTTTTGTTATTGGACCGAATTCTTTCAAAATTGAAATCTGACCGTGGCAGCAAGCATTGAGTAAGAATCTGGTGTCAAAATTAAAAAAATTGGCCGCCATTTTGAACTTTTTTGTTATTGGACCGAATTCTTTCAAAATCGAAATCTGACCGTGGCAGCAGGCATTGAGTAAGAATCTGGTGTTAAAATTGAAAAAATTGGCCGCCATTTTGAACTTTTTTGTTATTGGACCGAATTCTTTCAAATTTGAAATCTGACCGTGGCAGCAACTGTGGCATCTGACCGTGACCACAGATTCTTTTTCTATGCTTACTGACATGGTCAAATATCAGTTTTGAAAGAATTCGGTCCAATAACAAAAAAGTTCAAAATGGCGGCCAATTTTTGCAATTTTGACACCAGATTCTTACTCAATGCTTGCTGCCACGGTCAGATTTCGATTTTGAAAGCATTCGGTCGAATAACAAAAAAGTTCAAAATGACGGCCAATTTTCTCAATTTTGACACCAGATTCTTACTCAATGCTTGCTGCCACGGTCAGATTTCGAGTTTGAAAGAATTCGGTCCAATAACAAAAAAGTTCAAAATGGCGGCCAATTTTTTCAATTTTGACACCAGATTTTTACTCAATGCCTGCTGCCACGGTCTGATTTCGATTTTGAAAGAATTCGGTCCAATAACAAAAAAGTTCAAAATGGCGGCCACATTTTTTCAATTTTGACACCAGATTCTTACTCTATGCTTGCTGCCACGGTCAGATTTCGATTTTGAAAGAATTCGGTCCAATAACAAAAAAGTTCAAAATGGCGGCCAATTTTTTCAATTTTAATACTATATCAAATGAAGTGAAAGACCATCACTCACCATCAAAGAAAATTACCGTATTCATTATGCAGAGCAACAGGCGACGCCCTTTCTCATTTTATTTCATCGCGGGCAGCAAGATGTTTGACCGATTAATCTTGGGTCTTATAATTTTTTATACTTTTTCCGCTAAGCCCCGTACGCGATATCGTCCGAAAAGAAACGTTGTTTCAACAAGAGGCCAGTCATTAATAAGGTTTTTTTTTAAATCTCAAATGCCCTGTTACTAACATACAATTTATACCTTACATCTAGGGAAAATAATTTCAATATAGACTGGTCACACTGATGGACTCTCGCTGAGGTTTGGTGTTTCGAATTTAAATCAATTGCCAGTTCTGAACGTCACATACAAATTACGCAGCAGTGACTCGGTCAGCGGTTCGCTACGTACTAACCATGTACGAACTCAAATGGGATACGGCTTTTTGTTCTGTATCAGTTTTGCGTGCCTCACTCCCGAAGTACTGTGCGCTGGATCTGTAGTAATCTGTGCAATTTATTACTTTCGAACCATGCAGTAAATAACAACTCATTTAAGCAAAATTAAGAAGATGATAACTTAAATAAAGAGCAAACAGATGAACTGTAAATCTGAGTTCCGACCTAGAACAGGCTTGGAGAGCTATGTCCAAGGCTAATGCGAGGAACACATTAAAAAAAAAAAAACTCATTTAAGAAGGTATATCTTTATTATGCTTGATTTTCAGAGGATTTTTCGCCAGAGCACAGTTTTCACTAACAATCACAACGCAATTTTCGATTTCACCAAAAACCAAATAACCTCAAAAATTAAAACACTTCCTTCACAAGTTCCCGAGCGTTGATGTAAGTACCGACGACGCACAAAATGGAGCCAAAAATGCAAATGACGACAAACTTCCACAACCTCCACCGCATGACGCCCAGCCCTGGATCCTCCCAATCCAGACACAGCTCGATAAACGCAGGGAATATAAACCCCATGCTGGATAGACAGAAGGAGCCGATCTGAAAAAACAAGACAGAAATGGCGACAGAATTAAAAATGAAAAAAAATGCTTATAAATACAGAGGTAACGGGAAGAGTGTGAGGTGTCGGTTACTGTAACTGTGTGAGGTGTCGGTTACGGTAACAGTGTGAGGTGTCGGTTACGGTAACAGTGTGAGGTGTCGGTTACTGTAACAGTGTGAGGTGTCGGTTACTGTAACAGTGTGAGGTGTCGGTTACTGTAACAGTGCGAGGTGTCGGTTACTGTAACTGTGTGAGGTGTCGGTTACTTTAACAGTGTGAGGTGTCGTTTACTGTAAAAGCGTGAGGTGTCGGTTACGGTAACACTGTACGGTGTCGGTTACTGTAACTGTGTGAGGTGTCGGTTACGGTAACAGTGTGGGGCGTTGGTTACGTTACGTTAACGAGTTTAATGGTTTTCTTCCATCTTGATAATGGCCAACGCCCCAAAAAAGTTTCCACTTCTAGGCTACATAAAAGTGTTTGAGGTCACAGGTTACATAGCTAACATAACAGTTTGGGTGGTGACGCTGTCGCGAGTTCAATACGTTTTTCCTATTTGAAAAATGGCCAATGGCCCACTTTAAAAAGCACTCTCTCAATATAGATACGAGATATAAGTAGACACATCAGTAGAGTGCGTTTGATAGAAAACTCCACCTCTATCCACGTTATCAAAGAAAGTGAGAACTTGAGCCTGTACATTGTACAATGAAAGACACTGCTCAAAAAACTCACCAGTCCAATAAACTTGGTGACAGCCGGGAATATGACAGCGATGACGGTGACGATGACCACCATGACAGCCCGCCAGACCCTCTGCCACAGCCAGTAGCGCGACTCTTTGTAGCGTCACTTGATGTAGTGCCAGACCAGCTCGAACAGGATGAAAAAGTTGAGCACGGTTGATAGAAGCATCCACGTGACCAAAGAAAGTGAGACTCCGAGCCTGGACATTGTACAATGGAAGCCACTGCTAAAAGTCTCACCAGTCCAATAAACTTGGTGACAGCCGGGAATATGACAGCGATGACGGTGACGATGACCACCATGACAGCCCGCCAGACCCTCTGCCACAGCCAGTAGCGCGACTCCTCGTAGCGTCGCTTGATGTAGTGCCAGACCAGCTCGAAAGGAATGAAGAAGTTGAGAGCGAACGTCACGTAGATCATCAGGGCCATGCACACTTTGATGACTATCGGGAACCTGAAAAACATAAGCTTATGCGTAGTCATGGACCATCCATTCTGTCGATGGGTTCAGTTAGAATTGACCGTGTATTGATGGCACAATGGCATTTATATTATCTTGGTTTAATCACACCGATTTGACCGTGTATTGCGGTCGACGATCGTCATTTTTGAGACAACCGTCATCACCACAGGAATAGTTACGTACACCCCTTGATTTATTTTTTCTGAGGGAGGAGTCAGTTCAATACCCGGCATGGGCCAGTGTGAAACTGTTCTTTCACATAAGCCTAGCTTACCTACTTATGAAATGTTAGACACTTCCGCCACGTTTGTAAGGCAAGAAATTCAGTATTTGCTTTGCACAACTGATTAAGAATATACCCCTTACAAGATAGTGCAATTACATCTGCGACTGCATCGCAGTAATGCACTCACTGGTAATTGAAATAAATAGTTTCTGTGACTCACGGTTCGAGCGGGAAGTTCAATGTAACAGGCGACTTTGACCTCTCTCCGAATCCCCAATAACCGAAGAAGCCGACACACATCACGATACTGATCACTGTTGCCATCCCTGGAAACAAATATTCTTGAGTTCACAGATAAAATACATATAAACTCACCTGATGTCAAGTGATATGCACTGAATCTCAAAATTTTGCATTGCAATATCATACGACACACTGCACTGCGCTCATCATCCTAAGACATCAGTTCTTAGGTGTCATTTTGCACAGTAACCACATCGGCGTACAATGCCCTTCAAAACAGGATAATACATTACTTTTTCACGATAAAAGAACCGACACTGCGGTGGAACCTACCCGGGCGAACTCCGCAAGAAGAATCTTACCACCAGTAAAAAAGCCTCTTTTGTATTGTAGATGGAAATCAAAGATTAAGTCTAGGATGGAGCGCGCTTGCCTAGAAAATGCGTATTCACTCTTCTCTTGAAGGCACTTAGATTGTACTTGGTTGGAAACACGGAGGCTGGAAGGGCGTTCCACACCTTAGCGGTTCGTATCAGAAACGTGCAAGAAAAGAGTTTCCTGCGAGTTTGTTGGATTTCGACCATATAAGGATGCCACAGCTCTCGTTGTCTTGCAGTCTAACTAGGTAGAAAGGTGAACCTCCATCCAAAACTACGGCTATCAGCTGTTAAAGTGTATAGCAAGTTACCCTTACTTACCCTTCCAAGTTAGTACGATAACATCTTAGGCTGCTTCATCTCTTACCATCAGGTGAGATCGCAGACTAGCAACTTGTATAGAGTAAAAAAAAAGCTGCGATGTTACAAACCTCCAGCCAAAACCAAAGCTATCTTCTTCGGCTCCTCCATAGAGTTTTCAATGGCCAGCGTGACCCCGACGCCTTCCATACTGAACACGCAAACTCCCATAAACTCGAATAAGCCCGGTACGGTTTTGAACGCCGGAAAATCTAGCGGGCTCACGCTTTGATGTTTAACGGCGTAGTATACAGTCGCTCCTGCGGTTACCACTGAAAACAAATAGACAACATTATACATCCATACCATACAGCCCCTGATGGCGAGTGCTTCTGCGGACTGGCGGAGGAGAACCTCCACCATGTCTTGTGGGAGTGCTCCTTGTGTTGTGCTTGCTGCTGGATGGGATCGTTCGCGACGTTTCTGGCCCAGTTTATTATCAGGATGAAGCATCTCGTGGGTTTGGCGGCCAACTTCGGAAAGCTACGGGAGTTCGCGCACGCATGGCATAAGAGGCGAAGCGGCTTGGAGTGACATAGAGAATTTATGCTGTTGACAGCGACGGCGCGGCGGGTCCGTCTTTTGTATCGTCCTGCCCCAGAATGGGGAGAGTGAGTTCATAGGGGCAAGGAGCGAGAGGAAACAACTTGTAGGGAGTCAAGAAGGCGCCCCGGGAACACGCCAAGAGCATGGTACCGAACGGGCGCCCTCCCGCGTTTCGGCCCCCTTAACCGCGAGGTTGATTGGGCCATGGGTGGTGGAGGGTTGTCCCTATACATACAGCCCCTGATGTATGGTATTTGATTGGCATTGGCTGCTGATGGTTGCGACACTATGGTTACCATCGATGGTTGGCCGATATACAATTTTATATTTTTGAGAATCACACAAATGTTATTTTTGTGTTGGATAGTCCATTTATCCAACTGAAAATTGGCGGAGCATGTATGCAAGACTTCAGACGACCAGAGAAGAACACAGGGGACAAGCAAAGCTGCGATCAGCGCCCTCTGTCGTGATGTCAGTGCCAGCGAAGAGCTGATTCTTGACACAGGCGATCATCATTTGGCACACGTAGTTTAATACACGCATCAAAGATCCAAGGTCTAAATAGAGAGGTCCACCATCAATCATTTCAAATCTCTGACGCGATCACTAACGCAGTTTGCAATCACAACTTAAACACAAACGCGATCGCGTTCTACGCTTAAATTACTCGCGATCACGTTCGCAGTTTCTTCGAAGGCCAGAGTCACTCAGCATGCAGCAGCAGTCACTCAGATGACATAAGGCATTCGCGGGAAGGCATGGATACAAATAGCGCAGGACCGTGTGGAATGAAAATCATTCGAGGCCTTTGTCCAGATGTAGACGTCCGTGTGCTGAAAGGAACGAACGAACGACGTTCGCAATAACGTGGAGAACCAACGAACGACGTTCGCAATAACGTGGAGAAACTAACGTATGATAACATCAGCGGCTATGGAGAAAGGCGCGAGGTACTTGAGCGTGGTGATCATGCAGAGAAGAACGCAGGGGACAAGCAACGCCGCGACCAGGGCGCGTAGGGAGGGCGCGCCCTCTGTCGTGATGTCGTCTGTGCCCTCGAGGAGTTGCTTTATGGTTCGGCCGATCATTATCTGGTACACGCAACACGATCCGAACAGGTCCAGGCATATCGTTACGTCGACGGCGTACCTTGAAACACATCGCTCAAATTACTACCTACTAATCTGTTAAAGGGAACAGGGAGTGGGAGGTCGCAATCGATTCCCGCTACGGGCCACTTTAGAATTTTATAATTTCTAAATTAGCTCAGCAGGGCTAGACAATGTCACTTAAGCGTTAAGCGTAGTCGCTAGTAGAAAAACCACGTGACCGAATGAAAACAAATGAAAGCAGAATCTACCTAGTCTATGCTTAGCGTTGTTGTCGGCTGTCAATTGGAATTATGTTGAATGTGACGTATCCGCCGCCGATGCTTGTGTAGTTTCGTTCGCGGTTTTTTTGAATAAGTTTTAGTTAAAACACATAAGTTAAATTGTTGGTGTAGTATTTAGTTGTAAAACATAATATTTGTGAACTTCGTATAAAACACCACACACAAAAGCAAAACAAAATGGAGTCTTGTTATGATCTCAATGAGCCTTGTAGTTGTTGTACCAAAGACTAAAGAGTATTATAAAATCCCTACAATTCCGCCATTTTGTAGCGTACAATGACGAAGTACGCTAAAAGTTAACTACAAGGTCTGAGCGAACGCCAAATAGTCGTAGTCGAATTTCAAAAACAGCGTGATTTCCTTTATTCTGTCACTTGGTTTTTCTACAGTCACGTGATGGTCACGTGGTTTGTCCATACATTTTGTCGACTAGCGTTAACGCCAAACGCTTGTGACTTTGTCTAGCCCCGCAGGTCTGGTCTGGTGGGAGGCTCCGGCCGTGGTTAGTTACCACTCTACCAGCAAAGACGCAACGCCAAGCGATTTAGAGTTCCGGTGCGATGCTTGTAGAAACTGTTGGGGTAAATTTACTTACCCTTCCAAGTTATTACGCTAATATTTTAGGCTGCATCATCACTTACCATCAGGTGAGATCGCAGTCAAGTAATAACTTGTATAGAATAAAAAAAAGTATCCTAATTGGAGCGCTTATAAGTTTACAGATGAAACCGCCCGCATCCCTGTTATCGTCTAGGACCTAGGTAGGTAGGAGCTGGTAACCAAGCAACCCTTGCTAGGACTGGGCTTTTAGGACTTGACTTAAAAAACAAGTTTAACCTTGAGATGTATGTTTGTTTGTGGTGCTTAAGCTCGAGAGGGGGGGGGGGGGGAGAGTTCAGATTCTATAGCGGAAAAACTCTTATGAACATAGTATGCCCAGGCCTGGAACACACGACGGAGGCGACTGCTGGGACGGTACATTCTCCGTCCGAAGGTTTTAAGTACCTACACCTCTACCAAGAAGGTGCAGCTGTTAATGGTGGCTACCTAGAAAGTGGCGAGCATGATAGATCGGAGACGGTCAATGTGCCATTGGAAATCTGTGACTTACGTAGCTGCTTTCCCAAGAAGATGAAAATTTTATGAATATTTTGAAGGAAAGTGATCATAAGGCCGAGAGTAAAGGCTTGCCTAGAAGATGGCTATTCACTCTTGATTTAAAGACACCCAAATTGTAGGTGGCGGGGAAGAGGACGCTGGGAGGACATTTCAGTATTTCGCGGTGCGTTTCGGGAGCAAATAGTAGTAGACGTCTTGGTACTTGGTCAACTGTGTAGGGGTGACCTTTAAAATGTGAAACCTTAACAATGCAATGCTATGGTAATATGGCGATGGAGGAACCAAATTAAGTAGTACCTAAGTGATAAAGGAAGTTACCTAAAGCATCTGCTGTATTTCCTCAAGCGTTCAAACGGCCCCGTCTCCAAACTCGCCTCAGCTAAATCAGGATACGACATGGCCGGAACCTGGACCCTTCCGTAGATCTTCTGCGCTGACCGAGCCAAGATCTATAGATCATTATAACATACTTAAACTGCGATACTGTGTAGCAATTAGCCACCGTCAGGGGTTACTTACACGGTCTAGTTAGTACGTTAACACCGGCTGCATTATGACTTAACATCTTTTGAAGTTGCTGTAAAGTACTAACTTGAAACGGGTAAAAAAATTATGTGTTTGTTTGGGTGTATGTGTGTTTGATATGCTTTTACGCCATAACTAGTAAGTACTGAACCCATTTTCGTGAAAATGAGATGGAGATTATAACCTTGACTATACTGGCTCCTGTAAACCCAGAAAAAATCACTGTTCCTGGAGGATTTTAAGAAAGTTACACGCGAGTAAGGTGGAAGCAGAAGCTAGTACCTGCATAATATGCATGATAGCCTAGTGGTTCAAATGTCTGCCTCCTAATTGAAGGTCCAGGGTTCGAATCCCAAACCAATAACTTTTTCTGATTAATATGAGTTTTTGGCTAATAAGCGTAACATAACTTGGGTAATACCTACGTGTTAAACTTTTTATTTTATAAGCAAAATAGTTCATTATATTTCGTCATTAAATTCTGCAATTGGATAGATTCAATTTCATTAACGAAACAAAATATTTTTTAAACATAGATCAGCACTATATCTGCGGCTCCTATAACCATTGACTTGAAATCCGCGACACTCCGATTTTTATAATTAATGCTAAGGCCGTACGATTCGCTCTGCCGATATCGCGAAAATTATAATTTTATCAAGGGCCGATTTTTCAATCGTCACATAATCGTTAACTATGACGTTTAGGAATAAATATAACGTTTTAACAGATTTCTAACGGCATATGTTTCAAATTTATTCCTCAGATAGTTTATCTGACGATTAAAAAATCGGCTCTATTTTTGTAAAAATAGTAGGCTAAGAAATACGTCGTAGGCTTATGGCAAGGAGTTTTGCAGTCATATTCTTTAGGTATGCATCTGTATGTTTTTGACGTGACAACGTCTTATAAATCGATAGAGCCGGCTGCACGCACAAAAAAACATGACTCATCCGGCGTTACCGGCGTTACCTCGCTCGCGTTACCTCGCTCTGAGGCGTTCCATGTAAGGCTTGAAGTGCAAGCGAGAGTTGTCACGTTCAACTATCGGCACTAAACCGACTTTACAGACAACCAATTTTTCATAAAAACTTTGCTCAAAAATACTCATTTACTTCATACTTGTCCCGATAGCTTTAAATCGCTCCAAATCTCGGATTTGAATGTGTTAAAAAGTGTTATACTTGCAAAAGTCATTGCCATACGCCTACGATGTATAATTATCAAACTATTTTCGAAAAACTAAATAATTTTTTTATTTTGCGGCCGAGCGAATCAAAGCTCCTTAAACCAATCACACTGTTGAGTCCTGTGTACTTCAGGCATTGCGTGTATATATTGTTAGTATATTATTGTTTTATATTATTGAATATTTTTGATAAACTAATGTGATAGGATAGTAAAGATCTCTTTCTATGAAAGGGGACACAAAATTTTCACATAAAAAAAATCACACTGTTGACTGAACTATTTGTCTATGACTAGGAATCCATCGGATCGTAGGTCGATGGGTAAAACGGATCCTATTTCTACTAATGCGGCATATTTTTTTTGCTTATGGTAATGATACGTCGATTTAGCGTGTATTCGTTTTAAACAATGATGCAATTTAAAGGAACTATTAAATCAGTTATTATTATGTTCATTGATACCTAGTAGCCTAGTACCTATAGATTTCATAGAAGAAATACCATTTAAAACCAGCACTCCTATAGTTTTATTAGGGTTCCGTAACCAAAGGTTAAAAAAACGGGACCCTATTACTGAGATTTCGCCGTCTGTCCGTCCGTCCGTCCGCTGTCTGTCACCAGGCTGTATCTCTTGAACCATGATAGATACACTTAAAGTTTTCACAGATGATGTATTTCCGTTGCTGCTATAACAACAAATAGATCCCCTAATCAACTAGAAAATAGCTGATAATCTTCAAACGGCTGAGCAGATTTTCATGAAACATGGCTAAGAACACTCGGGATAAAATTATCTATGACACAAAATAAACTTCATGAAAATCCGTTTGGGAGCTACGATACCACAGATAGATACATAGATACACAGATACACAAACACGTTAAACTTATAACACCCCTTTGAAACACCACAAGAAACTTGATTTTTGCTCGTTTTTGGTCGTTGATCCAGAAGACCCAATATTACTTTAGTGTTTAGTGTAGTAGTAGCAGGCAAAATGGGCCTCCTGGCTTCTGCATCATCATGCAATGGTACTGAACCCTTGGTGTGCGAGTCCGACTCACAGTTAGCCGATTATTATCTTTTAATCAAGTTAGATGGTCCTTGACTGTAATCTCAACTTTTGAATATAATTTTTCTAATCTAATACGTACATACATACAGTAGCTGACAGATATGCCAAGAATGACAGTCAGAACGACAGATGTCCAGAGCCCGCACTGTTTGTATGCCTCGTGGATAGATACTACGCCTCCACCCAAGCAACTCTTCACCAAGTGACCTATTGATTCGAAGACACTGGAAACAGATAATATTTTTTAACAGACAGAAATAATCTAAACTGCAGTCAGGCCACGCTCACTTGTCACGTGATCAAGACCGCTATAGGTAGATGGGGAGCGCCGTCAAGACGGAACGATTTCGGAAAGCTGCCGCGCGCCGGCTATATTGCACGCGTTAGTTCTTGTACGCCTCAGATGGTATGGACATAGGTATAATGAGGCGTAAGGACCACGTAGTACAAATCACGCTAAACCTACCTGCGGGGCTAGACAAGTAGTCGTTTGGCATTCACGACAGTAGATAAAAATGTATGGACAAACCAAGTGGCTGTAGAAAAACCACGTGACCGAATGCAAACAAATGAAAGCAGAATCTACTTTATGCTTAGCGTTGTTCACCGTCGGTTGTCAATTGTCATAAGAAGTACGAAGGTTATCTACGAGGTCTGCGAGAACGCCAGGGAGCGTTCAAATTGTCGTAGTCGATTTTCAAAAAAAGCGTGTTTTCCTCTAGTCGATTTTCAAAAACAGCGTGTTTTCCTCTATTCGGTCTCGTGGTTTTTCTACAGTCACTTGTTTTGTCCATACATTTTTATCCACAGAGCAAGGAATGACTGAATAAATAAATAAATAAATAAATAAATGACTTTATATTTTTTTTTATCTACTATCGTCGACGCTAAACGACTGTTACTTTGTCTAGCCCCGCTGAACAGAAAAGATGTAGGTGTCGCCTGGTGGTTGAATATAAAGAGAGATCTCAAGCTAGCCAATTTGCCTGAACCAACAACCCAACACCTCGACTTGCCTCAAAAATTTGAGGAGACCCGACCCAAAACAACGGGAACAGGGAAAGACCAAGAGCTGGGTCTTTATAGTTTTTTAACTGCAGGTCACTAAAAATCGCTTAAATATGCCGTCTCGCGTCATTAAGGCCCGGTTTCCACCAAAGCGGAGCTGTGTCAGACCAATCAGATGTCGCCATTTCGACATCTCCTCTCCCCTCAGTTTCGGGAGATGTCAAAATGACGAAATCTGATTGGTTACTCAAACACAGCTCCGCTTTGGTGGAAACCGGGCCTAAAGTAGCGGACGCTTTTCCAGTTTCCTGCTACACATTTCCGTCTCTTTTAAAAAATCACTCACACACAAACACACACACACACACAAACAACCGCTCACACACGCATACGCACGCACTCATACACACATGTAATCCATGAAATACGTAAAATGCTGCATGCAATGCTATTGTTGTTAATTTTGTACTTACTCTTCATACGATTTGATTTTTCATTTTCTAAACCGTTAAATTTAACCAAAAAATATATTAAAATTGAATAATTTTAGTTGTTAGCTAAGTATTAATAAATTTGATATGTTTTCAATTTATGGGAAGGCACTGGCCCCTAAGATACGGGCTTTCCTAGTTTAGGGGTCAGGAGTCCAAAGAAGATTGTAAATGGAGTTTTTCATTTAAAAAAAATATCCAGCTACCGAGAGGAAAGGTACAAAAAGCATACGTGGTCCGTTTTCCAGGCGGTCGATGCGCATTAAAGTCATAGCTCTTAGCTGCATCTCCCGTGGCCTTGATCTCATACTTGTGGTGTCGTCGGCGGCTGGCTCTTACACTAGCCCGGTTCGTTTCACTTGGTTGTTCGCTCTATAAGTATTGAACAATTTCTCAATGACAAGGATTCTTCATTTTTTTCAATGACCATTTCGTATATAAGGGAAAAATTCATTCGGAGGAAAAATAAGGAGAGAGCTGATGATTGAGGATTTCGAAGACGGGTTAAGAGCACAGCCAAGGGTATCGCAGATAAGTGGGGGGTGGCTCGACTAAATGTCATTTGAAACGTCATCCAATTGGCAGTGAGCTAGAAAAATTTTCAAAATGGCGGATTCAAAATGGCCGCTAAACGAATTTCGCCAATATCTCGAAGAGTATAAAAGATGGAAGAACGGTTTCTTGACAAAAAGTGATCAGCACCCGAAGGTTTATTTGATGGACTGAAAAAAATTCAAAATGGCGGAATTTATTTTTTCATAGAAAATGTATGGCGAACTTTGAAGGGATTTTTTATGGGCGGGAAGACAGCACGCGGGCCACATGTGGCCCGCGCCACCACGCGCCCTACTAGTCTAAATATATAAAAGAAGATACTGACTCATTCATTCCCTGACATATCAACACACAGCCCAAACCGCTGGGTCTAGAGACTTCAAATTTGGCACACAGGTTCCTTAAGAGATCTAGGGGTGCACTAAGAAAGCATTTTTCAAAATTCCCCCCCTAAAGGGGTGAAACGGGGCTCCAAAGTTCGTATTTTACCAAGCTTCAATACTCCATCACGCCGGCAACTACTGAACCGATTTGGCTCAAATTTGAAATGGCGATAAGTAAATTGCATCTTGGGTTAACACATAAGCTACTTTTCATCCCGGGAAAATCCATGGTTCCCGTGGTATTAGTTAAAAACCGAAATTCACGCCGAAAAAAATCTTCACGCCGCAAGTACAAGACCGATTTGACTGAAATTTGGAATGGAGTTCCCGTGAGAATAGGGAAAACTAAAATTTACCTACGCCAGCGAAGCCGCGGGTATCTGCTAGTTAGATTCATAATAGGTAGTCGCTCGCGCTCCGACTAGATAGAGCCCAACCTAACAACGACAGCTCCGTGAGTGCGGCAACTTTTTCTTGTAGTGTGGGTGTGTCAATTTGAAATTTGTATGGTGTGAGGATGCTAAAGTAGTGTTATTATCTCGCTACAGACTCGGTCATAAATCATTCGAGTGTTTCGCTTTTATTGTTCTGCAGTAATGTACAACTCAACTAAGAATCATAAATCATTCGAGTGTTTCGCTTTTATTGTTCTGCAGTAATGCACAACTCAACAAAGAACAACAAAAGCGAAACACTCGAATAATTTATGACCGAGTCTGCAGCGAGATAATAACACTACTATAGTGTGCGTGAAAATTGTGTAGCGACGGCTCGGGTTTGCCAATTTGGGCAAAGTATTTTTTGCCACACTTTTGATGTCAAAGGCCCCTCTTAGACCTCTATGGAGTTATGCTTACGTCTCCTCACGAGATATAAAAGTCATGTAATAAGTAATTACAATTAGCAAACCATACTTACCGGTTGTGTTCCAACCATTTTCAATTTTCATTACAGTTTTCTATACAGGGAAGTTATGTAAAAACTAAAAAAGAATAATAAAAACTCATAGATTTATACGAGGTCGTCCCTCCGTAAAAACTGAACTTGTCAGAAATCTTGACATTTGATAGCAAATGAAAAGAATTTAGAAGGAAATGAGCTCAAATAAGTAGTAGAAACTTCTTATGTGCCAGAACGCTGTTTAAAACAGAGAGTTTTTGATCTGTATACAAATAAAACGTTTTAGGTTTATAATATCTAATAAGAATTTCAAAAATAATTAAAACAATGTTAATTTCTTTCAATCATAGAATTTTTATTGAAGCTAGATCACGTCGCCCACAACAGTTGTACCTTCACACCTCGTAGAAGCATACGCCATCTGTGGAAAATAGGGGTTTCTTAATTCTTCTTCTTCTTCTTTCTTACCTAAGTCTTTTTTTTCTATGATCTTCACTAAATTTTTGCAGCTAAAAGTCATTTCGTCTAATGCAACGCATTAGTACATTTCAATATAAGTGCGGAAAGTTTGTCATTTCTTTAAGGCTCTACATTGAAGAAAACGAATTTCAGATTTTATGAGTACTCCCGGTTTGATGACCCAAGCCGAAAGCGCGGGTCAACCTCAGATAATTTCAAACACGGGTCAACTATAGGGTCGAGTAGAAATGACAATTCCGCACGTGCATTGAACGACGTTTTTTAATACATTTGCGAAAAAAATATTAATATTACGTGTATTTACGTGTAAATATCTTTTATAAGTTTAACAAGCTGACCGGACAAAAGTTGTTTTGCCATTCCATGTTCCATGTTTAATATATAAATACTTACTCTTGTTTTTATTTTTATCTTATATTGCACCATCCCGCGCTTCATTCCACTAATCCTCTTACCAAAGGTTTGCCTATAAGAGATTGCTGTAGCAATAAGGCCGCCTTTGCGCGCACAAGTTTCCTTTACATTGTGCTTCTCTATCTGTATTTTTCTGTATGTGTGTGCAATGAATAAATAAATAAAAACAAAACAAAATTCTCGTGCCAATCTTTGTTAACAAACTCTTCCGAAACGGCTCGACCGATTGTTATGAAATTTTCTATGTATGTTCCGTAAGTTACTTTTTATGTATCTAATGGCATAACAACGTTTGCCGAGTCAGCTAGTTTGACATATAAAAAATATCTATGAGGCTTTGAATCTTATCCGTTTAGTGGTTGAAGTGTACATACACAAATCAGTCAGTCACTTTTCCTTTTATATGTACAGATTTCGATTACTAGCGGTTTTGTGGTCGAAATAAAAGGTGTCCGGAGATAGATTTTATTGTTGTATAAACCACAATGGGAATGGTGAAGTGATATCTATGTATCTTAGAAATCTCGTATTCTGTTAACAGCCTTTTGAGGTTTGTATTCATCATTTCACAAGATTTCATAATAATATGCTCCCAACCGATTCCACAAGCGTCAATCTCTACAGAGACTTACCAACTGCGCGAGATAGTACTGAATTTGCTTTTGTCCTTCTTACTCTTACGAATACGTTGGTGAGTGTGACATGCAGCGTTGCGAAAAAATATAACATAAAAACGACGTTTTACCTAATTACTAAAAAACTAAGCCAGTTATTAAAAATCCGTTCTGAATGTTTTTTGGATATTATTATTACCAACACATTAAAACAAATATCACAATTACATCCATTGAACTTTCCGATAAAAATCAGAAAAATGAAGATTTGGAGCAATTTTGTAGCAGAATTTTCTATCGAGAAAATTTTATCCAATCGTGTTTTTGCTTCACAGCGATTTTAGATTAAAGAACCGAAATACACGACGTTTAAATTTGAAAGTTATTGTCTTTATGGTTTTTAAACTGCAGGTCACTAAAAGTAGTAGCTTTAAAACGATGCCTCTATATGCCTTCAAATCTTACGGGGCAAAATAGACCCCGTAAGTTTTTGGATTTCTATTACATGTGATTTTCTCGAGCTTGAAATTCAATTTTTTAATCAATTATTAACTAGGGATGTTATGGATATATAATTTCGGATCCGGATATGGATATGGATATTGTTAAAAAATAATATCGGTTTCGGTTACGGTTATGGATAATAAATTATTTCGGATTATCCGATAGTAGAGTACAGATAGCACAGTTAATTCGTACGAGTGTAGTATTTAGTTAGACTCCGCCCTATCCGAAAATATCCAAAACTTTTATTACGGATTCAGTTACGGTTACGGATATTTTTTTATTTCGGATATCCGATAGTTTCGGTTACGGATATGGATATCCATAACAACACTATTATTAACTAACAAAATATAATCTAAGCGTATTACGTGACAACAACAGAGATAACAGTATCTACAATAACAAACAAAAATTATTATTTATTTGCCTAACGATATTTTGATAGCGCCGGGTGGGGTCGTAATTAGAAAAAGATATTTTAATTGATCGTTACAATAGTATGTACCAATAATTTTATTTGTTGTGTAATTGAGAACTGCCTCGTGGGTCCAGTGGTTAGAATCGTAGGTTAAGGGTTCGATTCCCGGTTGTTGTTTTTGTCAAGATATAGGTACGTCTAGTGACTAAGTGCGACGCGAATGCAAAAATGCTAAAGATATTTCAATCCACTATAGTAGTGTTATTATCTCGCTGCAGACTCGGTCATAAATCATTAGAGTGTTTCGCTATTGTTGTTCTGCAGTAATGCACAACTCAACAAAGAACAACAATAGCGAAACACTCGAATGATTTATGACCGAGTCTGCAGCAAGATAATAACACTACTATAAGACGCGCCCCACTGGCGAAATCCCTTAAGTTTTCATTCGATTCGTATGGAGTTTGACAGAGTGGGGCGCGTCATCGTGGATTGAAATATCTATATCTATGTAAATGTTTTCAAAAATCCTATGAAATCAAATCCTAAAAATGCCTATCTATCATAATCATCATTATTTCATCATAGTTAGCAACTACAGGCCTATCTCTATATTATCAGCTAGTGCGAAAGCTTTTGAGGCACTCGTGCAACGAAAACTTCTGCATTTGCTGAAAACATATGTTAACCCCAATCAGCATGGTTTTCTCCCACGGAGATCGACGACTACCAACCTAGTTGGATATGTCACGGATATAGCTGAAGCGTTAGACAGGAATGTAGAAGTACATGCAGTGTACACGGATTTTAAAAAAGCATTTGACCTAGTTAATCATGATTTATTATTAATGAAACTTAACCAGTTGGGTATACATGGATCGCTGTTAAGATGGTGTGAATCTTACTTAAAAAATCGCTCTCAATTAGTCTCTCTTTTCGGATTCAAATCTGACATTAAACCCATCCCGTCAGGCGTTCCTCAAGGGTCTCATTTGGGTCCCCTTCTGTTTTTAATTTTTATTAATGACCTAAGCTATATTCTCACCTCTAACTTCAGATTTTACGCCGACGACCTTAAAATCTATCGTAAAATTACTAATACATCTGACTCTGTAATGCTTCAAAACGATATTAATAGTGTTGTTGAATGGTGTAAGAACAATCAAATGGCCTTAAATCTGGATAAATGCCTGTTTATTAAATTTACTAGGAAAAAAAATAAAACTAATCATGTGTATTATGCTTTTGATACACCGTTAAAAGAAGTTAGTGTGGTACGGGACTTGGGGGTGCTTTTAGATAGTTCTTTATCTTTTCGTAATCATTTTGATGCGATTATAAAAAAAACATCAAAATTATCAGGCTTCATTTCGCGTCAAATGAAACTGTTTCGTGATCCGTATCTGTCCATTACCATCTATTACGCGTTGGTACGGAGCATTCTAGAATACTGTAGTCCAATTTGGAGTCCATCGTATAACGTACACTGTGACAGATTGGAACGCGTGCAGAAGCGCTTCCTGTACCACCTAGCATATACTTGCAACAGATGTCGAGAGTTAGATTCGTACGACTCACGTTTACGGTCGTACAATTTATTATCTTTAAGAAACAGGCGCAAATTGTTGGACATGATGTTCTTTTATAAAATTGTCAATGGCCATATTGAGTCGCCGGAGATCTTGGAGCGTCTCAATTTCTCCATACCCCGCCCTGGCAGTCGTCTGCAGAATCGGAAGCCGTTTCATTTGCCACTATGTCGCACAAACGTAGGCCAACATGCGCCTCTCTACCGCATATGCTCTTTATTTAATGCTTACAGAAATAGCTGCGACGTTTTCTGTAGCTCTTTGACCTCTTTTAAAAAAGCATGCAAACAGTGTCTGTTTAAGCAGTAATCATTTTCTAAATTTCTTTTTTTTTTAACACTAAACACTTAAATAACACAATAGAGCATCTATTGTAGGTTTTTATTTATATTTATTGTTCTGCAAGTTTATATTTTTATTAATTATTGTATTGTCAACTTCAATTACTGTCTCTAACGCATGTTGTGGTTGCATCAAGAAGGTTGCAGTCTCGACACCTAAATTAGCCATAAGCCCTGTTATGCTATAAGATTGTAACCAGTTTTGTAACCCAAATAAAAAAAAAAAAAAAAAAAAAAAAAAAAAATTTATATTAGATTTTTCGTTATCCCATCTCGAAAGAGCCCCACGCTTAAAAAAGTTTTCACTTCCAATCACCGATAATAAACCTCATGATAATTATGGGCATCCGAACCATTTACGTAAGTCTTTTTCGTACAAGCAAACAGTAGCGCAATCTGTCAAAACTCTGTTAAATCTTTCAAAATGCTGTTTGGCCTTACGAGGGCCTTACCTTCTGGCCGATAAACTGGCGAAATTTTTTCGCGCCTTCCGCCTTGTCCAGGCTATTATATAATAACTAGCTGACCCGGCAAACGTTGTTTTGCCTTATTAATTATGTCTCACTTATTAAGCTTTCTGCGAAGAACCAATTCATTGTGACAATTATATATAATAATATTTCGAGTTTTTTGATATGATATACCTATGATTTCAGCTATCTCAACGGCCCCCAGTATCAATGAAACAAATTAATAAAGTAGAATCTCTCCATCGTCTACAATCGTTAAAAAATGGTCAGAAGAATTGACGCACTGAAGATCAGAGAAGCTAAACATATGGCATTGAAGCAATGCCATATGTTTAGCTTCTCTTCTTCTGACCATTTTTTAACGATTGTATACGATGGAGAGATTCTACTTTATTAATCTGTTTCAGCGTTAACCCTTTCTTGAACAAATACATCGACGTAATGTTCGATTTTCTCCGAAACCTACAATCGGACTGATCGCATCTTATGTTATTTGCATATCAAATAAACTAATAATCCAGTCTAAAAATGGCGCCCAAAAACCGCCTTCTTATTTTTTTTCGAAAAATTAAGTGCAGTGTCATTCTGAGATTTAAATATTGTCACGCACAACATTCCCCACAATACAATATCCCACAAAACCCACAATTCATCCAAATTTTTTTTTTTACGCTCGAGTTTTGACCTCTTATCGTTACATTGACACGAAGAGACAGACTTTACTGATTACGTTTGTTTATTATATAATAACAGAGGGCCGTGATATTGTTGTGGTTGTTTCATAACCAATGATTGTTGACGATTATCAACCAAGCGTGATGTAGAGTAATAGACGTATACAAAGGAGGATATAATATAATAAAGTATGATAAAATTTGAAAATAATATGGCGAATATACTTTTTGCAATCTTTTTTGAATTCCCTCCATTTTATAGGTTTGGTTATTTTTTTATTTTTAACGCCATAACTCTGGCATTTTTATTTTTAAAAAACTCCTAACTAAGACCACGTGGGTTTCTAAGTTGAATCTACGATAACTTAACTGTCAAAGTCCATACATCCTTTAGAAAGATACGAGGTACTTAATAATAAATTTACAAACAAATAAATATACAGGATACGCGTGAAAAAACATCCCTTTCTTGGCAGTCGGGTAAAAAACTAAGTAACAAAATATAATAGTTCCGATTAGACGGAAGAATGTGTTAACGACAAAGTCAAAATAAAAAACAAGTTAAAAAAGAAAACAATTATAGAGTTACTATGTAACAAACGAACAAATTTCTCAGAAACGGTTTGACATAGACCCACAGACCTTAATATTAGCCATTCAACAAATAAACGTCTCGATCTGAAGGGTTAGTACAGATTTTTGTACGAACTTCGAGTCGCACAAACGAATCGAATTCCTCCATACATTTACACATAGCTGCTGCGTGGTCTTCTCCATGGGGAGCAAGTCCCCACGGGGGTACGGGCCTCGAGGCTGGCCTCCTTACCCGGGCGATGTGTCGCGGGGGAGCCGCGCTCCCTCGGTGTTGTTCTTTTAGCTTCGGTAAGGGGCTAAGGCCTCGCCTTCATGGCTTGAGGCCTGCTGGTTTGACGGGTCTGGTTGCCCCGCGCGGTCAGCGATCATGTCGCTGCCTTGCGCGGGGATGCTGGGGTCCGGTAGCATGAACCCCGCGTCGTCGTCTTCGTCTCCGTCACTGTCCACGCGCGCGCGCACGGGGGAGGGAGACCGCAAGAGCTCGCGAGGTAGCGGACGCCCCGTTGGTGGTCGATCTTGTTGTGGTGCGATCCCGTGGAAGTGTTCGTATGGCCCGTTGTCCGCGCAAGCAAACAGGTTCCGCGCAAGACCACGGACGAACTCCTCCACATAGCGCTATCTATGGACAATCACTGACATGCGGCTGTCAATAGATGGCGCTGGCTGTAAATGTATGGAGGCATTCGATTCGTTTGTGCGATGCGAGTCGACTCGAAATTCGTACAAAACTTGAACTAACCCTACTGATGCATTTGAAACAATCATTCACGATATAGACTGAGAAATAAGGGAAAAGCCTGACGAACGATTTTTTCTTTTTCATGAAGCAGCAACGGCATGGTTACGGGAAAATATTATAGTATTCTGTGATGAATACATTTCTTCAGAGGACTAAATTACTTTTAGTGCACGAAAGTTTAGTGTCACTAACTTATGTAAGTATAAGTACCGACATAATAAAAGAAAACTTGAGTTAAACATCATAACACCCGGATGGAACGATTTTTTATTTTCCATGAAGCATCAACGGCATTGTTACGGGGAAAAATTATAGTATTCTCTGATGAATACATTTCTTCAGAGGACTAAATTACTTTTAGTGCTCGAAAATTTATTGTTACTAACATATCTAAGTATAAGTACCGACGTAAAAAAAAACTTGAGAGGTGTCAAGGGACACCCGGATGGAACGAAGTATATCTGGCTTGCTTTCTATAAGAGAGAGACAAACACAGAAACATGCGCACGCCGCACGACTTACAATACTACTACTATACTACTTTACTTTTTTTTACTTGTAAAAAAAAAAGTAAAGTACTTGTGTCGTTTCCAATAAAAATTAGAACAAATGAGATTCTGGAGTAACTTTTGGGAGAACTTTCTGACTAGAAAATCCATTTGTGTTTCTGCTTCGGAGCAAATTTAGATCAAAACCCAAAATACAAGATGTTTAAATTTGAAATATTTATAGTTGTAAACCCGCATAAATAACCCTTTTATGCTGTTAATACAAAAATGTCTTGCAGTCTCGTCATTGCACTATTTTCTTGCGATTTTTTCCTTAAATCTTAATTCACTAATAAAGTTTTTCTTAGAACTGTAATTAGTAGTTATTAAAAGAGGTTTTTTCCAGAGACAACACTTACCTATATCAGTATTACTATTTATTACCGATTGTGGCTTTACCTGGTATTACGTCTGGCAGAGTTAATTAATTGGTTTTATTTTTATTAATATTTTATTTGTACAAGAATTAACGAGAATATTTGTAATATACGAATAATATAAAAGGGATATTTCTCTGCCTACAATCGAAATCAAAATCGAGATATTTTTATCTTTCACAATTCACATACGCTTTTCTTAGAGGCACTTTTAAAATTTCAGTCTACATCTTCACGCTTGAAAAGCAATTGTGTACCAAACAGGAGAAACAAGGCACTTTCTTTTTAACAGATTGTGTTTAGAATTGTCTTAGTAATATAGAGAGCAAAGGGAAGCTTACAGACTTACTTCCAAGGATCTTTGTCATTTAAAAATTCATTTATTTTATTTATGGTATAGGTACCTACATCGTTTCGTAAGTTTCCTACACAATGAATAATAATAAAGTGCTGATATAGTAGTGTTATTATCTTGCTGCAGACTCGGTCATAAATCATTCGAGTGTTTCGCTTTTGTTGTTCTTTGTTGAGTTGTGCATAATTTATGACCGAGTCTGCAGCGAGATACTACTATACACTACTATAGTAACCCTGACAGAAGACGTTTTTTGGAATATTGTCTGAAGTCTGAACCTCCAAGAATGTAAAGGTAAGTCCAAACTGCCTTCGTATATATCGTGCGTCCGGTATATGTATGTACCACCGCAATGTCTCTTATTCTATCGTGAAGTAGGTACCTATCATGTATTGCTGTGTTTCGGTTTGAAGGGTACTGTACGTTTGGCAAAACGAGACCTAACAACTGCTGTCTCAGGATGATGAACGCAGTGCAGTGCGTCGTATGTTATTGTAATGCAAAATTATGGGACGCACTGCATCTAACAGGGTATGCTTATCACAGATGAACATCTTGCTAATCATTCTTTGTTACAAATAAAACCCAACCCCACAACGAATTTCTGAACTAAGTACATGACTTACTGATATATATACTTACGCATAGAACAAGTCGAGTTTAAAGTAGGCATAAGTACAGCTAAATTGATGTAACTATCTGCTAAGAAAGTTATCCATCCCTCGGTTTGGTTATATTTAACAATTCAATCTTAATAAATAAGAAAAACGATACGTTTAAACCGAATGATAAGCAACCATTTGATAACACTAGACCAGTAGGTGTCTATTTACAACAAGAATTTTCCTTCAATTAACAATATTAATTAATAACATTTTATCACACAAAATACTACACATTTATGACTAAAATAACGTATTGTACATTATTACACAATATTATAAAAAGCGTATACTTTATATAGAGAAGAAAAAATCGAGTGCACTTTGACTCGCGCCATCGTGTCCGACGCTGCGATTAAAAAAAAAAGTTTTTTTTTCAGTCGGAGCCATAAACACATAGTTCCTTTCCATATTTTTTACGATTATAATATCAATCAGATCACCTTGGCCGTAACTTGGTGCAGAACAGGTTCCCCGCTCTAATTACCGCCTCCATTGCCACTTGTAGCGTATTATTTTGTTCTCTGTCAAAGTGACGTTGAAAAGCGCGCGAACCGGGCTGAAACCGCGCGTTCTGAATTCGAAATTTTTTTAAAAAATAAGTGAAAATGAAGGAGCTTGTCTCGACTAGCCAGTGTTTGGAAAAGAACGGAAATGGGACCGTGATCGTGGCGAAGAACGGGAAAAAATCTGAAAACAGTAAGTTTTTTTGTTAACTATTTTTTTTTCAGGAATATCCGGGATGGATGAAGAATCTGAAATGTAGAGTAGGGAGAATAGAGAGTATGCTTTACAGATACACCAACATTACTTACACATTATTATACATTTCAGCAATAATTCTTTTTTATTATCTTTGTAGAATTCTAAATGGTTTAATTAATTGATATATTAATAACAATGCAATTTTTTAATACTAATGTTTGCACACGGTTTTGAGTCCTTAAAGTTTCTGGCTTCAAACTCTTCTTAAAACCCTCTTGGTAATTTAGGGTTAATAGAATTATTACAAAATTAACTAAATAGGGGAAATTATAGATAATAAATAACTCTAATTTACTTCTATAACACCACCTACAATCTCTATTTTTAAATCTATAAAGGCTAGTTTTTTTTAATTTGGACAAGTTTGAAATTCACGAACTTTATTGTCACTCGGTAGGCTTTTTTGGAAAGTTCTCAAAAATGTGATTTTGCCACTATCGATATTCCTACTCTTTTATCGATTTAGCAGGAATTAGTCGTGATGCTGGCAAGAGATCTGATGGAATGATGCTGAAACTAAGCTACCGAACAAGTATTCACTTTTTTCTTAAAGGCAATCGGATAAAATTGATAATTTTATCAGTTGACAGTTTTAACTAATCGTGTGCATTATGTTGCCACACGTTCCTATGTTGGGAGTCGTCCCGATTTTTTAATCGAAATTAAAGGTCCCGCGTGGGACAGACTCGGTCCCGCTTTTCGGGGATAACGGGGGTAACCCTGTTCAGAGTTTCAACTTGAAACGCCATATTTCTAATGAGTAAATCTTTTTTTTTCTATTTCTTTTTATTCTAAAGACCAATGGGCAATGAGACCTCTATCTCGCGATAGAGTTAATCAGAAAATATTATTTTTTTATTAAAATACTTATTCTATGGCTATTTTTGCTTTCAATTATCTCGTCAACAAAATAGAAAGATAAGTAATTAAAAACTTCTGATTACACACGTTTTTACTGTGTCCCGCTTTCGACGAAAGAATCCCGCTTTTTTCACTCAAAAAGTTCCAAAATCCCGACTTGACGAAAAAAATCTGGCAACGCTGATTATGGACGACCAGCGACCTGCAAATTGGGTCAAGTCTTTGCAGCATCATGCCGATTAGACAATAGAATGGATGATCTGTAGCTGGCCTAAGAGATTTGCATATTTGTACCGTTTGCTATAAAGACTTCAGGGTCATAGAATTATAGTGCTCAAAAAATCCTGGAAGAAATTTCACTACCGCTGATAGTTAACTTGATCTTATGGTAACACAAGACTAGACTATTAGACTGTCTAATTTTTTACGCATTAAATCAGCCTGGCTGTTGTTAAAATGTAGCCAGTATTCTGGGCAACATTCCACGGGATCAGTACTTGTAGGTACAATGACATTAATTAGCGAAAAGTTAATATTATATTTTTTACTGCCCGCATAACTCTCTCTCTCTCTCTCTCAACTCAAGTAATCTGGGTGCCTTCAAGAGAAGAGTGAATAGACATTTTCTAGGCAAGCGCGCTCCATCCTCATCATTGCTTTCCATCAGGCATGATTGTCGTCAAGCGCAAGCCTACCTTCAAAATAAAAAAAAACTCCCAAAAATTAGAGGTACTTAACTATCAGATATCAATATCAATCAATAAAAAAAATCGTTCTTGAATTGCTGAAGTGAATTTTCTCTCTTTCATGTCGATAATTAACAGTCTCATCTAAATAACTAGATCTTTGACCTTGTCCGATAAGCCTTAATAAATTATTTATTTATAACTAAGTGTAGAATCTAGTCAAGCATAGAAACAAGTACCTACTTCTGTTGTCACGGAATGCCGTACTGTAGGTATCGTACTTTATGTAGGTACCATACCTTGAAATACATAATTATATTATTTATCGTAAGTAGTTTTTTTTTAAATAAGATCTGACATAAAAGTTCCTTTATCTCTTATGCCTTGGTCTAACTTTCTGAAAATTTCTGAAAATTTTGTAAAATATGCACTTCTGAAAATTTTGTAAAATATTTGAGCTCTTCAATGGCGAAAGGATTCCTGCAGGGCTAGACAAAGTAACAGTTGTTTAGCGTTAACGACAGTAGACTAAAATGTGTGGACAAACCACGTGACTGTAGAAAAACCACGTGACCGAATAGAGGAAAACACGCTGTCCATTGAAGGTTCACCACAAAAACCTACTTTCGTTTCACTTAATAAAGCAGCAATGTATAACGAACCATAGACAACAGAGAACACTACTGTAACGGTCAAAAATACGGAATAGCCCCCCTGGTTCTTTTGAATTGTCACCAAACGTTTCCACAGCAATACTCAGGGTTTTCCACGCCGGATGTGTGCCGGATACGCGACATTCTATAGTTTGTCACATCTAGGAAAACCCGCTGTCAGTTGTGATTTATTCAAGGAACTACTTCTTGTATAATATTACATATATACAAGGAACAAAATATACATATTATGCAAGGAACTAAAACAAACGGAGGAAATATGCTAAACTATGCAGATTTTAGTCCATGTGACATTTTTGGAGTCTGGGGCATGTTTAGCCCTTAAGATTGGTCTGGCTGAATAAATACAAATAGTCCCTTAAATAACATTCTCTAATCTAATCTAATCAAATATATGAAATTCTCGTGAAGTGTTTGAAAGCAAACTCCTCCGAAACGGCTCGACCGATTGTTTTATAATAGGTCGTAAGCTTTTTTTTTTTTTTAATTTCCCCAAATAGCAAAACAACGTTTGCATGGTCGTCTAATATTAAATTAAAACCAGACATTAGAGTATAAGTGAATTAACAATATTGTAGAGAGAGATTTGGGAGTAATGGCGGACGGAAAGTGTCTGGAAACGTTCAATACTATTTATTTTGTAACGATATTTTATGGAATATGTGTAAAAATCAATTAATTTAAGTTAACCCTATTTTATTTACGTTTTTCATATATCTATTAATTGGCCGATTCACCAACTTACATACCTGCTATCAATATGTTTAAAGGACGAGGATTTTAACTTTTTAGAAAATTAAGTTATAACTGGGGGCTTTGGGCTCTTGAACCATAACCCTTCCTGCAGTCGGTTAAAACCGTCTCCTTTGGCGACTGCTAATCATCCTATGTCATTAAGTAGGTCGTTATTCTATTATTACACGATCAGTTATTAATCATTCCGTTAACAGCTATAAAACAATAGGAAGGCTATGATTCGCAGGTTTCTGCTTACTTAGGTTTTAACGGCATGGTCTAATTAACATCAAGGCCTATAGTCTAAGAGACGGTAGCGAATTCTCCATTTTCTTAGCGGTGAATTTTGCTTGCTTAGCGGTGAAGAAAAAACAACGTGACTATGAGGAAGCTTGTAAAGTGAATATTCTCATAAATTATCAAATATTATCATATATATATTCTCAAAGTTGTGAGATGTTAACTCTTTAGTTCCTATCTCTTTGCTATTACCCCATAAATATTCTTAATAATAAATATACATCAGGACATTACACACATCGCAATCTAGCCCCAAAGTAAGCGATAGCTTGTGTTATGGGTACTAGATAAATGATAAATATATATTCATACTAATATACTTATACTTAAATATTATATATTAAAAAACACCCAGACACTGGAAAACATTCATGCTCATCACACAAACATTTACTAGAAGTGGGAATCGAACCCACGACCTCCGACGCAGACGGCAGGTTCGCCGCCGCTACGCCATTAAATAAATTAAGCGTGAAAAAATCCCCTGGATTTGATCTTATTACCACAGAGATATTGCGAAATATTCCAAGAAAAGCTATTGTGAAATTAACTACTCTGATTAACGCGTCATTCAGACTGAAGCACGTTCCTGATTTATGGAAAGTTGCAGAAGTAATTATGATCGCTAAACCAGGAAAACCACCAAATGAAGTTACATCATATAGACCGATTTCCTTGTTACCAATCATGTCGAAGCTCTTTGAAAAACTATTACTACGCAGACTAAAACCTATTTTAGAAAATAATAACCTAATTCCAGATTATCAGTTTGGATTCAGGGAGAAACATTCTACGATAGATCAAGTGCACAGAATAACAAATATCATTGAAAGAACCTTAGAGGAGAAGAAAGTTTGTTCAACTGTGTTTCTCGACGTAGCACAAGCCTTTGACAAAGTCTGGCATGAAAGTCTTGTATATAAACTAAAAGTTCTATTGCCACCGCCTTACGCGAGTATATTAGAATCATATCTATCAAATAGAGCATTCAGGGTACGACATGAAAATGCTTACTCTGAACTTAAGGAGATCAAAGCTGGAGTACCACAAGGAAGTGTCCTGGGGCCTGTCTTATACCTTCTCTATACATGTGATATTCCAGAACTCGAACATAACACTATCGCTACCTTTGCCGATGACACTGCCATCATCGCTGTGGGGAATACTCATCAAGAGGCAGTGGGAAAGGTACAAATAGCTATGAATAAACTCCATGAATGGACGAAAAAATGGAGAATAAAATTAAATGAAACTAAGTCTACGCATGTTGATTTTACAAATAAGAAGGCAGAATATCATCCTATTTACATAGACAAACAAAAGATACCTTATGCTGATACGGCAAAATATCTTGGAATGACGCTTGACACAAAACTACGCTGGAAAGCTCATGTCAAGAAGAAAAGAGCAGAATTAGAGCTGAGGTACAAAAATATGTACTGGCTAATCGGAAGAACATCGTCGTTGTCAACGCAAAACAAGTTACTCTTATATAAACAAGTCCTAATGCCAGTGTGGACTTATGGTATTCAGCTTTGGGGTTGTACCAAAAAAAGCAACATCCAGATAATACAACGATTCCAAAACAAAGTACTCAGAGGCATCGTGAATGCACCCTGGTATGTTAGAAACGAAGCCATTCACCGAGATCTTCAAATGGACTTCGTAGATATCATCATCCAAAAGTATGCCGCAGCCCATGAACATCGACTGCATCATCATGTAAACGTGGAGGCAATCCAGCTCCTCGACACTACGGACCTCATAAGAAGACTCAAAAGGACTAAGCCTTTTGAGTTAGTGTAAGTGTGCGTGAAAGTTAAGTGAAGTGCTGTGCTTAGTGCTAGTGCTAGTGCATCATCAAGGTCACAAGAACAAAGTGCCTACAATATTATAAAAGAGACTAAGATAAGTCACTGGACAGACTCTTAGATATAGGTCTTAATATCAGTTTAAGTTAAAATTAAGTTACTAATTAGCTTTAAGGCTAGATCGTAGCGATGCTAAAGTACCCTTAAGGGACTTTCGTGAGAGAAAAAAAAAAAAAAACTTATTGAATGGAAGCAGGCGTTATTTTGCGGAAATCCATAATTAGCAGGACAGATTAATTTGTTTTGCTATAATCCGATACTAGAAGAGATTCTGTATGGTACATTATCCAGGAACACTGCCCACTTGAAAAACCATACACAATTTTTTCTTTGACGCACGTTTCGTCCCGACGCCGGGACATCTTCAGGACTTCACAATGCAAAATCGTAGAGTCAATTTCACGTATCTTGAAAATTCTGTGAAGGTGAAGAACCATTTTCTGAAGTGTGATACGAACTCTTTACAGTTGGTAGTCTTGGAAGAATCTATATACCTACCTAATTAACGTTTCTTTTTTATATATTTGTTTATAAAGGCACTGATTTAAAGAGGCAGTTCTAAATAGCAGTTTTGATAAGTTAAAAATTAAAAATGGCATGTTTAATAACCTAGTTCAGCAGTTAAAACTAAGCAGTAAAGTAAACAAAAATGAGTAATAAAAAATAATGAACTGGATCAGTGAATATATAATTGAGCAGGAAAATAATTAAATGGGTGGTAAAAAAAATTGAACGAGCGGTTACGTGTGGGCAGTAAGAAATCGGAATTTGTTTAATTGGGGGTTGCATTTGAAATACGCATCTGGATTTATGGGGTGGGGGTTGGAGGGGGGGTGAGGGGGGAGGGTAGGAACCCTCCCCACCATCCCCCGCGGCGCGGAAACCTATAATTTTTTTTTTTTTTTTTTTTTTGAGGTTATATGTTAACTTTATATAAGAATTTACGACTATAGCCTAAGAAAAAGTGGGGGGCCTAGGAAAACTCCTTAGCCGTCACCCTCTTCCCCTCCAAGAGCATGTCGACGGAGCCCCGCTTCGCGGGGCTCCTATTTCTGGGTGGTCAAAAAAGGAAAATAACCTTAACCTAATTACCTATAGGTGTACATTGTTGGTTGGTTCTGAGATAGTAAAATAATACAACAAATATTTAATTAATTATTTATTGAATATTGTAAACATGTTTCACAACGTTGATTAATTTCATAAATGGATCTCTTAACTTTATATAAGTATTTACGACTATAGCCTAAGAAAAAGTGGGGGGACCTAGGAAAACTCCTTAGCCGTCACCCTCTTCCCCTCCAAGAGCATGTCGACGGAGCCCCGCTTCGCGGGGCTCCTATTTCTGGGTGGTCAAAAAAGGAAAATAACCTTAACCTAATTACCTATAGGTGTACATTGTTGGTTGGTTCTGAGATAGTAAAATAATACAACAAATATTTAATTAATTATTTATTGAATATTGTAAACATGTTTCACAACGTTGATTAATTTCATAAATGGATCACCGCTCGCTATGATCTGCCGAACTATTTATCGAACCGCTCATTCCATCATTTTTACCGCTCATTCAGTTATTGGACTGCTAAATTATTTTTAGAATTGATATTGTATGATAAAATAACCGACTAATTGATTCTTTATTACTGTTCATGTTTTACTGTCGCAATAATTAATCAACCGCCATTAAATTAAATAACTGCTCAATATGTTTTCCAACTGATCATAATAACATCTCGTATATTTAAATAACAGCTCAAAAAATTAGTTCCCGTTTATAAATACAATATCATAAATTGAATTATTCATGAAGTGAAATAAAATGGCATATTTCCAAAAAAAAACTCTTTTGACGTGACTTGTGATTCTTTTAAAAAGAAACGAGCTGACCCAGCAAACGTTGTTTTGCCATAGGGTATAAAAATAGCTTACGACCTATCCTCTCATGCTATTACTAAAACACGAGATACGAGAATTTCATATTGTCTCTCTAGATGCAGTTCAAAAATTTTTCAAAAAATCTTATGATGGTTTTCTAGAACGTTTCGTCTCAAAAACCCAAAAATAACTATACAATATTTGAGAAATGAATAAAGATACAAATACACACATTCATAAAAAGCGTGCTCCAAATCATTTGCTTGCCAGTAAGCACGCTCATCACTGGCAGACATTTTGTAAACATGCTAGTTGCTCAAGTACATAATGTTTGTTTGTTGCTCAAAACTTTAAATACTACTTACTATAGATATTTAAATCCATGACGGTGCGCCCCACTCTGTCAAACTCTGTACGAATCGAAAGAAACATGAGCGATTTTGACAGAGTGGGGCGCGACGTCGTGAATTCAAATATCTATAGCATACATTCTGCAGTAATGCACAACTCAACAAAGAACAACAAAAGCGAAACAATGGAATGATTTATGACCGAGTCTGCAGCGAGATAATAACACTACTATAGCATACATGTTTTAATAGCATACATGTGTAGTGTAAGGATATTGTTGCTACCATCTCTTGGCCTACTATTGAAATCAAAAGGCTCGTTGCCGCGAAGGCTACGCTTTGGATAATTTATAATTTATGAATCATCACTCCACAATAGGTAATATTTTAAATGCAATAGTCGGTTCGTTTGTCCTTCAACTATGCATCGGAGAAAGGGATCAAGCTGAAGAAATAGCCTTCTTCGAGAAGAAATAGCTTTCTTCGGGATTCTGGGTTCAATTACCTTTAATTTTACGTAGTCCTAACTTACAAGCTGTTATGAAAAGTTAAAAAATCTACCGATAAGTTAGGAAAGCAGGTTTGCACAGTGAAGAACTGGCAAGAAACTCGGCACTTGCTCGGTTTAGTGTGTACCTACTTTAATATCTCCCCGACTTGTACTTCTGTTGTGTGTGTACTTTAATATATTGACGACCGAATGGCGTAGCGGTAGCGAACCTGCCGTCTGCGTCGGAGGTCGTGGGTTCGATTGCCACTACTGGTAAATGTTTTCTAATGTTTGGGTGTTTTTCAATATATTATATTTATGTATATTAAAATGTTATGACAACCGTTATCTAAGTAATCTGTGTACCCATAACACAAGCTATCGCTTACTTTGGGGCAAGATTGACACATGTGTGTTATGTCCTGATATATATATTTTTATATTTATTTATTTTATGAATCTTTGTGGAAATTAGCTTTTTATCATTTAGGTTAGGAGTCCGAATAATTATTACATTTTAATAATTTGGTCCGTTCAATAAAGTATTTACATGTTTCAAAGTTTTTACAATAATAAGGCACGCGATTGGTCCTCGGAATTGTTCTTAGAACAGTTTCAATCCAGATGCAAAATTCCTATAATATTTTAAGTCCATTGTCCATTATAGTAGGTATATTTGTTATGTTGTGAACGTATAACTCGTGTCGCGTAAAAAGAGCGCTACACCGCTAACTGTTAGTAGCAATATACTTTTTTTTTAATAAATATGAGGACATTACACTAACCGCAATCCAGCACCAGTGTAAGTGATAGCTTGTGTTATGTGTACTTGAAGGCTTAAACTAATAAAACATATGTCTAATTTGCATAAATGTTAACAATATATAGAAAAACACCCAGACACATGAAAACATTCATGCTCATCACATAAAGATTTTCCAATTGTGAAATCGAACCCGTGACCTCCGACGCAGAAAACTGGGTTAATACTAACTCCGCCAATCGGTCGTCAATTTGTGTAGAATGTATTTTAAATGAGAATTGAACTGTCATTGAGCTTTTCTTCACTATCGATGATTATCAAATATTGTACATGAAAGCTGAAATAAATGAAATGAAATGAAATGGTGTGCAAGTGAGCAGGAATGAAAGGCCTACTCTTATTTGAAACGGCGGCGCTGTTGTCGATGATAATTGTAGACCTGCCAAATACTATGAACTACCTAACCTGGAGACAAATTGTCGTTGCCCGTGGTGCAATAAAATGCGGAAACAAATGTGACGTAAAACCCATAAGTGCGACAGAGATTATATGGCCGCATTTAAACAAATCAATTTGATTATTTATCATCATTTATTTAAGTATTCTCCAATACGCAAATCAATATTACTTTATTTTTGACGTGATAACGTTTAATAAAACCAGCAACGCACATGAAAAATAGTAACGTTCCGCGTAACGTTCCACCTGAGCCTGTGCGTGCAAGCGAGAGCGCGCACCAAGCGATAGAGAGGCATGATAAAACAAACGATAGAGAGGCCAATTATGACGTTATCACGTAAATCTATCGTCTGTAAACCAACTTTACAGACAACAAATTTTTCCCTATCATTAGGTCTCAGTAGCAAAATTACTACTATCATTAGGTCTCAGAATGTCTATCGCAACAATGTTACCAAAGCGGATGTGCATTGTATAACCTCTGAGGTTTCTATAAATACGGGCGTGAGACCTCCAGCGCTCAACTTACGTGACACGCCGAGCATTTGCAACTTTGTGAGAGGTCAATGTAATTTAAATGCGTACATTTGACATGAACTTGACTTGGTGGCAACTGACAACTGACAATATTGTAACTTATCTCGTATCACGTACCAGCCGCTGCCTACTATATACTGTTTACAATTTATAATAATTTGTATATATTTATTATGTAAAGAAGAGAATGCAAATATATTCATAAACAATTTAAAAGAGTTCCTGCGAAGAAAAGCTGAATTTTTAAATCAAAAATGAAAGCATTAATATTGTTAAATTGTTATTTGACACAATAAGTCCGCCTCCCTGGTTACAGCGCCTTTACAGGTTTTCATTTTTTTTAATGGTCATGTAACTAAACAAATAAATAAATAAATAAACAACATTACTTACAAGTTTATCTATAGATATTTCAATCCACGAAGACGCGCCCCACTCTGTCGCTTATGTTTCACGAAATTTGTATGGAGTTTGACAGAGGGGGGCGCGTCATCGTGGATTGAAATATCTGTACATAATATTATTATTATGTATTATTATGATACCAATTCCTCCGCGTTGCGTCTATAGTAGTGTTATTATCTCGCTGCAAACTCGGTCATAAATCATTCGAGTGTTTTGCTTTTGTTGTTCTGCAGTAATGCACAACTCAACAAAGAACAACAAAAGCGAAACACTCGAATTATTTATTTATGACTGAGTCTGCAGCGAGATAATAACACTACTATAGTCTGTCTGTTCTAAAAACTCAAAAACTACTGTACGGATTTTCATGCGGTTTTCACTAACAGGTAGAGTGATTCATGAGGAAGGATTAGGTATATAATGATTTGCCAAAGTTAATTGGTTATTTGAAATATAATGCCAATTGTTGGAAGTGTCGAAAAAAGTTAAGACGCCTGGGAGCTTACATCGGAAACACTTTCTAGGGTTCCGTAACAAAATGGTAAAAATTTAACTCATAAGATGCCTGTCAAACTTCCTCCACCTGTCAAAGTCGTTTATTTCAGTAACTATTAAAGCTATGTCATGAGAAAAGAATGAGCAAAAGTGTTTACAAATGTATCAAGTTTTCTCATGAACCAAAACCAAAATACTCTATGAAAATAGAATAGTATTTTTTATTACCCATTGGCACTAGGAATTTATTTTTCATACATATCCGTAATTTAATTTTGCATACAAAAAGTTATTTATTTTCAATGCACATTTCAGACGTCGAAATTTTAAAATAAGAAAACTACACGAAAGATTGTGACTTGTAGGTACCTACTTATATTCTTAAACAGATTTTTATTTATTTTAATGCTTGATTGTTTATAATTTACTGCCAAAATGTCGAGATACGCCAACACTTATCTCCGGAAATATACCTAATAGGGTCAGAAGAGGTTTCAAATGTTTATATGTATAAATTACAGAAATTTATCTTTTGTACGGAATTCGTGTTGCGTGAGTTTGACTCTCACTTGACCAATTTTTAACTATGTGGCAAGCACTTGACTGTTGTGTAATAAATGTAAGTAACTTGTGTAGGTACTTTCTTTCTTTTTAAATGTATAAGTAACTTTAAATATGCTTCCATCTCCTCACGAGATATCTTAAAAATAATATGTTATATTTTTCATTACCTTGTATTATAACAATGACATTTTTGAAAAGAGCAAATGCCGAGTTTCTTGCCAGTTCTTCGGTGCAAACCTGCTTTCCGAACCTGGCGGTAGAGTTTTGACTTTTCATAAGAGCCTGTTATTTAGTGAATATGTGAAAATAAATATTTTCATTTGTAGTTTGACGACCTCCCTGGCGCAGTGGCGGCGCTCGGATTCGAGTGGGAGGTCGCGGGTTCGATTCCCGCCACGGGCCACTTTGGAATTTTATAATTTCTAAATTGGCTCAGGTCTGGTCTGGTGGGAGGCTTTGGCCGTGGCTAGTTACCTACCAGAAAAGACGCACCACCAAGCGATTTAGCGTTCCGGTGCGATGCTTAAATAAATAAATAAATAAATAATTATATAATAGAAACCGTTGGGGTAAAACTTACCCTTCCAAGTTAGTACGATAACATCTTAGGCTGCATCATCACTTACCATCAGGTGAGATCGTAGTCAAGTACTAACTTGTATAGAGTAAAAAAAATGAATGTATGGGAATAATCCTGTATTGTGGTTGTCTTGGGATTTGTACCACGGACCCATCAACTAATCATCATCTAAGGACAGCGGGTGTAATACAAAATTCACGAAAAAAGTGTCCAGAGAAAACCTATAATATTACTAGCTGATGCCCGCGATTTCGTCCACGTGGGATAAAAACTATTCTATCTATTAAGTTGGACCAAATGACAGATATTCACGAAGTTTGAACTAAATCGGTTCAGTAGTTTATGAGTTCATCGCGGACAAACAACGTGACACGTGATTTATATAAGTATATTAGAAAGATACTATAATATAAACGAGGGTATGTGTATTTTTATAATCAAACTAAAACGTTGTAATTTATGTCTTAAACCATTATTATGCAGCCTAATTTTACTTGCAACTAGCTATAGTGCGATTGTCTCCCTTTTCGCGTTTTATTTCTCTTTCGGTTCGGACACTTTTTAGCGCTGACCCGTCATCCAGTATTATACCTATACTTATCTATGCACGGACACCAAATAAAGTTCCATCCATCTAAACCGTTTATCTAAACAACTGGGCTGTCACTACTTCTAATATAATTAATTACACGTATCAAATTAATTTTAATTAATAATTTTATTAATTATGTGTTACTGTATGACGTAATAGTAATTGGTAATTGCATTACATTGCCGTGTGGTGATGATGCCGCGTTTAAACTATCGCTGGCGAAGCAACAAGGGTACGTACACACTTGTTCGGAGCGACAAGTTTTAGAACAGACGGTGGCTGTTTCTGTATTGTTAGTTAGGAGCTCGCACTGGATTATTAACTAAGAAATCGATGGCAAAAATCCTATTTTCGCGTTCTATTTGCACAAGTAACCAACATATGTTGGTATGGTATCATGTCAATATACCATGCTAGTTGCCGACTTGTGTAGAAATAAAACAAAATTTTTTTGTGACATAAATATAAAAAAAATAGGCATTATCCCATAAAATAGCATTTGTACCCTCTGCCTGTTACACCTTTGAGCTAGTTTGCGTAGTCCGTAGTACGGCCGACGTTTCGTAAATGTCATTAGGCGTTCTTAAAGCCTTAAAAGGTTGACTTATTGTAACGGAATAAATGTACTAACCCGAAATTGATGCGGGCGAAGCCGCGCGCAACAGCTAGTATTATATACGAGTACATCACCCACATCACGACATAGGTAGGTACATTGTATTTGTTCATAGCAGTGCGTCGCGAATTTCAAACACGTTTTCTATCATTCTATGCGAACATGTTTGAACGCACCCCAAGAGGTCAGCAAGGCTAATATAATCCTACAAATCACTTTATAATAAACACAATTTTAAGATCGCAATCATTTTAAACTACTTATTTATATTATATCGTGATAGGTACTTACTTTCCGGTTTTAATTTTCGAATCGCAAGGTTGGCAGTTTTGAACTAAGGTCATCATTTTTGGAAAAAATAATAATTTTACACTTTTGGCCTTTCCAGCGTAGCGAAAGAGGTCATACATAATATGAATAAGTTTAAGTGTTGCCATATTATTTTATAATAAATGTAAAGTTTCTGATTTTTGATAATTATTTATCTTAAATGTCGCTCTACAATGCAATGGACTATCAGACATGGAGAAGATGACATGGAGATGGAGAATAATGTACTTATTATTTTATTCGTGATTTGTATAGTTAGTAATTATTATAAGTTTTCTTCGTGATTTGTATAGTCAGCGATATTTATTTTATGATAAAATTATTAAAGTGTCTTCACCGTAATTATAAAACGCTCGTAATGCAGTGTTAGTACAAAAAGTCTTCCAAAACGGCTTGACCGAATTTTTTCGATTTTTTTGCATATAATATACAGTAAGTAGGTATATAGGGCGTAAACTATATTTCATACCCCTGAATGAGAAATAATTTATATGGCTAAACAACGTTTGCTGGGTCAGCAAGTAGATAAATAAATAAAGCTTAAATCCCATGAAGCACTGAAAGAGCTCTTAAAACCTATAGAAGTGGTTTGAAATTACACACCACAATGGGTGTTAAGCTCTGACTGAGAATTTTATTTGCAAGCTTAGTGCATACTAGTTGAATACTGTAGCTCCAGGGAGTCGTCTATTTAGCTTTTTTCTATATCGGATGATGAATTTTTATGACACTTTAAGGGGATTTATTGAATTTATTATTGTCTCACTCTCACAGATACGTGTTGTAGGTGCGACATGCAACGTCGCTGAAGAATATAACAGAAAAACGACCTTTTACCTAATTACTCAAAAACTAAGCCAGTTATCAGAAATCTGTTTCTAAGCGTTTTTGGATATTATTATTACCGACACTTTAAAACAAAAATTACAATTACATCCAATGTAGTTTCCGATAAAAATTAGAAAAACTGACATTTTTGGGAGAACTTTCTATCGAGAAAATTTTATCGAATCGTGTTTCTGCTTCTTAAGCTATTTAAGATTAAAGACCCAAAATACATGACGTGTAAATTTGAAAGTAATTGTTTTTATAGTTTTTAAATAAAACTTCATTCAAAATCGCTTAATACGGCATTATTGTATGACTGGCAATCCACGACGACCCGGTATACCAGATCTTTCTTTCCACGCACATGCAAACTATAGAACAGCACAGTGTTCCCTTAAAATATTACATGGGTTTATTCAAGGGGCGGATAAACAAATTTCAAGCATTTGCAGTTCCTCTGGTGCTGCAAATGTCCATGGCGGCGGTGATCGCTTACTATCAGGTGACCCGCCCGCTAGTTTGCTCGCATTGACTGTAAAAAAATATATTGAGTATCAAACATTGAAACATACATTACTAACTTTCAAACATACAATTTATAAATATACTAGGTATAATATTGAGTAAGGAAATTTCACGATGTTAAGCTATTGCATAGCTTCTATCGCGGGCCTTGAGCGTGGAGACCGAATCCAGAAATTCCGTAACGAAAATAACCTAACACTTTTTAGTTTTGCCATCTATCGATGAATAGCAAGACTTTTAATGACTTTTTGAAATATCACGCTTGTCTCTTTAGTTTTGCAACTCGTCTCTAGGTGGCATTGGTTGTATAATTATAATTGCATAAGTTGATAAAAATAGTTTTACCGCGGCAGTCTCCGAGTGCCACACGTCTTTTTTTTCTATTCAGTGAAATACTTTTATGAGTTTTCTTTCTCACGTCGAGATTATTGGAAATTCGACCTTTCGATTTTTCCGCACTCCTTCTCCATATCATATTACGTTTAGTATGGCATAGTTTAGGATCATGCCAAAAAGTAATTTTCCCGATTGCATACATTAACATTAATATTATTCTGCACCGTCACTAACCATCAGATGAGTCAAGCAAACCTGTTCTCGATAAGGAACGGTCCGCAAATAAATTACGAGAATCTAATGACGTTTCTGTCGCATGAATGAAACGGGGATTTTTTTGTTGACGTTTGTTAAATATTTAACGCATTCTGACGCTTTGTCGACGAATTATTTATATTCTGTGACGTCTTTGTGACATCTACGCACTTAGGCATATGACCTAAGTATCTACAATCATCAAAGAAACACGACGATAGTTCATTCCACAGGAAATTTTTAAAAAAATGTATGTGAATGACATTTCCGATCGACAAAATAACGTGACTTATCGAAAATAACTTTTATACTCATACATTTTTGACTTTCGTTCCAATGGCGCAGTGGTAGTGATCCTGTCGTCTGCGTCGGAGGTCGTGGATTCGATTCCCATAACTGGAAAATGTTTGTGTAATGCGCATGAATATTTTTAGTAGATATGTGCTTATTTTTCTATAAATTGTATTTATGCATAATGTTAAGTAATCTAAACTAATTTTATAAAGTTGTTTGTCTTCTTGTTTGGCGTAGTGGTAGCGAACCTGCCGTCTGCGCCGGAGGTCGTGGGTTCGATTCCCACTACTGGTAAATGTTTGTGTGAGGAGCATGAATGTTTCCAGTGTCTGGGTGTTTTCAATATATTATATTCATGTATATTAGTATGTATGTATATTTATCAGTCATCTAGTACCCATAACACAAGCTATCGCTTACTTTGGGGCTAGATTGCGATGTGTAAAATGTCCCGTATGTATTTATTTATATTTATAAAGGACTACATTTACTTTGGGGCTAGATTGCGATGTGTAAAATGTCCCGTATGTATTTATTTATATTTATAAAGGACTACATTTACTTTGGGGCTAGATTGCGATGTGTAAAATGTCCCGTATGTATTTATTTATATTTATAAAGGACTACATTTACTTTGGGGCTAGATTGCGATGTGTAAAATGTCCCGTATGTATTTATTTATATTTATAAAGGACTACATTTACTTTGGGGCTAGATTGCGATGTGTAAAATGTCCCGTATGTATTTATTTATATTTATAAAGGACTACATTTACTTTGGGGCTAGATTGCGATGTGTAAAATGTCCCGTATGTATTTATTTATATTTATAAAGGACTACATTTACTTTGGGGCTAGATTGCGATGTGTAAAATGTCCCGTATGTATTTATTTATATTTATAAAGGACTACATTAGCGACTTGCTCTGATTTTAGTAGCCGTTTACACTCACTGTTTATTTTATAGCTATATCCTTTTATTTTTTAAATTTTTATTTTTATTTTTTAATTTTTGCAGTCCATCTTGTTCCTCTTATCGATATATGCATTACAACTTTGTAATGCTTAATATCGATGTAAAGGACAACTACGGAACCCAACACTGCGCGTGGCTTGACACGCACTTGGCCGGTTTTTTTTTATTTCTGGCCGAGCGTATGACGTAGGTTATGACGTCATCAAGTTGTGACAAAGACAATATTATAAACATTACACAGGTACTAATTAAGTACACGCCCGCACTACTATTGAAATGATTCGTCACTTAAACTAAAACGGGGATTTTTGACAATTCTGCGAAGCTTTACCTTTGCTTATATCTTTTGTAATATTTAAACCTCTCATGTATTTAATATATTAATTTCTCATTTGCGACCAAACACCTCAGAAACAGCGTGACTGATTTTTTATGATTTTTTTGCTACATACATACGGTAGGTCGTAAGCTATCTATTTTTCTTCTAAATGGCAAAACAACGTTTGTCCGGTCAGCTAGTTATTCATGTTTATCACTTACCCGCCAAAGCACTCTGAAGTAGAGATGGGGGATTTGCTCTAAATGATCTAAATCCCCTTCTGCCCAAACTATGGGATAGATTATATAGAAATAGATTTATGGGGTACCTACATCCAGAAAGAGCAAGTGCCGAGTTTCTTGCCAGTTCTTCTCGGTGCAAACATGCTTTCCGAACCTTGACTATTATACTATGTAGAGTATTGACTTTTCATAAGAGCCTGTCTGTGACGTAAGAGCGGTCAGAGCACCCAGCCGCGAGAGATGGGAGACGCGGGTTCGAATCCCGCTGCGAGTGAAAAATTTTGATTCGTATTTAAATTTATTGTATTTTTATATATTAGTTATGTTTTAAGTTTAAGTATTGTATTTTCATCTTAATCTATATTTTATATTTACTCAATACTTACTTCTGATAACCTTCCTGGCTCAGTGGCGCGCTCTTTAATTTATAGTAGTGTTATTATCTCGCTGCAGACTCGGTCATAAATTATTCGAGTGTTTCGCTTTCGTTGTTCTTTGTTCAGTTGTGCATTACTGCAGAACAACAAAAGCGAAACACTCGAATGATTTATGACCGAGTCTGCAGCGAGATAATAACACTATTTTAACTAAGAATTCTATAATTTCTAAATTGGATCAGGTTTGGTCTGGTAGAAGGATTCGGCCGTGGCTTGTTACCACCCTACCAGCAGCACGCACCGCCAAGCGATTTAGCGTTCCGGTGCGATGCTGTGTAGAAATCGAGGGATGAATTACTTACTCCTTCCAAGATAGCTATAACATCATACGCTTCATCATCACTTACCATCAGGTGAGATCGCAGTTAAGTACTAACTTGTAGTGTAAATAAAAAAACTGTTGAGAACTTTTCTTTTAAAAAATCTGCCATAGGGTTAAACCATACAATTTACCTGGTTCTTTTACAAGTGGGTTTTCCTCTAACACTGTACTAGTTAAGCGGCTACGAGTGTTTATCCTACAAGAGGGGAATCCCTATCCCTTGATGCTATCCCAAAGAGGCAAAGGTTTTTATGTGTATGTATGTTTGTTACTTCTGCAGTATCCCGTCATTATAATATTGTATCGTGAAATAGTTAAGACCACTATGACAGTATTGAAAAATAAAATACGGACTATAAAAAAATAAAGTCTTTTGAAGTTGAAATTAAAATTAAAAATTTCAAGTTTTGTGCAAATGCTGAACCGATTTGACTGTAATTTGGAATACAGATAGATTGAAAGATATCAGATATTCACAGTTGACGCGAAATTTATAGGAAAAAAAACGTTAATAATATCATTATTCTACTGTTAAAAAAATACCAAACGGAAACTAAGTAGGGACCTATGTTTTACGCGCACTATGGTAAATATTATATGAATAAGGAGTGCAGAAAGTGATAGAAAATACCATGGTTTCTACACTTGTTGACCGTGTTACATAATTAGTTAGTACGGTTTAAAAATACAGGTATTTATGTGAATCCCAGAACACCTAGGCCTAGCTTAGTGTTTAGGTTTAATTCTAGGTTTTGCTGATAAGCGGAACGTGTCTATTTGTTGCTGGGTCAATGACCTCGAGAACCGCGGTGGAAAGTTGCTTGAAAAGCAAATTCTGGAAGTAGCGGAGTTCGAATTACGCATCGTATCACAAAAATTTGCTATGTTCGTTTTACAAGTACAAGTTACTAATAAATAAAATGGAACTGTCTCTTTGTTAGTTATTACGAAATAAATAAAAGTCCTAACAAAGACACTGCACAGAGGTGTCCTTTCATATAATGTAGATAAAGGATAAGAAAAGATTTTAAATTCAAAATTATATTATATACCTACCCGGAAGCACTCCGCAAGGAGAGTAGCACAGATTAGTAAATTACTAATCTGTGGAGAGTAGTAAACCCACGTTTAATTTAAAAAAAAACTTTTTTCAATTGTTTTCAATCTTTTAATTAGTTATTTTTAAAAACTAGGACCTACATAGAAAAATAAAAATTAAGTAAAACTAAAACAAAAACTTACGCTAAAGACTCATAGAAGCCGAGGCAGCTTTTTTCATGTAATTTTCCTCGGGCAAGAAAAGTGTTTGGTATAAATAACTCTTGACTCCTTTGCTGCAATCTCAATTGATAGGAACCGTACTAACATCGTAATAGGTAAATAACACCTATTGGTTGCTACACAGCAATGCACCGCAAAATGATCAAATAGCAGTTCTACTTCCTTGCGGTTAGGTCTAGACATTACTACAAAGAAACAAGGCTTCCTACACAGACCATGGGTCTGAATTTGATTGCGTAAGAAAAACGTATTCATGGTTATCGTAATTGTTGGCAAATTCTGCCCGCCGATTGGCTGACGTAAATCAGCGAACCAATTAACGGACAGAATTTGGTTCCGATTACGATTACGATGAATACGTTTGTCTTACACAATCCAAGGGCAGACCTAATACATTGTTTGTTGGAAGACGCATTTATTACTGTTGCCTTAGGAATATATGGTGATCTATGTCTCTCCATGTATGTAAGGTATCACTCTTTCTCTCTCTCTCTCTCTCTCTGAGGAGCAGTTTGAGCCATTTCCACCTTCCACTTTCTCTGTGGATAAAACTTCGGCGTAGAAACATGTTTCATCCCTATGGCCGGGTTTCCACCAAAACACAGCGGAGCGGAGCTGTGTTTGAGTAACCAATCAGATTTCGTCATTTTGACGACTCTGCTTCTTAGATTCGACATCTCCTCTCCCCTCAGTTTCGGAAATTCGACATCACCTCTCCCCTCAGTTTCGGAGATTCGACATCTCCTCTCCCCTCGGGGACAATCTCCGAAACTGAGGGGAGAGGAGATATCGAAATGATGAAATCTGATTAGTTACTCAAACTCAGATCCCCTTTGATGGCAACCGGGCCTATCACCTGGATGGCTGGAAATCAACCACCCAATATGCCAAATTCTTCTTTCCAAGATTTTTTCATTCTATAGCTTGTGTAGAAAGAAACCAACAATAATTGTCTATGGATAGCGATACCTATTCTCCGCGCGGCGAACCATGAGCCCTATGACAGTTCGTTTAGTGAAGGGTCGTGTCTTTGGTCGTGTCGATAATTTTTTTTTTATAGACAAAGGCGTGGCTTGCACTTAAGCCACGTTGGTAAACATGTTTTAAAAAATATTACAATGTGCATTTTTAATGTCCATTTTGTTGTTGTTGTATTAATTTAAGATTTTTGGCATAGATTAAGTAGGTAAGTAAAACGAAAGTTTCCAACCTTGGTATTTTCTAATAATGCTTAACCCGGTAAACACGTTTTTGCTATATAAGTATATATTTTATCATGAAAATGAATGCTCCCCATTTATTTATTTTGTCTGAAAAATTGTGCACTCGTTTCCATTACCGACATTTTTTTATCGATACTTGCCGCCCTAGTCGATAAACGTCACACGACGTAAGTTTTGCAGGACGTAAACATAAATTCAGATTGACATAACTTCTTGTAAATGTTAAGAATTGTTAAAAATACCAATGGAATATCATTACTAATGGTATAAAGCTACGTAAAATATATAAATGGCATTTTTAGACGCCCCCAATATGATCCCGATTTAATGGTGACGCCACTACAATGTTATATGGTGACATTAGCTGTCAGTGTCATAGGGATCACGGTTCGCTGCGCCGAGTATAATACAAAATAATGTCAATGTCACATCGGCTCGTAGGTATAGGTCCCGCGAGCGATATTCGTGAAAAACTTTTTTTTTTTAATAATAAATTTAGCGTTAAAGTCCTTTTCATGAAAGAAGTCCCCCAGACGCAGCGTTGTACTCGCGTGACATTGGCATTTTTTGGCGACTTTTGGCATTGTAAACAATCTTCAAAAAACTCACAAAAATCTACCACAACAACAAACGAACTTGATAACATCGACGAACAACAATATGACCGACCTGTCAAATTTAGTTCCAAAAATCACCGCGGGACTTCTTTCATGAAAAGGACTTTAGTTTGCAATTTTTTTTGAGTTTTGGTCGATTTCTATACTTCGTCGTTAGTTCAGTCTGCTGATATCTTAGGATAATATTAACGAGCGCACAACAGAGCAGAACACAGTAGGTACAGAGATATCAATCATCTCTGGTACTGAGCAATATTGGAACGCACTGCATCTGACATGGGCATGCGTATCACTTAACATCAGATGAACTTACTCATCTCATCGTTTTTTGGTATCCAATAAAAATTGAAACCGAGATATTCCCTTCCTAATGTAGTTTTTAAGAGCCTTTGTGAAGTGGTGATAACAGAAAACAAAACCTGGCGGAGTTTGTTGTGGGCTTCTTCTCAGTGCAGCGCGTTTGAACCCTCGTAAACTTAGTTTTAAGTCTACTTGCACCATATATTTGCGACAAAATGAAAATGAAAATATTTATTTTCACATAGGCCTAAATAACAGGCTCTTATGAAAAGTCAAAACTCTACTGCCAGGTTAGGAAAGCAGGTTTGCACCGAGAAGAACTGGCAAGAAACTCGGCACTTGCTCTTTTCAAAAAATGTCATTGTTATAATACAAGATTTCTTATAGGCAAGAAACTCGGCACTTGCTCTTTTCAAAAAATTTCATTGTTATAATACAAGATTTCTTATAAAGTATGAGAGATTATAACATATTTTTAAGATATCTCGTGAGGAGATGGAAGCAAATATCATATTGACGTTTTACAAGAGCCTGTACGTTAGGCCTATGTGAAACTAAGATATTTTGAGTTTGAGTTTGAGTAACCTAACTACGGCGTATCAAATCGGAGATCGTTAACCGTACATTACCAAACTCTATTTCGAAACCAATCAAAGCCGTAAAAACTTACAAGTTACCCCAATTAGGAAACCTGTTAACAACAGTGTGTATTCCCGAAAAACCCGCGAAATCCAACGGGTGCTCTGACGTCACAAGAGTATCGATTTTCCAGTTTTCACACAAGCGCGTCGCCTCTACATAAAATCATCTGTTGCCCGCTACCAGCGTCAGTCAGCCTAAGTGTGTGAACGCATTCACGCGTCCGTACCACATCCTTAACGCTTTTTTTATTAATCACACAATTTGTTATTGTAATCTGTGGTGATCTGTGGTTCTTGTTGAGAGGAATTCATTGCGTGAGTAATTATAAACAATATAAGTTTAGTGTTTACACTCATTTAGCTTTAAAAAAATATAGTGCGGATTGCGCGCGGTTTTTCGTGAGTGTATTTTTTTTTAATTTTTCCATTTTGATCGGTTCGGAATTAAACCTCTTTGGTAATTAAAAAAAAATCGATTTCACTTTCGATTATCACTTAAATTTAATTAATTACATTGTTTTCATTGAATTTTAAGATCGTTTGTTTTCGTTTGTGTTTTCTTTAACCTTTTATCAATAGTACCTAACCTGATAATTTACCTTTTCCGCGCGTTTGTCTTTTACTGAGCTTTTAATTTACCAAAAAGTTAATTTTGATGGAGAGTACTTTACCTAATACTAAAGAGGTTTAAAATTCTATTTTTTATTTATTTTTAATAAGTGAAAATTTAGATCAGAAAAATAATAATAAGTACCTTGGTACCTACTTACTCATTTAAGTAAGCACATACACTAAAAGCAAATAACAAGATAAAATAATATATACAATATATTTTCATTTTAAGTAAGTAGGCACAAGTAAAAATTATTATTGCTTTATAATTTATAAAAAAAACGTGTTGTGAAATCGAAAGTGAAGAATTGGAAACTTAGAGGATATAAACATGCAAACAAACATCACCTTGAACAAAAGTGACATGAACTGATTCTGCGTCAATGTCAGTACATTTAGGCTTTATTTCCATAGCTTCCGTTTCCGGTAGCTTTCCACTGTCTAAATTATTAAAGAAAGAGCTGATAAAATCTAGTTTCTTAGCCTTTATTACTATCATACAGTAAAAATGTTGTAAATATTGCATATCTATATAGTATTTTTTGATTGTACGGAAATACCTCTAGCCCCTATTATCCGTATCCCCAAAGATGGGGACATGAAACTTTAATAAAATGTTATTTAAAACTAGTCACTATTAATGGGGACAGTTACACTTACTCCCTTTGTCCTCATCAGCGTATTCTATTAATGGGGACAGTGGCACTTACTCCCGTTGTCCCTATCAGTGTATTCCATAAATGGGGACAGTGACACTAACTTCCTGTGTCCCCATAAGTGTATTCCATTAGTGACACTTACTTTCGTATAGACCCCATCCTCGTATTATATTAATGGGGACAGTTCCACTTTCTCCTTTTGTCCCCATCAGCGTATTATATTAATGGGGACAGTTACACTTACTCCAGTTGACCCCATCAGCGTATTTCATTAATGGGGACAGTTATACTTACCTCCGTTGTCCCCATCAGCATATTCCATTAATGAGGACAGTAACATTTACTTCCGTACACCCCATCCTCGTATTCTCTTAATGGGGACAGTTACACTTCCCGTTGACTCCATTGGCGTATTCCATTAATGGAGACAGTGACACTTACTCCCTTTGTCCCCATCAGCGCATTCCATTAATGGAGACAGTGACACTTACTCCCTTTGTCCCCATCAGCGTATTCCATTAATGGGGATAGTAACACTTACTCCCTTTGTCCTCATTAGCGTATTCCATAAATGGAGACAGTGACATTTACTCTAGCTGTCCCCATAAGCGTATTGCATTAATGGGGACAGTGTCATTTACTCTAGTTGTCCCCATAAGCGTATTGCATTAATGGGGATAGTGACTTACTCCCGTATACCTGACCGTTTTGGCCAATCTTGGGTATAATCTATATTTATGGCTTACTGTATCATGATAATATTATGATGATCAGAATTCAGAATGATAAACAAAAATGTTTTAACCACAAATACATCGGTAATTTGTGGTTAAAACATTAAACTAACACTTCCGAATCGTCATAATTGGAGACAATAACTGGGGTTGATAATAAAAAACGTGCTCTACGAGGCAGAATGCCAATATGGCAAACCATTGGTCATTACGACAAGATGCTAAACACGACATTAGCTGTAGTTATACAAATATGACATTTCTGAGATTGCTTTTGGTAGGCTTATGGAAAGAAATTCAATAAATGTATGAAAGTGACAGTTGTCAGCATGGAAGTCACGTGACCTATCTCGGTATACATTTTTTTGTATTATTTGTTCTTATGTGTATCAAAAGTAATCATCTTACTTATATTATAAACGCGAAAGTTTGTAAGTATGGCTGGATGAATCTTTGTTACTCTTTCATGCCGCAACTACTGAACCGATTTGGCTGAAATTTGGAACATAGATAGCTCATAACCCGTACTAACACATAGGCTACTTTTTATCCCGGAAAAATCCATAGTGCCCACGGTATTAGCGAAAGACCGAAATTCTCGCGGGCGGGAGGGCAACAGCTAGTAGAAAATATGAAATAAATAAACCATATGCTACAGCTGCATATGATTGCTACGACATTATAACGTGGATTTTTTGCGAGTTTTTGACCTCCAGCAGGCAGCAGGTTCCTTCTAGAATTAGGAATTTAAGAATCAATGCAAGTGTCTACCCGCCAAATTCATATAATTGTATTTGTTTTTTTGTAACTTGTAAAATAATACCAGAGACGTGCAAATTGTGTTTGCGCAACATCTCTAAACTACACTAATTTGACGCGTCTAAACCTCGTCTAAACATAGTGCAAAATATTACCTTTAGAATCGAATATTTTTGAGTTGCGTCAAATTAGTTAAGTTAAAGGACTTTTCACATCTGAATTGGCAAATTGCAGGCTAATGGCAGTCAAATTACGGCTATATTGCAGTATCATCTTAACATAATTTATAACGAAAACAAATTAAAATTTTTTTTTGATAGTGTTCAGTTTAGGAAATAAGTTTTGACTATTGAGTGAGTTACTCACGGCAAATTCGATGCTCGAAATAATTTCTTAAGATAGATAGATCATTTTAAGCTATAATTTTAATAAGTGAAGATGGTACTGCCATTTTCGCAACTTAACTGCCCTAAGCCTACTGCCTCTTATACAAATAAATTTAGAGTTTGATTGACAGCCCAGTTAAGAGCAACTTAAGGACTAGTTACGTACTAAAAACTTAACCACTTGCCTAAATTTTTTAGCACCGATTGAACCCAAGACATCGTGACCAGCAATCTAAAAACAACTAGGTACTAATACCAATAAACATAAAACACACAAATAACCAATTATGATAATTGATTTATTTGTTTGTTGAAATATTAAATCATCGCTGTACTTCCCATTCAAAATATTCCTAATTGCCGCTTCATTAAAGTTAGGTATGTTAAAAATAGACAAACTCAAAAAACCCAATTATACAATTATTTAAGAAACTTTAAATAGTATAAACTATTTATGTAAGTATAACAATTTCCCCATCGTTTCATCCCCATTTAAAAAAACTTAAGATTTACGTATTTATTTCACATCAACTGTATTGCATCGTTTTTGCTTTACCGTTGTAAACAAAGTCCAAATTTTTGTTAATTTACTTTCATCCCCATTTAACCCCAAAATACATTCCTGAATTATACAATTGACTTGTTTAGTTTGTTGTTCATTATGAGTAGGATTTTTTGAGCTCCTGTGCATAATTATATTTATCTGGACCTGTGTGTTTTCTATCAATTCAGTCAATTGGAGAAAATTAATGTCTTCTTTCTTCTCTACATACTTACAAAGCCTATTCACGCCTTTATATTAGCGGATGGTTTCGAGATGATTGCTTTTGTATGCCTTTTAGATACATTCCATACTTTGACTTGAACTTTGCATTGAAACATTAGTCAATTAAGTCATTTATAGAAAGATTGCATACAACTACATTCTAATTTTTGTACTGATAAACTTTACATGAAGTACCACCAAAATACCCGATAATTGCAACAAAAAATTTAAGATCTAACCCAAGTGTATATTAGTCATCATTTAAGTCACGCGGTAACACCGTGTCTGGGACACACAAACGCGTAACAAGTAAAACGGTAAATTCGTTAAACTTCTAAGTGTAACCTTCTACCAAAAGTGAATGTGCGTCCTTTACCCTACTGCAGTGCGTCGAGTTCAGAGAACGGAATCTAAATATTTTGATCCTATGGACCGACTAGTTGCTGCCCGCGGCTTCACCCGCAAGAATTTCGGTTTTTAACAGACTTAGAAAGGAGGAGGATCTCAATTCGTGGGAATCTTTTCTATGTATGTTCCCCGATTACTCGAAGACGCTCGAACCAATTTGGAAAACATTTTTTTTTGTTTGAAAGGATATAACTATAATATACTTCCCAGATGGTCCCATGGTCATCAAGTCAGGATAATGGGTTCCTGGAGAAATCAAGGGAATTATTATTCTATTTATAACCAATTTAAAAAAAGTAGGGGGTCCTCAAATCTTTTTTTTATCTATGTATGTTCCCCGATTATTTGAAGACGTTCGAACCGATTTGGAAAATATTTTTTGTTTTTTGTTTTAATGGGTATACTTTCAAGATGGTCTCATGGTCATCAAGTCAGGATCTGATGATGGGATCCTGGAGAAATCGAGGGAATTATTATTCTATTTTTAACCGACTTCAAAAAAGTAGGGGGTCTTCAATTTATCGGAATTTTTTTTAACCGACTTCAAAAAAAGGAGGAGGTTCTCAATTCGTCGGAATCTTTTTTAATTTATGTATCTATGTAGGTTCCCCGATTACTCGAAGACGCTCGAACCGATTTGGATTTTTTTTGTTTTAATGGGTATACTTCCAAGATGGTCCCATGGTCATCAAGTCAGGATCTGATGATGGGATCCTGGAGAAATCGAGCTATTTGTTATTCTATTTTTTATTATTTGTTGTTATAGCGGCAACAGAAATGGAACATCTGTGGAAATTTCAAGTGTTTAACTACCTATTTTGATCCTTTCAAGAGATACAGCCTGGTGACAGACGGACGGACGGACGGCGAAGCCTCAGTAATAGGGTCCCGTTTTTTACCGTTTTGGTGCAGAACCCTAAAAATCGACTATGACAGACAGACAGACAAATGAAGTTCCATTTTCGCCATATAAGTATATGGAAAATTTTAATTTATGATTGCAAATTATTACGAAATGTTGAAAAAAACTCCGGCAAAACCTGTGCTTACCTTGCACAGTCCGAGTTTTTGATAAAATTGAAAAAAAACTTGTAATGATCGAAACTAAGCAAGGAAAAAATTGTTGATATTTATTTTTTAAGACAACACATACTTTTTATAATTATTCTCGTGTCATAGTGTTTGTATCCAAACTCCTCGAATGGCTTGACCGATTTTTACGAAATTTTTTGTCTACGTTCGGTCTCAGTATAGGTCGTAAGCTATTTTCAATCCACTTTTTTTTAAATACATTTTTTTTATGTTTGTTACCTCATAACTTTTGAATGGGTGAATCGATTTTGATGATCCTTCTTTTATTAGAAATCTGACGCTTCCCGTGTGGTCTCATTTCAATTTAGTCCAGTTCTGGTAATGGTATCCATGAGAAAACCATATAAGTCTTAAATTTAAATTGAAAAGGATGTATTCAACAGTAGCATGATGAGAGTTGAAGTCGGTTTTTTTGTTGATTAATTAACGTATATTATTCATACCTACCCATAAATGACAAAACAATGTTTGCCCGGTCAGAGAATTTAATTATAATATTTCACTTATGTGTTGTTTCAAAGAAAATAATAATATTTTTTTTAATGTGTTATAAACACAAACAGTACAATAGCACAAATATATGTATATAACAAAATAATAGTAAAGCCAAACTAAAAATTAGAATGCAATAATTCAATGCAACACAAGTTCTACGATATATTAATATATCAATTATTAATTACCAATAACTTTTTCAGCTTTGCTAATGCTATTAATAAATATGCAAATGTCAGCAATTAAAAAATAATCTTAACAACAATAGCATAATCAAGGAATAACGTAAGCATGAACTTAGGAAAACCGCGGACTGACTATGGCTTAATAACTATCAAAAATAAACTAAAATTCAATCATTAATCTGTCCTGCTCATTAACTCGCTTATAATACATTATTTTTATAGTAATATGTCTTGTGTACTCAAATAATAACGAAATTATAAGGATTTTTAAGAAAAATACTAAAAAATAATTTTTTGAAGAATAATTTCCCAAAAAAGAAAACTCAAGTTCATCAAGTTTACTCATGAATCAAAACTAAAATATAGTAGGAAAATAAAAAAGTGTTTTTTAAGAACCATTGGCACTAAGAACATGTTTTTCATATCCGAAATTTAATTTTGCATACAAAAAGCACTTTCTTTTCAATGCACATTTAGTGACATACCTACAGATTTTATGAAGAAGTTCAACTTGTGTATTTGCCTGTAACTTTGGAATCCAGATTTTAATTATAAAAATTGAAAAGTTAATGTGGAGACAGTAGTCTATAAGAAATAAAGTTTCGATTTGAATTAGCTTGATACGGAATTCCATACATCCTTGGTCATTAACCGTTATCAATCACAACTGACAACATACTCCGCCGGGTATATCTCTTATGTTATCACAATATAACAACAATGAGTATAAATACTAGACAGGCTACATAAATCAGAGCAATTCACTATCACTCCCAATAGCTTGTGTCGCCTTCGCCGCTGCTTTAATCCTTTCTTAGCGCGATTCGGTCCGCTATCTTTTTCGCGATCTGCGATACTTTAAGTACATTTAAGTATACTATAGCAACACAAAACCGGTTAAACAAGATAATTAGCGGCAGCCCTATGTGTGGCATTGACACCGCAATCGTATACATGCTATGATTTATATATTGCGATATCTCTATTTACTTCCGAATGTACTATTTATATTAAAAACAAATAAGTACTTAAATAAATAAAAATAAAAAAGTGTATGTAAGTATTAAAAAGTTGGCTCGATTTTTGCGCAACGAATCAGCCTGGCTGTTCAGCGCAAAATGCAACCAGTATTCTTAGCACCATTCCACGCAAGCAAAATTTGTAGTTGTAAAGTATTGACCATAAGTTAAATTGTAAAATTTTAACTTTAGAAAATACAAAATTACTTGAAAATAAAATAATATTTTTTGTGTGTGAAGCATTTTCTTCTTCTACAGTTTTCAAAACAAGCTTTATAGTGTCGCAAGTTTTCTTACGTAGAGACGATTCCAATGACCCTAGAAGCTCGAAAAATAACGTTTTAAATAATAAAACGGCTTAGCGGCTATTAAAGTGATTTTTAGTGACATGCCGTTTAAATACTATAAAGATTATTTTAAAATTTAAACGTCATGTATTTTGGGGCTTTGCTTAATGGCTATTTAGGTCATTTTTAGTGACCTGCCGTTTAAAAACTAACAAAATACTCTAAAATTAGAACGTCATGTATTTTGGGCCTTTAATATAAAATCGCCGTAAAGCAGAAACACGATTGGATAAAAATTTCTCGACAGAAAATTCTCCCAAAAGTTGCTCCAAAATCTCAATTTTTATAATTTTTATCAGAAACTACAATGGATGTTTTTGTAATTTTTCTTTTAATGTGTCGTTAATAATAATATCCAAAAACGTTCAGAACGGATTTTTGATAACTAGTTTAGTTTTTTTTTAATTTTGCCGATTCTACTAAAAGTTACGCATGTAGAAACAGATTTTTTTTATTAAAATAGAAAGTGATTCGAACCGGTCCATCTTACTGTTACAACGAAATAGTTAACATACGTATCTAGTTCAGAATTCTAATGAATTTCAAATTTCGAACGCGTGCCATTGCGTCCAACATTATACGTCAAAGGTAGAGATCTAAAAAGTGAATCTTATTTAAAACTTCTACATCATCATGTCCATAATCAATAGTTCTATAAAAAGTTGTCCTGACTGACAGATAACCTACTTACCTACTTTAAAATATATTAAAAAATACTGTACTTTTATAAAGTATCTTGAAAACTAAGCGGAAATTCTAGCGGGCGAAGCTGCGGAAAAAAGTTCGTCATACTCATATAAAAATAAAAACAAAATATGTCGCAAAATATTTCACAGAAATGTTTTCTTACATAATTAATTAATACACTCAAATTGCTTATATTTTTGGTTTCCGAGTTATAATTTGTAATGTTGAATTACAAATTATAATATATTTAAGCAATTATTTAAAAAAAAGATTTGAGCAAAATCGGTAATAGGTTAAAAGGCTTAGGTTAAATACCATACCACGTATGCTAAGTTAAAATACAGGCCAGTTAATATTTGACCAACCAGATAACCAGATCTGAGCCAATTTAATGAAACAAAAATGATCGCGACCGGTTTGTGAACCCGGGACCGACCGTGTTCACCGATCATTGTAATTATCGAATTTATACCTAATTGACGCAATTATAATTAACATGGTTTTTTGTTTATTACGATCAATTTATTTTCAATCGTACAAAATTTTAATGTAATTGATCAATCAACGGGATACACTTTTATAAAAAATAAATTAATTTTGTTTTTTTTTGTTTTTAAAATGAGAATTTTTTACCTGTTTTTAGTAAAAACATGTACACGCATAAACGGCTCTTGAAACTCATTGCCATAAACTATAGTAATGTTATTATCTCGCTGCAGACTCGGTCATAAATCATTCGAGTGTTTCGCTTTTGTTGTTCGAAACACTCGGATGATTTATGACCGAGTCTGCAGCGAGATAATAACACTACTATAAATATAATTTGAATTTCGTGGGCTACTTGATACATATGACTTTATACATATTTTGAATTTCATTCCATTTCCATCATTTTATCAAATCGCAATATGTCATTTGGCTAGACTCTAGAGCTGCAGAATTAAAAAAAACATTCTCTTAATCTATCTTACATTACGCATGTTGCATTTATAGCTCAAATCGAAAACCAACTAAATCAATGTAAATTAAACCTTATCTTTATTCGAATGAAGTTCAAATTTGCATGTCAGTCATTATTGCCATCCAATTATCGAGGTATTGTATTCACTAGTGCATAACACCATTGTTATTTAACCTTTATTTAGTACAGTCAGCAGCAACCAAAACATTAAACTTAAGTGTTTGTTTTTCACTGAAATCAGATTTCGATGATTGAGGCAAGTTAATTATTTTTGCAATCAAAATAATATTTTGCTTTTTTGGTACAGTTGCACTTTTATAGCAAATTAATCACAAAATGAGTCTATTCATATAAAATGAATTGACGTCATCATTAATGTAATGTGTAGGTACTTTCCTATAGGCATTTAATCTAAGTTAATGTTTCTAAAGCCTACTTAGCAGAAGTAAAATTTGACCTACTAAACTAAGTATCTATTATGTACTTAGTAGGTAAAATTTTACTGTATTGTACATACCCATTACCTACTGTAGTTTGAATATACAGAAAAATACCTAATAATCGATAAAAAATAAAAATAATAATTTCATAATAATTCTGTCTCTCTTCTTAGGTCAATCTTTCTTTCTAGTAGGTATATTAAATTCTCGTGTCACAGTGTTCGTGACAAAACTCCTCCGCACGATTTTTATGATTTTTTTGTGTTTATATTCGGCAGTCTGAGAAGAGACGTAAACTATTTTACATTTGAGAAATCACTTATATGGCAAAACAACGTTTGCCGGGTCATCTTGTTACACTATTATATAAGACTTGAAATGGGTACAATTTTGATCCTGGATTAACATAGGCTACTTTTTGTCCGAGACTGAAATCCACGCGAGCTAAGTCGAAGAGCTAATAGAAATTTTATAATTACCTATAATACCTATATAAGGTACCTATTACTTAGGTACTACCGGCTATTATCTGAACAATGAGACCAACTTCAGTCTTGAATAGTTATTACCAGCGTAGAAGGTGATTTTGAATGAAGTTTTATTTAACAACTATAAAGACAATTACTTCCAAATTTAAACGTCATGTACCAATTTTGGATCTATAACAGCCTACAAGCTGTATTTAGGTGATTTTGAATGAAGTTTTATGCAAAAACTATAAAGACAATTACTTTCAAATTTACACGTCATGTATTTTGGGTCTTTAATCTAAAATCGCTTAGAAGCAGAAACACGATTGGATAAAGTTTTCTCGATAGAAAGTTCTCCCAAAAGTTGCTCCAAAATCTCAGTTTTTCTATGTTTTATCGGAAACTACAATGGATGTAATTGTAATTTTTGTTTTAATGTATCGGTAATAATAATATCTTAAAACGCTTAGAACAGATTTTTGATATCTGGCTTAGTTTTTGAGTTATTAGGTAAAACGTCGTTTTTCTGCTATATTCTTCCGCGACGCTGCATGTCGCACTTACCAAATCTCCGTGAGAGTGAGAAAGACAAAAATAAATTCAATAAATCCCCTTAATCTAAAATCGCTTAAAAGCAGGAACACGATTGGATAAAATTTTCTCCATAGGAAGTTCTTCCAAAAGTTGCGCTAAAATCTCAGTTTTTCTAATTTTTTTCTATAATGGATGTAATTGTAATTTTTGTTTTAATGTGTCGGTAATAATAATATCCAAAAAAGCTTTAAAACAGATTTTTGATACTTGCTTAGTTTTTGATTAATTAGGTAAAAGGTCGTTTTTCTGTTATATTCTTCCGCGATTCTGCATATCACACTTACCAACGTATCCGTGAGAGTGAGAAAGAGAAACATAAATTCAATAAATCCTCTTACGACTTATAGAAGTAACATACAAAATATCTAGCTCAAAAGGACATGTAGGCCGTCACAAGTATCTAAATATGATATATCTAAACCGCCTTGCCCCAGTAAGTAGGTATAATCCGTTGAATTCGTCCTTACACTTGGGCGTTAAGAGGATAAACTGATTTTATTTTTGTTCTTATCACTCTTACAAATACATTGGTAGGTGCGACATGCAGCGTTGCGGAAAAATATAACAAGAAAAATGACGTTTTATCTAATTGCTAAAAAAACTATCAAAAATCCATTTCGGAGCGTTTTTGGATATTATTATTACACACACGACACATTAAAACAAAAATTATAATTAAATTTACTATAGTTTCCGATAATAGTAACAAAATTGGAAGTTTTAGGGCAACTTTTGGAAGAACTTTCTATCGAAGAAATTTTATCCAATCGTGTTTTAGCGTCGCGGTCGGAGCGAATTAAGATTAAAGACCCAAAATACGTGACGTTTTTGTTTTCAACCTGCTTGAATACCCCTTTTATGCCGTTAAATGAAAAGTTTACGTAAGAAAACAGGGTTCCCCATAGCACAGATAATATAAATAGCATAATTGATGGGAAATTGACAGGAAACTTAATTTTCTTTAAGAACTAGAGTAGTTGGGTTGCCCTGAACTATAAGACTACATGGAACAAATAGAACTTACAGTACTTGGGACCTCCCTAACTCGGTAAAGTTTAAACTCTAACTCTCTCTACTTAACTTTAAAAACTTAGGCAACAATTGATACTTTTAAGCAAAGAGTTTCTGAAAATACAAGTGTTTTTTTTTGGTTTGTGTCAGTAATAACTAATAATTATTTCCAAAAAATTTTTTTATGAAATGTCTTAGTTTTTAAGTAATTAGGCAAAACGACGTTTTTCTGTCATATTCTCCCGCTCTGCTGCCTGCCACGCCTACCAACGTATATGTAAGAGTGAAGAGGACAAAAATGAAAACCGTCTACGGCCTTAATTAATTTTTGGTAGTATGACCGCGAAACCGGATTTAATCAGTTTACTACAATCTTGTTTTGTTAAAAAGCTAAAAAAAGTCGATGAACTTTATCGCAAAACAGAGTACCCACCTACTGTTACAATATTATCTTTCATAACATTTTTTCTAATTAAATCATACGAATTATTTGTTGTTATATCTATTTAATTATTATTTAAAGAAATAGTAATTCTGATAACTATAACTTAGTTGAGTTTTGAGATTTCCGTACCTTTACAAAAAAGAACGGAACCATTATTCATCCTAAACATACCGAAATAAAACTCAATACTTCAGGATCACTGATAAAAAAATTTTAGACTATGGGCATTCGAACGATTTACGTAAACCTATTTCGTACAAGAAAACAGTAGCGCCTTCTGTCAAAATTCTATAGGTAGCTGCTGAGCGAACTACATCGTGGCCTTACTGCTGGGCACAAAACAAGTGATAGTGTGGGTTAGGTTAGTAGTTAAATTTGGTTAATATTTGTATCTAACTTTGAACGCAATCAACAAATTAAAAATCGCACGAAACGTTTTTTCTTCCACGTTTCTGATACGAACCGCTAAGGTATGCAACGCTCTACCAGCCTCCGTTTTTCCAGCCAAGTACAATCTGGGTGCCTTCAAGAGAAGAGTGAATAGGCATTTTCATTGCAAGCGCGCTCCATCCTATCATCATTGCTTTCCATCAGGCATGATTGTCGTCAAGCGCAAGCCTATCTACAAAAAAAATGTTAATACGGAACCAAAAGTACACACATGTGACCGGATTTTTTCTATTAGTTCGACGGCTAGTGATATGATATATGATAGGTCACTATATGATAAAAGTTTAGTGTAAGAAGTTTATACTTTGCTGACGAAATACAAAGATCGTGGACAAGGAAGTTTCCGTAAGCAGCATATATGTAGTAACTAACTTATAGACGTTCAGTTAGACAAGGCTTTCAAAACTTAATTTCTAATTATAGATAGAGAAAACCATAACCAAAGCTAATGAAGCGTTTAGGATGTTCTTCTATAGAACTTTTAAGTTTTGGGGCCTAAGATTGAAGGAAAGACTAACCAACAAGGATTAGTGTGGAGTTCTGATTTTTTTTATTAAAAACATATTCTCAGAATAAAAGTAAGTAGGAATATGTAGTAAATAAATGTTAATTTAGAGCATAACTTATCTCCATTCCCAGTTAAAACTTCGATTAGTTGGTATGGCGTACCATAAGTTACCTTTACAAAACAGACGAAATTATCACAAACACATTAATAATTAGGTAACCTAACTATAATGTTTATATAAAATACCTTGCTCTACTTTCAGTATATGACAGGTCGCATAAATAACAATTATTGTTTATCGGTCTATAAATAATATCAAACATAATTATTGATGCACTAACTGATGGTTGCTACTTTGTATTATTGTAAATGACATGAATCGAAATGACAATTTTCGTGTTACCGTTCGCTACTGATCTATGGATCAAACAATCTATACAATTGACAGTTTGGTTCGCTATTCTATGGATCCTCTATGGATCAAACATTTTATTTTTCGTGCCAATTTGATGCGCGTCCCTCGAAGATCCACGGTACTAAAGTGACATTTGTTGGTAGTGACTGTCGTTTTGGATCTCATTTTATTTTAGTTCCATGGACGCTTACGCCAGGTTACGCAACAATCAGCGCCAAAATGGCGAAAATCAAGTGTATTCATTTTTACGTTGACAGTATTAGATCCATAGAATAGAGATCAATATAAACCAAAGTAATAGAAGACAACTGCCTCGTACACCTCTTAAAAATTAGTGACAGAAGACTATTTCCTCTTGATAGCTAGTGACAAAGGCATTTAAATCTGAGACCAAGCAACAGACGACAAAAATATTATGAAGACATCTAGCGTCAGAAGCCATACAGACATCAGCTATTGACAGCTTCTCAACATGTACTAACAAAGGATATTTTTTCTTAAAACCTAGCGATAGAAGATAGTAATGTTGTGACAGACGTCAATTTCCTCTTAAGACGTAGCAACAGTAGCCAATAGAAATATCTAGAAACAGAAGACCATTGCTTCTTAATATCTTGCAACAAAAGACCATTGCTTCTTAATATCTAGCAAAAGAAGACAATTGCTTCTTAAAATCTAGCAAAAGAAGACAATTACTTCTTAATATCTTGCAATAGAAGACAATTGCTTCTTAATATCTAGCAACAGAGGAAAATTGCTTCTTAATATCTAGCAACAGAAGACAATTGCTTCTTAATATCTAGCAACAGGGGACAATTGCCTCTTAATATCTAGTAACAGAAGACAATAAATTCTTAGTATCTAGCAACAGAAGACCATTGCTTCTTAATATCTAGCAACAGAAGACAATTGCTTCTTAATATCTAACAACAGACGACAATTGCTACTTAATATCTAGCAACAGATGACCATTGCTTCTTAATATCTAACAACAGACGACAATTGCTACTTAATATCTAGCAACAGAAGACAACTGCTTCTTAATGTCTAGCAACAGACGACAATTGCTTCTTAATATCTAACAACAGACGACAATTGCTACTTAATATCTAGCAGCAAAAGACCATTGATTCTAAATATATAGCAACAGAAGACCATTGCTTCTTAATATCTAGCAACAGAAGACAATGTGGTCGATTCTGTTGTGCAAACTCTCTACTCTCTCTCACTATTTAAAATAGTGCTATCCTTTTCCATAGGGAGCAGTTTGAAAAGGATAGCACTTCTCTAAATTAGTTTAGTTTAGAGATTTTGTAGAACAGAATCGACCACAATAGCTTCTTAATATCTAGCAACAGAGGACAAGTAATTCTTAATAGGTAGTAGTTAGGTACCTAGCGACAGAACTACAGAAGACACTTGCCTCGATACAATAGAAGATGATTATTTCTTAACATGTACCGACAGAAGACACTTTCCTCTTACTATCTAGCAACAGAAGACAATTGCTTAATTGCCTTTGATTGCCTAGTGACAGCAGATAATAGATTCTTATATTATATTTAGCAACAGAAGTCAATTGCTTCTTAATATCTAGCAACAGAGGGCAATTGCTTCTTTAAATCTAGCAACAGCAGACAATTGCTTCTTAATATCTAGCAACAGAAGACAATTGCTTCTTAATATCTAGCAACAGAAGACAATTGCTTCTTAATATCTAGCAACAGAAGACAATAAATTCTTAGTATCTAGCAACAGAAGACAATAAATTCTTAGTATCTAGCAACAGTAGACAATTGCCTCCCCTCGGAAGCGTGCTTGTTGTTAAAACTCGGTGGGGTTATCATTTACAAGCAATCGACTGAACCATCGATAACCCTAATCATTAAGTAGTTTTCCGACAAGAGTGGCAATAGCTTATCATATTATTAGAAGTATTAGCAATTTGACTAAGAAACGACGTAAAGTTATACATCATATTAAGCTTTTACATTCACAAAATTATTTTTTTTTTTTTGCTCTGTTCATTACTGTTTTGTTTGAACTTCGAAATAAGATGAATGATGATTTAAGGTAGATTTAAGTGAGTGAAGTTATTACAGAGTATAAACCTTTGATGAATTACTAAAAACCATATCACATCACAACTTACTGGCCGATCTAAAGCGATCTTTTGGTCATTTTCCTCGCCGTGGTGAGATGAAAAATTTTGTGTTACGTACGGCCGCACGTTACGTACGTTTTTTTGGGTATCGTGTCTTTAAATGCCTTGCTATGCTCAGGATTATAATCTTTGAACCATTCGGTGCGCTCAGGGTTCAAACCTAGAATCCTTCGCCGCTCAGCATTTTTTGACGCTCGGCCCAAAATCTACTTTGCGGCCTTGCATATCAATTTATCTTCCGAAATAAAAATTAGATAAATTCCCGTCCTCCTGATTAAGTACTCAATGTTCTTAACACGTTCCATTTCACAACGCATTAGTTTTCTTACGCGACGCAATCCGCACGTTACATTTGTGTTGTTTTAAAAAGGGTAAGATAAATTAATCGAAAGACATTACTGTTATATTTTATTGGCACTTCTTTAATTTATACTCGTTCTTATCATTTTGAACGCTACCTTGACTTCACTTCATTGCAAATAAAATAATAATAATAAATAAAAACGAAACAAATCTTTTCTACACACATTGTTGCTTTACGGTGTGCAGCAAAAGTATCATTTAATAGTAAATCTTCATTAGAAAGAAATAATGATAAAAGTAGCTTGTAGTTTTTTGAAGTAAATCTCAGAATACGATATGAGAAAAATTATTCCTTTCGAAATTTCAGTTAAAGAGAGTTCCTTCTACATTATATTGTAAATTATTACTAATTAGCCTATATTAATTTTTTTTTTAGTTGTTTTGCTAATAATATTAATAAAAAAATACATATTTCTTATTTAACAATAAAACTACAATAACGGATTTTTTTTAAACCTGTATAAAAAAATAAGTGCCACTAAAACTAAGACATTAGATATACCTACCTACACTTACCCATCCTTTACAATGGAAATAAAAATTCTAGATGAGAAATTAAAAATGGCCGCCGTAAACGGAAACGGGAAGGACGTAACGGATGTGCCGGTGCCGCCATCTTCTCTAATCAGACGCGTCAGTTCGCGCTCGATTCGAAATACAAATTCGGAGGAGAAAGAAAATGGCGACGTTTGCGCGGGAAAGGGATCCTTCGTTAACAAATACAGCAAGAAGCCAGAAGCGCTGAAGAGTTTTCACATGAACGAGGCGGACAGTGAGCTGGAGGTGCCAGGGACGCCCATGACTCCTAGGACATCCACAACTCCTGGTTTGTTATACATACTTACCTGCTTCGTAGAATCTTCTTCTTCTTCTTCGTTGTTTCACTCTTTACAGAGCGGTCGTGGTCATCGTCGGTCGTGGCAGATGTAGCCATATTGGTATAGGAGCTAGCAACGTTTTCGAGAAAGAATTTTAGAAGAGCTGATTTTGTGATATGTCGTCCTTATGAACGAACGCAATTTATTAATGAACGCAACGGCTGCCGGCAGCCAGATGGCCCAGACTCTAACCGAAAGTGCAAGAAGGACGACATATCACAAAATCAGCTCTCCTAAAATTCTTACTTTTCAAACGTTGCTAGCTCCCGTACCATGTCTTGGCGTGTAGAAAGACAGCAATAATTGTCTATGCTTAGCGGTAGCTACTGTCAAGTAAATTGTCATCGACTCATACAGATCTCAATGATCTAGGTAACGATATGGACTGTCCCCGTCTACAAAGTATGCATACGCAGACCTATTTATAATGTGGCATTCTATACTTCGATTCACGAGTCGAACTCGTAGTGAACAGAATACTCGCACCTCATTGGTGAATACGAGTGGCGAATAGGCTCGACGCAAGCGAAGGAAGTTTCCTTTGTAGGGAATGTTTATATGTTGGCGGATGGTACATTATGCATTTTTAAATAAAAATAACAACAACACCAATTTTAATGATACGTTGTATTAAAATATTTTTAAATTGAAGAAAGAGGGTGTATTTTACGTTATCTCACTTCTAAGTTCACAATACCAGACATTTTAAATATTTTTTTCACCGACACGCACGTCCGACCACTGCAAGAGCTATGAACGTACTGAGAAAAATCCAGCATGGATCGAAGATTTTAAAAACTTGATGATCACGCGCATTAGCCAATGAGCGAACTAGAATAATTTCCTTTGGGTGCTCGACTCGTGAATCAGAGTATAAGAAGAGACATTAGTAGTGTCCCGATGATGTGCTAATGTAATGAAATCATTAAATTTGTTTATTTTTGTCCTCAGGCCATGAAAACTGCACTTTCCACCACGACCTTGAGCTGGACCACAGACCACCCACCAGAGAGGCTCTCCTCCCCGACATGGCGAACTCTTACCGATTATTACTCACAGGTAAAAACAATAGTTACATTTCAATATAAGTGCGGAAAGTATGTCATTTCTTTACGAGCCTCGGTTTGTTGACACAAGCCGTAGGCGCGTGTCATCAATAGAGACGAGTGGAAATGACAATTCCGCACGTGCATTCAACGACATTTTTTAACACATTTGCGAAAATATCATAAAGTTGGGGCCAAAAATAAAAATATCATACCTAATAGTAGTTTAAGGTATGTAATTTACCGTGAGTTCAGACCACTCACGCACAAAAAAAATAAACATAAAGTGTACAAGAATTGTCTATGGTAAACTGATGCACTCTGTGACCTGGGGTCAGAATTCGGAAGTTATGAAAGTCCTTTTATTTCACAAAAAAGTAACTCTGAAACATAGTCATTTAATACAAACATTCTGTACTACAACCTTTTTAGAAGAAAAACAAAAAGTACTAGTACGGAAAAGAAGTACTTTCCGCACGCTAAACATACATGGAAAAGTCCACTATTTGAGCAAATGTGTTAAAAAATAACATATGCTTTATATCCAGCACCCTCCCATTTCATATCGATGCAGAGGATGCGGGGTAGGTAGGTAAACTTAGGTAGTAGTAACGTCATTTATCAAAACCTGTCAAGTGCGAGTCGGACTCGCACACTGAGGGTTCCGTACTACAACCGGAGGAATAAAACCATAAAAACCACGTCTTTTCTTATCGAACCGCAAAACTAACTTTGTTTTTAGAGGTTTTATTGTAAATATCAAAAAACTACTTATTAGATCCCGTTCAAACCAATTTTCGGTGGAAGTTTGCATGGTAATGTACATCATATATTTTTTTTAGTTTTATCATACTCTTATTTTAGAAGTTACAGGGGGGGGGACACACATTTTACCACTTTGGAAGTGTCTCTCGCGCAAGCTATTCATTCTAGAAAAAAATGATATTAGAAACTTTAGTATCATTTTTGAAGACCTATCCACAGATACCCCACACATATGGGTTTGATGAAAAAAAAATTTTTGAGTTTCATTTCTAAGTATGGGGCACCCCCAAAATTTATTACTTTTTTTAAATTTCGTGTGAAAACCTTAATGCGGTTCACAGAATACATCTACTTACCAAGTTTCAACAGTATAGCTCTTATAGTTTCGGAAAAAAGTGGCTGTGACATACGGACGGACAGACGGACAGACGGACAGACGGACAGACGGACAGACGGACAGACAGACATGACGAATTTATAAGGGTTCCGTTTTTTGCCATTCGGCTACGGAACCCTAAAAAAACTTCTTTGATACCAGTAAACGTGCGACATATTGCTGTGCGGTTCGCCGGGTCCTGTGTATATGAGTAGGTATATTGCACCACCTGTTTTATGTACATTTTGGAAGAAATAAAATTGATACATGTCACCACAGTTCATTTTTTATTATTGATTAAATAATATTTTTTTTGTACGAAATAAATTAATAATTTACTCTTCAATAATATGGTGTTTTTTATAATTTCAGGTCTCGGTGAAGATCCAGAGAGACAGGGTCTGCTAAAGACTCCAGAACGCGCTGCAAAGGCTATGCTTTTCTTCACAAAAGGCTACGATCAGAGTTTAGAAGGTACAAATATGCAACCTAGTTATGATTTTAGAATTAGAAAATGTATAAAAAATAAGGTTCTTAGAAATAGTCTGGAATACATTGTGGAGATTGTCAATATATTTTTGAGAGTGTGATCAAGAACTCCACAACCTTGTAACTCCTTCACCATAGAACCGCGAGACGCCGAGAGCAGTGGCATCCTTATGTGTTTGATGTCCAGCGTACTCGAACGGAACTTTTTTTTTCTTTTACGTTTCTGATACGAACTGATAAGGTGTGGAACACCCTTCCAGTTTCCGTGTTCTCAGCCAAGTACAATCTGGGTGCCTTCAAGGGAAGAGTAAATAGGCATTTTCTAGGCAAGCGCGCTCCATCCTAGACCTCATCATTGCTGTCCATCAGTTGTAGTCAAGCGCAAGCCTATCAATTATAAAAAATACCCTCCAAATCACCGTCTTTCCCACTATCTACAACTTTGACAGCTTCGATAACGATCTAGATTTTTATATTCAACGAACAATTTTAATTTCAGAGGTGCTCAACAACGCTATATTCGATGAAGACACAGACGAGATGGTGGTAGTGAAGGATATAGAGATGTTCTCGATGTGTGAGCATCACTTAGTGCCTTTCTACGGGAAGGTGTCCATCGGCTACCTGCCCCAGGGCAAGATCCTTGGACTTAGCAAATTAGCCAGGTAAATTTACAAGCCTTTACTTGTTCCTCTTCTTATCATGGGCCCAAAATGGTGGCCGCATTTTTTTTTTTACTCTTTACAAGTTAGTACTTGACTGCGATCTCACCTGATGGTAAGTGATGATGCAGCCTAAGATGTTATCGTACTAACTTGGGAGGGTAAGTAAATTTACCCCAACGGTTTCTAGAAGCATCGCACCGGAACGCTAAATCGCTTGGCGGTGCGTCTTTGCTTGGAGGGTGGTAACTAGCCACGGCCAAAGCCTTCCACCAGACCAGACCTGAGCCAATTTAGAAATTATAAAATTCCAAAGTGACTCGTGGCGGGAATCGAACCCGCGACCTCCCACTCGAATCCGAGCGCGCCGCCACTGCGCCAGGAAGGTCGTCAAAAGGCCTTGCAGGTACAATGTACATCTCCTCGCCTTACACGTTTCCTTTTGAGTATTTGCTACAGTAGATACCTAAAGACATGTTCTGCTCAGGGTTGAACTTAGTATATACCTACTATACGTACTTGACAGCGATCTCACCTGATTGTAAGTGATGATGCAGACGAAGATATCTCGTACTGCGTACATGATATCTAACGGTTGCTTCATATAATCGCGTAAATTTAGGTTTTCCAAAGGATTTTAGGATTTTTTTTGCGTTGCCGTTCTCACTGTCTTTCCCAATCTTGTATACTTACTTTCGAAGAAGTTTCAAAAGGCTAAGAACCATGAAATTCTCCGGGAAAGATGTAGGGCTACTTCTAGCTTCTAATTAATAAAATTCTCGTGCCAATGTTTGTTACCAAACTCATCCGAAACGGTAGGTCGTAATCTATTTTTATATCCTTAATGACAAAACAACGTTAACCGGTTCAGCTAGTAGTATCTATCGGCATTCGGCCAGATTGGTTCAGTAGTTGCGGCGTGAACAACGTACTTACATACAAACTTCGCCTTTATAATATTAATGAAATTATCTTTTATGACCAGGATCGTGGAGATCTTCTCTCGTCGTCTGCAAGTGCAGGAGCGCCTCACCAAGCAGATAGCCGTGGCGGTGACGCAGGCGGTGCGGCCGGCAGGTGTCGCCGTGGTCATTGAGGGAGTGTGAGTAATCTTCCTGTTTCTACATGGCATGACCCAGAGCAGGTGGATCTCGATTTATTAGCGGATGCAAGAAAAAATGCGGAGAGAGCTGATGATTGAGGATTTTGGAAACGGATGAAGAGCACAGCCAGGGTATTAACGGGGGTATTATTAAAGGAGGTAGTCCGAGCAGTGAGCTGAAAAAAATCCAAAATGGCGTAAAAAAGATGGCCGCCATACAAACTTAATCGGTGTCCATCTCGAAAAGTATAAAAGTTAGAAGAGTGCTTTCTCAGCAAAAGATGATCAGGACCCAAAGTTCAGGAATAAAAAAAAGTTTAAAATGGCGGAACTGATTTTTGTATAGCAAATGTATGGCGGATATTTGTAGGGAAATGTGCAAGAATTATTCTTTTATTTATTTGTTTTCTGATAATTGCTTCGGAGAAAACTTATGGACTATATCCAACTACTACTACTATAACAAAAAAACCATGATGAAATCACACATGAAAATATAACTAAAATAAAATGAAGTTTTGTTTTAAGTGTTATTCCAATTTTTTTTTCTACCGAGTGTTCCACGACACACGTCTTTTTTACACGACTGCCCAAAAAAGGAGGGTAATATTTTTAGGGTTCATGTATGTTTGTATGAATACGAGCTTCTTTATTCCTCCATAACTTCTGAAAGACTAAAGAGATTTAGACATAGAGTATCGTTAGAATCCTTACATCATTCAGAGTAACATGGGCTATATTTTTTTGGAAATAGTACATTTCAATATGAGTGCGGAAAGTTAGTCATTTCTTTACGAGTCCCGGTTACTATAGGGACTATAGGGTAGAAATGACAATTCCGCACGTGCATTGAACGACGTTTTTTAATACATTTGCGAAAAAAATATTATTGGTTTTACGTGTTTGCCTGCTCCGTGTTTGAGGGCCGTGGTTGTGTTCATGCGCTCCTGGTGCGCCCGCTCCGGCGCCGCGCAGGAGGAAAACAAAAAAGTACTAGTGCGGAAAAGAATAACTTTGCGCACGCTAAACACACATGGAAATGTGAACTTTTTGAGCAAATTTATTAAAAAAGCCGTTTTACCACAGGGCTGTCGTGTTTTTTTAATCTTTAATTATATACTTGTTTATCAAGCGTTTGAACCCTAATATCTTTTCTTACAGACACATGTGCATGGTGATGCGTGGTGTCCAGAAGATCAACAGCAAGACGGTCACCTCAACCATGCTGGGGGTCTTCCGCGACGACCCCAAGACCCGCGAGGAGTTCCTCAACCTGGTGCACTCCAAGTGAGGATGCGCAGATGCACACAGTTTATAAATATGTCCATGCCGTATAGTTTTACTTGATGCTGACCTAGTTTTTTCGGGATGTGCCTAGACGGTTCATTGTTTTGGACGAGAAACGTTTAATTTTTTTTTTCACTTATCACGTGACCGTCCCGGCTACAAGTAGGGGTCCGGACCTCAATATTTCAGATGGTTGCCGCTCGCGGGCCGAGTTGCACGCGCTAGTTCTGTACGGTCTATTTTACGCGCCGTCTGACTACGGCAGCCCTAGTACGTCGTAAGAGATATAGTTAGTCGATAGAAAGAGACCACAAAATTGCGTTTGTTGCGTGTCGATTTTTAGGGCGGGGCCAGGCGCTATTGCGAACTGAATTGCACTTTTTGTGTCAGTGCTAGAGTCGCTATTTCTTTAAATCATCGTGCGGAGTAAGCCTTCTGAGTCGCTAGTCGACAAAAATGTATGGACAAAACAAATAACTGTAGAAAAACCACGACATTAATTAACTAAACACGCTGTGTTTGATACTGTCGGCTGTCAATTGTCAAGCGAAGTACGCTAAAGTTATCTACAAGGTTCGCGAGAACGCCAGCGAGCGTTCAAGTTAGCGTAGATAATTATTCAAACATAGCGTTAACGCCAAACGCTTAAGTGACAGTGTGGTCGATTCTGTTGTGCCAAATCTCTAAACTAAACTAATTTAAAATAGTGCCATTCTTTTCCATCGGGAGCAGTTTGAAAAGGATAGCACTACTTTAAATTAGTTTAGCTTAGAGATTTTGCACAACAGAATCGACCACATTGTCTAGCCCTGCTGGTTCGATTTAGTGGTACCGTCTCGGAAAAATGACCGGACCTTGAGTCTGCGTCGACGCTAAGCGGAATGGTCGGGAGATGTTAGTTGGGTAGTTGACTGAAATGACACAGACAAAGGAATAACTTTATGTGGAAAATACTGACTTTTTCATTTATTTTTGAAACTAGAATTATCAACAAATAAAATGGTAAAAAAACTGATTAAATCGATGAAATAACAAAAACTTATAAGCATTTTAGTATTTCTGATTGAAGAGACAGCTTGTGTTCAACAGACGTCGAAGTGTGGTCATGCCATTGTAGTTCTATACAAATTTTCGTTTTGCGAGAAAGGGACAGAAGACCTCTACTCCAAAAGTTCATTTTTACTTTGTAAAATAACTTTGTATTTCTTTGTTTGTTTTAATTTTATTTTTTGTGGACATTGTTATTTTTATCCTAGTTTATAAAAAAAAAACATAAAAAATTAAGTCAACTACCAAATTCTTGAAATAGCAACTAAATAACTTCAAGTGACAATATTGATATCTTAAAAGATGCAGACATAACTGTGCGATTCTGCAAAGACACTTAGCATCTAAAGACTTGATTGGTTTAATGCTTGCATCGGTCGAACCGCGTAGGCACTGATTGGTCCATATTTGTATCGGTTATGCAGCGTAGGCACCGATTGGCTGTTGATGCTTGTGTTGCTATTTTTACCGGCGATGTTCGGGCGATGTACAATTTTATTTACAAAAATCCCTCCTCAGATAAAAGGGTTTTTAAAGGTGGGATATAAATTATGACTAGCTTAGTACTTTAATCTCGTTGTTTATAGAATTGAATTTTTTTTTATACTATAATTGCCTTCATGTAGAACTACAGATTAAGTACCCGGTCACACCTTTAATGTCAGTTACAAAAAAATATACAGTTTAATTACATCCTTGGTTAGTCGTCTCTCACTAAAAATAATGAACCGTCTATTTACGTATACACTGTTTTGTTTTGTATGGTGTATTTGATATAAGTTTACTGCTGTTTAACTATTTTATATTATTATTTTATTTTTTCATATGCATAATTATTGCTGTTTTTCTTAATCTGTTCATCATTTATTAAAATAAATGTACTGCTGGTTATTCCATTAAAAGAAAAGAATTAAAATAAATTTCTTGAAGTCATCTGAAAAAAAAAACATTTTTAATGATAATTCAAATACCGCTTGTACTAGTTATGATTTTTATTGTGTTCACTATTGCCTACTTAATTAAATATAATTAGTAACAAAATCAGAAAAGTTTAAACTTAAGAAGATCTATTTTTATTTTTAAAATACGTTAAGATATAACTAAGGTTCCTTTATATAAGTTTAAGGATAATTAATTAGTATTTTCGTCATTTACGTTAATTTTTTTATGAATCAGTAATAAATCGGGTGAGACAAAGAAAAGCACGGCGAAAGTATAGTACTTTTTGACGATAATTTTAATTATATTTGACTAATTTATTGTTGATTCATTACTATTTACAAAGGTTTTAAAGTAATAAATTACAATACGTTCTTTTCATGTAGTGGATAAAATATAAATAGCGATTTTTTTTTACTAAATAACGCTAAAACAGCAAAAAATAATTGTTTCATTTAAGATAAACATTTGGGAAAATAATAAAAAAAGTTATGAGTTCATGTCATTGTGATTTCAAGCGGGATTTGATACTATTAAATTCTATTATCAGTACTTATTTAATGTTTGCTTCACGATATTTCTTGGTATCGCATGGCTTTATCTGCATGAAAAGAACGCACGTATGATTTTGTAGAGCCTGCTCTTAGCTTATAAATGTTAAGAATTAATTATTTTAATAAATAAATAGTTTATAATGATTAAATGATTTTTGGTTCATAAAGTAAGCGAAAGTTTTTTTTGATAGTAAATTTTTTATTGAAACTTGCCAATAAGTGCCAAATTTCAAATTAAATCCTGAGATTAAATCTTTTCGATTTTTTTTTGGCAAAAAAATATGTCAAAATTATGAAAACAATATTAATATTTTTATAGAGTAAATCATGTCCCACTTCTATTAGTTTTGTTTATAAAGTTATAAACTGCCTTTCATGTGATTAAGTTGTAAGATTATTTTACGTTTTTTTTTACACTGTGCATTCATTGCAGTGAAGAAAAAAATTATATTTAACAGAAGTTTTTGAGCAAACTTATTTCTAAATCTTAACTACTTCTAGCAGCTAATAAATGAACTAATTTTGTTATAAAACTATTTTAAATTTTACACTAGCAAGTAAAAGTTAGTTAAAACATATTTTACGATGAATTTTCTATATACTGGTAATATGAATCTTATGTAATTTTGAATATTGGTATTTTTCACCATTTTTTGAGAGATGTGATGTGAAAAATATTGCCCAAACGCATTGCGTCTCCCAAAATTATTTTAAAATATCTTAGTTGCCGATTTTTTTTAATTCTGAAATCCATTTTGTTTCCAAATTTGATCAATATTTTCGTTTATTATGACATAATGTTTTTAATTCTGAATCTTTTATTTTTTTTTTACTTTTTGAGGGATATAATGCATACATACATTGTCCAATCACATTGTTTCCCTCAAAATAATTTTTAACTGAATTTTATCTTATTTTTTTTAAATTGTTTTGAGGGTTGCGATATAAAAAATTGCCCAAACAAATTGCTTCCCTCAAAACTATTTCAAATTATTTCAGTACAGCCGTTTATTTGTATTCTCAGGCACCCTTTTTGTTTCGAAAGTGGACCAAAGTAAAAATCTCAAGGCGTTAATGGCTGACACATATTTTTTTATTATACAGTTTTAAATAAACGACCCAAAATTGTTGCCTTAACACTATTGTGAACATATACAAAATTTATATTTACATGACAAAATATTGTGAATTGAGCATTTGATTTTATAAAATAAATTTTTTACTTTACGTTGAAATTCTGTTTTTATTTTCTTCATTTGCCTGGGTCCTATTAGATTAGTTTAGATTAGGGGAAAAAGTTACTTATAGAATTTGATACCTTGGGCCCCTTAGGGCTTAGATAGATAATTCTAATCTAGGTTCTAGATTTTTGTGTGAAACTGTCTGTTCGATTGCCTGTCCATCCATCTAGGTTTAGTAAGTTATAACTTATAACCTAACCTAACCGAAAGAATTAGTCTAATAAATAAACGATTTAACAAATTCGGCCAATATCAAAATAAAAAAAATATCGAAATAAAAAAGTATCAAAATAAAAAAGTGCCAAAAACGTTAGATGTAAGTTGTAGAGGACGGTCTATACATAAAGTCATTCCTTGCTCTGTGGTCTATACCTAGTTGTAAAAAATCTCAGATGAATGGTAATAGTAAAAAATTAATAGGTCCGTTTTGACGTATGTGATCGCTACGAGAATAGTGATGAACTACTCCGAAACGGCTCGACCGGTTGTAATGAAATTTTCTGTCTATGTTCTGCAGGTCTGAGAGTAGGTCCGTAAGGTATTTTTTTTTTATTTATGTCCCTAACTGAGAGCAGGTCCGTAAGGTATTTTTATATCCCTAATGGCAAAACCACGTTTGCCAGGTCGGCTAGTTATTGACAAATTCTTGACAATTTTCGAAGCCTGCTTTCTGAGAGGCTCAACAAAACCGCGTTCGGCGGCGTAACCATAAAGGTAAGGACATAATCGATCCCACGTACGCAACGTATGCGATACAAAAGGAGATCTGTGTGCACACTTGTCCCATGTATGCAACGTAAATTGTCATCAGACGCTGCCGTAATTCCTCAGAGGGTGCACTAGTACGTCTAATTTGACGCCGAGAGAATGAAGAAGGAATGAGGAGTTTTTCTTCCACGTTTCTGATACGAACCGCTAAGGTGTGGAATACCCTTCTAGCTTCCGTGTTCCCAGCCAAGTATAATCTGGGTGCCTTCAAAGGAAAAGTGAGTAGGCATGTTTTAGGCAAGTACGCTCCATCATAGACTTAAACCAAGGGCGGTACCGGTGTATGGTGGAATCCATATCTGTGGTGGAATCGAACGAATCGCACATCAAATGAAAGAGCGTAAAAAAATAATCGATCCGAGTCGAGGACTTATTAGGATTATCGAGTATTTTCGAAATAAAAGTAAAATTTTCAGTGTTCAGCCGACATGATTGTAGTCAAGCGCAATTAAAAAAAAATCTGCGCCAAAAGACAAAGTTAACGGTATTCAAGCGATTTTGAATGAAGTTTTATGCAAAAACTATAAAGACAATTACTTTCAAATTTACACGTCATGTATTTTGGGTCTTTAATATAAAATCGCTAAGAAGCAGAAACACGATTGGATAAAATTTTCTCGATAGAAAGTTCTCCCAAAAGTTGCTCCAAAATCATAGTTTTTCTAGTTTTTATCGGACACTACATTGGGTGTAATTGTAATTTTTGTTTTAAAGTGTCGGTAATAATAATATCCAAAAACGCTTTTTGATAACCAGCTTAGTTTTTGAGTAATTAGGTAAAAGGTCGTTTTTCTGTTACATTCTTCCGCGATGCTGCATGTCACACCTACCAAATCTCCGTGAGAGTGAGAAAGACAAAAATAAATTCAATAAATCCCCTTAAGGTAAGAAGATATTTGGTTCGTGAAACAAATAATTAAAGAGACCGTACTACGAGTAAGTTCGAAAATCACACTAAAAGCCACGCTCGGGGGATAGCTTAAAATCGCCTCTACCCCGATCTATGCCCATCTGGATATCGCATGTCAACGTTGCGTGGGAGGCTTATGATTGCGTTGCATTTATGATAATGTATTGCATAGTTTTTCGTATAAAATCAAGAGTCTAGGTATCATAATGCATTGCATACATTGCGCACGTAAGCCCAGTCTGTCTTTAACTTAATTATTCAACGACACGCCATCTATTGATCGATTAACATAAATATCAAAAAGCCTGGGTGACGTCAGTACTCCCTGTCTCACTCCACACTCCAGTTTGTAAAGATTCCTTTAGTCGCTACCCCTTATCTTACTATGTTCATCTGGTTACCGTACCTATATTCTTATAGTATCTACACGGAACCCTAAAAAATGTCGTTCAACGAAGTGTGAGGAATTGTAATTTCCACTCTTCTTATCAAAACAATAACAATTATTCATTTTTTAAAGAGAATCGCAAATTAATTATTACTATCGTGAAAGATAGTAGTTTGCGATGTAATGTTGCTAACACAAATTGCAAAAAAAAATTGTTTTTATCTTCATATTATAACCGTTTTGACGACCTCCCTGGCGCAGTGGCGGCGCGCTCGGATTCGAGTGGGAGGTCGCGGGTTCGATCCCCTCCACGGGCCACTTATTACACGGCTTAGGTCTCGTCTGGTGGCAGGCTTTGGCCGTGGCTAGTTATCACCCTACCAGCAAAGACGCACCGCCAAGCGATTTAGCATTCCGGTGCGATGCTTGTAGAAACCGTAGGGGTAATTTACTTACGATTCCAAGTTAGTACGATATATCATCACTTACCATCAGGCGAGATCGCAGTCAAGTACAAACTTGTATAGAGTAAAAAAAACATTATTTTACATTATTTACTTATCTCTTGAAGGTTTGGCGTATCTACTATTTATATTATTATGTCTACTACATATTATAAGTTACAAGGTTAAGGGGGCAAAGGTTTTTGAGGGAAATGCTACCCAGTAAATGAAATATCTCAGACAAAATTCTTGTGCCAATTTTTGTTACCAAACTCCTCCGAAACGGCTCGACCGATTGTTATGAAATTATCTGTGTATGTTTGGTAGATCGTAAGCTTTTTATATGTCTAAACGGCAATACAATTAGTTTTTTGGGTCAGCTAGTTTATTTATAAAAACCATTGGATGTAAATTACTACACAATTGCGTTTCTGGGCCATATATGGGCATCTCTCTTTCTTAAAATTTTTCTATTTGGTAAATGTTATGATTGACATGCTTCCGAAGGATTAAATCTTTGTATTATTGCAGTGCGTATCAGGAACGAGGAATCAAACCGCTTCGTACGCGTCTTTGGACGTCGATTTTACTTAGGTTAAGATTTTACTTAGAGTCCACGTGTTTATGATTTAGGATAGGTAACTACACGGTATTTTTAAGGTTCACGTTGTTTTTCTGACTTACTTGAATTGCACATGCACTGTTACACTGACACACCCTGCAAGGCACTATTACACTAATTCGTACGGTTTCGTCCGCTTAAGTCATCTTTTGTTGCACATATTGAAATCTAATTATGTTTGTGTAATCTTTTTGACCCTTGGACGGGTTAGATCGTCCAAGTTTGGACCTTATTCTTCAACTGCTTATAATTAAAAAAAAATTGGTTGTCTCTAAAGTCGGTTTACGGACGATAAATTTACGTGATAACGTCATAATCATTATTTTATGTTTGTATGATTATGATTGTTTTTTTTTCTAAATATAATCATAATCATAGTCATAATTGACATCTTGAATTGACATTTACACTGGACAGGGCGGACCGCGCGATAAAATGTCACCAGTTTTAAGGCCACGCGGTAGTTCGCTCAGCGGCCGCCTATAGAATTTTTGAGTTGGCGCTACTGTTTGCTTGTATGAAAAAGGTTTACGTAAATCGTTGGGATGCTCATCTCCTGAGGTCACTAATCGGTGCCCTCTGCATATTTTTGAATTATTTTATTTACGAACTCCATATTCAGATCCCTGTGGAAGTCGTCATACCTGGTCATACATAGTCCTCATAGATGCCAGTGAAAATTGGCTTAGGTTTTATTCAGTGATACTCCCAAGGATCCAAGAATCAGCAGTGACGGGACCTGCCGCTCAGGTGGCGGATCGGGGCCTGGTGGTAGCGCGGTGAATACGCAAGTGAATCCCGTACTCCCGCCAACGAGGTCCGTCGTGGCAAGGGACAGGTTTTAGTGGGTGCAAGCCCCACATAACCCCTCCATTTCCCCTGACGAAGGGGTATGCGTTAGGCATTTCGTGTCGATAAAAAAAAAAGATCCAAGAATTCCGGATCAGTAGTTGGTATCCTGATCCGGAACTCAGTAAATATTGTCACCATAGTATTACAAATTGCTATTTACTTACATTAATATTTTTTTACTCCGAAATGATAACCCTTGTTTGCTACCTAGTATAAATTGTTGGCAGCATCTTTCAAAATTTCAGTCTTAGTCTGCAAGGCCTAGTCTAACCGGTGAGTTGTAAAATTGATATATTAATTTTAATTAAATCCCCGATAATAAATTATATACCAAGCTTGGCAAAAACATCTTGAAACTTTACTTAGTTTTACTAGTACGAGTAGGTACTCACTTATTAAATTAAATTTTTTTTTTTTATTTGTGGCAACTATGGCCCAAATACAAATTACATTATTATTGTACTTATAGGTAAAATTATTTAAAAATGTCAAAATTACAATACTAATTATTAATCACAAAATATCACTTAATTCACATGCAATTTCAAATACATCCTATATACTGGAGAGTCATGTCTTTGTCCTAACTTATGTTATGAGTTATGATTAATAAAATAATAAAAATATTATGTAAATGATAATTAGATAATTAACGACCACGGATGTATGGAATCCCGTACCAAGCTGATTCAAATCCAAAATTTATTTTTATTGACTACTCCACATTAACTTATACAATTATTATTTAATTAACATTCCAAAATTATAGGAAAGTTGTACTTTTCGATAAAATCTGTATGACAAGGAATGTGCATTGAAAAGAACTTTTTGTTTGCAAAATTAAATTTATTACAACACCTTTACATTACGTTTAAATATACATATAGAAAAATAATTAATTCTAAAACATATAACTAAGCTCTTTCAGGAATTTTAGTATACAAGGGGTTTTGGGGGCGATAAATTGATCGAGCTAGGATTCATTTTTAGAAAATGTCGTATTCACCAAAAAAAATATATATATATATAAATCTATACCTCACATCTATTGGCGATAAAGTAAAACTATTACAGTAAACTCCTGCTGCCATTTATTGGTGAAAAGCTGTAATACTACCGAGCATAGCTCGGTCACCCAGATATTCAAATAATAATAGATTAACCACGGGGGAAAGCAATGTATAGGAGCGCCGTGATAAATCCCATTAAAACGTTCTTAAAAGTGTTAACTTTAAGAACGCAAATCAAAAATCTAGTTTGACTCACAAATTACTCGATGCTCAGACCAATTTTCTAAACACAAGTACAGATTTTTATATAAAACTGAGAAAATGATTCCACTATTCCCGCAATTCTATCGTCGGATTAAATTAATTTGAGGTAAACACGCATCAAATGAAATTAATAATTAATCATTAGTATTAGCAAATAGTAGAACTTTGCGGCATACCGTTGCATTCAAACTAATCTCATTTATTTTATTATTAATTTTTACTGATTATTATCTACAATAAAATCTCCCTACGAGTGTAGGCCTCTTCTATCTTTTTCCTTTTTTAGCCTTTATAATCCAATTTCTTCCAGTAAAATCAGTAATTTCATCAGACCAACGCTCCAGTGGTCTTCCTCTATTTCTTTCACAATGAAAACCCGGCCAAGTGGATACTTTTTTTCCTGTAAACTTAACTGATATGTAACACTCTTTATTGTTTCAGATTGCACCATGAGGCTCCTGACGCTCTCCACTGTTTTTGCTCTAGCCGGCTGTCTGGTTGCCGCTCCCACCTCTGATGATCAGATAAGATTTACCATCGATGAGGACTGGTTCAATAAAAACCCTGTAAAATACACAGCTGACCATGAAATCGTCGAAATAGCCGTTCCACTGAACCGTCTCAACTTTGACGAGGACGTGTACTCTCCCAATCTGCTTATATTCTTCGTGGAAACCGATCAGGAACTGTACGCTCTTAAGAAAGGAGTGGCTACGAAACTTTTGGATAACGCCAGAGATGTGGCGGCTATGAGAGGCGGTGGCTACGACGTCTACTTCGGCGCCAAAGACGGTATTTACACATACAATCGAACATCAAATACCGCTGAAAAATACGGAACGCTCACAGACAGTATCATCGCCATCGAAGTAGCATTCGGCAAGGATATCTTATACATTCTAACAGAAGACAACGTCGTCTACAAAGTCACTGAAAGCGGTACCAAGAAAGAGAAAATAGATGAAATCGAGGGCGCTAAAGACATTATTTTGGATTACTCCAACAACATTTACTTCTACGCCGAAGACAAGCAGCCGTGGGTGCTTGCGGATGGTGAAGACGTTAAGAAAATCGAGGGTCTCCCTGAGATCACAGCTGCTGATGATGAAATAACACTTGTCAGACCTCCTTTCGTCCTCCAGAATGGAGTGGGCGTCCTTCTAAACAACCAAGTGTACATTGTACGCAGTGATGGTAAGAGTGAATTTAATCCTGTTGAATTTGCACCCGAGGTGGTGCCGAGCGCTCTTGCTCCAGAAGCAACCCTCGCTCAATTCTACGCATTGGACAAAAAAATCTATGAATACGATGTTTTGAGCTTGTTCGCTGAATCTGCGTTGGACGAACTCGACGATTACCTCAACAAGAAAACTAAAGAAATTCCTGCTATTTCGTCGAAGCGTGGAACTTTGAAGAGTAAAATATCAAACACAGCGTAAATTATAACTAAAGGATATTACTATTTTCTGATAATAAATATATATATCTAGCATATTTGTATGATTTTAATACTGCCTGTATCTGCTTTCGTCTCTCACACCTCTAACATAATTTTAATACTGCCTGTATCTGTTTTCGTCTCTCACACCTCTAACATAATTTTACGACCTTACTATAGGATACAGATCCTCACAGAGTGGAGAGGATGTTGCCATAGTCTATCTGGCATCAAGTTTGGGTTGGCAGGTTTAACATACCATTATATAAATAAAAAAAAATGTCTTTTATTGAACATGATAATCTTTATTTTTCACATAGGCTTAACCTATAGGCTCTTATGAAAGGTGACTCTACCGCCAGCTTCGGAAGGCAGGCTTTGTTATATAGCATGAAAAATAAAAGTATGAAAAATTATATAGTATTTTTGCTGATACCTGGAATTCAGCGAAACACAGATAGCTTTTTGATAGCAACACACAGATTGACAGATAGCTTTTTTTTGAGCTTTTTGGTAGCAAATTATTATACGCACATTTTAAATTTTTTGCTACTAAAAATGTAAGTAATAAGTAACAAAAAATTCCACTGCGTAACCTCCTGACACAAGTTTATATTATTAAAATCCGGTATCAGCCTAGCACTAAGTTGCTATGGTATAATCTATACCTACTTATAATCTATAACTATAAAAGGCTTTGTCCTGAGTGACTGACTGACAGACAAGCTACAGCCCAAACGGCTGAACGTAGGAACTTGAAATTTTTAGGGAAGATTCTTTGTGAACCTAAACCGCTCGCTAAGAAAGGGTTTTTTGAAATTCTACCCTTAAGGGGGTTAAATAAGGGATTTAGGTTTGTATGAAAGTCCCTCATTTTTCAAGTTAGATTCTTGAAAATTGGTATATAGACTTTCGAATAAAAATAAGAGAATGGGTGTCCGAGGGATTTTGGAAATTTCACCCCTAACTCTCTAAAAAGGGGGTTGAAACAAGAAAACGCTTGGTCCCGGCTGGCTGGCTTTTGGACAAGCTACTGCCCAAACGGTTGAACGTAGAAATATGAAATTTTCAGGGAATATTCTTTTAACACCCTAGACGTGTACTAGGAAAGGAATTTTTGAAATTCTACCGCCAAGGGTGTTAAATAAGTAATTTTATTTTACAAATATGGAATTCCGCCAATTTTCAAGTTGTGTTCATTAAAATCGGTAAATAGGCTTTTGGATAAAAATAACAAAGTTCCTCGATTTTTTAATTCCACCCCTACTTATGAGACTACCTCCTAGGGGGGTGAAACGGGGGTCCAAAGATATTACGAAGAAATGCTTCTTCACGCCGCAGTTACTGATCGGAATTGGCTGAAATTTGAAAAAGAGTTAAATCATTTTCTGGATTAATAAATAGACTACTTTTTATCCCACAAAAATCTATGGTTCCCGCGAAATTTGTAAAAAATAGAAATACGCGCGGGGGAAATGCTTCTTCACGTCGCAATTTCTGAATCGATTTGTCTAAAATTTAGAATAGTGGTAGATTATATCCCGGTTTAATCCATAGGCTACTTTTTATCCCGAAAAAATCCATGCTTTCCGCGGGATATGTGAAAAACCAAAATTCCTGTGGGAGAAAAACTCCCTTACGCCGCAACTACTGAAACGATTAGGCTAAAATTTGAATTAAAGGTAGATTATATAATCTTAGCACTTAGGTTACTTTTTATCTCGGAAAATTACATGGTTTTTGCGGGATATTTGGAAAATCGAATTCCACGCGAGAGAAAAATCGTTCACGCCGCAATTACTGAACCGACTTGGCTGTAATTTGGAATAAAGGTAGATTATTTCCCGGATTAACATATAGGGTAATTTTTATCCCGAAAAAATCCATGGTTTCTGCGGGGTGTGTGAAAAACCAAAATTCCTGCGGAAGAAAAACTCCTTTACGCCGCAACTACTGAAACGATCAGGCTGAAATTTGGATAAGAGGCAGATTATATAACGATCTAGCACTTAGGTTACTTTTTATCTCGGAAAATCACATGATTTTTGCGGGATATTTGAAAAATCGAATCCCACGCGAGAGAAAAATCGTTCACGCCGCAATTACTGAACCGACTTGGCTGTAATTTGGAATAGAGGTAGATTATATCCCGGACTAACATATAGGCTAATTTTCTATCCCGAAAAATCCATGATTTCCGCGGGATGTGTGGAAAACGAAATTCACGTGGAAGAAATTATCCTTCATTCCGCAAATACAGAACCGATTTCGTAGATATTTTGGAATGGAGCTAGCTTATATCCTGGATGAACACAAAGGTTACTTTTTGTCTCGGAAAATCCATGTTCACCGCGGAGTTTGTGAAAAGTCGAATTTTACGCTGGAAAATACTCCTTCACACAATATACCTACATTCTTAAAACATAAATTAAAAATACCCAATTTTCCAAAGCAATCGATACCTTCAGCTGCTTTCTTGAAAGTAGGTATAAAGGTTGTTGATAAGAAAATTCAGGTTTATGAAAAATCTGAATCTCTGGGTTTGTGAAAAACTCGAAATTAACGCGGGCGAAGCCGCGCGCAAAAGCTAGTATAATTATAATAAAACTGTAACGGTCGAATTCTGTACAGGTATTTTGAAAATTTTTGTTGGAGGGCATTCCTTAGTCGATACAGAAGCTAAAACTGTAATTTGTTTCATTTTTGTCTGTCTGTCTATCTGTCTGTCTTTCTGTCTGTTTCACGGGCGCGCATCACGACTAATCCGCTGGATGGATTTAAATGAAATGGCATGACTTTAGTTCATATTTCGAGGTAGGACATAAGATACTTTTTATTCCTAAAATCAGCATGGTTTCCCTGGAAGACTTCTTCAAAATCAAAATGTGTATTTAGTTGTAATTCATAAACGCGTTATCCGATTTCTTTCATTATTTTTTTGTTAGAAAGAAGGCACTCCATAGATTGTCCTAGAAACTTTCAAGAGACATCAGTTTTGCTGTTCAGAAGTTACAGACCTCCACCTCCGCCTTCGACGATATTCCCGGAGAGCCACGTATTTTTTCACCAGCCGTGACCGAAGCGTACCATCAGACCAGATTATTATTACCACTAATTAAAACTTAATTGCAGATGATAAGTCACGGCCGAAGATGAAGTATCATAGACATCAGAGCCTTTAGCGTAAATCCAAGTAACTATAGGAACTCTGAATTGTTGAATTGTCCTAACAGTTACCACTAGTACAACTTTTCACATGTTTTTTTTTAGGTTATATAGGCTAGCGCTTGACTGTGATCATACCTGATGCAAAGTGATGATACAGTCTAAGGTGGAACGCGCTTGCCTAGATGTTGCCTATTTACTCTTGATTTGAAGACACTCGGGTTGTAAGTGGCAAGAAAGACACTGCCTGGGAGTGTATTCCAGGCCTTTGCAGTGCGTTTAAAAATTTCGCGGTTCCAGGATACGATAAATAATGGATATAACATTCCACGGCTAGGTACCTACCCACATAACACAATCAAAAGGACGATTTTAACTGTCGAAATTTTGATCCATTGGCACAAGACTTGTGCCACTTTGCGCCACACAAAATCGTTATTTGATCGTGCAACTATGTATTCATGAATCTGTACATTCAGAAAAAGGAGTTTGCAATATCACCACAAGATAATCCTTGCTAAGCAGGAACGGGTTGCTACACACCATCGCACCTTTGCGGAATCAACAATCAGACCTAATTGAATTTCTTCTCAACCTTTCAATAGCTGGGCGTGGGTTGAGTTTGGTTAGTAAGTAGAGCAAGAACGCAGTGGAGGTGGATGGATTGTATGCACGTTGACAGATGATAGAGAAAATGGAAGAAGACTCCATTACAGCCCTGTCGAACCCGGGAACTTTCAAATTTAAAAAATAATAATTGTAGAAGTTAACGTGGAGACTGTAGTCTATAAAAAATAAAGTTTGGATTGTTTTGGTACGGGATTCCATAATTTCATGGTCGTATAAAATAAACTTGATTTCGTCAATATAATTAACGATGATATTAAATATTAAAGATTTAATATTAAAGTTACGCAAGGAAATATTAGTAAACAACATAGATATGGGTAAACAATGTACCCAATTAGTCACTATTTTTTTTTCTAAGTTAGAAAAACAATTCTTTACGTCTATAAAGTTTAGCAGAATTGTGTAGTAACCATACACTCAGTCATTGAGATATTTAGTACATACATTAATATCTACATAATATCTCGATGGTTTCATATTTGATTACTCTATGGTTTTAGTCCATTGTCGGCTAAAACGAAGGATAAGTTATAGTTTTTTGCAAATTTATATTTTATTAAGTTTTGGTAAAGTTTAATATACATAGCAAAAGCGTGCACAAGACGCCTTTCAGGACATGCCAATTTTAAATAATTATTATTGTCCCCTTACTATATACTTGAGTTTGTATTACTCAATCACACTGAAACTGGTGAACTTCAGATGGCTTGCGAATAGGCAAAATTTACATTTGCCCAGACCTCCGTTAGCTTTGACTCCAAAAACCTCAGTGCTAATAGGCCCACTTTTTGTTTGCCAAGACCTCCGTTAGCTTGGGCTCTAAAAGTCTCATTGCCAATAAGCACAATTTATATTTGCCTAGACCTCCCTTAGCTTGGGCTCTAAAAATCTCCTTAAACAATAGACACAATTTACATTTGCCCAGATGCACTAGCGTGGGCTCTAAAATTCTATTAAACAATAGGCACAATATACATTTGCCCAGACCTCCCTTAGCTTGGGCTCTAAAAATCTCCTTAAACAATAGACACAATTTACATTTGCCCAGATGCACTAGCGTGGGCTCTAAAATTCTATTAAACAATAGGCACAATATACATTTGCCCAGACCTCCGTTAGCTTGGGCTCTAAAAATCATCTTAAACAATAGGCACAATTTACATTTGCCCAGATGCACTAACGTGCTCTAATATTCTATTAAACAATAAGCACAATATACATTTGCCCAGACCTCCGTTAGCTTGGGCTCTAAAAGTCTTTTTGCCAAAAAGCACAATTTACATTTGCCTATAGACTTCCGTTAGCTTGGGCTCTAAAAATTTCCTTAAACAATAGGCACAATTTACATTTGCCCAGACCTTTGTTAGCTTGGGGTCTTAAAGTATCTTTGCCAATAGGCACAATTTACATTTGCCCATACCTCTATTACCTTTGGCTCTAAAAGTCTCTTTGCCATTAGGCACAATTGACATTTGCACACACCTCCGTTAGCGTGGACTCTAAAAGTCTCTTTGCCAATAGACAAAATTTACATTTGCCTAAACCTCCATTAGCGTTGGCTTTAAAAATCCTTTGCCAACAGGCACAATTTACATTTGCCTAGACCTCCCTTAGCTTGGACTCTAAATACCTCATTGCTAATAAGCACAATTTACATTTGCCTAGACCTCCGTTAGCTTTAGCTCTAAAAACATCATAGCCAATAAGCACAATTTACATTTACCTAGACCTCCGTTAGCTTTAGCTCTAAAAACCTCATAGCCAATAAGCATAATTTACACTTACCTAGACCTCCGTTAGCTTTTGCTCTAAAAACCTCATAGCCAATAAGCATAATTTACACTTACCTAGACCTCTGTTAGCTTGGGCTCTTAAAATCTCTTATACAATAGGCTGGTATTTTCATTTTTGCGTTGATAGTCTGAGGTCTAGCGTACTTGTATAATAGAGTTCAATAATAGAATTATAGAAGTCAGTGAATACATAGTCTTACGACAGGAATTGTCATTAAAAGGTTGTCAAACGGGGGTCGCATATAAAAGGACATCGGTGACCCATGGAGCCGGCGTCTATATTATGCCAGGGAGGGTCCTGCCAGATTGTCCCGCATCGGAACTTTTATTTGGTCGCCATACAACGAAATTGGCAGAAAACAGTTGAATAATAACTGATAATAATTTTACACAGAACAGATAAAATTATCTGTTCTGAAGTAATATAAATGACGGATGGAACATCTCTCGGTGTCATTCCGCAAGTTAAACCTGACGGGTGAGTAGTTCAAGTTCAAATTCAAATCTCACTTAGGGGTACGAAAATAGTTTACGTTCTGTTCTCGAATAATATATTTGTGTAAATATATTAATAATAATTAATATTATTTTAATACTTTTTAATATTATTTATTATTATTTTGAGCACTTTATTAGAACGCCGTTGTAAAGAAACTCTGATTGAAATAAAATATAATTAATGATTTATGAATTCATCTATGCAGCTAAAGCGTATATTCTAGATTTATAAGAACCATTTAAAAATAGAATTCTCTAAAAAACATTATAATAATAAAATTCACGTAGGTACACATAAAATTAATTTAGGGGACCCCCTGGCGCAGTGGCTCGCCCTCGCATTCTAGTGGAAGGTTCCGGGTGTGATTCCCGCCACGGACCACTTTGGATTTTTATAATTTCTAAATTGGCTCAGGTCTGGTCTGGAGGGAGGCTTCGGCCGTGGCTAGTTACCACCCTACCAGCAAAGACGCACCGTCAAGCGATTTAGCGTTCCGGTGCGATGCTTGTAGAAACCGTTGGGGTAAATTTACTTCTCCTTCCAAGTTAATACGATAACATCTTAGGTTGCATCATCACTTACCATCAGGTGAGGTCGAAGTCAAGTAGACCAGACCATAATTTTTTTTACCTTTTACAAGTTATGACTTGTAAAAGGTATGGACGTATATCCGGGGTTGTACCACCATCTCTTAAATCAGTAATGCTGCAGTACTTGTATATATTTTAATACAAACACAGTATGAAAATGTCTGCTTTAAGAGATCGTGCGGCCCCAAGTCTAGCTGATCATAATGGACTCCAGGTATTAAGAAAAACCTAACATCGAACTGACCGTAGGTACTCATTTCTGAGCAAGATTGATGCAATTAATTCATACGCTTTTTATTATTTCAGATTCCAACATGAGACTTCTGGCGCCCTTAGTTGTCTTTGCTCTAATCGGCCTCCTGGCCGCGGACCCCACTCCCCCCTTCCCTAAATCTGATCTACTCGTAGTCACGAAGGACTGGTTCAATAAAAACCCCGTCCCCGTGCTGTACACGGCCGAATATGACATTGTCAAGATAGCAGTGCCCTTGAACAGCCTCAACTTTGAGGAGGACTTGTTCGTTTCTAAAATGCTCCTATTCTTCGTGGAAGCTGATGTCCAAGCAGATGGCAGTAAAGTCTATAAAGGACTGTACGTTCTTAAAGATAGAAAGGCTACGAAAGTTCTTGACAACGGGAGAGATATAGCAGCTGTGAGAGGCCCCGGAAAGGAAGTTTACTTCGGCGCCACAGACGGCATTTACGTCTACAACCCGACCACTAATTCGGCTGAAAAGTACGGAACGCTAACAGACAGTATCAGATCCATCGAAGCATCTCAAGATGGAGATGTGTTGTACATTTTGACAGACGATAATGAAGTTTACAAAGTCACTGACAACGGCACGAAGAAGGTTAAGATAGAGGAAATTGAGGATGCGAAGGAAATTCTCGTGGATTACGCGGACAGAGTTTACTTCTATTCTGATGATAAACAACCGTGGGTGTACGCGGAAGGAGAAGACGTCAAGAAAATTGAAGGTCTCCCAGAAATCAAAGGGGAAGTGAAGCTTGTCAGACCACCTTTCGTGCTTAGAGAGGGTGTGGTTTTCGTTGCAAACAACCAAGTGTACCTTATACGCAGCAATGGGGAAAGCGAATTGTTGCCTATTGAGTTCTCGCCCGAAGCGCTACCTACTGCATCAGCTCCTGAAGCAGCCCTTGCTCAGTATTACGCGTTGGACAAAAAACTCTACGAGTACAATGTCTTAAACTTGTTCGCAAACAATGCGTTGGACAGCCTCGACGATTACTTCAACAAGAGAACTACTCAGATTAGGGCAATGTCTTCGAAACGCGGCAACTTGAAGCGTAAATTGTTAAGAAAACCCTAGGTTATTTATTTTCATGATTGACATGATTTTCTGATACTGAAATAAATATCGATCATTAAAGTATGGCCTCTTTTTTATATCAAATCCCGACCTTTGTTTAGGATCCGCTACAAGCTATGTCTCACAGGCGTATTATCTCTACCAACAGTCTCACAGTTTGATAAGGATTTTCCCATAGTCCACCACGCTGACAAAATGTGGATTGACAGGTTTTACACACATTTAATGACGTGATGGAGTCATTTAGAGCCGCCTGTGTTCAACTCACTTATAGCAGCCCTGGCTTAGCTTAGTGTGGATAATTTTATTTCATCTCACCCGCTCGGAAAGGAGATTTTTAATGCCGAAAATGCGGGCGGGAAATGCTATTATATTCCCTAGGGCCCAAAAGAATTTTCATTTCTCCTTAAGGCGAGAAAGTAGTATGAAAATACTTTCACGCCCTAGGGCCGCAAAGCATCTCTAAATTCGAACATGACGTAATCTCGTATTGAGTCTTTAATAATGTCTAAAGCTGAAGACTTCTTTTTTTTAATAATGCATACGGTCAGTAACGAAGTTCGACCTTTGAGTTTGTATAGGTACATTACTTTTTTGTTTTAACATTTTCTTAGAATATCAATAAAATAATAACTTATATTTAGTTTTATTAATTACAAAGGAAATCTAATTAAATCCCTGATATTTACTTATTTTTTATCTAATTATTGTTATTTTTTTTAATCTTCTATTATCGTTGGTTCTTAGACATTGATATTTCTGAACGCATCCGAAATAAAAGTAGAAAAAAAAGTAAGTATCTCTTTTTTTTCTAATCGTGATAAATAGTAATATCTTGTTTTTATTCATTACTGTTTTGTATTAAGATGAGTGATGATCTAAAGAGGATTTAATTAAGTGAGTGAATTTATTGCAGAGTATTACTATAAAGACAACATCTTACATACTCGCAATGCCGATCCGAGTGTTCTTCTAGTAATTTTCCTCGCTGTGGTGAGATGAAAAATTTTGTGTTATGTACGGCCGCAAATTTTTTTGGGTCTCGTGTTCTTTGAATGCCTCGCTATGCTCAGGATTCAAATTTGACACTCTGCCCGAAAATCCATTTTGCGGCCTTGCATAACAAATAACTATTTCAATCTGAGGAATATGCCATACAAAATCTGTCAAAACGTCATATTTATTCCTTAGTTACGATCTCAGGTTACGATTATCCTATTCTATTCCTTATGGTGGGTACTGACCGGCGTTACGGGGCGAAATGTAACGTGATACACCGCGAGCATTCGTGCAGTCAGTACTTCGTGTTACGGGGAAACCAGCGAGCAACGAGCCGCTCGTTGCTCGCTTTGAGTGCTCCACCCGGCTGTCGGTTTTTTGGCGAATCCTTTGAGTGTTACGCGGTTCGGTCAGTACGCTCTTGCAAGTCGTCCCGATCGATCGGAGACATGCGTACAAAGTTTTTATACTGTCCAGTAATCATTTGGTTTTTTAAAATTGCTATCAATGACAAACCACCACATACGCCTCTGTTTTTAAATAAGTTTGATGTCCAGTAACGTTTTTTCTTCTTCTTAATTTGGATGAAACAATAATTATGTAGAATCAAAGATACCAACGCGTCCTCGCTGTCGGCCATCTTGAGTGAACTAACGGCGAAAGCGGAGCACAGAGTTTTGACGAGCATGTTATGCCGATTTTAAAACACAGCGTAACATGCTCGATGCGTACACGCTTGATGCGAATGTTACATTACACCTCGTAACGTTGGTCAGTACCCACCTTTAGACGACGAACCTGGCGATTGAAAAATCGGCCCCAAGAAAACTATAATAACTGATGTTAAATTAGACTAAGTACCTATAGTACCTAAAATAAGTACTAGTAAAATCCTTGTTTTTGACATTCTGCGAAGCAAAGTACTTAGTTGGTAAATTTTTATAACGCTATAATAAATATTTATATTTAGCAAAATATTTAGTGTAATAAATAATAATAATTTATCTCAGTACTTTTATGACCCCATATTTTAAAAGGTACCTGCAATTTTATAATCATTTAGGGTTTTATGGTAATTAAATCACTGATTTAGTGGGAGGCATGAGATTATTCATGGGACGGATAAACAAACTCCTTAATGGGTACCGTCCGAGCGCGAAAATTCAAAGTTTATTTATTAGTGAGGCCTATGTGTGGACATCCATCGGCTGAAATAAATTTCTTAAACATGTTAGGTGAAACGGTTACCTACAGTATACCTAACTACAGAGTTGATAACCTATAGTTGTTTGTTTTTGGAAGTCTTGAAATTTCATAACATTTCATAATAATTAGGTAGGAAGATAAACAATATAAGTAGAAACGATTACAGTTTACCTAACTGTAGAGTTGATAACCTAACCGTATTTTGTTTTTAAAAGTCTATAAGTAAGTTATAACATTTCATAATAATTGGGTATGAAGATAAACACAATATTATTTGAAATGGTGACAGTATCTGTGGAGTTGATAACCTACTAAACGTATTTTGTTTTTGGAAATCTAGAAATTATAAATAAGTAATAATTTAATAATTGGGTAGGAAATTGAACATAATTTTGTTATCCGTTGTTTAAACTTTAAAGTGGAAAAATAAGTAATACAATATTTTTGGATCGTGTGTTTGCAAGATTATGCAGATTTTCAAAAGACGTGCAGGACAGTCTTATTAATTTTAGTATTAAAGGTATTTTGCGAATTCCTATAGTCCCTTAGTCCCTTAAAAGGCACTTTTCCATTACACCTGAAGAAGACTATAATGGACACATGCATTCTACCAACTCTCACCTACGGCTGTCAAACATACACACAACAACAGACATACAACACAAAAATAAAAACAAAACTAGCAAACTGTCAGAAAGCGATGGAAAGAAGTATATTGAACATAAGAAGAATTCAAAAGATAAGAAGCAAAGACATAAGAGCAAAAACCAACCTAATAGATGTGCTTCACCATGCGCGTACACAAAAGTGGCGATGGGCAGGACATCTAGCAAGATACACAGACAATAGATGGACGATAGAAACAACTATCTGGGAAGGACCTATGGGAAAAAGAAAAAGAGGGCACCCAAGGAACAGATGGATTGACGAAATAATTTCAGTAGCAGGACCAAACTGGAGGAGAAAAGCACAAAACAGAAAAAACATGAAGTAAGCTAGAGGAGACCTATACCCTGAGTGGGGTTCCAATAATATCTTATATATATAAATCTCGTGTCACGATGTTTGTCCGCGGTGGACTCCTAAACTACTGAACCGATTATAATAAAATTCGCACACCATATGCAGTTCGATCCAACTTGAGAGATAGGATAGTTTAAATCTCAAATTATAGTCGCAATTTTAATTTATTAAAATAACAAAAACTTTAGCCACAGCAACGCGTGGCCGGGTCAGCTAGTAGTTAATATAATCCTAATTACTTAAATAGTTGTTAGATAAATTAATGTTATTTAAGAATTATTGGAAATAAAGAGGCTTGTTATTAATATAGTCCCTTAGTCACTCAGTGGACATCTTTCGAAGTTTTTCTACACCTATAAGGAGTCCAAAAGATGACTTACGTCATACATAGGAGAACTATTATCTTGACGATAATAAACACCGCATTAGGATTAGATAATATTATGTCAAATCTTAACAGTTACCTGCCTCTACCCCTGATTTATGACGATCTCCCTTATCTAATGGGTAGTTCTGGGTTGAAGCAGGATTTTAAAACTTTTCAATTGTTTCGGACCGCGATTGTTTTCCACTCTACCGTATTATCAAAATATATCACGTGTTTCTTTTCAAACAGCTTTCGACACTGTATGTAGCCCAGGTTCGTTCTGGCATGGAGTCCTGCAGTCACCTCTGGATTGGACTCGGTTGATCGCCGCGTACGCAGAATTAATCGGCTAGGAATCGCTAAGGCGGGCAAAACTGCTCAGTTTAGAACACCAACGCAATGTTGCCTGTTTAGCGGTTTTTTTAACAGGATATATCATGGAGAGTGTGCTCAAAAACTCCACAACCGAGAGAAGTGGCATCCTTATGTGGTTGATGTCCAGCGCACTGGAACGGAACCTTTTTTTCCACGTTTCTGATACGAACTGCTGAGGTGTGGGACACCCTTCCAGCTTCTGTGTTCCCAGCCAAGTATAATGTATGCCTTTGTTAGGATTTTAGACTGATATACGTAGTTTATAAAGGAAATTGGAAAACTAATGTTCAGGATGGTTTATGAAAATTATCTTTACAGATGTGTTTTTCCTTAATTTTCTTTTTCGTAACTCAGTAACCCTATTTCAAAATAACAATGAAGTACTGAAATAACAAAGACTAAAAATGCAAAAGGATTTATCTGAAATAAGGCTGGATCTCAAATTGTCAGATCTGATAAATATTTATGATTCGACAATAAAAACGATAAATATCGTTTTGATAGATAATCTATCTCATCACCTATTATAGTAGAATAGTAAAAATAAAACAACTTCAATCAATTTCACTTTAAAAATGTGTATTTCGTTAAATTACTTTATAATTATTACTTTTCAATTTATTTCAAATCAAATGACTCTAGCCGGTGTTTCACTAAGTTAAATGGTTTGTGGTGGAAAAAAGAAACACCGAAAGAAAACCATCCACACCTTTTTTAAACTGAATATTTTACAATATTATTCATTTACAATATTACTTTCATCAGCCCTTAACCTTATTCTATGTTACACATTATAATTAGTTAATACTTATCTTAATAACAGCAACCGACGACACATAGTATTTGATTCACAACTTTGAACAGATTTAATCAACATTACTTGTACGACATTAATAAAAGTATCACGTTAGACTATCGACTTGTGATCTTAACCTTATGCTTTCTCGGTGCAGACTCAACTGATGTCTCCCTTCTATTATTGTATTTTTCTGTTTTATTACTATAAGTAAAGTTACCTCCGTATTTTTTTGACACAAGTAAAAGACGGTTTTTGCCTTTACATAACATTACAAAAGACACCGATGCCGGGTTTAAAAACAATCATAAACATTACCAGTCATTTTCGAACAACAACAATACTTTTGCCTATTGTGTCTTTTGGTCGAGAATTTTGCTAATACAGTTTTATGATTTTACGATAGTGCTTTAACAAAAATAAAGTGAAAATATTTAAAAGTTGCGAACAATGATTTTATGGCCGCCGTGAACGTAGTGAGAAAGGTGTTATCCCACGGTTTTGAGACAAACATGAAAAAAAATCAACAAAATACTGACAAATAACACAATTATTTATCGAATTTGATTATATTATAACACGGCCAGACTGACATGTACTTCGTTCTCGAAGTACATAGGCTCACATTGAACGAAGGTATCATGATTCTATTATACACTGCACAGTGTCAGTATCTTTATATGATACATAGTCATTTTACTTATTTAAAAACTTTAATTTAAACTTATTAAAAATCATTTTACTTATTAAAAAACTGTAACTCTTCAGTAAACATAATGATTTCCAGGTTATATTTACATATTTTTGCAAAAACATTTACAATTATTTTAACTTAACATCAAAACTATTTTCCACTTAATAGTTTACAGTACAAATATTCTTCAGGCAATATCTCATAAATGAAAATAAAAACATTCATCTCTTTTCTCCCTCTCTCTAAGTTGATATTTTCATCTCAGTGTAACCTTTATTATTGATGATTTGTCCCAGATTGTTATAACAATGTTCACAACAATTACCAAAAAGTATAAAAAAAATCTACTTACAGTAATCTACAGTGATGCTCCGTAACATTTATTATACATTATGTCCATCTCCATGTTATGTTTATTATTCAATTATTTATCGAATATGGTAACTACAACTAGCAGGTGCAAATACATCACTTCAATTTTATTTAATAGTCAAAACACCGATAGTACGACTAAATAAAGGTTGGCACCACATTAGTCAACTTAGTAAAACCTTAACTAAACCTTATGACTATTTAGTTTATTATCTAAGTTACAAAATTAAGTCAATAATTTTGAAGCTAAATTGATGACAACTGTCGAGCAAACATTGTGAATCTGTTTCATAGTTTTTGAAAAAAATATATCTGAGATTTTAACATATTGCACGTGCATTAAAATAACCAAAACAACAAATAGTTAAATGATAACTTCCATCATGAATTTTTGAGTATCGTAATCAACTCATATTGTATGTCAGTCCTTAAGTCAATCTTATAACTTTAAAGTTTATTTCGGTCCCAATACTGTGTAAAGTATTTACACCACATAAATAAGTGAAGCTCACTTTGACTTTTATACTCCTTATCCCGGAATAAAGTCAATAGGTAATGATCCTTTCTTTTCTACTTCATTAAAGAAGAAGGTCAATTTTAAGACATCATTTTAATACTTGGGAATTTTTACGTTTAAAATGTACAGAACCACTACTACTGAATACTTAACCATAGCAGTACCCGTAAATTATAGTCATACAAAATATAAACTATAAGTAACATGACAATTTCCTATTTGAATTTTACTGAAAGAATTTTCTGATTATGAAATCCTCTTGACAGTGAGCGTCACATAGTAAAAGTTAAAAGTTCAAGCCATGGAAATTTAACGAACGTGCAATTTGTGTTTAACAGCATCCTTCTCAGATACAGACGCTGAAAGATAATCAGCTGTAAGCAGAGATCCTGATTTGCTTTTACCATTGCTTTACATTATATTGGTGATGCTTATTAACTCAAGGATGGTATAAAAAGTCACTTGCAAGTGATATCCACATGTTAAGTCACACTCAAGTTACGTCCACACCTTCTTCTGATAGGTGGTATTTATACTACTCCCACGTATACTCGTGGTATTCAGACTACTCCCACCCATACTGGTGGTATTTATACTACTCCCACGTATACTCGTGGTATTCCGACTACTCCCACCCATACTGGTGGTATTTATACTACTCCCACGTATACTCGTGGTATTCAGACTACTCCCACCCATACTGGTGGTATACATTCTACTCCCACCCATTCTGGTGGTATACAGACTACTCCCACCCATACTGGTGGTATACATTCTACTCCCACCCATTCTGGTGGTATACATTCTACTCCCACCCACTTTGGTGGTATAAAATAAATTAATTATTATCATTAGATCATGCCAAAGTTAAAGTAAAAGAAAACATTAATGAAATCTTTATAAATTGGAAATACGTGGAAAAGCAAATTAAAAGAAGTATCTATTAGTTCAGTTTTCTTCGCATATACTCTTTATACACAGTAGGGTAAAATCCACTTTCATGGTAGAAATCTCAATATGCATTATAATATTAATGATCATCAATGAATATTACAGAATAAACATTCTGAAAGTTATATTCTTCTATAACGTTTACGATAGGTTTATTGATTTATAAGTTGACTCAATTTCGTAGTAGACTCAACTCACATTCATGGAAAGATGAACCAAAATATTGCTGAGAAGATTGATACAAAATACTTGCTTATAAAACTGCGTTTACAACAAGTGTAGGCAGTACATTATTATCTATTCAAAATTAGGTAACCGTCATTTTTAAGCTTAGTACCATTAGATTTCTCTACGATTTCGAATTGTGAAGTCAACATCTCCTGAGGATGTCCCTGTGTCGGGACGAAACGTGCGTCGGAGAAAGTGTTGGAAAATTGTGTGTGGTGTTTCATGTAGGCAGTGTTCCTGCATATTGTACTATACAGAATCTTTTCAAGTAGCGGATTATAGTAAAACAAATTAATCTGTACTGCTCATTCGATTTCTTATTTATACTTCATACTGTATTTCTTATACCTCTATATCGAAATTTTAAACAAACTACTCTTGTACTAAAAGTTTTGTATCGTTGTTTTATCTTATTTTGAAGGTGTAATTACTAATAGTCCACTTAATAATTGAATTCTCCACTGAATGCTGTATTAGTGGAAGTAATGTGTGGTAGGTAACGTTAGTAGTTTAATAGGAAAACTGTGTTATGTTTTGATGAAAAGTGTGTGATTGATTATAAGAATCTGTGTATTTGTTATTTAGTTTCACTAATTGCCTCATACCCTATCTGACGAATTACGACTCACAGCAGTCATACTAATTACTATCTTCACAGGACAATAATAATATATTCAACTTGAATCCAACTTATTAGTTCCAAAAACAAAACGTTTTCGTATAAGTTATTTTTTTTTTAAATTTGTTTTGCGCATTTTATGATCTTTATCATACTTAGCAAACTGAAGTTTATCATTACCAAATCATACCTATAGGATGAATTGAGCCACATAATTTACGTATCTTATTCACTTTCACGGATACGTTGGTAGGTGCGACATGCAGCGTCGCGGAAGAATACTTATAACAGAAAAACGATCTTTTACCTAATTACTCAAAAACTAAGCCAGTTATCAAAAATCAGTTTTTAAGCGTTTTTGGATATTGTTATTAACGACACATTAAAACAAAAATTACAATTACATCCATTGTACTTTCCGATAAAACAGGAAAATTGAGATTTTGGAGCAACTTTAGGGAGAACTTTCTATCGAGAACATTTTATCCAATCGTGTTTCTGCTTCTAAGCGATTTTAGATTAAAGACCCAAAATACATAACGTTAAAATTTGAAAGTAATTGTCTTTATTTAGTTTTTTTTTTTTTTTTTTTTATAGGTAAAACTTCATTCAAAATCACTTAAATACGGCCTGTATGCCTTAAAGAAACCTCAGGATATTATGGGCATCCGAACGATTTACGTAAACCTCTTTCGTACAAGCAAACAGTAGCGCCATCTGTCAAAACTCTATAGGTGGCTGCTGAGCCAAACACACCGTGGCCTTATTGTTGGAGGGAAAACAGGCATTTTTGACACCAATAAACTGACAACATTTTTTTTTTCGCGCCGTCCACCCTATCCAGGGTACATGTCTATTACAAAAGTTTTATTTTTGTAATTACAAATGCAGTACCAATTCAAAATAAAAAAAAATCTTATTTTTTTTTTAGGTATATAGCAAAAAGCAAGTAACCGTTCGGCCAGTCATGACAAATCATCTGAAAGATCAGAATTTTCTTTTAAATTTTAGGGATGATTTTACTTCTATATTCAACATTTCTCAATAAGCTTAATTTTTAACTATCTTTTAAATATTTACTAACGTAACCTTTTCTTGCACAAGGTATCAATTATGTATAAGTGTTGTTAAATGAAATATGTAGCTACCGTATTGACCTAAAAATCTTAAATTTGTTATGCAAATGACGAAAAATCCACGTGTAGCTTGACCTAAAATATTTCATAGTTTCAGGTATATTATATTTAAAAAACAATCTAATTATTTCAGACTACAGAGACTCAATCAAAAAAAAAATTGGCTTCACAGACTCACATCAACATATTTTTTTAAAAAACTTCTTTGTTTCCATTTAGCACAATTTTTCACTTACATCACTTTAGAAAAAAAAACCTATATCTAGCAAGATATGACTTGATAAAATTTATTATGTTATTTGTCACGAGTAAACCCAACATTGAATTTATTATGAGTATTATTTTATTTTGCTTATTTTTTTTTTGCTAATTGCAATAACAGCACTGACCATTCTCCATGCTATTTCAGTCATGAATTGGTTTTTAAAATAAAACTTTTATAGAATGATCGCTGAAAGATTGTTTGAATTGATTTGAATTTATTTTATAGTAGTCAAACTGAGTTTGGAAAAAAAAAATTGTCATCAAACATCTTTAGTCGACTAACGACTACACTTCGTATATAAACTTTCCAAAGGTGACCTAAAAGTTCATGTTCAACGACTAAGTAGTTCTTTAGCAAATAAATGAAAAAAAACTTTGGATGTCTTTTATTCAACCTATAGCGAGACAAAACGAATTCAAAACTCACTTTTGTCAAACTACAACTCAAGCCATTACACGAGTTACTTTTGCTCAGTGTTTTTTTTTCATATGACTGATCTGAAGTTAATTTACATTAAAGTACATCCGATGTTTATAAAAATTCGAAGATGCTTTAATCACGTTTAAAAGATAAAATTACTGCTTTTACTTTAACTTTGCTATTAAAATTATAGTCTAACCATTAACAAGCAATACGTTTATAACATACATTTTACATAACCTTTTTAGGCACATAGTTTAACTCCAGCGTCCTGTAATTCCAAGGAGTGAAAGATGGTCGATGGTCATCCACAATATACTACGATGATAGCACAAGAGATGAACTGAAGCTTTCGAAGCACTTGGTGTAATTCCAATGTTATGTTGTCCCATTGTGGGTAGCCATTCACAATACTCGATGCGATACGTGTACTGAATCTGAAACATGTTTTAAACATACATTAGATAAATTCATAAGGGCTTTGAGAAACGATCCCACTTCTGATGTTAGGATTTTAGACTGATATACGTAGTTTATAAAGGAAATTGGAAAACTAATGTTCAGGATGGTTTATGAAAATTATCTTTACAGATGTGTTTTTCCTTAATTTTCTTTTTCGTAACTCAGTAACCCTATTTCAAAATAACAATGAAGTACTGAAATAACAAAGTCTAAAAATGCAAAAGGATTTATCTGAAATAAGGCTGGATCTCAAATTGTCAGATCTGATAAATATTTATGATTCGACAATAAAAACGATAAATATCGTTTTGATAGATAATCTATCTCATCACCTATTATAGTAGAATAGTAAAAATAAAACAACTTCAATCAATTTCACTTTAAAAATGTGTATTTCGTTAAATTACTTTATAATTATTACTTTTCAATTTATTTCAAATCAAATGACTCTAGCCGGTGTTTCACTAAGTTAAATGGTTTGTGGTGGAAAAAAGAAACACCGAAAGAAAACCATCCACACCTTTTTTAAACTGAATATTTTACAATATTATTCATTTACAATATTACTTTCATCAGCCCTTAACCTTATTCTATGTTACACATTATAATTAGTTAGTACTTATCTTAATAACAGCAACCGACGACACATAGTATTTGATTCACAACTTTGAACAGATTTAATCAACATTACTTGTACGACATTAATAAAAGTATCACGTTAGACTATCGACTTGTGATCTTAACCTTATGCTTTCTCGGTGCAGACTCAACTGATGTCTCCCTTCTATTATTGTATTTTTCTGTTTTATTACTATAAGTAAAGTTACCTCCGTATTTTTTTGACACAAGTAAAAGACGGTTTTTGCCTTTACATAACATTACAAAAGACACCGATGCCGGGTTTAAAAACAATCATAAACATTACCAGTCATTTTCGAACAACAACAATACTTTTGCCTATTGTGTCTTTTGGTCGAGAATTTTGCTAATACAGTTTTATGATTTTACGATAGTGCTTTAACAAAAATAAAGTGAAAATATTTAAAAGTTGCGAACAATGATTTTATGGCCGCCGTGAACGTAGTGAGAAAGGTGTTATCCCACGGTTTTGAGACAAACATGAAAAAAAATCAACAAAATACTGACAAATAACACAATTATTTATCGAATTTGATTATATTATAACACCTTCAAGAGAAGAGTGATTAGACATTTTCGAGGCAAGCGCGCTCCATCCTCCATCATTTCTGTCCATTTGACATAATTGTAGTTAAGCGCAAGCCTATTATAAAAAAAAGTTAGAAGAATTGTGTTAACGGCGTAGAAGCCGTATTTAAGCGATTTTGAATTTTTGAATGAAGTTTTATATAAAAACTATACAAACAATTACTTTCAAATTTAAACGTCATGTATTTCGGGTCTTTAATCTAAAATCGCTAAGAAGCAGAAACACGATTGGATAAAATTTTCTCGATAGAAAGTTCTCCCAAAAGTTGCTCCAAAATCTCAGTTTTTCTATTTTTTATCGGAAACTACAATGGATGTAATTGTCATTTTTATTTTTATTTGTCGGTAATAATAACGTCGCAAAACGCTTAGGAACAGATTTTGGGTAACTGGCTTAGTTTTTGAGCAATTAGGTAAAAGCTACGTATCCGTGAGAGTGAGAAAGACAAAAATAAATTCACTTTATCCCATTAATATAATTATGTGCTCTTACTATACAGATTCGGCGATATTTTGAATAGAGCCAAATTAAATTTTCTGCTCAATCATGGAATCCGTTAAGTAAAACCTATTTCTATCCAAACGTAGATTAATTTTCCTAAGTATGCTGTGGCCTCCTCGTAAAATTTAAAATCTGGCTACCTTATCACAAATATAGGTATGCATTAATAATGATAATAATTGCGAAAAGATAAACAAATACACGTATTTATTGTAGAGTATGGACCCAGCGTCTTTCAATCTCGATCCAGCAACCTAATCTGATGGGTAAGTATTTTATTTAATTTGATTGCTTATAATTTTAATGTATTAAAAAACTCAGTCTTAAAAGTTAAAAAATAATCTAATAATAATTTCTTGTTCAAAGTAATTCCATTACGTCAAGATGATATGGGCATCAAAACGATTTACTTACCTTTTTCGTACAAGCATTCTAAAGCACAAAATTCTAAAGATGCCTGCTGAGAGAACTACAGCGTGGCCTTACTGTTGGTGACAATACAAACATTTTTGGCACCGATAAACTAGCAACGTCGAATTTTTTTCGCCCCGTCCGCCCTGTCCAGATTGTATTATGTCTATTAGTAGGTATTACAATCGTTTTAAGGTAAAAAAACTATAAACGGGATAATCCGCCAAAATCATTTTGAGATTTTGCAATCTGTAAACTACTATGATGGTAGGATTATACTATACAAACATATTAATTATTAACACTATTACTACAAAAACATATTAGTTATTAAATTTGTTAAAATTTACTATGACCGTGTGTTATTGAAAGATTATTTTTTGTAGTTTCCTAGATTTGGAGTAATCGGGAGCCAATATGAACTAAATGCGTATTTTTGAGCAAAGTTTTTATTAAAACATGTAGATACAAAAAAAATGATTCTCGCAAAACTACGAGGTATATTAAGCCCACTATCAGCAAAAAACTAAATAAAATTTGAATTTTCGCGCACAGATATGTACCCATGCCCTTAGAGTTGACTATTTTGGAGAAATTAATTTATTTTAGCTTAAAAGTATTTTATTTTATTAAAGAAATCAGTTGCAGTATTGAGTTAGACGTAAGTAACGAAATGTAGTACAATTAATTGAATAATTTTAACTATTTGTTTACTTAATATTTATGTATTGATGATCCGAATGAAAAGGCTATTTATTTATTTATTTTTAAAGAAATAGTTGATTCTCAGACTATTATGATACTTCCAGTCTGCAATTTTACTGTCATAACTAGCTGGCCCGGCAAACGTTGTTTTGCCATTAGGGATATAAAAAAAAAATAGCTTACGACCTGCTCTCACACCTATCGAGTATACCAGATATGACAATCGGTCGAGCCCTTTCGAAGGAGATTGGTATAAAATATTTGGCACGAGAATTTTATATATTAGAGATTAGCCTACAAATAAGGAAAAATAGCATAGAATTTGCGTTTAGCGGGAAAGCCATTGCACTGAACTTTTTTGCGGCTCCTTTACCTTAAATTAGGTAGGTACGTACCGTACCGTGCTACCGTAACCATATCTTCTGCTCAAGTTAAAGTTCACGGTTTGATAAATAAAGATAAGCAAGTCATTATGATAAATCCTGAATGTATGGCTGCTATATCGAATACCTTTTGTTGCTGTAGGTATTTTTTAAAGGAAATATTCCAGAAGAACGAAAGCTTCACAAAACCTAAATTGTTTGTCCATCTTCAATGTGCCATGTTTGTTACGTGTATTTTGCAATTAAACAATTCTATTCTATTCTATACGGCTCTATTAGATAGGTCAAGCAAGCTACATAATTTAGATACGTCAGTAATATTATATTATGTGTGTGACCTCAAACTTTACTTTTTTTTCAGATTCAACATGAGACTTCTGGCGACCTTCGCTGTTTTAGCGCTGATTGGTCTTGTGGCCAGCGGCCCAGTCAAAAACAATAAACTTACAATTACAAAGGATTGGTATAGAAACGATTACATCAAGTATACAGCAGAACACGATATTGTCCGTATGGTTGTACCACTGAACTCCCTCAACTTTGACGAAAGCGAATCAAGTTCACCCGATTCCGATGACACTGACATCATTTTATTCTTCGTCGAAGCCGACATCCAGGCAGATGGCAGCAAACAATACCAAGGACTGTACGTCTTAAAAGAAGGAAAGGCTAAGAAAATTCTAGAAAACGGAAGAGATATCGCTGCTTCGGGGGATGACAGCAAGCAAGTTTTCTTCGGCGCTACAGATGGACTTTACGTGTACAACCCAGAAACCAACTCCGCTGATAAGTAGGTACGGACCGATAACTGACAGTATCATATCCATTGCAAAAGAAAGAGAAGGAGATGTTTTATATATTTTGACAGAAGACAATGTCGTTTACAAAGTTACCGACAATGGTGAGAAGAAAGTAAAAGTGGATGAAATTGAAGGTGCGAAACAAATTGTTTTGGATTTCTCGAACAACCTTTACTTCTATTCCGATGACAAGCAGCCGTGGGTGCTTGCGGTAGGGGAAGACGTTAAAAAAATCGAAGGCCTCCCGGAAGCTAAAGGAGATCCCAAGCTTATTACGCCACCATTTCTCTTTGGAAACAAAGTTCCCTTCATGGTTAATAACGAATTTTACGCTTTGTACGCAAATGGAACAAGTGAAGAGTCCAATATTAGATTCGCTCCGGATGCCTTAGCCACGGCGTTTGCTCCTGACGCATCCCTGATCCAATATTACGCATACGATAAGAAGATCTATGAATACAATGTTTTGGTGGTACTCATGAATGATATGATGGATCAACTGAAGAATTTCCTGAATACGACAGAAGATGAAATTGAGAAGATTTCGAACAGTCACGCTGCTTTGAAGCGGAAGATACAAAAAGCGTAAATTAATGGACAAAATCTAAGGTTAAAGCGTTACCATATCCTGATAATATAATAAGTAAATAAAATTTAAAATATTACGTTTATTTAAAACTACCTATATCCTTTTACCCTATCCTAATAATTAACTCAGCATTTATTAAGTTTCCAATTTGGGAGCATGGAATTTGTAAAAATGTGGCCAAAAAAATAACGGCTCTACCTACGTTTTTTCAAACTATTTGTAGCTTTTATGTCCTTTAAGCTTTGATCTGAATAAATAAAATTCTCTCGCTTCGGTCGAGCCGTTTTGGAGGTTAACATTCTTTGTTACCAAACTCCTCCGAAACGGCTCGACCGATTGTTATGAAATTTTCAGTGTATGGGAGGGAAATTTTCAGTGTTTTCTGGGTCTGGGAGCAGCAGGTTGTTATCTAGCTATATTTTTTATGTCCCTAAGTGAGAAAAATTGTATATGCCAAAATAACGTTTGCCGGGTCAGCTAGTAATAATACCCTTTAATATCATGATAGTTAGATTAACAAACATGTTAAGTTTTTACCTCAGGTTTTCACATTTGATTTTTACTTGACATACTTTGGAACTGCCATTTTATAGATTTGCAATTTTCTCACGTAGGCACCGAAACCTCTAGAGCAGGTACTTAGTAACTTACTGGTGGTTTACTGATCTGCTCTGATGGACTGCGCCGGTGTCGTTACGGTAACAGCTAGTTCAATGGTTTTTACCTATTTGCAACTACTTCATTAGGTTTACTTTACTAAATTAGGTTTTTATTGTTTTTTTTGGAATATTAACTGACTCAGTATGTATCTTGAATAATGATAAAAATGTATAACTGCAATCTGCATCTAAGGTATCATACGGTAAACAAGATATTATAATTAAGTTTAAGTGTGTTATTAAGGTGTTATGAAAGTGATTTGCCAAAAAGTTCTGAAAAAGGTTATTTTCCTGCATGAACTGTAAGTGTTTGCTTACATTATATTTGTTTAACCTAGGCTTAGTACTAGAGATTAGACTTTATTTATTATTTATTTTTACCCACGACGGAACGGAGTACGGGTATATGCGTTTAGGGTGAAAGACCATATTTTGTACATTACTCTGTTAAAAAGATTTTATGTTTGTTTGTATGTTAAATTGTTCACAAAAACCAATAATGCAAAAATATTTTTGTTTGTTTGTTTGTGTGTTTGTTTGTTTGTTTGTTTGTGTGTGCACATCAATGTTCCCATTTATTTCAAAAACGGCTCGACCGATTTAGATGCGGTTATCTGTATAATATTTGGTGTTCAGCGGCAATGGTTCTTAGATAGTTGTTACGAACATCGATCACCAGGGGGCGCCATAAAATACATTTATATTGCAAACGAATGTTCCCATTTATTTCAAAAACGGCTTGACCGATTTAGATGCAGTTTTCTGTATAATGTGTGGTATTCATTGGCGATGGTTCTAAGATAAGTGTTACGAACATCGATCACCAGGGGGCGCCATAAAAAACATTTACAGGCAAACGAATGTTCTCAATTATTACAAAAACGACTGAACCGATTTGGATACAGTTTTGTATAAAATATTAGTGAGTCATTGGCAATGGTTCGTAGATAATTGTTCTTGTGATTGAACAGCAGGGGGCGCCACAATAAACGTCTCTTTATGACTTGGAAGGGATGATGCCTTCAAACGCTTTTTTTTTTTTTTTTACCCGCAGGAAATGCCTGACGCATATCCCTCCGTCAGGGGACACGAAGGGGTTATGTGGGGCTTGCACCCACTAAAACTTGTGCTTTGCCACGACGGACCTCGTTGGCGGGAGTACGGGATTCACTTGCGTATTCACCGCGCTCCCGCCAGGCCTCGACCCGCCACCGAAGCGGCAGGTCCCGCCGCTGCTGCCGGCAGCCTGGCCGCTGCCGGCCCTCCTGGGAGGCGCGTCCCGAACAGGTCGCGCCACCACCTCGGCCTGTCGGTGGAATTCGGGTGACGGACGCCAGAACCCCTTACGTATGTCACCCGCAGGCCGGCACCGGTCGCCGAAAGAAGGTGTTCGCACCCCAGCAACCGGCGCGTCTCCTGCGAGAGGGATGTGCCGCCGTAAATATCCCTCTCGACGAGCGTTCCCGCCCACTTCGGTGATTTTTTTACGAGGTTGTCTTCCTCGTAGTGCCCCGAAGGGACTTGTGGGCGTTTCCGCCCCCGCCTGTAATTTTTTAATGAGGTTTTCTTCCTCCTCCGGGGTTGGTGCGTTTCGACACTGTGCCCTCTGCTGGGACTCAGAGGGACACGCGAAGAAACGTCACCTATCCGCCGGGCCAAGCTATTCGCCGTCGGTTATCAACCGACGTTACCAGGGAGCACCGGCCCGTGCGCTACAGAGGGGCACCGTAGCACTCGGGCACTCGTGGAGGTTGCTTGGCGGAGCCCCCCATGCCTTCAAATGCTGCTAGAGGAGCTAATGGCTAGTTTGAAGATTAATTTTCATGTTATAATAAATAAAATAAAATAAAAATAAATAAATAAATTACATTAATATATTAATCGAAAAACTATAAAACAAGTGGAAAATTAAAAAATTTTAAAACACCCACGACTTTTGCAGACTTGTAATTGAAAAAGGAGTAATAATTTTTTTGAAACTCACCGACTAAAGGAAAGTAAGAACTAAGAACCTATCAGTATAATTACAAATCCAAGAAAATCCGTCGGAGCTGCCATTGCTATTTTCGATTCCAATATCAATTAATGTAATTAGTAAGTATTTATAAACTGCCGGTATATGAGAAGTATCAAGAAATTGAATTAGTCATCAACTGGTAAACAGCACCATCAACACCGTCATTAGGCAAAACACAGCAGCTCCGGCGGATTTTCTTGGATTTGTAATTATACTGATAGGTTCTTAGTTCTTACTTTCCTTTAGTCGAGGAGTTTCAAAAAAATTATTTAATCCTTTTTCAATTACAAGTCTGCAAAAGTCGTGGTTGTTTTAAATTTTTTTTAATTTTCCACTTGTTGACAATAAAGATATTTTGAAAACAAAACAAAACAAAACCTATTTGCAAAAACTTTCACCTCAAAAACCAGTCCACAAAGCACCTCGCCTAAGGCCTGCATGATGGTAAATGGTTGGTCCTCGTGTACAGAGGGCTACGTACTGCTATAGAAAAAGTAATTCATAAGAATCACTTTTCTCTCCAACCGCAATCTTAACTTTGTTTTTTGAGGTTAATTGTTAATACCCAAAAAACTACTTACTAGATCTCGTTCTTACCAATTTTCGGTGGAGGTTTGCATGGTGATGATATATATTTTTTAGTTTTATCATTCTCTTAATTTTTAATTTTATTTTATTTTTATTATATTATATTGACTGTATATATGGATTATGTGGTCATGTATGCAAAGAAAGAAATAAAGAAATAAAGAAAGAAGGAGTTTGAGTACACGTGGTAGAAGTTAGTAGGTTAGTAAAACAATTTAGTGGAAGTTGTAGTAGTAAAAGTTAAGTTATCAAGAAGGGACTTAAGAAATAGATTCAAAATAATTTTTTGCAATAAATTGGCGGACACTATTTATACCGCCGCGCCGTGAAATAAATCAATCCCAGGGTCCCAGTATAATGCATTTAGAAGTTTTCAGGGGGGGAAACATTTTACCAATTTAGATAATAAAGGAATAGGCATCTTCTAGGTAAGCGCGCTCCATCTTTGACCACATCCTGACTTTGCATCAGGTGACATTGTGGTCAAGCGTAAACCCATATAGAAAAAAATATGGAAGTGTCTCATGCGCAAACTATTCCGTTTAGAAAAAAATGATATTAGAAACCTTATCATTTTTGAAGGCCTATCCATAGATGAACATTGTCCATTGAACATTGTCGTATTGTCGTCGTCGTCGTCGTCGTTTCAGCCGATGGACGTCCACTGCTGGACATATGCCTCCTGAAATGACCGCCAAACACCACGATCTTGCGCCGCCTGGCGCCAGCGACTCCCCGCGACCCTCTTAATGTCGTCCGTCCACCTGGTGGGGGGTCGACCGACACTGCGCTTTCCGGTGCGTGGCCGCCATTCCAGCACCTTGGGTCCCCAACGTCCATCGGTCCTGCGAGCTATGTGCCCCGCCCATTGCCACTTCAGCTTTGCGACACGTTGAGCTATGTCGGTTACTTTGGTTCTTTTGCGGATCTCCTCATTTCTGATTCGATCGCGCAAAGATACTCCGAGCATAGCTCTCTCCATCGCTCGCTGAGTGACCCTGAGCCTTCTTATGAGGCCCATAGTTAGCGACCAAGTCTCTGATCCATAGGTTATCACTGGCAACACGCACTGTTCGAAGACTTTGGTCTTCAGGCACTGAGGGATGTTGGACGAGAAGACATCGCGGAGTTTCCCGAACGCTGCCCAGCCGAGTTGGATTCGATGGATTGTCGTATTGGTTTGATTAAAAAAATTTTAAATATAAATAAAAATATATACGGGACATTTTACAAATCGCAATCTAGCCCCAAAGTAAGCGATAGCTTGTGTTATGGGTACTAGATAACTGATAAATACACATACATACTAATATACATAAATACAATATATTGAAAAACACCCAGGCACTGGAAAACATTCATGTTCATCACACAAACATTTAGGTACCAGTAGTGGGAATCGAACCCACGACCTCCGGCGCAAACAGCAGGTTCGCTACCACTACGCCATTCGGTCGTCAAATTCTGAGTTTCAGTTCTAAGTATTAGGGAACCCCCAAATTAAATTTATTGTTTTTTTTCTTGTCTTGTGTTATTTTTGTGTGAAAATCGTAATACGGTTCACAGAATACTTCTACTCCCTTTGAAAAAACTCATCCTTATTTTTAACTCCCCAACTAAAATAAAGTAAAAACATAACAGTATAGTAAGCATTTAAATATTTCAGATTAGACAGAGATAGCGACATTGAATAGTGACGTCACAACTCACACCTCACTAATGCCATAGTAGCTTCGTGCAGCTTCATATAAATTTTAGTTTTGCGAGAAAGGGATGGAAAATACCTTTTTACAATTAGAAGAATTTAACTTTTTTTTCAGTGTACCTACGTCATTACTTTTATCCTAGTTAATAATATATTTTTTTTTTTTAATTTGGAACTATTGCATTTCCTGTTGCTATTTATATTGCAATAGTGTAAGTACTGTTTTGTGAATTTATATATATATATATATATATATATATATATATATATATATATATTTATGTTAGTATTTTTTTGTTGTTTTATTGTTTTGTGTGTATTTAACCCTTGGAGACGAACAACCTTTAGTGCGAACTCTAGATCTAGAAAGATCTCTCTACTGCTGTCGTTGGCCATAATTAAGTATATTATAGTATTAAATCAAATTCAAAAACAATGTAATATACCCTATCGATAACCTACCCGCCTTTTGTTTTTAGAAGTAATAATATTTCGTTATAATTGAGTAGGAAGATAAACATACTACTTAATGGGTTATCATATTTTGCCTAAAGTGAAAATGTAAAAAAAATATTCATGTAAGAAGCAATTTTTCAACGAACGTATAGGACAGTTCTGTATTAAAAGTTTTTTGCATATTCCTATAGTCGTTAATAGAACCCGCGACCACCGGGTCACGGAGTTCGCCAGTAGAGAACAGTGTGCTGATTCCGACTTTTTTAAAATATGTTTACATACTCGATCTTGAGAGAGTTAACGCCGATTTCGCACGCAGCGTGGTCTTCTCCGTCGGGAGTGATATCCCTCCGGGGGTACGGGCCTCGAGGTAAACCTCCCTACCCGGGCGATATGTCGCGAGGCCGCTGCGCGCCCTCGGTGTCGATCTTTAAGCCTCCTAGTTAGGGGCTAAGGCCTCGCCATCGTGGCTTGTGGCCTGAGGGTGGAGTTGTGTTGTAAGTATCCTGCCAGCGTCATTATTGAGTTCTACTGTAGGGAGGTGAAGGTTGTGTCCAGTGTAGAACCTCGCGTCATCTTCGTCGTCTCCATCACTTCCCGCACGCCGATTTGTATATTTTATTTATTTATTATTTATTATTAATTTTTACAGAGGTACAAAATAAGCACAAAAGTTGAAGCCTGTGACCTCCACACTAGGATCCCCTGTGTTGTGGAGATCACATCCTTCCATAATGATACAAAACAATAATATATTAAGTGTGTGTGTGTGTGTGTGTGTGTGTGTGTGTGTGTGTGTGTGTGTGTGTGTGTGTGTGTGTGTGTGAGTATTTTTTCTGTTTCTGCGTAACTTGATTCTAATAACCATTTATTGAGTGTTTTTTTACATTTATAACGGGGTAAGGGGGTGCACTTCCATCTCGGCACCCCAACTGCCAGCCTCACCTGCCCGTGGTGCCCCTGCTGATCGACGAACGAGGAAATGGCGAACCGACAAACGGCGGGATAACCGTTTTTCAACTGGCTGGGCTGAAAAATAGAGCAGGTCGGTGTCGGGCAGCAGCGACACCGGCGCGACCAGTCTGGCCCTGCGGACGACCAACCCGTCTGCCCAGCGTGGTCGTCTATTGGGCATAAACCCTAGATGTACTCGAAATAGTCCACGGCCCCTAGTCCCTGGCAGCCCCGCTAGCCCCGGCTCTGGCAGCGGTACGGGTAACGGCGGGGCAGGGGGTGCTAAGAATCTCCAGCAGAGATTCCGCTGCCAACCCCGACGACTGGACCTGGCAACTTATAACGCACGCACTTTGAAGACCGACGAGAAGATCATCGAGCTGGAAGAAGCTGTGAGCAAGTTACGGTGGGATATTATAGGATTATCAGAGGTCCGAAGAGAGGGGGAGGACTCTGTTATTCTCCAATCCGGCAACTTGCTCTACTACCGGGAGGGCGACCAGCAGTCCCAAGGTGGTGTCGGGTTTATCGTCCACAAATCTCTCGTAAACAACATTGTCCAAATCGAAAGTGTGTCGAGTAGGGTAGCGTACCTGATACTCAGAATTTCCGAAAGGTATTCGTTGAAGGTCATACAGGTGTATGCACCGACGTCGGCACATCCCGATGAGGAGATCGAGGCTATGTATGAGGACATCTCCAGAGCCATGCATGCCTCGAATACCCACTACAGTGTTGTGATGGGGGATTTTAACGCAAAACTGGGCAAGCGAAGCGTTGGTGAGGTGAGAGTGGGTAATTTTGGGTATGGGCAGCGGAACCATCAGGGGCAGTTGTTGGCGGACTTCATGGAGAAGGAGGGCCTCTTCATGATGAACTCCTTCTTCAGGAAGTCGCCTCACCGGAAGTGGACGTGGGTGAGTCCGGATGGTTCCACGAGGAATGAGATTGACTTCATCATGTCAACTAAGCGGCACATATTCAATGATGTCTCTGTGATCAATAGCGTTAAGACCGGGAGTGATCACCGAATGGTAAGAGGCACATTGAATATCAAAATAAAGCTGGAAAGAGCTCGACTGGTGAAGTCAACGCTCCGCCCCACTGCTGTGCTTATCCAAAACCCCGAGGCTTTCCAACTCGAGCTTCAAAATCGCTTCGATTGCCTGGAGGATTGCGTATCTGTGGACGATTTAAATGACAGGCTGGTGGAAGCTGTCCGTACCGTTGGGTCTAAGTTTTGTAAAACTTACAGCCCAAAGAGACCCAAAAAGTTTTCAGACCAGACCCTCAAACTCATGAACGAGAGGAACGAGATGAGACTCCAGTCTTCTATAGACGTATCTGAATACCAGCGGATCAATAGACAGATCTCAAAATTACAAACGCGCGACCTACGTGCTCTTAATACCGAGCGCATCAAAGACACCATAGAGCAGAACAGGGGCTCGAAAGTGTTCGCCAGGGATCTGTCTATCGGGAAGAGTCAGCTGACGCGTCTGAAGACCGATAACGGCAGTCTTATCTCCTCGAAACCTGAGATCTTGAGGGAGGTCGAAAATTTCTACGGAAGCTTGTACACCTCAGTCCAGAAGCCTGTCTATGATTTGGCTAGAGACCCTAGAGCCAAATTAACCCGGCACTATACCGAAGATATTCCGGACGTCAGCCTATACGAGATTAGAATGGCTCTCAAGCAGTTGAAGAACAACAAGGCACCGGGAGATGACGGAATCACAGCTGAACTGCTGAAAGCGGGTGGAAAACCGATTTTGAAGGTCTTTCAGCGAATGTTCAATTCCGTTATTCACGAAGGAGTAACGCCCAAGGCGTGGAACAGGAGCGTGGTGGTTCTGTTCTTCAAAAAAGGTGACAACACTTTGCTGAAGAATTACAGACCCATCTCGCTGCTGAGCCATGTCTACAAACTGTTCTCGAGGGTCATTACGAATCGTCTCGCTAATAGGTTTGACGACTTCCAGCCTCCCGAACAAGCCGGATTCCGAAAAGGCTTTAGTACCATAGACCACATTCATACGCTGCGGCAGGTTATACAGAAGACTGAAGAGTATAACCAGCCACTTTGCCTAGCGTTTGTGGACTATGAGAAGGCCTTCGATTCGGTGGAGACATGGGCTGTGTTGAGATCTCTGCAGAGATGCCGAATCGACTACCGGTATATCCAAGTGTTGAAGTGTTTGTATGAAAACGCCACTATGTCAGTCCGTATCCAAGACCAAGCTACGAGACCAATCCAACTGCAGCGAGGAGTGCGACAGGGGGATGTCATCTCCCCAAAGTTGTTTACCGCGGCGTTGGAGGACGTCTTTAAGCTACTGGATTGGAACGGATGTGGCATCAACATCAACGGCGAGTACATCACACACTTGCGATTTGCCGACGATATAGTCGTCATGGCAGAGACCCTGGGGGATCTCAACACAATGCTCAACGACCTCAGCAGGGTTTCTCAACAGGTTGGACTCAAAATGAACATGAGCAAGACAAAGATTATGTCGAATACTCATGTTTCGCTCCAGCCAGTGGTGGTTGAAAACTCTGCACTCGAAATTGTTGACGAGTACATATACCTTGGACATACAATACAATTAGGTAGGTCCAATTTCGAGAAAGAGGTGAACCGCCGAATCCAACTCGGCTGGGCAGCGTTCGGGAAACTCCGCGATGTCTTCTCGTCCAACATCCCTCAGTGCCTGAAGACCAAAGTCTTCGAACAGTGCGTGTTGCCAGTGATGACCTATGGAGCAGAGACATGGTCGCTAACTATGGGCCTCATAAGAAGGCTCAGGGTCACTCAGCGAGCGATGGAAAGAGCTATGCTCGGAGTATCTTTGCGCGATCGAATCAGAAATGAGGAGATCCGCAAAAGAACCAAAGTAACCGACATAGCTCAACGTGTCGCAAAGCTGAAGTGGCAATGGGCGGGGCACATAGCTCGCAGGACCGATGGACGTTGGGGACCCAAGGTGCTGGAATGGCGGCCACGCACCGGGAAGCGCAGTGTCGGTCGACCCCCCACCAGGTGGACGGACGACATTAAGAGGGTCGCGGGGAGTCGCTGGCGCCAGGCGGCGCAAGATCGTGGTGTTTGGCGGTCATTTCAGGAGGCCTATGTCCAGCAGTGGACGTCCATCGGCTGAAACGACGACGACGACGATAACGGGACATTTTTACTATTTTTAGTGCTCTGTTGACCTTGGTATAGAGGAATGGTCCAGCAAACAGGTAAGATTTGCGTCCAAACTTTGTTTTCAAAAAAGGAAACTTCCACCTTTGAAGGCGAGAGCGAGTAATAACTGTCAGGGCTGCGGACTTATGGAATCGAAGTATGACGGACTTTATGTATAACTGTCTCACACGCAAAAACCCACACTCTGAATAAAGACTGTCCGTAGGGTACCGAAAAGGTTTTTTGTAAGCTGTTTTTAAAACTGCACGTTGGGCACGTTCAAGTTTAAGTAGGTATGTTTTGCCAGCTCCTCCCCAAGCTGGGAGGCAGTAGTTGAGTATCGATTGGCAGAGTGATATATAAACGAGTTTTATCACTTCTACATTAGCCATGTTCCGAAGTCTTCGTAAGATGAACATGAATTTTCGTAGTCTACTACTTACTGCCTGAATTTGTTCGTCCCATCGCAAACCTTCATCTAATACTACACCCAGATATTTCAAGTTTTTAACCTGCTCGAGCATGGGACATTTGCAGTTCTCACTATTATTGTCAGTACATGTATGTAGTTTAATTTTCAATGTATCTCTTGGATCCGTTCTACTCGATATTTTAAAACAGATAATTTTTGTTTTACTTGAATTGATGGTAAGCAAGTTATTTCTGAGCCACGCAAACACCTCCTGCAAACCCTGTTGACATAACCGCTCTACTGAACCCCAGCTATTTCCGTAAAAGACTACCGCTGTGTCATCAGCAAAAGTGAAAAACTTAGCCTGCTTAACATCAAGGGAGCATAGGTCGTTTATGTAGACTAAAAACAGAGTAGGGCCCAATACACTGCCTTGAGGCACACCGAAATTAACATCTGCTATATCACTGGATAAATTATCAACCGTAACTTTTTGTTTACGACCCGTTAAATACGACTGGAACCAATATTGTGTATAGGATTGGAGTAGTTTACAAATTGTGGCAATAGATGTCGCTACAACAATCCTATACAAATTCGCGTTTACGCTCTCACTGTTGAATAAGTGCAAAACTCGGAATAGGCACACAGAGGAAGTTACAAGTTGGTTACGAGTTTGCTTTACTATATATATAGCTACTCGTGCTGATTGGCCACTGACTCATTGATCACCTCTCCTAAACAATTTTGTATGAAAAAATTTTTTTTTCAATAACCATTTCGTATAGAAAAGAAAAAATCATTAAGAACAAAAATATGGAGAGAGCTGATGATTAAGGATTTCGAAGACGGGTGAAGAGCACAGCCAAGGGTATTGCAGATAGGTGGGGGGTGCTCGACCAAATGTCATTCGAAACGTCATCCAATTGGCAGTGAGCTGAAAAAAAATTCAAAATGGCGGATTCAAAATGGCCGCCATTCGAATTTTGTCGATATCTCGGAAAGTATAAAAGATGGAAGAAAGGTTTCTTGACAAGAGTTGATCAGGACCCGATGGATAGAAAAAAAATTCAAAATGGCGAAATTTTTTTTAACAAAGAAAATGTATGGCGAATCTTGAAGAGACTTAGGTAAAGTTGGAAGGCAAATATGGGGGAAGACAGCACGCGGGCCACACGTGGCCCGCGCCCCCACGCACCCTACTAGTTGTATATAAGGATTGACATCATCACGAAGAAAATCACCGAAAATCCTTGAAAATCTACAATGAAAGTTTCTCGTACGTTAAACACAATGTGCACCATTGCAATCACGTATAAAGATTTGGTTTTAAACTTATCAGCGCGAGATAACTGAAGATAGCGCTATCTATCCAGAACTTTGTTTCTTTCGACTGGCTCACGATGCCCACGTCTTTTTTGCTCAGCCACCCAGACGCGCCGGCTGCAGGTACAACAAAACAAGTGCTTGCGCCTGATTGTAGGAGCCCCGAGGTACGTCAGGAATGAGGTGATACACCGGGACACCAGGACGCCCACCGTGGAGGAATTTGTCCGCACCCTCGCACAACGCCTGTTCGCTCGCGCGGACTACGGGCCGTGCGCGCATCTCCACGGGATCGCACCACTCATCGATCGACCACCAAACGGGCGTCCGCTACCTCGCGAGCTCCTGCGGTCGCCGTCCCCCGCGCGGTTGCGCGTAGACGGCGATGGGGACGATGATGACGACGCGAGGTTCACTCAACTGGACCCCGACATCCCCGCGCAGCGCAGCGACATGACCGCTGACCGCGCGGTGTCACTAGCCAATCAAGACCCACAGGCCACAAGCCAGGACGGCGAAGCCTTAGCCCCTTACCGGGGCTAGAAGAACGACACCGAGGGCTCGCTGCGCCTCAGCGACACATCGCCCGGGTAAGGAGGCAAGCCTCGAGGCCCGTACCCCCCGAAGAGACTCGTTCCCTTCGGAGAAGACCACGCTGTGTCTTTTTTGCTTAAAAACCATTTTATTTTTAATTGAGGGCCAAACAAGACTGCATGGTGTCTAGGTTAGGCAGTTTGGATCTATGACTATTTCGACCTAAGTCAATCCAATTCGATTTTGTAACTACACGGGTCTTATACGGGACTATATCAACCTAAGCTAGTCTAATTTAAATCAAAAAACTATTAACGTACTTTTTTCATGACACCTTTCCTATTGCCGTCTAGGAATTGTATAGAACTCCCAGAAACATACACACATACAATTTATTACATACATTTCTGACGGATTTTAGGATTTCTATAGGTTTCCTAGGAATTATAGAGTTCCCGATTTCATAAATTTCCTGTGGCATATAAATACAATTATACATAATAATATGTTCAATTAATTAAATTCAATTAATTAAACATCCAAACTAAAATTAAATCTTCCTAAGTCCATACCTAAGTATGATGTGTCCTGCTACTAAACATAGAAATCTGGTCACCTTATTACTAATAAAGATAACCACGAAAACGTAAACAAACACATGTACTTATTGTAGAGTATTGATCCAGCATCTTTCAATCTCGATCCAGTAGTCAAATCTGACGGGTGAGTATTTATTTAATTTAATGTAAGTACTTAAATAAAATAAAATAAAAATTGAAACTTTGTCTAATACATTTCGATATTACCTCCAAGAATCCAAGTTTGTTTTCCCAAGCCGAAAGCGAGGATCAATAATAGGGTCGAGTAGAAATAATAATTCCGTACATGGATTGAAAGACGTTTATTCAAAACGTCTGCGAAAAAAGTTTTGATATATTTGCGATCAAAATAAAGCACCTATAAATAGTGTAGTTTACGTGATAACATAGTAATATCATACAAAAATTTTATACACGAAATAAAAACTAATTTAATATTCCGTCACAAAAATCTTCAAATCTTTATCCACGTAGGTATATTTCGCTCCGACAGCGAAACATCTTAAGAAGATATTGGCTGGACCAACAATTCGACTTCAACCAAATACAAATCTGATATTGCAAAGTACAAGTAAATAAGAAGTAAATTGATTTTTTTAATGCGTTTGTGAGTTATGTAGTTTCCACACCTCGTTCACTTAAATTAGGTAGGTAACTGGTATCTGTAGTTGCTCTCAAGTTCTAATTAAAGTTCACGGTTTGATAAAGATAAGAGGGTCAAAATAAATATATATCCAGATTATACGCTCAAGCAAGCTATGGCATTTAGGTTACTACAAATATTTATGATCGAGAAGCGTTGTCATGTCAATAGTATTAAAGTAAACTAAACACCCCTAACCACCAAATTAAAAAACGAGCAAAAAATCACGTTTGCTGTATGGGAGACCCCCTTAAATATATTTTAACTTTAAAAACTATTTATTTTTAAAGTAACTTAATATAATGTGAACATTTGAAGCGTCTATCTGTAACCATTATCAATAGCGAGCAACAATAAGCAAAAAAAAAACAGGTTTGTTGTATGAAAACCCTCTTAAATACTTATTTGTTGTTATAGCGACAGCAGAAATACATCATCTGTGAACATTTCAAGTTTAAGATATAACGGTTCAAGATATTGCACAGATGTATTTTATTGTTTCAGATTAAACATGAGACTTCTGGCGACGTTCGCTGCTTTTGCTCTAATTGGTCTAGTGGCCAGTGTCCCAGCCAATACCGATAAACTTACAATCACAAAGGATTGGTATAGAAACGATTTACTTAAATATACAGGAGAACATGATATTGTCCGAATTGTGGTACCCCTGAACTCCCTCAACTTTGACGAAGGCGATTCAAGTTCATCCGAGTCCAACGAAGATACAGACGTTATTTTCTTCTTCGTGGAAGCTGATATCCAGGCAGACGGCAGCAAACAATACAAAGGATTGTACGTCTTTAAAGAAGGAAAGGCTAAGAAAATTCTAGACGACGGTATAGATATCGCCGCTTCGGGAGATGACAGCAAGAAAGTTTTCTTCGGCGCTAAAGATGGCATCTACGTGTACAACCTGAAAACCAACTCTGCTGATAAGTACGGGCCAATAACTGACAGTATCATATCCATTGCAAAGGAAAAAGAAGGAGATGTTCTATACATTTTGACAGAAGACAATGTTGTTTACAAAGTTACTGACAATGGTGAGAAGAAAGTGAAGATAGATGAAATTGAGGGTGCGAAACAAATTGTTGTTGATTTCTCGAACAATCTTTACTTTTATTCCGATGACAAGCAGCCGTGGGTGCTTGCGGTAGGACAAGACGTTAAGAAAATCGAAGGCCTCCCGGAACCCAGAGGGGATGTCAAACTTGTCCAGCCTCCGTTCGTCGTTGAAGATGGAGTACCTTTCATTGTTGATAACCAATTGTACGTTCTGTACTCGAATGGAACCAGTGAAGCGGCCAATATTGGATTCGCTCCGGATGCAGTGGCTACTGCGTATGCTCCCGATGCCGCCCTGATCCAATATTACGCATTCGATAAGAAGATCTATGAATACAACATCTTGGAGCTGATGATGAGTGATATAATGGAAGAACTCAGCAATTACCTGAATGAGCAAGCAGCTGAAATCCAAAAGATTTCGAACAGTCACACTTCTTTGAAGCGAAAAATACAAAAGTCGTAGATTAATGGACACAATCTTAGATGTAAGCGAAACTTCATCCTGATAATAAATAAATCATTGAATAAATCTTTTATTTTTACAAATATTAGGTCCTTACATATGAAATTGGCGTTTTGTATGGGAGGAACATAAAGTCGATTTTTTTTAAATATAATATATATATTTAATCAAAGTATGTACCATTGCTATCTATGCACTTTTGCCACCTTATAGGTAGTTCATTGATCTCTTTACTAAAAAAGCCATTCGGACGGGAATCAATAAAATCTTTGAAAGCGCTTTGGACTGCCTCATCGGAGTTAAATTTTTTCCCTTGTAAGAAGTTATCCAAATTTCGAAAAAAATGGTAATCTGTTGGAGCAAGGTCCGGGGAGTAAGGTGGATGTCTTAGGCATTCCAATTGAAGCTCCTCTAATTTGGTAGCCGTCTGTTGTGCAGTGTGTGGTCTAGCGTTGTCCTGAAGCAGCAGTTGCCTAGAACGATTGACCAGCCTCGGTTGTTTATCAGCTAGCTTTTCCATCATGGATTGCAGTTGCTGACAATAGATATCCGCCGTAATCGTCTGGCCAGATTTAAGAAAGCTGTAGTGAATGACGCCCGCGCTAGTCCACCAAACGCTCACAAGTAATTTTTGTGGGGTCAATTTTCGTTTGGGGCAGGATTTGGCTGGTTCGCCAGGGTTCAACCATTGCGATGAGCATTTCCGATTATCATACAGGATCCATTTTTATCCACAGGTAATGATTCGATTTAAAATCCCTTCATTATTGTGCCGGTTGAGTAATGTAACACAGCAGTCTATGCGCGTTTGTCGGTTTGCTGCACTCAATTCATGAGGTACCCACCTTTCAAGCTTTTTCACCTTTCCAATTTGCTTCAAGTGAACTAAAACAGTTTTATCACTAACACCGCAGCCTGCAGCTAGCTCGGACATGGTTTGCAATGGATCCGCTCCCACAATAACCTTCAATTCTTCATTGTCAACTTTGGTCTCCAGCCGTCCACGAGGCTTGTTCTGCAGGTCGAAATTTCCAGAACGAAAACGTTGGAACCAAAAACGCACTGTGTTTTCTTTTGCGACACCCTTGCCGTACACATCATTAATCCTTCGAGCCGTTTCTGCAGCACTGGTGCCACGATGGAACTCGTACTCGTAAATAACGCGATATTTCAAGTTTTCCATTTTGTAAACAGAGTGGCGCAAAAGAAAAACCAAAAGAGAAAAAAACAAATGAATTACGATTTTCGAAACACAAAAGCATGAGTAAATAGCTGTATAAATTTGAAATTGGAATTTCTAACCAAAGAAGAGATATTTGAGATCAAAGTGGCCAGTACGACAAAACGCCAATTTCATATGTAAGGACCTAATATTAAGCTTGATCTAACTATACCATAAAACTATACCATATAAAAAAACCTAACGTTTCAAATATTAATTTTATTTACACTTCTTTTCATCCTTATTAACTTAGCATGATAAAGCGGACATGGTATTTTCAAGAGCGTAAGTAGCCATAAATTTAAGTGATTAGAAGTTTAAAAGTTAGCAATTAATACAAATTACAACACATTTTAGCTGTTAACAAAGAATAGACATATACACTGGACAACGCGGACGTGCGTGAATAAATGTCGCCAGTTTATCGGTGCCAATAATACCAACAGTAATGCCACGATGCATTTCATTTAGCAGCCACCTATAGAATTTTAGCAGATGGTGCTACTGTTTGCTTCTTCGAAAAAGGTTTACGTAAATTGTTCGGATGCCCATATCCTGAGTTTTCTTATCCGAGTAACAAAGTCTTTATCACTATGAAATGACTAGCAATACCCAATGGTAAAATCGGTTTATCACGGTCGGTAGGCAGAATAATCATTGCAGTAAATAGACGTATACACAAGACCCGGCGGATAGTGCAAAAAATGTCGGCAGTTTACTGGTGTCAAAATGTTTGTTTTCACACCAACAGTTGTACACCGACCGCAGTATTGTCTATGGACCGATGTCCATGCCTTAGATCACTATACTTGCTATTAGTCCGTAGTCCAAGTTTCCACAGGGACGTTTCCGCCTGGCGCTACTTTTGGAACGAAGTTCCTTATCGCGCCTTTTTTTATACTATATATAGGCTAGCGCTTGACTGTGATCACACCTGATGGAAAGTGATGATACAGTCTAAGGTGGAACGCGCTTGCCTAGAAGATGCCTATTCATTCTTGATTTGAAGGCACCCGGGTTGTCGTCGTCGTCGTCGTCGTTTCAGCCGATGGACGTCCACTGCTGGACATAGGCCTCCTGAAATGACCGCCAAACACCACGATCTTGCGCCGCCTGGCGCCAGCGACTCCCCGCGACCCTCTTAATGTCGTCCGTCCACCTGGTGGGGGGTCGACCGACACTGCGCTTCCCGGGTTGTAAGTGGCAGGAAAAACACTGCCTGGGAGGGTATTCCAGGCCTTTGCAGTGCGTATCAGGAACGAGGAATCAAACCGCTTCGTACGCGTCATTGGTACGTCGACTATGTATGGGTAGAAGCCTTTACGATGCCTTGCCGTTCTATGGTAGAAAGGTGACGGGGGAACCAAATTAAAAAGTTCCTGAGCACACTCTTCGAAATATATTCTATAGAATACCGACAGACAGGCAACCTTACGACGATGTTCAAGGCTTTGGGGTTTTTTGTGGACCAATGTCGGGTTGCCGATGAGTCTTCTAGCACGGCGATCCACCGAATCCAAAGCATCAAGCTGGTACTTGGCAGAGCCATCCCCACAAGTGGCTACAGTACTCCATGCATGAGCGAACCTGTGCCTGGTATCAGGTTAGGAGCTGTTCCGAGGTGAAGTACTGTTTAACTTTATTTAGAATGCCGAGTTTTTTAACAGCTGTCTTTGCTTTGGATTCGATGCATCGGCCGAAGTTAAGTTTAGAAGACAGAGTGACGCCTAGAAGCTCAATACTGTCGGTAATCGGTATAGAAACACTTCGAAAAGTCGGAGTCAGGGGGAATGGACTCCTTTTGGCGGTGAACAAACACGCTTGTGTCTTGGTAGCATTAAATTTGACCAAGTTGGCGTCGCCCCAATAAGACACCCCATCTAAAGCCAAATTAATGCTATCTACCAAGGCCTCTCTACGCTCAAGAGTTTCAGCACCACTAGCCCGCGGACTGGATATATATCTCTCTGACACAGTGCTGTCATCTGCGTACCCAAAGATACCGGGCCTTGCGAAAGGGACGGGAAAAATTAAGACGCAAAGTTGTAACGACACTTTTTGCAATAGTATGAGTAAGTTGTGCGGCGTGCGTATGTTTCCCTGTCTGTCTCTCTCTTTTATGCCTTCACTAATTAATCGAAAGGAACTTCATTCTAACCGGGTGTCCATTGACACCTCAAGTTTTTTTCTTGTATGAAGAAGGTTGACGTAAAATGTTCCGATGGATTCATGCTCAAGTTCATATCGGTGTTGCAGTAAGAAAGTCCATGTTGCACCATCCCAGGATTCCTGGGCGGCAATTTCAGGGGGCATCAAATCTGGCCAAGTGCGACTCGGAATCACGCACCGAGGGTTCCGTACTACTGTAGTAAAAGTAAAACCATAAGAACCTCTTTTCTAACCGAACCGCAAATTTAACTTTGTATTTTGATAATAATTGTTAATACCAAAAAAGTAGTTATAGTAGATACAGAGTTAATTTTATTTTTCCCGTAAAATTATACATTATTAATTGCTTGTTTAGTTTAGATTAATTTTGAGTTCCTTAATCCCTATTCCTGAATAATTAATAATAATTATTTTATATTTTTCGATTGGTAAACTAGTAAAATAGCGCCAGTGTTTTGGGCACCATGCCATTAAGCATTTTGTAAATATTTTTCACCTTAGAAGCACTAAGGTTTTTATATAAGGTAAGTTACTTATATGTTTTAGAATTAATTATTTTTCTGTAAATACAAAAGTGAAAATTAAAAAAAAATGGTAAACTTCGGAGATAATATTGTTATCCAAGAAATGGTATTTAACTGAGAATTGTAGCTCTCCGGGTCATCTCAGGTCAGTATTTTTCCGAGTGCTCCTAGGTAATCAAATATTATTTCCTTATCAAATTGTATTTTTCTAGAGCGTCCGCGAATGTTTTGATAGGTACATAGATTATTATACCTACCTTTAATCATTTTTTTCAGATCATAGTAATATCGTAAAATTAGTTTTTTGTCGACTTGTAGTTATCACCATACATATGCGACAAATATACGTTTTACAAGAGCCTGTACGTTAGGCCTATGTGAAATAAAGATATTTTGAGTTTTGAGTTTGAATATCCTAAAAACACATGGACGGGACTGACTCTACAACTGCAGGTAAGCTAATAGCTTTGTGGGGCACGTGTTTTAGGGTTCCGTAACTCAAAGGAAAAAACGGAACCCTAAGAAGATCACTTTGTTGTCAGTCTGTCATGAACTTTTATTTCAGTTACTACTATAGATATCGACGTGAAATTTCTAATAGTTGTAATTAATAATGCGTCATCACTGTAATCATACAAAATTGTTTTTTTTTTAAAGGAGGGAAAACCGGGTCGTCGAAATTTCAAAATGAGATAACAATAATGTTTATCAAATAAAACCTGTCAAGTGCGAGTCGGACTCGCGCACTGAGGGTTCCGTACTACAACCGGAGGAATAAAACCATAAAAACCACTTTTCTTATCGAACCGCAAAACTAACTTTGTTTTTAGAGGTTTTATTGTAAATATCAAAAAACTACTTATTAGATCTCGTTCAAACCAATTTTCGGTGGAAGTTTGCATAGTAATGTACATCATATATTTTTTTTAGTTTTATCATACTCTTATTTTAGAAGTTACAGGGGGGGGGGGACACACATTTTACCACTTTGGAAGTGTCTCTCGCGCAAGCTATTCATTTTAGAAAAAAATGATATTAGAAACCTAAGTATCTCTAAGACTCTACGATTTCGCATTGTGAAGTCAACATCTCCTGAGGATGTCCCGGTTCGGGACGAAACGTGCGTCGAAGAAAGTGTTGGAAAATTGTGTATGGTGTTTCATGTGGGCAGTGTTCCTGCATATTGTACCATACAGAATCTTTTCAAGTAGCGGATTACAGCAAAACAAATTAATCTGTCCTGCTAACCTAAGTATCATTTTTGAAGACCTATCCATAGATGCCCCACACATATGGGTTTGATGAAAAAAAAATTTTTGAGTTTCAGTTCTAAGTATGGGGCACCCCCAAAATTTATTACTTTTTTTAAAATTTTGTGTGAAAACCTTAATGCGGTTCACAGAATACATCTACTTACCAAGTTACAACAGTATAGCTCTTATAGTTTCGGAAAAAAGTGGCTGTGACATACGGACGGACAGACGGACAGACGGACAGACGGACAGACGGACAGACGGACAGACGGACAGACGGACAGACGGACAGACAGACATGACGAATTTATAAGGGTTCCGTTTTTTGCCATTCGGCTACGGAACCCTAAAAAGGCATCACCCTTTTTAGGGTTCCTTGTGTTTTGTTAAACCGATTTTTATTTATTTATTTATTATACCTGGTAGTTTTTGAATTATTGACAAAATATCGAAAAATTACCGCTCTCCCCTCCTTATCTCCGAAGTTTACCATACGAAAAATCTGAAATAATTATGATTCATAGGGATTAATGTATATTTTACAGGAAACATAATATCAACTTCGTACCTATTATACTTTTATTGGTATTAACAATTAACCTCAAAAAACAAAGTTAAGTTTTTGGTTTGGTAAAAAAGTGATTGGTTTTACTTTTTACTCTTTTTTACTCTTCCTAGTTTAGTATGGAACCCTTTGTGCGCGAGTCCGAGATGCTCTTGGCCGGTTTTAGTTTTGTTAATTTCACTAACTTATTTGCGCCTATGCGTCTCCGTCGCACTCAGACAGTGTTCGTAAGAGTGAAGAGACCAATCGATTCAGGAAACTTGGCAATACTTAAAGCAAGTGGGAGATAACATGATGGGTACGTGATAGGATTTGATCCCCAATCCTCCTGAATGCAAGGCCGAAGTCTTAACTAAAAAGCTATCATGGTAATATACGAGTAACGATAAACAATAATCACTGCTGTATTTATTTATTATGTGCACAGTTTCTTAGTAAACGTTTCATTCTGATATAGAAGGTCTGTCGGGTAAGTCCAAACAATTCCATTTTAATATTTGTTTACCATTTCATTAGGTTTAAAGAGATAATTTCTTAAAACTCATACAATATGCCACTTACTCGGAAATTTAACCGTTTAACTGCAGAAAAAAGAGTGTAATGTTGTCAGGGTCAATTATTATGTACCTATGTTTGTACGCGTAATGTTTTCACGCACTGAGTGAAGTGAATCAAGAAATAAAATAACACGAGAAAATAACTATACTTCTATTGCTTTAGAGTTAGAGTGTAAAATTGAATGTGTTTCAAGTTTCAACATAGGAATTACAATCTACTTGTATATACGTAAATGCCATGACCTTTCTAAATATTTCACTTCACGAAATGTAGCCGACACGTTAAGTGAATCGCTTACCTGCACCGATTTGGTATTCAATGTACGAGTGAAAGTTGAAGTTAGAGTCATTAAATACTTACTATTATAATTATGTATTTTATTCCCAGTGCTAAATCTCTAGTAAAATATTAAAAAAGAAAATAATGTATTATTTACTGAGTAGTTAGGTACTTTGGTTAATACAAAATTCCTAACTCTGAAAAATCAATCCACATAAATTCCATTAATACTGTGTACCTATAACTTTACAGTTTTATGCATTATTATGGATGTATAAAAATTCATTTTCCCATACAAATGTACTGCTAAAAAATTATATTATTGTTAGGTTATTTGTAAATTATATTATATTATTGTTATTATTGTTTCTTAGTTACTAATTTACTCTTAATATTATCAAAAATTAAATGTACTATCACTCAGTGTCATGGCCAGTAACGATGTCATAGTTCACGGATAAGATATACCTAAGAGATAATTTTGAAATAAATAATCTTACATAACAACTTGTGTATCAAAATATTGTGTTAAATCTTACATATATTGTTACCATGCGTATAGTTTAGGTAAAATAATTAAATTACTATTGCTTAGTGTTAGTTATATTATAATCTATTAAACTATCATAACGGCGACGTACCTACGTAAAGTATATAACATAATTGTGTAAATGTTTCTTATACCTTAGCCCCAGTGGCCTATTTTAAGATTCAGCGCCCCGGGCCAAAAAGGGCTTGCCGCCCTATAGAAGTGCAGCATCTAGCTTATTTTAGAACCTCAACGTTTTTTCCTTCAAAGTTTTCGATATTTTTAAAACAAGCAAGTGCGAGACGGTCTTGTACCAAACATCACGCATTTTTTACTAACTATTTTTTTACAAAGTTTTATTTTCATTATTGTTATCATAAGAAAAAATGAAATTTTAAGTATCTACCTATTGTGTGTGAGGCTAAAGGATTACTAAAATCAAGCAGAAAACGCCCAAAATTTTTTGGTTTATTTAGTTTAGAGCGGATCATTGAACTTGACTTGTAAGAAACAAACGCGAGCGAAGCGTGCTTAAAGTGGCGAGTGAACTTGAAATCACTAATAGCTGCAAACTTTATACAACATTCAGGCAAGTAGATACGCGAGCGAAGCGAGCGCGAAATTTCAAGTCTTTTTAACAATTTCGGTCAATTTCAAGCAGTGGCATAATTTATCTCTATGCAAAATTTCAGCGAAACTGGTTCAGTTGTTGCAGCGTGAATGACTTAGTTACATACGGTACATAAACACTTATTGATTTACACATTTGCCTACAAACTATCGCCATTATAATTTTAGTATGATGTAATGCACGGCTGCAAATCTTTAACGTGTCGTATTTTTGAATGCCACGCCACACTCAAAATTCTATTCTTTGAACTATTCGCCGCCCGAACTGCCCGCTCCGAATTGCCCGAACTCCGAAGGAGTTCGACAGACATAATGCCGCCTGTCACCCGCCTTCTTTAATAAAAGTACGCTGGACTTCAGATTGTCAACAAAAGAAGGCGCTGATTGATGCGTAAGTTGGCGTCAGGGCGCCTAACTAAACTAACTAAAATAAAAGAACATTCACAACTGCAAGTGACCGTACTTGCAACAAAATGTTATTTTTAGTACCGAGGAATTTGAGGTGGGCGCTTCAAATCGGCACAAAAAAGAAACCGTCAATTGCATAGACTATATTTTAGTCCAGTGTACTTGTACTATAGAGGTCATCTCCCACCCTCTACCATTGGCGCGCCTGTCAGTAATAACTTAAAGTCTAAACAATGCCTCGCGTTGTTACGTCTATCAAACTACAGCTACATAAGATGTAGTTAAGTTTTTGATGTACTTGATCGAAAAAATTGAAGAAATTATTAAAAAAACGCCTTTCTAATGAATTTCTTGTGCCACCCCCTGCTAGGCTGCCGCCCAGGGCCATAGCCCACTTGTCCCTAGGGTAAATACGCCACTGCTTAGCCCTAAAAGTACTGAACGTACATAATTATATACTATCCAGGTAGGCGATTCACGTATTGTTTAACACATATAGTGTGATGCTTTCTAGTTACTTCATTTCACCGCAGACTTCACGTAGGCGTGAACGGTAAAGGGCGAGCGCGGAAGGAAAGTTTTCTTTGTAGTCTGCGTGAGACGCGAATGCCACCTGACATTTTTTAAACATTTCACTTCACGAAATACAGTCGACGCATTACGTGAATCGCTAGACAGGGCATTAACCACCCGGCAAATTAATTCAGCGGTTATAAGGGTGAATGAGCACCTACCTAATAAACATACAAGTTTATTACAGGTTGATTTTTCAATCGCCAGATAACTAAGGAATAAATAAATATAATTCAAAAATTTAAAAACGCTGCCCTGTAGTAAGAAGACTTTTTCCAAAAAAATATAGCCTATGTTACTCGGAATGATGTAAGGATTCTAACGATACATATGTTCAGATCCGTTCAGTCGTTTAGAAGTTATAGTGGAATAAAGAAACTCACATACATAAATACATACATAAATACATACATGCATACATACATGAACCCTAAAAACTATACCTACACTCCTTTTTTGGCAGTCGTCTAAATATTATGACGTTTTCACAGATTTTGTATGGCATATGTTTCAAATTTATTCCTCAGATAGTTTATTAAAAGATTTACACTTGTTACTTTTACAGATTCTACCATGCGTCTACTAACTTACTTAACATTCTTTGCGCTGGTTGGTCTCCTAGTAGCTGCTAACAGCACGACCAGTGATGATAATAAGGATGAAGACGAGAAACTGCCGATCACAAGCAAGTTTTTCTTGGATGAGTACGTTAAATACACCTCAGAACACGACATAGTCAAGATAGTAGTTCCTCTGAACTCGCTCAATTTCGACGAAAGCGACGATTCTACAGAATCTGAGGACTACGATGTTATTCTATTTTTCGTAGAAGCAGATATACAAGCTGATGGAAGTAAGGATTACAAAGGACTTTACGTCCTTAGAGATGGAAAAGCTAAATTGTTACTTGAGAATGGCCGCGACGCAGCCGCGTCTGGGGACGATAGCAAATTGGTGTTTCTAGCAGCTGACGATGGAATTTACGTCTACAACTATACGACAAATTCCGCTGAAAAATATGGAAATGTTACAGATAGTATTATTGAAATCGAAAAGGAAAAAGAAGGAGATGTTCTCTACATTTTGACTGTGAGGTGATATTCGACCTCCGTGATGTATACCATCTCCATAGTATTGTGAAAACCAAACGTGTCAACTCATTGACTGTCATACTTTGTTATTACTCAATATTAATCAAACATATTTGTCTAGTGGAATTCTTTTAGTTAAATAAAACCAATATTTCTCTTGGTTTCTCGTTTATTATGCTACAATTTATTTAACTAAAAATGCCTGACGAAAAACTAGGCAAGTCTTCGCTCTCAAGATATCTACGACCAGATAAGTTTGACATCGAGCCTGATGTCGCGGACGCCGATGTAAAATGGCTACACTGGAAATCGACATTCGAAAGCTTCTTAGCAGATGAGACTACCGAAGATGTACCAGACTCCCTTAAGCGTAAGCTGCTAGTTAACCACATAACTGCATCGATTTACAAGCATATAAAAACATGCTCCACTTACACAGATTCGATGAATGTGCTAGAAGACATCTATGTCAAACCGAAAAATACTATTCTAGCTAGACACATTCTCTTCAACCGCAAGCAACGAGCCGACGAAACGATCTCTGATTATGTTAGAGCTCTCCGACTTTCCGCGAAAGATTGCAAATTCGAAGACGTCCTAGCCCAAGAGCATGAAGACCAAGCAATTCGTAGTGCTCTCATATCCGGCTTACTATCGCGAAGGATTCGCGAGCGGTTACTAGAAAACTCCAAACTCACTCTCTCCGAAGCAATTAATCAAGCCGTAGCTCTGGAAACGGCAGAGAAAGATGCAGTTGCTATTGGCATCAGCTCTCCACAACTTTCCGCCATGTCGCAACGTAGTTCACGGGACAACGAATCTGAAAATCTAGCGGCAGCTCCATCTTCACGAACTTTTCAAACCGCTCCGACCACGCCACTTCCGGCTAAACCCTGCTTCTTTTGCGGCGGGAGTCTTCATCCAAGGTTCAGATGTCCAGCCAGCAATACCACCTGCAAAAAGTGCTTAAAGAAAGGACACTTCGCAAACGTCTGTAGATCGGGCAATATTAACTTGAACTCCACGACAGTTGAAGATCCTTCAACCCCAGACAACAACCAGTTCTACAGTGGAGCTATTTCTGCTGCCTCTCCTTCGAGCCTTAGGAGTGCGACAATTCCAATCACGGTCAACGAATACAAGGCTGATGCTCTCGTCGATACAGGCAGTTCAGTCAGCTTTATTAACAGTAAAGTTGCTCGTATAATGAAACTACGCAAAAAGCCCTGCAAGCAGACAGTCAATCTCGCTTCTCTCAATCAAGTTTCCTTTGTCGAAGGTGTCTGTTTTGCTACTATTACGATGAATAAGCATATTTACAAACACACACCTCTCCTAGTTGTCGATAACCTCTGTGCTGACGTCATCGTCGGCCATGACTTACTCAAACATCACTCGAGCATTCATTTCAATCTTGGTGGGCCTGGCGAACCTTTAGAGATATGCAATGTGTTACGAGCCTCGGTGCCGCCAGCCTCCGTATTTACAAATCTGTCGCCGAACATTCGACCGATCGCCGTGAGAAGCCGACGCTACAGTAAAGAAGATGAGGACTTCATAAAAAAGGAAGTGTCTAAATTACTTGAAGACGGAGTCATTGAAACAAGTATTTCTCCATGGAGAGCCCAAGTCCTCGTAGCGGGCGGAGGGCTTCATCGAAAACGACTTGTCATTGATTACTCCATGACTATAAATAAATTCACCGATCTGGATGCCTTCCCCTTGCCAAACATAGAATCAGTCGTGAACAACGTATCAAAGTTTAAAGTATTCAGTCAAATCGACTTAAAGAGCGCATATCATCAAGTACCCATCTTAGAAAATGAAAAGATTTATACAGCTTTCGAAGCATGCGGTAAATTGTACCAGTTTACACGCATTCCATTTGGCGTGACTAATGGCGTTGCAGCTTTTCAACGAACCCTGGACTTCATCATAACAGAAGAGAAACTAAAAGGAACGTTCGCCTACTTAGACGATGTAACCGTCTGCGGCAAAGATCAAAGGGATCATGACCACAATCTAAAACGCTTTATGGAAGCCGCTAATAAATATCATTTAACTCTAAACGAACAGAAGAGTATTTTCAATACGACTAAAATCAACTTGCTTGGATATACTATTGAAAATAATACGATCACTCCTGACACGGAAAGACTAAAACCTCTTCTAGAGCTTCCCGCTCCAACTAAGACTAGTGAACTAAAACGAGTTCTAGGGATGCTTGCTCACTACGCTAAATGGATTGCGCGTTTCTCCGAAAAAATAAAGCCACTTACATGCGTGACTACTTTCCCGTTGCAACCTGATGAGCTCAAGTGTTTTGAAGAACTCAAACAAGATATCAAAGCAGCCGCTCTAGTAGCCATTAACGACAATGAAATGTTTACAGTCGAAACAGACGCTTCGGAATTCGCACTAGGAGCTACGCTGACTCAACATGGAAGACCGGTTGCCTTTTTCTCCAGGACATTGAATAACTCAGAATGCAAACAATCTTCAATCGAAAAAGAGGCTTGCGCAATAGTAGAGAGCCTAAAGAAATGGAGACACTACCTAATTGGTAGATATTTTCTTCTTATAACAGACCAACAATCGATAGCCTTCATGTTCAATCAAAATCATAACAGTAAAATAAAAAATGAGAAGATCCAACGTTGGCGATTAGAACTGTCTTGCTTCAAATACGATATAGTTTATAGACCAGGCAGTGAAAACGCTGCTGCGGACGCTCTATCTCGCGTATGCGCATACATGAATATAAACAAGTTGAAAGAACTACATAACGCACTCTGCCACCCGGGAGTTACTAGAATGTATCACTGGGTAAGATCTAAAAACTTGCCCTACTCAGCTAACGATGTCAAGGAAATGACTGCCTCGTGCCCTACCTGCGCCGAAATAAAACCGAGGTTTCTAAAGGCCAAGGGTCAATTGATAAAAGCTACTTCACCATTTGAACGGATCAACATAGATTTTAAAGGACCACTGCCTTCTAAAACAGCTAACAAGTATATACTTACGATTATTGATGAGTACAGTCGGTTTCCTTTTGCTTACCCATGTAAGGATATGACCTCAGCCACCGTCATTACCTGCTTAAAAGATCTTTTTTTGACATTTGGCCAACCTCTCTATATTCATAGTGATAGAGGATCGTCATTCATGTCAGAAGAGTTTAAATCCTTCCTGCAACAGTCAAACATAGCTTCGTCCAGGACGACACCCTATAACCCCCAGGGTAATGGCCAAGTGGAGCGACTAAACGGAACGCTCTGGCGAACTATTCAACTCAGCCTCCGGTCAAAGGAATTATCAGTGGAAAATTGGGAAGTAGTACTGAAGGATGCATTGCATTGTGTCCGCTCCCTCCTGTGTACGGCAACAAACGCTACCCCGCATGAAAAACTTTTCACATACCCTAGAAGATCCCCGAACGGAGATTCACTGCCATCTTGGCTCACGCCGGGGCCAATCTTAGTCAAGAAAAACGTCCGCTCTTCAAAAACGGACCCTCTTGTCGAGGAGGCCGAGCTCCTAGAGACCAATCCCTACTACTCTCTCATAAGACGGGATAATGGAGAAACCTCAACGGTATCAAACCGACAATTGGCTCCTTTCCCTAATGATAATAGCAGAGACGATAACTTTGAAACGGCCTCCGAAGATGATAGCCTCACGTTTCCATCTGAAAATAACTCCACACCTCCACCTGAAAATATCGCTCCTTCGTCGCCGCCTCGTGTAGAAGAGCCGTCGACGTCCTCGCCAGTTCTTCGGACTCGACTCCCCAGGAGATCTAATAGGACGCGAAAATTACCTTCCTACCTGGCGGACTTTGAGGTTGATGGGAGTGAGAGTGAAAACTGAACCGGGGGAGAATGAGGTGATATTCGACCTCCGTGATGTATACCATCTCCATAGTATTGTGAAAACCAAACGTGTCAACTCATTGACTGTCATACTTTGTTATTACTCAATATTAATCAAACATATTTGTCTAGTGGAATTCTTTTAGTTAAATAAAACCAATATTTCTCTTGGTTTCTCGTTTATTATGCTACAGACTGCAGATCATGAGGTATTTTTAATACTTGTTACTTCATTGTAATTTATTAGCTACTCGTCGTGTGATCCTAGGATTCTTTATGAAAACCTATCCTTGGTGGTCTGAGGGATAAATTAATTTAAAATTAATCTGAAATTAAATCGCCGAGAGGTGACAAATATAGGACAGGGCACTGGGCTCTATTGTCGCATTATTTATTTATTAACCATGATAGCTTCAATCTGTGTAAGTAGAGGACCCAAATACTCTAGTTCATATTTTTTACATTTGAATGTGACTTTCATTCTCAAACTTTACAATCTACATTTTACAATCAAACTTATAGCTAACTACAACTAGTATCCCGATTCCCGCGTAAAATAGTGCCAAGATATTTTTTTTTAATTTCTGCGCGAAACAGCTATAATTATTCTTTATGCAATAACGAGCCCACAGATGTGGCAATAATTAATGAATGTCCCCGGGGTCCCCACGGCAAACAGAGTAAATATCTCTCTAACACTTACGAGTTACGATACTTGCTGGATTCAGCAGCTTCCTCGATCCTTGATCGATTTATTAATCGTCTACATATTATAAACAATTATTATTCCTTTCCAGGTATACAAAGTTACCAATAACGGTGAGGACAAAGAAAAGCTAGACGACATTGAGGACGCCCGAACGATAGTGCTGGATTACTCAAACTACCTGTATTTCTATTCTGATGATAAGAAACCACATTATCGTACACACAATGGTATTAAAGATGTAATGGGTCTACCAGAAGACTTAACAGATGCCCAATTCGTGAAACCTCCGTTCATTCTAGACGATGGCGTACTTTTTATCGTTGGTAACGATGTGTACGTTTTAAGTGACAGTAAAAGTGAACTAGCTCCCATAGAGATGAAATTCAAACCAAAAGCAATGCCGACCGCCTTCGCTCCAGAGGCGACGTTGGTGCAATATTATGCTTATTACAAGAAAATCTACGAATTCAATCTCCTCAATATGTTAGAGGATGATGCTCCCAAAGAACTCCACGACTATCTCGAAACAAAGGCAGCGGATATAAGGACGATGTCTGGAAAAACGAAAAGTCAGGCCGACAAGACTAAAGTCAAATCCTTGAAACCTTGAAAATACAACCAAACAAAACATTGTTAATACTGGAAACGAGTTACTTACTATTATATAAATAAATGTACGTATAATTGCGATTTTAGCTTTTTACTTTGATTTATAACTTAATAAGCTAGAATCATCCATGAGCGCTATCCCTAAGGGGGAGAAAAAAGTGGTTACGCTAGTAAAAGTACGTAGGTACTGTAATACCAGATACAATCGGTTGCCGAATAGTACAGTACCGAGTGCTGCTATTTCAATTACTAATTATTATAATTTTTTAGTTATTCAAGTCTACAAAGAAAGTTTTTGGGCCGAGTCTATTATATTATGGTATTCTATGGGGGAAGTCTTCTATGAACCTTGTAAACCGAGATTCAGGGGAACGGAGCCGCGGGCAACAGTAAGTAAACCATAAAGAAGAAATATAACGTGCAGAGAATCGTTTACTCCTATAATAAGAGATAAGATAGGTCAAGAGGCGCATAAGAAAAAATATAAATAGTAACTAGGAGGGCGCGTGGGGGCGCGGGCCACATGTGGCCCGCGTGCTGTCTTCCCGCTAATAAAAGTATCATCGCCGACAGCCTTTAATTTTCGCCATACATTTTCTATGAAAAAAATGAAGTCCGCCATTTTGAATTTTTTTTCTATCCATCGTATAGAACTTCGGGTCCTGATCACTTCTTGTCAAGAAACCGTTCTTCCATTTTTTATACTTTCCGAGATATTGGCGAAATTCGTTTGGCGGCCATTTTGAATCCGCCATTTTGAAATTTTTTTCAGCTTACTGCCAATTGGATGACGTTTCAAATGACATTTGGTCGAGCACCCCCCACCTATCTTGAATACCCTGACCGTGCTCTTCACCCGTCTTCGAAATCCTCAATCATCAGCTCTCTCCATATTTTTGTTCTTAATGAATTTTTTCTTTCTATACGGAACGGTGATTGAAAAAAAAAATTTTCATACAAAATTGTTCAGGAGAGGTGATCAATCAGTCAGTGGCCAATCAGCACGAGTAGCTATATATATAGTAAAGAGAAAAGAGAAGAAAAATAATTTTGTTTAAGATAAAATAAAAGTATTTTCTTTATACTCTATACAAGTAAGTACTTGAATGCGATCTCACCTGATGGTAAGTGATGATACAGCCTAAGATGTTATCATTCTAACTTGGAAGGGAAAGTAAATTTACCCCAACGGTTTCTACAAGCATTGCACCGGAACGCTAAATCGCTTAGCGGTGCGTCTTTGCTAGTAGGGTGGTTACTAGCCACGGCCGAAGCCTCCCACCAGACCAGACCTGAGCCATTTTAGAAATTATAAAATTCCAAAATGGCCCGTGGAGGGAATCGAACCCGCGACCTCCCAGTCGAATCCGAGCGCGCCGCCACTGCGCCAGGGAGGTCGTCAAAATATAAAAATTAGTAGTATAGTAATCCACTCTTGACTGGCTTGTTTTAAGGTTACACATGATCATAAAAGCATACTTTTAGAGCACGCTCAAAATTTTATATAATAACTAGCTGATGCCCGCGACTTCGTCCACGTGGGATAAAAACTATTCTATCTTTTAAGTTGGACCAAATGACAGATATTCACGAAGTTTGAACTAAATCGGTTCAGTAGTTTAGGAGTCCATCGCGGACAAACATTGTGACACGAGATTTATATATATTATAGCTGATGCCCGCGACTTCGTCCACGTGGGATAAAAACTATTCTATCTTTTAAGTTGGACCAAATGATAGATATTCACGAAGTTTGAACTAAATCGGTTCAGTAGTTTAGGAGTCCATCGCGGACAAACATTGTGACACGAGATTTATATATATTAAGATAAGAAAATAAGATGATAAAATGTCGTCAGGATCCAATGGGAGTCGCTAAACGATAAAATTTGACGAAAAACAATCGTATTAATGGGAACAGCTAGTGACGACAGTCGTCCAACGATAAATTAATCATTACGACATAGTGGGAACGCGTCCTTAGTGTGCTTTCGTGCTACTAGTTAGCATATGTAACTACCTTTATGCTGATAAAACTGCCTCAATTTCGCACCATGCAGCCCCGAGTAAAAAATAACCTGTCAAGTGCGAGTCGGACTCGCGCACTGAGGGTTCCGTACTACAACCGGAGGAATAAAACCATAAAAACCACTTTTCTTATCGAACCGCAAAACTAACTTTGTTTTTAGAGGTTTTATTGTAAATATCAAAAAACTACTTATTAGATCTCGTTCAAACCAATTTTCGGTGGAAGTTTGCATGGTAATGTACATCATATATTTTTTTTTAGTTTTATCATACTCTTATTTTAGAAGTTACAGGGGGGGGGGGGCACACATTTTACCACTTTGGAAGTGTCTCTCGCGCAAGCTATTCATTTTAGAAAAAAATGATATTAGAAACCTTAGTATCATTTTTGAAGACCTATCCATGGATACCCCACACATATGGGTTTGATGAAAAAAAAATTTTTGAGTTTCAGTTCTAAGTATGGGGCACCCCCAAAATTTATTACTTTTTTTTTAATTTTGTGTGAAAACCTTAATGCTGTTCACAGAATACATCTACTTACCAAGTTTCAACAGTATAGCTCTTATAGTTTCGGAAAAAAGTGGCTGTGACATACGGACGGACAGACGGACAGACGGACAGACGGACAGACAGACATGACGAATCTATAAGGGTTCCGTTTTTTGCCATTCGGCTACGGAACCCTAAAAATTGATAAACTTGTGGTTTATCAATCAGTGCACAAAAACAACTACAGATAAATAATAATAATAACTTAGTATTTATTATGCACCTAGAATCTTCGATTACCACTCCGTTATTGGAAGTCTTTCGGGTAAGTTAGAACTTGTTGAACTACCTATTAATTGTCTCATGTTTTTTATCATTCCATTATTTAAAAAAAAGTACATTATAATTTTTGACGTGACAACGTCTTATAAATCGACAGAGCCGGTTGCACGCACGAAAAAACATGACTCATCCGGCGTTACCGGCGTTACCTCGCTCATGCGGCGTTACCTCGCGAGCGCGGAACGAGCGACAAAGAAGACGTTGTCACGTTCAACTATCGTCAGTAAACCGACTTTACAGGCAACCAATTTTTTTAAATGGTTATGGGAGCTAAAGCGAGCAAAATTATTTATTAAACTTTATTAAACTGTGGAATATTGTCATTATAAATATTTTTCTGAGCAGAGTTTAAATAGGTACATTTTGGAGTTCCGTACCTCAAAAGGAAAAAATAGAATCCTTTTAGGATTACCTACTTTGTTGTCCGTCTGTCTGTTTTTCACGACCATTTATTTCAGTAAATATTAAATGTATCGAACCGAATACTTGTAGGTTTGATTTATTGCGCAAAATGTCGAATAATATACCCATATACCATTCCCGCTTTCATATCTCCGAAGTTTACCAATCAAAAAATCTGCAATCAAAAAATATTACGATTAAAGGATTAATGTATATATAATTATTTTACAGTTAAAAATAAAATCAACTCTCAATGTAGTATACTTTTTTTTTATTAAAAATAAACTTCAAAAAACAAAGTTAAGTTTGCGGTTCGATAAGAATAGTGATTCTTATATTTTAGTTTTACTTTTACTGTAGTAGTAAGGAACCCTTGATGCGACTTTTAACCGACTCCAAAAAATGAGGAGTTTAACAATTCGTCGGAATCTTTTTGTAATTTGATCTCTAAAATTGACGATGTGGGGGCTCTTACAAAGTCGCTTCTTTGCAACTGGTAGGTTGCGAAATCTTATTTATTAGGGTAACCAATATAATTTATTTCAAGTCGTAAGTATCTATTACTTACTGATTTGAACACGCAGAGAAACATGTTTCTCATACTTTAAAGTTCTTTATAAATAGTGTGGGACCTGCCAATTCGTACTTTACCAGCCTGGTGGCCTTTGACTAAAGCCTTAATATTCTGAGAAGATATCTTGAGTTATATTTTCATTTCTGACGACGAATGGCGGTAGCGAACCTGCCGTCTGCGTCGGAGGTCGTGGATTCGATTCCCACTACTGGTAAATGTTTGTGTGATGAGCATGAACGTTTTCCAGTGTCTGGGTGTTTTTCAATATATTATATTTTTGAGAATTAGTATGTATGTATATTTATCAGTTATCTAGCACCCATAACACAAGCTATCGCTTACTTTGGGGCTAGATTGCGATGGGTGTAATTTCCTGATATTTATTTATTTATATTCCAGATCTCACAATGCATCGCCTAACGTTCATAACAGCTGCGTTTGCGCTGATCGGTCTACTAGCCGCCGCTCCTAGCACCGACGAAGTAGCCGAGAGCCCAAAACTGGTCATTGGACCAGAATTCTTCACCGACGAACATGTCAAATACACCGCAAAACATGACATAATCAATATGGTGGTGCCTATGAACTCATTTAACTTCGAGGATCTATCTGATACGGATCCCAAGAAAATAACCATATTCTTCGTTCAAGCTGACTGGACTAAAGAGGGCAAAGAAATCTACAAAGGACTCTACATGCTTAAAGACACAACGGCTACAAAGCTCCTGGAAAATGGTCGCGATACTGCCGCGTCTAGAGACAGTAGCAAATTTGTTTTCTTTGCTGCCTTAGATGGTATTTACGTGTTCAACAAAGATCTGAACTCCGTAGAACAATATGGATCAGTAAGGGACAGTATTATTGACATTGAAAAGGAAACCGATGACGACGTTATATACATTTTGACTGAAAATCGTGAGGTACGAATATTATTTACTTACTTATCATCTCCTATACTTCTATTAGATTAATTAAGATCCTTGGCTAGCTATTCTGGTAACCATCTTCAAACTATCTTCTTACTTTTTATCATTGACAAAAATGTACAATAGTTTAGGTAGTGTTAAAATTTCTTATGTAGAAAATACTGGATTTGCAAAGATAGATGAAGCTTGAACTTCCTCTATATTTGCAAATCCAACCTATGCTGAGTTAAAAAACAAATAAATAATTGCCATCTTTTTTCCGTATCCAATTATGTATACAATTCCGTATCCAGTAGAATACTTTCCGAATTATGGTACTAAATTGGTAGCTCACTGATTTAATTCTATATAATAAATAATAGCTGTTTACGATCCCATAAAAACCAACCCATAGATTATTAACTCTTCCAAGTTAGTACGAGTATCTTTGGCGGTATCGTTACTAATTCCTTTAATAAAGATTAAAATAACCACTGTCCTAACATTCCCTTTATTAATTTTTATTTCTTTCTAGGTATACAAAGTAACCAATGAAGGAAAAGACAAAGAAAAGCTGAACGACATTGTTAACGCCAAAGCAATAGTACTGGATAACTCCAACAACCTTTTCTTCTACTCCGATGATAACAAACCATACGTCCGTACTGCCAAAGGCGTCAAAGCCATCAAGGGCCTGCCCGTGGACTTAACAAATGCGAAATTCATTAAACCTTCTTCCAGTAGACATGAAGGAGTGAACTTCATAGTTAACAACAAAATGTATACCTTATCAAGCAGCGGCGAAAGTGAAGTGGCTCCGATTGAATTCAAACCAGAAGCTGTGCCGACCGCCTCAGCACCAGAAGCAAGTTTCGTCCAATACTACGCTTATAACAAGAAAATCTATGAATTCAACATGTACAAGCTGTTACAAGAGTCTGCGCCTAAAGAAAATTAACCAAAATTATAGATTATGAATCTTTGACTAATCTTAAAAATATAAATATAATATTGTTGTTTTTATTTATCACTTGCTTTGTTCTTGGCAGCTTTTCTTTATGTTTGTAATAAATTTATTACAAAATATTTGATCTGATACTACTACCGTAGTATCAGATCAAATATTTTGTAATAAATTTATCACGCATTAGGTAATCGCATATAAAAGAATTTTTACCCACGACGGAACGGAGTACGGGTATATGCGTTTAGGGTGAGAGACCGTTTGTACATTACTCAATTAAAAAGATTTTATGTTTGTTTGTATGTTAAATTGTTCACAAAAACCAATAATGCAAAAATATTTTTGTTTGTTTGTTTGTTTGTTTGTTTGTGTGTTCGTTTGTGCACATAGATGTTCCCATTTATTTCAAAAACGGCTTGACCGATTTAGATGCAGTTTTCTTTATAATGTTTGGTGTTCAGCGGCAAAGGTTCTTAGATAGTAGTTACGAACATCGATCACCAGGGGGCGCCATAAAATACATTTATATTGCAAACGAATGTTCCCATTTATTTCAAAAACGGCTTGACCGATTTAGATGCAGTTTTCTGTATAATGTTCGGTATTCATTGGTGATGGTTCTTAGATAGTTGTTACGAAGATCGATCACCAGGGGGCGCCATAAAAAACATTTACAGTGCAAAGAAATGTTCTCAATTATTACAAAAACGACTGAACCGATTTGGATACAGTTTTATATAAAATATTAGTGAGTCATTGGCAATGGTTCGTAGATAATTGTTTTTATGATTGAACAGCAGGGGGCGCCACAATAAACGTCTCTTTATGACTTGGAAGGGATGATGCCTTCATACGCTGCTAGAGGACCTTAATGGCTAGTTTGAAGATTAATTTTCATTTTTTAATAATTTTATAATTTAAATTACATTAATATGTTAATCGAAAAACTATAAAACAAGTGGAAAATTAAAAAAATTTAAAACACCCACGACTTTTGCAGACTTGTAATTGAAAAAGGATTAAATAATTTTTTTGGAACTCCCCGACTAAAGGAAAGTAAGAACTAAGAACCTATCAGTATAATTACAAATCCAAGAAAATCCGTCGGAGCTGCCATTGCTATTTTCGTTTCCAATATCAATTAATGTAATTAGTAAGTATTGATAAACTGCCGGGATATGAGAAGTATCAAGAAATTGAATTAGTCATCAACTGGTAAACAGCACCATCAACACCGTCATAGGCAAAACACAGCAGCTCCGGCGGATTTTCTTGAATTTGTAATTATACTGATAGGTTCTTAGTTCTTACTTTCCTTTAGTCGGGGAGTTCCATGAAAATTATTTAATCCTTTTTCAATTACAAGTCTGCAAAAGTCGTGGGTGTTTTAAAATTTTTTAATTTTCCACTTGTGACTATTTAAATAATATAATATGATGGAGAAATAAAACCTGCATCAAAGCAAAGATGCTCAAAATAATTCTAGGGTGATCATTTTGTATAAATATTCTGTCTTTTTGAAGGTGTTCTATTTGCTAGGATTTATTGTTTGACGCCTATGGAATATCCGCTAGCGAAGATCATATATTTTTCTGAGCTTTAGTCAGCGCCATCTCGTGTGCTAGCAGTGATCTACTAGGTTTGATTATGAACTATCGTATACTATATTATAGTGAATAATTATCAATAGTTTCATTCATTCTTAATCATTATTAAGAAACTTCACGCACTTCCTCTTAGATGGCGTTAAAAACTGAGTGAAAATTATTACCACTTATAATGTAAACAGGGTAGAAAACGAATAAAAAGATGCAATACTTATTTCATAACATTTTTAATCAATTAATTTAACTAATAGTCTAGTAAAAAAGAGCAATTTAGACTAACTGTGTTCAGCAGTCTCCGAAAATTACTTTTGAGGTGTCATTTGATTTGCAATGGCATCCAGATGTGTTTTGAAAAAAAAAAGTTCTGCTTACAAAAGTTATTAATAAATAACTAAAACAAAAAAGGGGGTATAGTAGCAAATATCTCAAAAACTAATGAAGATTTTTTAAATCTGAAAGTCTGAAACCCAACGTATCTGAATGTCATTTTTTTTTGTTGTTATCCATAATACCTACACGATACAGTTAAAACTATTTTGAAAGTTAGATAATTTGTTTAGGTACTTAGATATACAATCTATACCTAGTCTGGCCATAAATACTGTTACATAAAAACTTTTCTTTTTTCAGCTTTTTAATTATTTTGAATTTGGAACACGTATATTATTTTAAAAACTTCTTTCGATTTCGCGCCATTTCACATACTTTTTCGTGTTCATTATCAAATTACAATATGGAATGGGGTGTTAAAGAAAATAGGATGCAAGTGATCGCCTTGCACAAATTAGTGGGTATGGAGCCGTCGGTCATATTCCAGACACTTCAAAAGCTTGGTATCAGCCGTATGCAGTTCGTATATCGTACAATCAACAGATACAACAACACTTCGTCTGTCGAAGACCAGAAAAGATCGGGGCGGCCGCGTGCTGTTAGAACTACAAAGGCTGTTAATGCTGTTAAAGCCAGAATTCGTCGAAACCCCATTAGGAAGCAAAAAATCTTATCGCGAGAAATGAAGATTCCCGCTAGGACTCTGTCGCGTATTATAAAACAAGACCTGAAGCTCGGTGCTTATCGTCGATATACAAGTCATGCCCTAAATCAATCTTTACAATTAAAGAGAGTGGAACGATCAAAACGCCTTCTGTCGCGATACGCAGGTGAAAGGCACAGAAATATCCTCTTTACCGATGAAAAAATTTTCACGATTGAAGAACACTACAATAACCAAAATGATAAAGTGTATACGCTCACAGTTCTAAAGAAGCTGCTCAAGTGGTCGGGAAGGTACAACGTAGTCATCATCCTGCGTCAGTGATGGTTTGGTGGGGCGTGTCTTATCAAGGAGTCACAAAACTGCATTTTTGTGAAAAAGGAGTGAAAACTTCAGCTAAAGTATATCAAGATACAGTCTTGGATCATGTTGTGAAACCTCTCAGCAATACTCTTTTTAAAAATATACCGTGGACTTTCCAACAGGACTCTGTACCTGGTCACAAGGCACGAACTACCCAAGCTTGGCTTGAAAAGTTGAAACCAATGTTCCGGACTTTATAAGAGCTGAAGACTGGCGCTCATCTAGCCCAGACCTCAACCCTCAAGTTATGGTCAGTTTTAGAGGACATGGCCTGCTCTAAACGACACGGCGACATTGAGTCTCTTAAAAAATCTTTGGAGCAAGCAGTGGCAAAATTTCCCTTGGAAACAGTGCGTAAATCCATAGATTCGTGGCCAAACAGATTAAAGGCCTGTATAAAAGCCAAAGGTGGCCATTTCGAATAGAAATTTTTTAATTATTGCTGAGACTTTAATAAATTTGTAGGTATAAATTTTATTAATATTACATTACTTCATTTAAAAAAAAAGCATTTTCATTTGTAACAGAACTTATGGCTGGACTAGTTATATAATACAATATATCTGATATGTGCTTATTAGCGTCATATTACTTGACTGCATCGTCACTTAGCATCAAGTGAGGCAGCAGTCAAGCGCATCGAATGTAGAACAACAACTAGACTAACACAGTTCTATCAATAACATTATGTAACCAGTAATTAATTATACAACTTCAAACACAAGCACGCTATACTAAGCAATAATGCGTAAAGTTAACATTAGAAACTGTTTCCACTATATTTATACTGATTGACGTTCCGATAATTTGAAAAAACGTACAGTGTTTTTTCCGTGTTTCACATAACATTTCGTTACAACTGATAGACAAGTATCTGATATATATGATTAATTACTAGTAATTCTATTGTAAACAGATTTTAATATTTGCATGCCTATAAATGGGCAAAGCACTGAGACATCAAGTATCGATTGTTATAACCCTGTACCTACGTGTTTTATGCAAATAAATGATATGATGATTATGATGATGATGATCCAAAAGTGTGAACACTGTGAATGATTCCAATCTTTACAGTTTTTCCCTTCTTCGGTTTCTCTCGATGTTTTTTAAATAATATCAATCTACCATGTTAGAAGATCTGTCCTCCTCCTGATCTGCCATCCTCGTCTTATATAGATATTTCAATCCATGATGACGCGCCCCACTCTGTCAAACTCCTAACGAATCGAATGAAACGAAAGCGATTCTGACAGAGTGGGGCACGTCGTTGTGAATTGAAATACCTATACCACTGACCAAATGCATTAATGGAATAATCTAGTATCAGACACTGGGGGAAACTGGTGTACCGTCTTAGAAAACTATACATAATATAAACTCGCCGGCATATTTAGCGGAACATAAAAAAAAGGTTTGATATCAGTATCATATAAAGTTGCTGGCTGGTTTATACGTTATTTAATTTAAAAAGAAATATTTTCAAATTAAGAAAACAACTGAACATCACATTTTATGCAATTGTTTTAATTTTATTCAAATACACCTTACCTGGAGCGAACTTCGAGTATTTCTTCCTTCTGAGTTTGATTTAAAATTTCATTGAAATACTGTTTTTTGTTAGTTTTTTTTAATCGCGTATCTTTCTGGAGTTGATGACTGAATTATGCCTGACTTAGCCCCAACGGAGATTGCCAGGGCACTCGAAATGCGAAATATTGTTCAAATAATCCATGAAAATATACAGGGAGATTTGGACTAAAGGAAGACCGAGTCCCAAATCATGAATCAAATATAGAAAGACTCATAGAGAAAGAGGAATCGTTAAGTAGAGAAAAATAGAATTCCGTGACGTGTGACAAATAATAATTATTATCGTGATACAATGGGCTCACACAATCGTTTTCCTTCCTTCCTTAAAGAAGTTATATATTACACGAAAATGCATTTCCGAAAGCATTTGAAACTGTACTATGGAGTACAATAAACATTTCCCCAAAAAAATTAAATCTTAAATAAATAATCAATATTAAATTGTTTTGTTTAAGAGTTCGTCTACACCAAATCGCTCTGTTTTGTTCCAATTTTGATAACCGTTCATCGAACTAACGTGTCCCCTTTTGTATTTTATTAATAGTTTCGAATAAATCAGAAACAGAGTCAGTGTAGAGATACCGACGGTTAGGAGTTGGCGGTTAAAGAAAAACGTAAGTTATCTCATTTGAATTCTTTATATTTTTTAGGTACATTAATCTTTTTCATACACCATTCATTCTCTTTTATAAAAAATATTTCCCAAACTAATGATAATAATTAATAAACAACTTTGTTATTATTTTAATAGATTGCAACTAAGCTAAGGTAAGCTACAGGTTACTGTACTAGTGTTTGCCCGCGGCTCCGCCCGCGTGAAATTCGCTTTTTCACAAATTCCGAGAGAAACGTGAATTTCCCGTTCCCGCTCCCTATTCCAGCATTTGTACCTACTTTTAGGGAAATTCGTTTTAGCAACACATCTATAGTTGTTGCTATAGATTCCTGTATAAAGTTTGGGTTTTTTGAATATCCCACGAGAACTCTTGATTTCCTATGTGTTAATCCGGATTATAAGCTATCAAGTGTCTATGTTCCAAATTTCAGCCAAATAGGTTCGGTAGTTACGTCGTGAAAGTGTAACAAACATTCAAACACAAAATTTCACATTTATAATATTTGTTCGATTAGATTTAATTTTATTTGAACATATGTTTACAATATTATGTACATTAGTAGACATACAAGTATTACAGTAGTAGATGTAGGAACATTTTAATCTAACATAAACTCAAGACTTGTAACACCAGCTTTTATTTTAATAAATAGAATCAAAAATTAATGTAAACTTATTTTAACTGTTTCAGGGTTCAAAATGCGTCTGGTAATCATTTTGCTTGCCATTACGTCAGTTTATACTGAAAACTGTTCAATATTCGATGGTGAAAAATACTCGAAAAAATCGATACTGACCATCAAAGGACTACCTACGAATCTAGTAATCAATCCAATCAACAAAGATTTACTTTTCACTCTAATAGACATAGAATCACTCCAAAGCGATGATGTTCAGACGAAAATGGATCAGTATCTAATGCGAGATGGTGAACCAATCAAAATTGATAATATAAACGGCCAAGCATCTGCTGTGGATGTCGAAAATAATATGGTGTACATAGCGACTGATGACGGACTTAGTGTATTGAACAAAACGAATAAAGCTAATTTCATAGGTTTCAAAGGAGACGATATTACCCAGCTTTTCAAACCTGCATCAAACGACAAGCTTTACGCAGTTTTATACCCAGATAGTGAGGTATACGTTATTGATTTAGCTACGAACGAAAAGACTAGATTAGAAAATGTTCCGTGCGCATTTATTATAGCTGTGGATGAAAAAGAGAATGTGTTTTACGAATGCGATTCGAAATATGTGAAGATGCTTCTCAAAGGTTTTCAAGAGCCAATAGAGTTTGTGGGGCTACCGAAGAATGCAGCTAGAGCTATCGCTATAGATCCCCATGGAAGAGTAGTTCTGGCGGCCAATGATGGCCTATATTGGCTTAGACCAGACACGTTGATACCAAGGAAACTTATGGATCTAGACTTTGTGCCTTCGGGCATTGCCTTTTTTGGGAACAGTATATATTTGTCTACTAATGGTGTTATCTATGAGTTTAACAACAACTGTGACAACTAAATAATTGAACACACTGATAAAGTGAATAAAATTTTTAATGTGAATAGTCGATGAATAAATTATTGTCATATTTAACGTATTTTATTACAATCAAGACCATTTATTTCTATTCAAAAAAAAGGGGAATTATAAGAAACAAAAATGAAGTATATTTCTTTAAATAAACCTGGTAATAATGTCTTTATACAAGGAAACTATGTACGGAATATGTATAAGGTATTTAGATAATATTAAGTTTGATCATACCTCTGTATATTTCTGCTATACGAATAGATGGAGTTATATTATGTAGGTATCGCGTATACCTACAAGGGTTTATTATAATATTATTACAAAACAAAACCTTTGGTACACTTTCCCACTCTTTTGATGTTATCATAGATTCATTGCCACGTTTTTCTATTACATCTCTTATTTCTTTATATTCTATATACAGAATGTTTTTATTTGATCTAACTTTCTGATGCGTTGCTTTGTAGAAACCGTTAGGTGCTACTTTCCTCTTTCAGTTTGGTACATTAACATCTTCGGCTGCGTCGTATTTTTAGGGTTCTGTACCTAAAAAGAAAAAAACGGAAACCTTATAAGATTACTTTGTTGACCGTCTGTCTGTCACGACTGGTCACGACCCTTTATTTTAGTAAATATTAAAGATATCGACATGAAATTTGGTATATTTAGTTGTAGGTAATGAATGATATTTACCTACAACATTCATATTATAATATTTAAAAAATAAAATGAACTTTGTTGTTTTATGATTTTATGCATTTTTTGGTATTAACAATCAACCTCAAAAAACAAAGTTAACTTTGCCGTTCGGTAAGAAAGGTGATCCTTATTGTTTTACTTATTCTGTAGTCTGTGTTCACCAATTGTGTTCCGTACACATAAAAAAAAAGTGATGCCCATCCAGAGGGACTCTACAAAAAAGAACCAACAAGAAACTCGGCAATAACACTTGCGCATGATGACTATGAATCAATTTCGCATCACGCTGTAGGTGTGGGAGCTACGAGGTTGTTTACAAACGGACAGACATCCGATACAATAGCTATGTTTTATAAAGCGAACCACCATATATGCCGTCTCGTCGGAAAGAGTTGGAAGGATTATGAGGTAATTTTTGATGTATATTTTTATTTATAATATCTTTATTTCGCGTTCAGGCTTTTGTAAAAGGTCAATATGATATTTGTGATGTATATGGTGATAACGACAAGTCAACTTTAAACTAAGTTTACGAGTGATGAAACGTGCCCTGCATTGAGAAGAAGCCCGCAACAAACTCTAGGTTTGGGTTTGGCTTGGTTTTATTTTTTTGTTATCACCATTTCACAAAAGCTCTTACAGACTAAGTAACTGATGAACTGCTAAACTAATGAACTGCTGCAATTACACTAGCTTATAGTATAATTACAATTTACAACAGTTCATTATCACTCCCACGGATTTAGTTCATGTAAATAATCCTGAATACTGAATAGTTTAGTAAGTTTAGGGAAAGGTCACTAGAGAGTTTGTTGTAAAAACATATCCCAATGCCTAGGTTTTTAAAGTTGAAGACCCTTATTCACTATTAATAATATATATTCTTCCGCTACGCTGCATCGCTCATCCACCAATGTATTTATAAGAGTGAGAAGTACAACAAAAAATAAAATTAGTGAATCATCTTAACCACGAAATATTCCTACTTTTTCAGATTTCGCCGCCGCCTGTCATGATTCCACCATGCTAGTTTCCAGCGCATTTGCTATACTATTTCTATGTACAGAGATAGTACAAGTATCAGCAGATAGGTGCGATAGAACGAAGATCGGGAACGAATACTACAAACGACAACTGATAGCGACGATAGATGGCTATCCCACGGGAATCACCATCGATCCTAGAACGGAGGACATATTCTTTATGCTGCATAAAAAGAATTACACAAAAGGTAGGTTTTTCTATTCCTATAGCATGTTCAGTAATTTTAAATTCCTAAACTTGTGTAGCATATACATATCTAGCACTCTCGCTCTCTCTCTCAAGATAAACGTTGAATAAAGTGCGTTTAAGTGAGCTGCTACAGTTTTATTAATAAAACCAGTGCAAACCCAAGTGAGTGTGTCCAAACCTAGATAATGCAAATGCCATGAGGGTTTCTGACATGAATTCAAATAAAGATCTGAAAATCCGCATCATAAAATTGGTCCTTCGAGCCGGATGCATTAAGCAAAACTGCTTAATTTTTTCTTTCTTGTTAGCTCCGTGGTAACACGTTGATTTTAATACCGAAAGATGGTCCAGGGTTGGAGCGAAACTTGTTTAGATGTGCCATAATAGGTATAATCTTAGTACCTACAGGTTCATCGGATACCGCAACATATCACACAAATATCATAAAGATGTACCTAACTTAGTTACTACTTCACATCGCAACTACTGGACCAATTTTCGCTTTGACTGGCCATATTTATTTTAAATCCGAAAAAATCCTCCTCCATACATCTACAGCCAGCGCCCCAAGCGGTAAACCGCCGAAAGCTTAGTTCACAATCTGTACCAGCCATATAATTAAATAAGCACAGACTTCTACAAAATAAATTAAAATTCCAATTTCTTTTACAGGTATACATCTTCTCAAACACGGTTCGTTAGGCATCAAAGAATTGCCCCTACCAGACGAGATTATTGGGCAATGCGTCGGCGTAGACTCAGCTAACAATATCATCTACATAGGCACGAACCAAGGACTAATAACCTATGATTATAAAAGACCAGAGATAAATGCTGAACGACCGATAGGAGACGATGACGTGAGAAGCATATTCATAGACAAAACAGACAACCAAATGTACATAACTACAGGTGTGAACCATGAAATTTACAAGTTTGTCAATGGATCAGCCGCTGTGAAAAGATACGAGAAGATACCAAAAGCATACAGTTTCGTACTGGACAGAAAAGGCAATGCTTTTTACGAATACGTGGACGGAAGATTGTATTTCTTTGCATCGGATTATTATGAGCCTGTACAATACAAAGGTTTCACTAGAGAACTGAAGTTTATTCTACGATTGAATAACAGTGATGAAGCTATTGTAGCTGTTAAGGGGTCTCTGTTTAGGTTGTCGGTCAAAAGTATTTTGCCGGTGAAAATAGCTCATTTGGGCTTCAAAATAACCGGTATGGCGTTCGATCATCGGAATAATGTGATAATCGGCACCAAAGGAAAGATTTATAGATACAAACCGATTGACTCCAGCGATCCTTGTCCGCCCGACGATTATTTTATGACCAGCATTTAGAAGGATTTACCAAGTAGGACCATAGGTACCACAAACTTTTCTAATCCGATGGCCAATAATGGAACTAACATCAAGGAATTTCACCGGTACAAATAAAATAAAAATCGACGCAGCAGCGACACACCCGACCCAGAAATTTGTGCCTAATTTTTTTTATATTTTTGACTAATTTGCATTGTTTTCATGGTAATAATAATTATAAAACTTGTTTAAAGGAATAAATCAATTTTTTCGAACCGTTTTTCTTTGTAAATTAGAATAATAGTGTATTAAAATTACGGTAATGTAGCGCCATCTTTGGAGGAGTAGTAGAAATCAACGTTGCAATAATTATTTCTGTGGAAATACAAAATAAATCGAGGTATAAGACAAAGAGTAAGTAGTTATGGAATGTATAATCTCGAAAAATAAAAATAATAAAGTCAAAAAAGGTTTGGGCTCGTCCGGGATTTGAACCCGGGACCTCTCGCACCCTAAGCGAAAATCATACCCCTAGACCAACGAGCCGCTGCATGTGATGTTGAAATTTATGTACGTTCATTACTACATATTTAAACAGTATACGTCACAACATGAAATCTCGTGTTAGGTACAGTGCTTGTAATGTAACGCCTTCAAAACGGCTACACCGAATTTTATGAAACCCGGCAGACCCGGCAAACGTTGTTTTGCCATATATAAAAAATACCTTACCACTTGGGTAGGTACTCATACAAAAGCGAAACACTCGAATGATTTATGAACATTTAAAAAGTTTTGTTAGTCACTGTACAAAATCTGGTATTTTGCTGATGTGCTATTTTGCAAATCTGGTGTTTTGCGATGGAGCCTCTCAGAACTATAACTGAATAAGTATACCTACACAGAAAACATAACAAGAACGTAAAGTGTCTTTCATACCCAAAGTGAGAATATTATTTACATAGCAAAACAACGTTTGGCGGGTCAGCTGGTCTTAACTATAAGCAAGGATAATATACCTACTTACCTAGGGTGTTATGCTAAAGGTACCTTTCGTGGACATCTTTCAAAATATCTTTATTTCACATGCCAATGAGTACAGGCTCTTGTAAAAGGTCAATATGATATTTGCGATGTATATGGTGATAAAAATACAACTCTACTTAAAAGTAAGTACCTATACGAGGACTGAAACGCGAACTGCCTTGAGAAGAAGCCCATAACAAACTCAGCAGAGTTTTGTTTTCGATCACCATTTCACAATATCTCTTAAAGACTAGACATTTCAATCCACGATGCCGCGCCCCACTCTGTCAAACTCCATACGATACGAATGAAACATAAGCGATTTTGACAGAGTGGGCGCGTCTCCGTGTATTGAAATAACTATAATTCAGATGTGTTATATCGTATAGGTGAATTTTAGGTGAGTAGTTACTTAGGTGCCTACATAAGGTCATAAGCGAGTAATAAACTCAGTGAATGATATAATTACAGTTCATACAATCACCCGTCTTCGTTCCCACCGAATTATCTCCCATGATCACTAGATTATGAGCTTTTTGTTCATAATTTCACTCACAACAATGAAATTGAATGTTGTAACTTGCATCATTCGCGTTCCTTTACTTTGCGCTAGCTTATATAATTGTCATTATATAGATGAACTATTAGACCCGACAAACTTTGTTTTGCCATCAGGGATATGAAAAATAGCTAACAACATAACGACGTACTCGCAGATGTACCGAACATACACAGAATTTCATAACAATCAGTGGAGCTGTTTCGGAGGAATTTGGAAAAAAAAAATTAGCACGAGATTTTTATAGTAGAAAGATTAGAAAGATTATCAGACCTGACTAACGTTGTTTTCCCACAAAAAATATTTCTTATTAGTGGTATGTATATTGTGTAATACTTACGTTAATTAATTATTATACGACTTCAACTGTCATTAAACTACTGTTGAATACACCCCAATTTACAATTTAAGACTTGGTTGTATGGTTTTCTTATGTATACCATTATCAGAACTGGACTTAATTGTAATGGGACCACACGGGAAGCGACAGCTTTCTAATAAAAAAAGAATCATCAAAATCGATCCACCCAGTCAAAAGTTATGAGGTAACAAACATAAAAAAAAACACTGTGAAATTGAGTTCCTCCTCCCTTTTCTCAGAGAGGTAAAACGTTCGAGCATAGTACTAAATTGTATCTGCAACATTTCTAAAAATTATGAAACTCAGACTACATTTACAGGTAGGAAAAACATTATCGCTTTTTGTATGGAAGCTTACAGCTAGACGATCCTCTTAAGTGGTCTGTGGCGTGAATCGAACCCACGACCGCTCCCTTTCCAGGGAGGTTGTGAGCCTGCGAATCTTCAGAGCGAGATGTTACGGCCATACCCACTACACCAGCAATGCGTAGATTGGCCATACATAAACATTAAACATATAACACAAAACTCGACTATGCCTCAACGCGTATAGACGCTTAATGTATTTGTGTGAATGTTTTAATAAACATTGTGTTTTTGTGTTAAATGTGTGAATAAACTATATTTATTAATGTTATTATAATTCGTGTTCTTTGTTGGATATATAAAGGTGAGTGTGCTTGTTAATCTTATTAACTTTTTAAGTACGAGCGTGACTCCTGAAAATGTCTTTAAATTATTGTCGTTTTCAGGGTGCATTTGTATGTAAACACTTGAGTATTTTTAGCACACCATAACTTCCTAACGTCTGAACCGAATTTCATGCACTTTTTTTAAATCTTAGCTCAGTTTGAGTGATAAAGTAAGTAAAATACTAAGAACTTAATTCCTCATTAAACCTTTTCTTGTAAAAGTTACTATCAAAAAAACTTAGTAGATACCTACTAATCTGAAAATAGAGAGCTAGATCATTCACATACTTCCGAACGCACGTAGATCTATCTGTTCTGCGCCTGCGCTAGTTTTGACATGCATTTCCATGTGCGCTGAAAGTGAGGCATAGGGAATGCACCTATTTTTGAGTGGCTCCTTTGCATACGAGAAATAATATCTGGTCTCTATAGGAATTGGCAACTATGATAAAATTTGTCTCGGATATAATAAGATTTGCCAGTATATTATTTAAAAAGTAGAGTTGTTGGTAGCATAAGAGTTTTTGATGATTTGTAAATATTTTATATCGTTTTTGAATTGACGATATTTGTCACATCTAGCTATCTAAAATAATATTTTTTTAGTGAAAATCATAAGACGGATATAAGAAATCGTTTTCCCACAAATTTCACAATGACAATTATTTTTGGGATAAAAACTAGCCTCTGTATTCACGATCAGAATATAACTTTAACTTATATAACATTAAATAGGATACTACACTTTTATCAGTATATTGTCGACAAAATTTGTCGCGTCTCGTTGCCAAATGCAACTTCTGAAGAAGTCATGAATGTTAAAGTTTACAAACGAAAGTTGTGTTCCTTGAACGCAATGACCCGATATGCAGATGTTAAAATAGCATGGGCATTTACTCCACAGTGGAATGTCAACGTTTGTGGGTATATTAAACAGGCCTTGCTAGCCCTAGGCTTTGTTAAAAAAATTACCTTGAATTAAAGCGCGAGCTTTCAACATAGTTATTATTATTAGCGAAGCGCGAGCTTTCAACCTACTTAATATACTCGTATTATTGGCGAATTCAGATGAAAGCCTTTGCCTAAAATTTTGCAGTTTTTAGGGTTCCGGAGCCAAAGGGTTAAATCGGGACTCTACTACTAAGATTCGCTGTCCGTCCGTCCGTCAGGCTGTATCTCTTGAACCAACCGTGATAGTTAGAAACTTGAAATTTTCACAGATGATTTATGTCTGTTGCCGCTATCACAACAAATACTTAAAAAAAAAAGATTCCGACGAATTGAGAACCTCCTCCTTTTTTGAAGTCGGTTGAAAATAGAATAGAATAAATATTTCCCCTCTCTCCCTCCCATACAACAAACGTAATTTTAAGATCGTTTTTGAATTTGCTGGGCAGGGGTGTTGTTTTGTATGGGTCTTAATAGTATGGAACCCTCAGTGCGCGAGCCCGACTCGCACTTGACCAATTTTTTTATTCAGAAGACGCACAAGACTTAACTACTGAACGATAGGGTTAATTTGATTTAAAATATAATATTTTTAATAAAAATATACATTTCCTATGGCTATCTTTTCTATCTATTGTCACATTTAAACGTAATTTGAACTCAAATCAAAAGATGAAAAAAAGTTTTGACGTGATAACGTTTATTCAATTGATGAACACCAGCAACACACACATGAAAAATAGTAACGTTCCGCGTAACGTTCCACCTGAGCCTGTACGTGCAAGCGATAGCGCGCAACAAGCGATAGAGAGGCACGATAAAACAAACGATAGAGAGATAGAGATTATGCCGTTATCACGTAAATCTATCGCCTGTAATCCGACTTTACAGACAACCATTTTTGACGTGACAACGTCTTATAAATCGATAGAACCGGTTGCACGCACGAAAAAACATGACTCATCCGGCGTTACCGGCGTTACCTCGCTCATGCGGCGTTACCGGCGTAACCTCGCGAGCGCGGAACGAGCGACAAAGAAGACGTTGTCACGTTCAACTATCGTCAGTAAACCGACTTTACAGGCAACCATTTTTTTTAAATATAATATGTCCCGGTTTCCGATGAAAAAATTCCGCTTTTTGTACTCAAAAAGTTCCAAAGTCCCGACTTGACAAAAAAAATCTTGCAACTCTGCTAGCTTACTAAGTTTAAAGTGTAAAAAAACGTCCGACTAAACTATTAAGTAAGTATTCAGGTAAGTATCTAATATATTTCGGCGGTGCGGCATATAAAAATGGATGACATATGACACGTGGTTTACGTAAGTGCTGTTTATCCGGCATTGCGCAATGGAGCGTGCGCCACGCTTCCGGACTGAGAAATTTCACTCGGATTTAAATTAAAGCTGACCGTCCATCGAAGGAAATAAAATAAAAAATTAACACTGAAAAATTAACTGTACGTATATTGGTTTTGAGTGTAAAACTGAATGTATTTCAACATGGAAAATACAATATTTCAACCTCATCGCGATTGTCGACCGTGATGCATTTTGAACTACGAGTATATTCGACCACCTCCCTGGCGCAGTGGCGGCGCGCTCTGATTCGAGTGGGAGGTCGCGGGTTCGATTCCCGCCACGGGCCACTTTGGAATTTTATAATTTCTAAATTGGCTCAGGTCTGGTCTGGTGGGAGGCTTTGGCCGTGGCTAGTTACCACCCTACAAGCAAAGACGCACCGCCAAGCGATTTAGCGTTCCGGTGCGATGCTTGTAGAAACCGTTGGGGTAAATTTACTTACCCTCCCAAGTTAGTACGATAACATCTTAGGCTGCATCATCACTTACCACCAGGTGAGATCGCAGTCAAGTACTAACTTGTAAAGAGAAAAAAAAAAAATTCAATTTCACGCTCTAAGTGTGTATTTTCAGTGTTCGCAAAAAATGTTTCGATTTCAATAATTATCGTCTGCTTATAGGGTATACGTGAATGCCATGACCTTTTATAAAACACTAGCTGACCCGGCCACGCGTTGCTGTGGCTAAAGTTTTTGTTATATTAATAAATTAAAATTGCGACTATAATTTGAGATTTAAACTATCCTATCTCTCAAGTTGGACCAAATGACAGATATTCACGAAGTTTGAACTAAATCGGTTCAGTAGTTTAGGAGTCCATCGCGGACAAACATCGTGACACGAGATTTATATATATTAAGATTTCACTTCACGGAATGTAGCCGACGAGTTAGTAGAATAGCCCCCTGATTAATTATTTATTAAGGTAATTAAGGTATTCTCTGTTTAATAAGGATTTGTTAATTGCTTATAACTTTTTCGTTATTTCCTTTTTTTTTCAAAATTTTGTTTATTTCTTAATATGGTTTCAAAAATGAATTGAATTAATCAATAATTGTATTTTTGTAAAATACCCACAATGGTCTTAGATGTGAGAAGCCTGCTAACCCGTAACTTGACAAACTTGGTTGGACAAGTTGGTGGGATATTTATTGCTAATTCTTGGCAGTATGACAATTGGGCCGTAGTCTGTAATAAACCCAAAGCATTGAAAAAAACGCCAAGTGCGAAAAAAAATTAGGAAAATGGAGAATTTCGAGTAATTTTTGGGAGAACTTTCTATCGAGAAAATTTTATCCGATCGTATTTCTGCTTCAGAGAAATACATGACGTTTATAATTTGAAAATAATTGCCTTTATTTCTTTATAGTTTTTAACCTGCTCACTATAAATATTTTTAATTGTTTTATGCCGTTAAAATATTCAAATGTGCGCATCCTTATTTAAAATCTTTGGGAGCGCTGCAGTTTTCTACTTTTCTGTTAACTTCGTATCAAGATGCATAATAAGTATTATGTAGTACGAATTTATCAATTAATTACGTATTCTCTTGAACAGAGATCTCAATATTATCGCGAGATGCCACAAAAATACAAATCAGCAAAAAACTTAATTATACGTGAGAGGAAATTTTATCATTGCGGCATTGTTTTGATATAGGCTTGATACATACAAGCGTCAAAAACATTCTTGGTTCTACTCCGACTAGCAAATGATGACTTCTGTATCGGGTACGATTTAATATTATAATTATGTTTTTTAAGGGTTTCGTACCCTAAGGGACCCTAATATTAAGACTCCGCCGTCCGTCTGTCCGTCCATCCGTCTGTTTCTTTTGAACTGTGTTAGGCACGTTAGGTATCTGTTGCCGCTATAACAAAAAAATACCTAATAAAAACTTTATTATTTAAACACTTTCGTAAAAAATCCTGTTTATTATATCCTTCGGTAAGTATCTAAATTTTAAAATTTTTTGCCTAATCTTACGAAGATAATAACTTCAATTTTACTTATTTATAAAAAAAAAACTAGCGGACGTCCGTGTTTCCGCCCGCGAGAATTATGGTTTTTCAAAACAGCGAGAACCATGGATTTTCCAGGATGTAGTAACTAGTAAGTAGCTTCGGTGTTCATCAGGGTTATGATTTATCTCCATCCTTAATTCCAGCCAAATCAGTTCAGTAGTTTTTGTATGAAAGAGTAAATACATCCGTTCATCCGCAGAAAAGTTTCGCTTTTATAATAGGAATTCGGATTGAATAGGATCAGTAGAACTTTATTTGATCTGTTTTTATTTTGGTGTGAAAAAAAAATATTTTAGATCTTAATTACTGTTTATTACGTAGTTTGTAGATCACCTAAGTAAGCTCCGAGCCGAGGTTAAGTTTTTATATGATTTCTCATACATATTGGAGTGTGGTGATTGTGTTGCTGTCGTTCAATGTCATCACAACTAATTACATATGCTTAAGTAATTAATTCTAGGAACTAAGACAAAAATGTTTTAAAAAGAGCTTTGATCAATGACCTCTATTATACCAGTACGCTAGACCTCAGAATGTCATTTTGGCGCTGATTGTTTCGTAACCTGGCGTGAGCATCCATGGAACTAACATAAAATGACATTCAAAACGACGGTCACTAGCAACAAGTGACATTTTTTTTAAATTGAAGATAGGCTTGCGCTTGACGACAATCATGCCTGATGGAAAGCAATGATGAGGTCTAGGTTGGAGCGCGCTTGCCTAGAAAATGCCTATTCACTCTTCCGTTGAAGGCACCCAGATTGTACTTGGCCGGGAACACGGAGGCTGGAAGGGCGTTCCACACCTTAGCGGTTCGTATCAGAAACGTGGAAGAAGAAGAGTATCGTGGACCTTCGAGGCGGGTGCTTCAAATCGGCTCAAAAAATTACCTAACTGTTAGTTGTAAAAAATGTTTGATACTAATTATCTTGTTCTTATAGTGTTTTACACACAGAATGAATTTTAGTTGTGGGAATCGAATCGAACCCACGACCTCCGACGCAGAGGGACGTACGCTAATAACCTAACCTAACCACTGCGCCATTTGGTCCTCATAAGAGTTTTAGTAGTGTTATTATCTCGCTGCAGACGCGGTCATAAATCATACGAGTGTTTCGCTTTTGTTGTTCTTTGTTGAGTTGTGCATTACTGCAGAACAACAAAAGCGAAACACTCGAATGATTTATGACCGAGTCTGCAGCGAGATAATAACATTACTAAGTATAGTGATAAAAATCCAATACTTTATTTTTTGTCCCGACCCCGAGACTAGCTCCATCTGGTAAACGATTCACGTAAAGCGTCTGCTACATTACGTGAAGTGAAATGTTTAAAAATGGCATTGCATTTACGTATATAGGTAAGCAGACGATATTGAAACCTAAGAATTTTTTGCGAACACTGAAAAATTAATGTTACGACTGTTGACATAGAGCGTAAAACTGAATGTAGTTCAAAATGCAACATGGTCGAGAATCGTGATCGCGCGTTAAGGTTGAAGGATTGTATTTCATTTGTTGAAATACATTCAATTGTACACTCTTTAAGAGTCTAAACCAATAGACGTAAAGTTAATTTTTCAGTGTTCCTTTTTTATTTTATTTCTTGATTCACTTCACTCAATGTGTGAAAACGTTACGTGAATCGAACCTTGCAGTCGAACACGATTACCACGAGACTAACGAATCATTAATCTGTTATCACATTTCAATCTAAACTTCAAATAATAATCTAGATCTATAAATTGTAAATAAACATTAGTAGGTATTACACACGTAATTAAATTCACTGGCACGAATTATCGTGTCTATTGACATAGCTAACGAACTGGTTTATATTGTGTTATCAACTCGGAACTTTGCTTGTGACATTGAATATTAGAATTGTCTGTAAGTTTCTAAATAAATCGCGCTGAATAAAGCTGCAGGAAAATTCCTTTTTAAGTTGATTCGGCAAAACTAGCCTGAGAAATTCAAATTTTAATTGGTGTGTCCCAAATATTAGGTCCTTACATATGAAATATGCGTTTTGTATGGGAGGAACATAAAGTCGATTTTTTTTAATATAATATATATATTTAATCAAAGTATGTACCATTGCTATCTATGCACTTTTGCCACCTTATAGGTAGTTCATTGATCCCTTTACTAAAAAAGCCATTCGGACGGGAATCAATAAAATCTTTGAAAGCGCTTTGGACTGCCTCATCGGAGTTAAATTTTTTCCCTTGTAAGAAGTTATCCAAATTTCGAAAAAAATGGTAATCTGTTGGAGCAAGGTCCGGGGAGTAAGGTGGATGTCTTAGGCATTCCAATTGAAGCTCCTCTAATTTGGTAGCCGTCTGTTGTGCAGTGTGTGGTCTAGCGTTGTCCTGAAGCAGCAGTGGCCTAGAACGATTGACCAGCCTCGGTTGTTTAGCAGCTAGCTTTTCCATCATTGATTGCAGTTGCTGACAATAGATATCCGCCGTAATCGTCTGGCCAGATTTAAGAAAGCTGTAGTGAACGACGCCGGCGCTAGTCCACCAAACGCTCACAAGTAATTTTTTTTGAGTCAATTTTCGTTTGGGGCAGGATTTGGCTGGTTCGCCAGGGTTCAACCATTGCGATGAGCGTTTCCGATTATCAAATAGGATCCATTTTTCATCACAGGTCAACCGACAAACGCGCGTAGACTGCTATGTCACATTTCTGTGCCGGTTGAGTAATGTAACACAGCAGTCTACGCGCGTTTGTTGGTTTGCTGCACTCAATTCATGAGTTACCCACCTTTCAAGCTTTTTCACCTTCCCAATTTGCTTCAAGTTAACTAAAACAGTTTCATCACTAACACCGCAGCCTGCAGCTAGCTCGGACGTGGTTTGCGATGGATCCGCTTCCACAATAACCTTCAATTCTTCATTGTCAACTTTGGTCTCCGGCCGTCCACGGGGCTTGTTCTGCAGGTCGAAATTTCCAGAACGAAAACGTTGGAACCAAAGACGCACTGTGTTTTCTTTTGCGACACCCTCGCCGTACACATCATTAATCCTTCGAGCCGTTTCTGCAGCACTGGTGCCACGATGGAACTCGTACTCGTAAATAACGCGATATTTCAAGTTTTCCATTTTGTAAACAGAGTGGCGCAAAAAAAAACCAAAAGAGAAAAAAATAAATGAATTACGATTTTCAAAACACAAAAGCATGAGTAAATAGCTGTATAAATTTGAAATTGGAATTTCTAACCAAAGAAGAGATATTTGAGATCAAAGTGGCCAGTACGACAAAACGCCAATTTCATATGTAAGGACCTAATATTAGACCTCTGATCGGAAGAAAACTCAGATGTTATATTGGCATCCGAATTATTTAGGTAGGTAAACCTTTTTCATACAAGCAAACAGTAGCGCCATCTGTCAAAATCCTATAGGTGGCTGCTGAGCGAACTACAGCGTGACTTTACTGTTGGTATTATTGGCACCGATAAACTGGCGACATTTTTTCACGCCGTCCGCCCTGTCCTGGGTAGATGTCAATTCTAACTACCCTTCACAATGAAGGGGATTTCCGCAAAATAACACCTGCTTCCATTCAATAAAAACATTCGCTCAAAAATTTCCATTCACTTCATTAATACCTACCCGAAAGATTATTTTCTGTTGTTATAGCGGCATCCTACATCATCTGTGAAAATTTCGACTGCGCCTATAATAATTATCAAGGACAGAGTGATACAGCGTGGTGACAGACGGACAGACGGATAGCGGAGTCTCAGCAATAGGGTCCCATTTTTTACCCTATGGTACGGAACCCTAAAAATACAAAGTGGACCGTAGTAGGAATCGAACTCTAAAACTTATCAACTGCCCTAGGGTGGTTGTCAAAAATCATCAAATTGTATAGTAGAGAGGAGACTCATAGAATTCAGTCTATGTGCTTCTGCATTGTAGATGGACAGGTGAAATAAACGCATACACGGGACCGGGCGGACTGCCCGCCAAAAAATGCCCGAAAAAAATTTCGCCAGTTTACTGGTGTCAAAAATGTTTGTTTTGACACCAACAGCATCAGTTGTAAGGCGACGGCAATATTATCTGTGGACCGAGGTAAACGCCACACATCACTATAGGTGCTTGTTATTAGTCCACAGAGACGATTTCCGCTATGTCGCACCGCATTAGCGGAAATGACAAATGGCGCTCCTTTTTTCTTGTTAAAATGTATGGGCTAATCCTCGGGTTCATATCGATGACAGGTGGTCTTCGCAGATCCTATAAAAAGGAAATACCATAAGAAATACCGGACTCTCGATTTCATTACCCAGGGGCCGTTACCGTAAGCTCAACGACTCTGACTTTCACTATCACATACGAACGAGTTTGCATGTCCGTCCGATCTATACATCCTACCGATTAGAACATCGAGCAATACGCCTAGGAATACTCAAGTAGGCTATAGACGCAAAGAGATAAACGCATCGTTTGCTCTTTTTATTTCTTGCTATTGTAGCAGACCTCCTTTAACGACCCCCCTGGTGCAATGGCGACGCGCACGGATTCGAATGGGAGGTCGCGGGTTCGATTCCCGCCGTGGGCCACTTTGGAATTTTATAATTTCTAAATTGGCTTAGATCTGGTCTGGTGAGAGGCTTCGGCCGTGGCTAGTTACCCCCCGACCAGCAAAGACGCACCGCCAAGCGATTTAGGGTTCCGGTGCGATGCTTGTAGAAACCGTTGGAGTAAATTTATTTACCCTTCCAACTTAGTACGCTAACATAGGCTGCATCATCGCTTACCATCAGGTGAGATTGCAGTCAAGTAATAACTTGTATAGAGTAAAAAAAAACATTGTCATCCCATTGAAAACATTGATCATAATATAACTGCACAGTTCTATCAGTGCATGAAATAATCAGTATAGGTAATATAAATTATCTCTAGCCGTTTCACATCCTTATTTTATCACATAATTATGTACAACAAACTAATACAATCTTAAACGCAAGAAAACAGCACTAAGTAGTGTGACCTCTACTTAGAGCTACTGAATTGGTTTAGAATACGAATGGATCTAATTCGATTTAATACATGATATTATACTTGAAATAATCAAAAATCACATCTTTAACTTTATTGGACCCAGTGGTCTAATACTTCGTTTGAAATAAACACCGCGCCTCTCCCCGTCATGTATGCGCCAACGTCGTCGTTAAGATAGATTAAACAAAATGGAGATATTTAATTTGTAAAGTATCCTGTATTTTCTAGTAATCAACCAGTTTGAAGAATTTTTATAGCGTAAGTTAATCCAGTTTTTTCCTAAGATTGACTATCACAATTAAATAGGTAGATATTAAGTAGACTAACATATACAGTCTCCTGCAAAAAAAAACTGGTTAAATCGGATTAGGTTCACTTTTAAGCAACTTCTTATAGTAGAAACTTGGGGTTTGTTAATTATAATTAATTAATTATAATTTATTTATTAATCTGATGATGATTACTTTCCTTTTTTAAGGAAAAGTAAGTCAACCTTTTTGAAACAGTTTTTTTCGGAGGGTATCTGCTATCGCACAGGGGACTAGGCGAAAGAAAATGGATTTTTTGCGTGACAAATTCCCGTCCTGGAAGAAAATCTACGAAAATCTTTCTCCCGAATGTCCCACGGCACTTTCGTTTTTTTTTCTTTATGAGGTACGGAATCCTAATAAAGAAGTAATAAAGACTTAGGGCCGATTTTTCAATCGCCAGATAGACTATCTGAGGGATAAATATGCCATACAAAATCTGTCAAAACGTCATATTTATTCCTTAGTTTAAATTTTATCTGGCAATTGAAAAATCGAGCCTTAGTTAAAAAAAAATTGGTTGTCTGTAAAGTCGGTTTACTGACGATAGTTGAACGTGACAACGTCACGATTGTGCTTCTTTGTCGCTCGTTCCGCGCTCTCGCTTGCACTTGAAGCCTTACATGGAACGCCTCAGAGCGAGGTAACGCCGCATGAGTCATGTTTTTTTGTGCGTGCAGCCGGCTCTATCGAATTATAAGACGTTGTCACGTCAAAAAACCTGCACTGAGCAATAATAATCTCTGAAAAAATTAACTGAGATAATCATGACAATCGATTATGACTGATAAAGCATAGCCAAAACTTAACGTCATGTAACACTTTAAAGGTCTCGCCACACAGTGGAGCGGATAGCACAGCGCGTGGCGTCGCGCGGGGCGGCAGTGTGTCTCATCTTCTTCCTTATAAAATGTACTCGCAGCGAACACTTGTGATTTTACTTGCGGTGTCATAAAATGCGGAAACAGGACGGTGCCTGTTGGCTTACAGTCATCCCGTAAAGCTTTTAAGTGCGACAGAGATCGCAACAAGCGGTATGCTTCTCTTTTATTTATTGTCACATGGGCGGCGGCTGTTAAGAATTTAATAAAGAATTAATCTCGTTTAATTACTTACTACAAAGAGACCTAGTTCTTTGTGTATTGGTGTAAACAAAATTGTTATCGTAGTCGTAAACCAATCGTAAGAAGTCTGACACATTGGCTAGAAAAAAGTAAACATCAGATGCTGCCAATCAGTGTTAATAATTTGTTTTCTTAAGCCATTAAGCTCCCCTGGGCAGGCCAGTCTCACTTATCACGTGAGCGTCCCGGCTACAAGTAGAGTTTCGGACTACCACATTTCAGATGGTTGCCGCTCGCAGGCCGAGTTGTACGCGCTAGTTCTGTACGGTCTATTTTACGCGCCGTCTGACTACGGCAGCCCTAGTACGTCGTAACTCGTAAGAGATAAAGTTAGGCGATAGAAAGAGACCACAACATTGCGTTTGTTGCGTGTCGATTTTGAGGGCGGGGCCAGGTGCTATTGCGAACTGCATTGCACTTTTTGTGTCAGCGCTAGAGTCGCTATTTCTTTAAATTTTCGTGCGGAGTGAACCTTCTGGTACTATTTAGTGTTCTGTGTCCTGGGTATAATATCTGCATAAATCACGTACCACGCCCCACCCACGCACCGCCCGCTGTGTGGCGAGAGTCGAGACCTCAGATGTTATGGTATTAATACACGCAAGTCACGTTTCCGACGTAACACTTATTCAAGTAAACATACAGTCTAATACACGTTTTAATGACTCGCGAAAACTTTTCATTTGGTCAGTGATATATGCTTAACAATTAACATGCGTTAATTTAGTTTATTATTACTTCCTATATCCCATTTACCTACGTTTTACTCGTATACAGTTGACCTTTTGTTATATTTGCGTATCTAATATTAGATGTATAAAAATACACATTTTTCTGTTAGTTAAAAAGGTGTAATCGAAACACTGCTAAGAAAACTGACAATATGGGCATCCGTTTTATCTAGACTTTCGTGCTTTTCGATCCTTAATTTTTTTTTTTTTGCAAGCTCACTTTATTGTAAGCAGGTAGTAATAAAGTACCTATTAGTTGCTACACAGCATTGAACCAGAATATAAAATCGCTTTAAGCGATTATTGAGGTATTAAATAAGTAGGTAGGTACTTAGTATGCGGCACGTACTTGTCTGTACATAAGCCATTGGCCGTTGCCGAAGCTACTTACCAGTTCAAGGACATTCCCTTTTTTTGACTAAAAGGTTTTCAACAACTTAACTCGCAAAAACTTCATCGAAACGTTGCACCTAAATCCTAAATTAAGCTATTGCTAGTTAAAATCAACAAACAAACGCACTTTCACGTTTATATAACTCCATATTCAAATCAATTAATTAACCAGTTTAATTGAGTGTGCAAGTTTTAACCCACAAGAAAATTGCCTTCCTTTAATAAATTATGCAAAGTTGTAGCTAATAACTCAAAAAAGCCTCTTTATATTCATTTTCAAATCTCCCATGCAAATTATAGTCTTACATCGAAATATGAGGTTCGGGAATTAACTCATTATCTACTTGACGACCGAATGGCGTAGCGGTAGCGAACCTGCCGTCTGCGTCGGAGGTTGTGGGTTCGATTCCCACTACTGGTAAATGTTTGTGTGATGAGCATGAATGTTTTCCAGTGTCTGGGTGTTTTCGTATATAATTATTATGTTTATGTATAATAATATGTATGTATACCAACCAGTTATCTAGTACCCATATCACAAGCTATCTATCGCTTATTTTGGGGCTAGATTACGAGGTGTGTAAAATATATATATATCATCAGGCTTATTCATTTAATAAATCATTGTCATTTCTTGTTTACAGATAAAATGGCGCAACACCAAATCATCAACTCTATAGCCATCATACTACTCACCACAATTCATTTCATAATAGCAGCAAAGCCTAGACCAGTATTCGAAAGTACCAATGAACAAACTAGAAGCGATGACAATCTTAGGTTATCAAATAGCCCAGGCTTCTTACCCTATGGAAACCCTCTAGCAGGATCCAAACAAAATGCAAGAATACACGCAAACAATCAACAACTCCAACAAGCAATGTTCAATGCAGAAAGAAAGAGACAACACCAAGCGCAGCTGCAAAGGTGGTCAAAAGGACCCAAAATAGTAGACAGTTACATGAAAGCGTACCGCGATTCTCAAGAAAATCATCAATTGGCTTTAGAACAGCAACAGGCGACTCTAAATGATAATCCAGTCACTAATGCACCAACGAGGCAACAAGGAAGACCAACGAGACAAAGAATAGTACAAAAGAAAAGAGTAGTGGCAGAAGTAGCTAACCCCGTGCAAAATGAACCTCCACCACCTATTAATAGGGTCCAAAAACAAAGACAAGAACTCCCCAGACGAGGAGAAATAAGATTCTCCCAAGGATCTGAACCAACCAAATTCACCAAAGCCGATGCAGTTATTAAAGATACTAGAAACAGAAATCATAGATCATATGGTTCAGCAGATTATCGTCAGAGTTTAGAGCCTCAAAGGTACAAAACTGTTTATATACCACAGAATCCAACATCTGAAGAACGTATAACCATAAAACCTAATGGAAATGCAGGTGTGAATCAAGTTCAAGTTGAAAATAATCAGCCCACTAATCTACACACAATGGCCATACCTAGTGGCACTAAATATTATGATTACCCAAACAATATCAATACATTAAAGTCAGTTCAAGATATTCAAGCTCTTAATTCTCTGCTCAAAAAGAATCCTACGGAACAACTATACGAGTTCAATGCTCTGTTAAACCAAAACAGAGATAAAAATCCTGAAGACATAATAAAAGGAATTCCTGTAGACTTTTATTTCTACCTCAAAGAGCAGGCGCAACAACCATACGCACAACATTTAGAGAATGCAAAGTACACACAATTACCACAAAACTACGCAAGTCCGTATATACCTGAATCTACAGTTAAGGACCATAAACCAATAACAGAAGAAGTGAATGACATCGAAGATCCAAATCAAGGCCTGAACCCTTTTCAACTTCAAAATGTTGCACCGACACCAGCACCAGATCAAACAACAACAACAACAAAAAGTAACAATTACTACAAAGTCGAAGTCGCCAGTCAAACTATCAGTACTGGACCGAAGCATATAAAAGAAGAGTATTTTGTTAAACAAGAAAACGATCCACATTATGAATCTTTAACTTACGGATATCAACCTGTTTATAAAGAAACAACAGATGAAAACAAAAGTGAAGTGTATTTGCATCACAACGCAGAACCGACTGGTGTACAACATTTATTAGAAGACGGGACGGAAACCCCAGCATTTGGAGAAGATAATGTGAGTATCAAAGGTATTTCTAACAAAAACATAAGTAAGGATACTATAATTGATAAAAAATTACTTAGAACTAAGCGCTCCGAGTTAGAAACTGCGCCATTTCTTTTAAACGATGAAAAAACAAGCACTCAAGCATCAATTACACTTAATATGTCCAATATCACCGACACACCCACATCCGAATCCCTTATAAGATTAAATCCGTTCAACAAGAAACGGGCGAACGATTTCAACGTTTTTATACAGCCCAACTTTCCTATCGGTGAAGCTAGCGATTACGTAGACGATTACGACTACGCGCAGACTAAAAACAGACCAGATAAATACGAATCTTTTTACGACGATTCAGATGACTATAGTTACGACGATTTTGGCTCATCTGACTATGATTTCCAAAATTATGCGCCTTCTTCTAGTTTCATTGAATCCAAGGGAAGTTTTTCGAAAAAAATACGTCATTACAGACGCCCTAATTTAGGTACACCGCAATTGTACGGACGGCCACCCGCTACTTCTTATGGTGTACCCATTTATGGAACCCCGGCAACTATTTTTGCTTCCCCTCAAACTTATACCAGCCCCAAATTTGAGTTGCCATCTATAAACAGTTTCGCAAATACTTTAAGTAATTTCCCGAATGTGATCGAGCCAATTTACATGTTAACCCAATCGCAGTTAAAAGAGTTAGTCGGCCATCACAATTTGAACATTGAACATTTAGATGTGTATCAAGTTTCAAAAGAAAATAGAGCGAAAAAGTTACCACACTTTCCGGGTAAATACAGAAAAAGGAATCCGTATAGACATGTGAGAAATAATTTGCATAAATTACACAAATTTCATGGATAAGAGTACAGTATTTTATGTTAAATTTCAGTATTGATTTTATGGAGTAATAAAATTAAAGTTTATGCTTAGATACTATAAATTCAATTAACTTATACATTGTACGTTGTACGTACATACCTATTTACCTATGTTATAAAACACTGTTTAATTATAAGTTATTTATTATATGCTATAGAACCACAATAGATGTACCTAATTAGTTTTAATAATCAATAAATAGCTAGGAAATATAAAAAATCTTCTCTTTTTTGAGTTCTCTGTAGTTATGTAAGTAGGTATATTTAATGTTATACAGCTTTTTCTAAATAAACTTGTCTAACGAAGATATTATCTGTTATCTGCAGATGTTCTTACTTATGTAATATTCTAATTTCTTCGTGATTATCGTTAATTGCTATCAATACATATAATCTTCAAGCTAAGTCTGTTCGTAATATACGTCTTAACTCCTACAAGGTTCTAAAGCTGGATAATATAACTTAAACAAAAATAACTGACTTCAACTCTCATCAATCTACTGTTGAATACATCCTTTCCAATAAAAATTTAAGACTTAATTAAGTAAGTACATGGTTTTCTCATGGATATCACTATAACTGGACTAAATTGAAATGAGACCACACAAGGAGGTCAGCTTTCAAATAAATCTTTAATATTTTTATTTCGTAAAATTCTAAACAACTAAATCAAAAATTTAGTAAACATATTATAAAGGTATACAAATAAATTAAGACTAAAAATATTAACAAAATGTACACCGTCCAAAAATGAAAATAATATAAATAATAATCCAAATCTTTAATATAAAAATCTAATAATAAAAGAATCATCAAAATCGATTCACCCAGCCAAAAGTTATGAGGTAAAAAACATCGAATTGAGAACCTCCTCCTTATTTCAAGAGGAAATAAGGAGGAGGTTGAAAATAGGAGTTTATACGTAGGTATATTTTACAGAAAAATTTAAACCAATACCTACTCGTACTAGCATACATTTACAAAGTTACAGTTTTGCTTTGCGGTTCGCTAACGAAAATGATTCTTAACGAGTAGATACTGAACCCACCGTCGCAAGTCTGACTCACACTTGGCTGTTTTTATTTTGTTTTATCAACCATAGATCGTCCGGCTCTTTCCGTGGTCTGTGGTCCGGCCACTCATGTGTAAAACTCCAAGAACATAACAAAACAGCTAGGCCTCATAATTAAAATGATATTACCTCACAGTATTTCGTAGTTTTGAGGTAGTTGCTTTAGCATTTGCCTAATTGATTTATTGCATGTCGGCATATCGGAATTTAGTTGATATTTCATACACCTAATTGCTTACAATGTGCAGAAATCACAAACACCATCTAAGTTTCATCATTTTCATCACATTAATATTATAGATTATTAAGTAGTAATAACTAATAACTATAAATGTTTGTTTTGAGGAAGGCTTCGGCAGTGCCTAGTTACTACCCTACCGGCAAAGACACACCGCTCAGTAATTTAGCATTTCGATGCGATGCTGTGTAGTTACCGTTAGGAGTAACTAACCCTTTCCAAGTTAAATCGATAGCATCTTTAACAGCATTGATACCTACTTTAAATCAGGTGAAATTGCAACCAAGTAATAGTACTGAAGGTAGAAGAAATTGAAACAATTTATCTTTTTTTTGCATTTTATTATTGAAATGTTACAATTAAACTTATCTGTAACTTATTCTAATTAGGTAGGTACTTACTGTTAGGCGATTCATGAAAGCTTCGGCTTCATTTCGTGAAGTGAAATGTTAAATAAAAAAAGGCATTTACGTAGATAAGACGATATTGAAACCAAATCAGTTTTTGAGAACAATAAAAATTTAATTTCATTACTATTGACATAGAGCATAAAAATGACTGAAGTTCAAAACGCAATATGGGCGAAAATCGTGGAATTAAATTTACGTTGTACGATTAGGTTGAGGCATTGTATTTCCTATGTAAATTTATCAGTGTATTTTTTTTTATTTCTTGATTCGCTTCACTCAGTGTTTGAAAACGTTACGTGAATCGACCCTCTCCCCTGCTCGAAAGTCACGTGATAAATTTAGCGATTGGAGGTGTCATTTTCATAAATTTCGTTCCATTTGTGCGATCCACTGGTTTCTACGATAGGTCATAATATTACAAGGCTTCTTTTCAGGTCAGGGGTCACTAGAACCCTCGCAAATTAACGGCCTACAAGCCGTATTTAGGTGATTTTGAATGAAGTTTTATGCAAAAACTATAAAGAAAATTACTTTCAAATTTACACGACATGTATTTTGGGTCTTTAATCTGAAATCGCTAAGAAGCAGTAACACGATTGGATAAAATTTTCTCGATAGAAAGTTCTCCCAAAAGTTGCTCCAAAATCTCAGTTTTTCTATATTTTATCGGAAACTACAATGGATGTAATTGTAATTTTAGTTTTAATGTATCGGTAATAATAATATCCTAAAACGCTTAGAACGGATTTTTGATAACCAGCTTAGTTTTTGAGTAATTAGGTAAAACGTCGTTTTTCTGCTATATTCTTCCGCGACGCTGCATGTCGCACCTACCAAATCTCCGTGAGAGTGAGAAAGACAAAAATAAATTCAATCAATCCCCTTATAAATCGTAGGTACCTAAACAAGTATTTATCTACTGACCATTTATTAAAATTTTCAAAAGGCCTATGAGTTTTAAGGCTTAAGATAGGCCCGTTGAAAAATTTATACATAGGTATCATCAAATTATTATCATATTGTAGTCTATTTAAGTACTGTACAATAAAGTACGATAGTCTATACTTAGCTCTATTTTATGCAAATAAGTATAATCGAATCTCCTGCGGCAGAATTAATTGTATTGAACACTCGATCGCTTTCTATTCCGATGGCTCACGCAGATGGCGGATGAGCTTAGGAAAGTTTCCTTTTAGAATTACCTAATCTTAGTCTGATCTCAGCATCATACTGAGTATATGCAGTTATCTAAATATACAAAGCTGGCCACTGATATGCACCTTCAGGATGAGCCAATCGAAATCTTTTACGTCAACTTTCGTGATACAAGAAAAAAGTAGCGCCATTTGTCAAAATTTCCGCCAATACGTTGCAACATGGCGGAAATCGTCCCTGCGGAAACTCGCGTGAAGTCTAATACTCGCGTGAAGTCTCGCGTGAAGTCTAAACAAGCATAGTGTTTTGTGGCGTAGTCTTGGCGTAGTAGTTAGTACCTACCTCTTATATCAGACAAGTGATTTGAGCTGTACCTACAGTCCTACATGAAAATGAAAATATTTATTTTCACATAGGCCTAAATAACAGGCTATCATGAAAAGTCAAAACTCTACCGCCAGGTTCGGAAAGCAGGTTTGCACCGAGAAGAACTGGCAAGAAACACGGCACTTGCTCTTTTCAAAAATGTCATTGTTATACTTAATACAAGATTTCTTATAAAGTATGAAAGATTATAACATGTTAGACCAGAGTCGGGCACCTTAGTAGATGAATACATAGGACGGCGCGAAAAAATGTCGCCAGTTTACTGGGGTCACAAATGTTTGTTTTGACACCTAGAACATTTGTAACTTTGTAAGTCAACCGCAGTATTGTCTATGGACCGCGGTCCACGTAACAGATTACACATTCCGCACGCTCTTTTCCACAGAGACGGTTTCTGCCATATTGTGGTGTATTAGCGAAAATGTTAACAGATGGCACTAAGTACTGTTCTCTTGCATGAATAAGGTTTACGTAAAAACGTTCGGAAGAGCTCATCCTGGGGGGGCTATTCACGTAACTCGTCGGCTACATTTCGTGATGTGAAATGTTTAAAAAGTGATGCCATTTACATACCTATATAAGCAGACGATATTGAAATCAAAACATTTTTTGCGAACACAGAAAAATTTATTATGGTTAATGCTATTGAAATAGAGCTTAAAATTGAATGTAGTTAAAAACGCCATGTTGGTTGACAATTCTAAGATTGCAATTACTTAAGTGCGTCAAAATCGAGCATTGTAGTTCCTATGATGGAATATATTCAATTTTACACTCTAAATCAATAGACGTAAACAGTTCACTTTTCACAGTAGACATTTTTCAGTGTTTTTTTTTCTTTTACTTGTTTCACATCACTGTGTGTGAAAACGCTACGAGAATGTCATAGCTGAGCTTGATATCTTTGCTACTCATACTTACGTAATTTTAATTCATTTCAGCTTGATATCTTTGCTATTCATACTTACTTCATTTTAATTCCTTCCAGCTCCAGTACGCGGCTAACTACAAATTCGGCTACCGAGTCCGCGATCAGGATAGTGGCAACTACTTCGGGCACCGAGAAGCGAAGCAGGGCGCGTCCACCAAGGGAGCCTACCACGTGCTGCTACCTGACGGGAGGATGCAGCTCGTGAAGTACTCCGCAGGGCCCTCCGGCTTCCACGCAGATGTCAGCTATGACCACTTGCAGTAGGCACTAGTAGAAATATTGAACTAGGAGGCATTGTCATGTTTTCGAAACTGGTGGGCTATTCACGTAGTTGACGCGTCGTTTACATTTCGTGAAGTGAAACTTTTAAAAAGGTCATGGCATTTACGTATACAACATGTAACGAAAAGGTGAAATAATATTGAAGGGTAAATAGGGAAAAACAAATTAAAGGTACCTATCCATTTTTCCATACATTATAAAAACTAAATATGCTTATTCTACACGGTGATTCGTTATGTAAGTACCCTTCTTATTTCACCATCTCGTTACACGTTGTATAAGCAGACGATATTGAAATCAAAACCTTTTTTGCGAACATTGAAAAATTAATTTTACAAGTATCGACATAGAGCGTAAAATTGAATGTAATTCAAAACGCAACATGGTCGACAATCGTGGAAAAAAATTTACTTTGCGCGTTAAGATTGAAAGTTTGTAAGTATTTGCTATGTTGAACTACATTCAATTCTACACTCTAATCGACGTAAAGTTAATTTTTCAGTGTTCATTTTTTTCTTGATTCACATCGCTCAGTGTGTGAAAATTTTACGTGAATAGCCTCCCTGCCTTCACGTAGGTAACTCGTTTACTGCATTTCGTGAATACCAGAATAGTATGCGGGTCGAAAAAACGATCTAGGAAAAATCTATCTAGGTAAGTACCTACTTATAGAAGCCTCTAGGAAGCATTGTCAGATTTCTGAAACTAGTCGAAAAATCTGAAAACTGACTAAAATACTTGTAGAGACCAGTCAACTATGCGGGAGATGCAATTCATACCTAGGTACCTACCTACCTAGGTATCAGATTTATTAAATTAATTCTTACTCCCGATACATCTATCGGGCCCTATGGTGGTGTTAATAAATACCTAAACAACGTCTATTGTAACAGATTGTAAAGAAAATTCTTTTACGAAATAACGATTCATTTTCAAAACGATTTTCTTGAATCGTCTGGTTTTATTTTAAATTTTGTATCTAACGGTTTTACCGATCATCTTTCTATTCAATTAAAAATTCTAGTTATTAGCTTAGTCATGCTAGAAGTAGGTTATTATGATAATACTTTCTGGTAAGTAACTAGGTACTTTGTTAGTACAAATAAAACACGAAAATTTTAAATATTTATTGCCTTCAAAATATTATAATCTTAAATCTATTTAATAAAATGAACTAAAATTGACAAATTATAAGTTATGTTATATTATCTAGATACTAAGTTACTATTTTCAGTATTGTCTAAAAAAAGGAGTTTTCTCTTTTATTCCGACTATATCTACCTACTCAAAATAGTACTATCTGTAAATTCCTTAAAAATGTGTAAAAAAATGTGTTTCAATTTACAGCTAATTGAATTAAAAATGTACTTAAATGGATGACAAATTAGGGAGGAAATATACTTACATGCAACTACAAAATTAAGTTATACTTTAAATAGCACTAATTGCAATGTCACACACACAGAACCTCAAAATAATATGGCACATAAAAGTTATTGTAACTAAAATATATACCACTTTTCCCGCCAAGTGACAAAAGTGAAACCGTAGAAAGCGTAGGTAACAATTTGACATGACATTACATTATTACACGAGGTACTTGCTAAAATGTTACATAAATTACTGAGTCAGTTAAGAAATTATTGTTAGTTAAATAAGTACCTACCAATTTGTTCATTCTCCTTACATCAATATATTAAGTACCTAGTCTACCTACAATGTATAACGTGACCATACGTCCCGCTTTGGGCTGGATTGTCCCGCTTTCGGGCTATCTGTCCCGCTGTCCCGAGCCAGAGCAAAAATTCCCGCTTTACCAAACTTGAAACTATATACCTACCTTTACCTACTTACTTGCTATATAGACTATAGTACCTAGATAAGATTGTCCTTATATAAGTATTTGAAAAAATATTTAAATAACTCCCTTCTTTTTAATAAACTTATCTATTACTAGCTGATCAGGCAAACGCTGTTTTGCCGTCAGGGATACAAAAAAATTGCGACCTATTTAGAGACATACCGAATATACGCAGTCTCATGAAAATCGGTCGAGCTATTTCGGAGGAGTTTGGTAACAAACACTTGTGGCACTAGAATTTTATTATATATTAGATTTGTTAAGGAATACCTATCTTTGACGAGAAATTATTATCAATTATATTTATAACAAAGTATTGTAAATAAGTAGGTACTTATATGTATTTTACTTAGCTTACACAAGTATGCCAGCTAGAATATTGCCGATAAGTAGGTACTTACATAAAGTCGAATATTTCACTTACCTACTGTATTGTTATTTAGTACATAAGAGTAGTTTATTATAAATGTATTGTACCTACCTATATATATATTATTATAATTATAACAATGCTTTTGGGAATGTGCAATGTGTTTGGAATTTATATGCAACATGCAATTGTATCAAAAATAAATGATATGCCCAAAATATTTATCTTGCCACATTGAAAATGCATAATATGTAAATAGTTTTAATATGAAAAAAAAAAACAATAAAAGTATGTGTAGGTTGTATAATGTATAGTACCTACCTGGATGACCGAGCTTCGCTCGGTTTTGTTTTTGTAAATTGTGATTTGGGGTAGAAACTATATTTAAATATGAATTACATAGTTACTAATGTAATGATGAAATATGAAAAATATTTTCGATCTTATCGACATAATAATATGGTTAAATAAACTAAATTTGACGACCGAATGGCGTAGTGGTAGCGAACCTGCTGTCTGCGCCTGAGGTCGTGGGTTCGATTCCCGCTACTGGTAAATGTTTGTGTGATGAGCATGAATGTTTTCCAGTGTCTGGGTGTTTTTCAATATATTGTATTTATGTATATTAGTATACAGTATGTATATTTATCAGTTATCTAGTACCCATAACACAAGCTATCGCTTACTTTGGGGCTAGATTAATGCGATGTGTAAAATGTCCCGTATATATTTAAATATTTAAATGGTTAAATAAAAATCACGAGTGTAATTAGTTTAATATTTATTATATAATATATTATACAAATACTTATTTTTTACATTAAATAAACCAATTACGTAAGTTATTTTATTTATAGTGTTAAAAATTATCGCTGCCAACGGGACTTGAACCCTTTCCCCCTAGCTATCGCGGCTGGGTGCCCTGCCAATTGTGCTATGGATTATCTTGCTCTGTGGATGACACGATAATTTCGATATTGGGAAACTACGATTTAAAAGTTGGAGCTAGCTTTGAACGGAGAATACCACCTACCACCTTGCCCCTTTTAATTCATTTATAATATTTTGTTATGGTTTGACAGAGCACCCAGCCCCGATGACTATTAGCAAAAACTAAATAAAATTTGAATTTTCGCGCCCAGTTCGTTGACTCCATAAAAAAAATTAGTATTACTTCTCGACAATAGATGTCAGCAGAAAGAGTCAATATTTATTGTGTTGATAAAACATTTGGATGCCTGGGCCATTATAATAGTATTGCTATTGGCCAATAGATGTCACGTTGTTTCCCAATATTCCCGATTTCAATATATCGGGAAACAATATGAGGTAAATGAGTATTGTTGAGCAGAATTTTTATTAAAAATATGTAGATGCATAAATGTTGTGCCCGCAAAACTCATTGTCATAAACTTACGATGAATAATTAGCCCACCATTAGCGAAAACTATATAAAATTTGAATTTTCGCGCCCAGTTCGTTGACTCCATAAAAAAAAATTAGTATTACTTCTCGCCAATAGATGTCGCGAGAAGTCATAATTTACCTTTAGTATTAAAATATTGTCATTAAAACAAATGCCGGCCGCGGTCATTAAAATTAGTTTCACTATTCGCTAATAGATGTCATGTAGTTTCCCAGATTTCGAGCTATCGGGAAAAAATATGAAGTAAATGATTATATCTGGGTGTATTACAGCTACTCACTAATAGATGGCAGCAGGAGTTTACTGTAATCACAGAGCAATGAATGACTTTTATGTATAGTATTATATTATCTGTGCTTTTATATTGACTGTAATCACGGAGCAAGGAATGACTTTATTATAACTGTAATAGTTTTTTTGGTAAATACGACATTTTCTAAAAATGAATCCTAGCTAGATCAATTTATCGCCCCAAAACCCCTTGCATACTAAATTTCATGAAAATCGTTCGAGCCGTTTCCGAGATTCAGTTTATATAAAAATATATATGTATATATAATATACAAGAATTGCTCGTTTAAAGGTATAGGATGATTTTAACAGACTTCAAAAAAAGGAGGAGATTCTCAATTCGTCGGAATCTTTTTTTATGCTTTCATTTTGTAATAAATTATTTGCCCGCGTCTCCGCCTCTGTGTCGGTTTTTCACAAATTCCGCAGGAACTATGATTTTTCCGGGCAAAAGATTAATCAGTGTGTTAATCTAGGATTTAATCTATCTTCATTCCAAATTTCCGCCAAATCTGTTCAGTAGTTTTAAGTCAAAAAGTCCATACATTCAAAGTTTCGCGTTTATAATACTATACAATAACTTAGTAAGGACTATTGATAAGAATGTGTTTCTATCCATTTGCACTTAATGATCATTCCTTTGCTGTGCTGTAATAATTATAAAAGCAAGAAAATTAAAAGTTTGAATAAAACAACTGTTAAACTTTCATATTTTGTTTATTTCTACACCAGAGTATTGACTTAATACTTTTTTAATATATTTTTATTACGGTTACAAGTAAGTTATTAGAACACAAAGACTATTCGATTTACTAACAAGTATAGTAGACGACAATTAAGTTGACCCAAAATAGCGCGTGTCGCCTTACACGCTTTCCCTCGCGGCGCCCTCTTACCGCACTTCAGTTGATACGAGTAAATGTGTTCTGCGCAGGGTTCAACTTACACGCCGCCTACTGTACAACTATTTTTCTATACATTTCCATTAGCTATTCAAAATTCTATAAACCTATTGTATAGATAAAAGAAAATTGCTTTATAGACATCGGTGCGTATTCGGGTATAAAAACTTAATTAAACTCCCACAAATAACGTAATTTACTCGTTTTTAGGGTTCCGTAACCAAAGGGTAAAACGAGACCCTATTACTAAGACTTCACCGTCCGTCTCTCCGTTTGTCCGTCCGTCTGTCACCAGGCTGTATCTCTTGAACCGTGACAGTTAGACAATTGAAATTTTCACAGATGATGTATTTCTGTTGGTGCTATAACAAAAATTACTAAAAAACAGAATAAAATAAATATTCAACTGAGGTCCCATATAACGAACGTGATTTTTGCCTTTTTTGCTTGATATCTATTGTTAATGGCAACATGTAGACGCCAGAAATATTCAGATAATATTTAGTTAAATATTATATTCACTTGAAAAACAAACAATTAAATTTAAAAAAAATATATATTTAAGAGAAAATATTTTTGAAATTTTCACATACGATGTATTTCTGTTGCTGGTCCTACAACAAATACTAAAAAACAGAATAAAATAAATACTAAACGGAACGGTTGTATGGGAATACAACAGACGCTTTTTTAGCCATTTTTACAGATAAATGGTACGGAACCCTTCGTAACTCGTATAACTTGGCTAACTAATTTTTTTACTTTAGGCACTATACATAGAAATAATGACATACATTGATAGTAAAATTCTTATCCGACAAAGAAATACAAAGATGCAAGCACGATTTCGCATTGTGAAGGCAACATCGACTGAGGATGTCCCGGTGTCGGAACGAAACGTGCGTCGAAGAAAGTGTTGGAAAATTGTGTGTGGTGTTTCATGTGGGCAGTGTTCCTGCATATTGTACCATACAGAATCTTTTCAAGTAGCGGATTATAGCAAAACAAATTAATCTGTCCTGCTAAGATACAAGCATTTCAATTTTTGGAGTAGGTATCTTCTGTCCCTATCTCGCAAAACGAACATTCAGAGGGTGCTATCTTAGTCGTCGTCGTTTCAGCCGATGGACGTCCACTGCTGGACATAGGCCTCCTGAAATGACCGCCAAACACCACGATCTTGCGCCGCCTGGCGCCAGCGACTCCCCCCAACCCTCTTAATGTCGTCCGTCCACCTGGTGGGGGGTCGACCGACACTGCGCTTCCCGGTGCGTGGCCGCCATTCCATTTATAGGGAGCTATATATATTTCAATCCACGAAGACGCGCCCCACTCTGCCAAAATCGCTTGTTTCAATGGATTCGTATGGAGTTTAGTTTTCTATAATTTGGGGTTAGTACAGGTTTTATGTACGAATTTCGAGTTAACTCGCATCGCATAAACGAATCCAATTCCTCCATACATTTACCGCCAGCGCCATCTATTGACAGTCGCTGACATACGGCTCTCAATAGATGGCGCTGTCTGTAAATGTCAGTGACTTCACATTCTCTAAAGCTATCTCTGTCTAATTGGAAATATTAAAATACTATTTTGTTACTTGATCAACTTCATTCGTTTTAAAAATAATAATAATGAATTGAATATAATTCAAATAAATAAATCAATATTTTGATTTCAGTAAAAAACCAATTTAGCTATCTTTTTCTAAATAAATTGAAACTGTTAAAAGGAAAATTAAGTACTTAATACTTGTAGATTTTTGAACAACACAATTTCTATAACTGTCAGTTAAGTTTAACAAAAGTACTATAATTACTCTATGAATATTGAACGGAAGCAGGCGTTATTTTGCGGAAATCCATAATTAGCAGGACAGATTAATAAATAATTTGTTTTGCTATAATCCGCTCCTTGAAAAGATTCTGTATGGTACAATATACAGGAACACTGCCCACATGAAACACCACTCACAATTTTCCAGCACTTTCTTCGACGCACGTTTCGCCATGACACCGGGACATCCTCAGATGTCGACTTCACAATGCGAAATCGTAGAGATCTCTACGATTATTAATCTGTCCTGCTAATTACTATTTGCCTGAACGAAAACTGAAACACCTCATTCAAAGAAACAAAATATAAGTATATAAAACATTTGGCGCATAATTATTCTTTAAAACTACTAAGTTTTCATAAATCGTACTATGAAAAGGCAAATACATTTTTATAGAAATACAATCACACGAATAAACAAATCACCTGATGTTAAGTGATATGATAATGCATCGCAATCTATATCCTAAGATTTTTTTTAGTCTGTGACACAAATTTTTATTTTTTCATCAGTTCATTACAGTTTAGGATTTGATCGCTTGACTGTAATTCTTTAAGAATATGTGCGATATTCCATTCCAGCGCACGCTATACACGACTCCGTTATTAATAGTGCGGTGTCTTCATCAATCACGAGGTGGTTTGTAGAGTGCGCTGCAGTGTGATATCGCCATCTTAGATTTAAATTGAAATATACTTAAGTATATTAAGAAAACGGCAACTATATTAGTTATTTAAAATATTTATATCTGAACACATATTGTTACGGCCCCTTGCCTGTCCAGACGAGGGCTCAGTTCCCGGGCCCATAGAGGAACGAGCCCGGACAGGTCGAGGGGGGACCGACTAGTGAGACTACACGGGATCACTAGTGTACGATCAGTCTCGGGTCGGATGACGGCATCCAATCCGAGTCGGATAGTAATCGAGTCTCACTAGTCGATCAGTGGAAATAGTAATCAGCGACTTTTACTAGACTACTACGGCAATCGTCAACTCGGGCAGCGACAGCCTTCGACAATAGAATCACATAGACAAGAAAAATAGAAGGCCACTAACCTGGTTGATGCATGCGACGATACTCGATGCGACGCCCCCTGTAGTGGATGTGGGACAGTATGTGGCGTGAAAGTGTAAATGTGTGTGTAGGTGTGTGTGTGGGGCTTGCAACCGTAGGGCCTCTGCACCAATCAGCTCCCAGACACGTCAAACACGAACACAGCTCCAATCGTTCGTTCGCCTCCTATGAGTGGAGTGCTCAATGCAGCAGCACAGTGGATCACAACACGCAACAATGAACGCGACGGTCAAGATATGTCAAGCGTTCAGGCTGGCTTCAAACTCCAACAAACACTCAAGCGAATAAATAAAGTACGTGATTCACGACACACCACAAGGTCAACGGTTAATATCAGCGCGGTCCACAATTATTTAACTACCGCGAACTTTCTCGCCGCTCAGAAAGTATTTCAATAATTCGCAACAATGCACTATCTGAGCCTCGCGGCTGGACACGCGTGTTACTAGGTGGCTCCGGCGAGCGTAGCGAACTCCCAAAAAAGGCCGGGACAACCACTACCCAATGTCACAAACACGCGTGCAATGTCCAAAAAACCCAGCGATATCACAGCGCAAGTCGAGGCGGTCCCCAAACAATCAGGTCCGGGGAAAACAAACCGCGGCACGAAAACGACTCAGGCGCCTCAAAAACGGGCGTCCCGTTGCGCAGTTATTCGATAACTAAACACCCGCGCAAATATAAACGTGGCTACTCAAACGTAGTAATTTACGTCTCGCGACTACGCGTTTCAAAGACGACAAGTGATCAAATTACTTCAGCCACGCGCGGGGGACCGTTAAGTTTGTCGGTCGACAGCAGACTCGCTCCACAAGATGAGTTCACGAATACGCACAAAAGGTCGCGCCCCCACATAAAACTGTCTACAAGAATTGACGCGGTCCAAGAAGTACGTTTCTTGGGGTACAAACCGCCGGGGCAAAAGGGGCGCCGCAAAAAACCCAGCCGCACGCAAGGCTGTTGCTAGCTGACCCGTGTCGTGCTTAATACTGGAGCGCACCGAAGTCGCCGCGTCATTGCAGGCATAAAAAATCTCGGCGACCGATGCGCGAGCGGGATAGGAAGATTGGCGTTTCCGCGAGTTGGAGCGGGAGCGCACGATTCGATACAAAAAACTCGCCGTAACCAAAGCGTGAGCGAGACGCGCGGATGAGGGCTTCCGCGGGTTAGAGAGAGAGAACACGATTCAATACAACACAATAGGCTCTGCGCTCGCGCCAGCTACTCTCGCGTAAACAATCCCCCGCTCCGAATCTAAGAATGTAGATTCGCTAATCAATAGGCCGTTGGGACAACGTGACCACGGCACGTTGCAATACTGAGTCCCCTACAAATACCTCGGCCACCCGCGGAACGCCATCCGATCCAAATAACAGTTTAACAATGCGTCCACGACGCAAAATAGTGGGAGTAGATTAGATTCTTTAAGCATAACAAGATCTCCCATTCTAGACATGGCGGTGCCTACACAGTGCTTGCTCTCAACAAGTAAGTCGACGACCTCCTTCAAATAACGATTGGTTCCCTTATAATTAGTCCAGCAGTCTGTCCGAACCAAATCGGGTAGGCCGCGACGGCTCACGAGGCGGCCCAGAGTGGCCACGAACGCCTCCGTGCTGAGGGCACTGACAAGTCCCAAGTGGACTGCCTTGGTTGCAAGGCAACCAAGGACGCACAAGTAGGCCTCAAAAGACCGAGCATTCTTAAGGTTAGAGCTCTTCACTAAGAAAGGACCGGCAAATTGGTTCCAACACCAGCGAAAGGTCGAGCAGCCTTTACGCGGTCCGCAGGCAGGTCACTCAGCACAAGCTATGCAATGGATGCCTCCAAACGATAGCAAGCAATACAGTTGAAGATCACGCTTCGAATGGTTCGTCGGCCTGCCAAATCCAAACTCACGCTGCAAATGGCTGAGAGGGTATTGCAACCCGCATGAGTATTTAAAAATGCCAAGATTATGGACCGAAGTCCGGAGCCAACACAGGACAATCTCACTGTCCGACCACGCAAAAACGTCCACCATGTTTACCAGAGACTTCCAAGAAGCGTGGACGTGGTTTAGTAACCGGGTCAATAGTTGGCTCCACAAGTTCAACTCAGAGATTGTTAGACGAGACCTGATAGATGCAACCTTGCACTTAGCTAGGACAAGGTGCAATGAGACTTGCCCTGAAGCGCTCACCCACCACGACGACGCAATCCAGCGCTGTGATCCGAGATCTAGCAGCGCGCGTACCATTAGCCACTCACCCTTCGGGTTAAACACCCTGACCAAAGCCGTTGGTAAAAGTACAGTCTGGCAGACCGGCTTATGGTCGTTCAAATTGTCAGGTGAGGTGGCGGTGGTGGGAGCCAAGGCAGCAGTAAGTCAACGGGAGTTGCCCCTTTCGGGCAACTCCTCTAGCCTTGGGCGCTCGTAAGGGCCTTCTTGGGGAACTTCTATCACATCAAGAGGTGTGGTGCCCCCAGGGCACACCCAAGCGTCCCTCCCGGTCTGAGGGGGTCTGGCCTGGTACGACAGCCGCGGGACGACGTAGTGCGGAGGGGGGTGTCCAGACCATCGAGGGAGGTGTCGCTCCAGCCTGGGGTATTCAGCCAGAGGAGGGGAGGACCTCCTTGGATCAGGCTGAGCGACGGCAAAACCTCCCTCAGGGTTGACAGAGGGCGGAACGCCCCCGCCCCTGGAGGGCTGCACCCCCGCCCGAGGGGGGGGTGAAGCCCTATCAAAACCAGGGGCCGAACTGAAAGTGTCACCACGCCGTCTATCGGCTGGGCCTGTGACCGGTGAGGAGACTCCACTCCTGCCAGGTGTCTGCTCAACCACCTCCTGCCTACCGACGCCATTGCGGTCGAGGCAAAGAATAGGAAGGTGGTTGCCCTGACAATGTGGGCAAGGCCGTTGGTGCTGGCAATTGCGTTGCAAGTGCCGACCTAAGCAAGAGTAGCACCAACGGCGCTCCCTCGCGATGGCCCTACGGTACTTGGGCGATCTCTCCAAGAATTTAGGGCAGTCGGTCGTCGTGTGCGTAGAAGCACGGCAATAGTGACAGGGGGTCACCTCGGTCGCAGCAAGACCACTAAAGTTTAGAATTGGGCGGCGTCCAGTCTCCTGCGCTAATTCTGGCTGCTTGGAACCCCTGGTGGAAGTCGTGGGTTTAGAAGGTGGCGTCGGTCGAGCCGGCTCCTTTGCCGGTGTTCCCGAGGCCACGGCATTCTCCACCTGGCGGCTCTGTTCCTCAAGGAACTTTAAGAGGTCACTGAACGGGGGTATATAGTTAGCCCCGTCCCCGCCGTACCTCTCTTCAAATCGGATCCGCAGATCGAGAGGCAGGCGGGACAGAACCAGGTGAAGAAGCCAGAAGGACCACTGATCCACCGGTAAGTCAAGTTGTCGAAGGGCGTTGCAAGCAACCACGACTGGGTCAATGATCACCTCCCGGAGACGTGCTAGGTCTTTCAAAACCGGGAGGGATATTAACTCCATCATGTGCGCGTCAGCAAGGCGGCGCACATTGGCGTAGCGCCTCTCGAGGAGTTCTCTGGCCGTGGAGTAGCTGGCGTCAGACAACTTCAAATGGCAGACTACCCCCAGTGCCTCCCCTTGAAGGGAGGTCCGCAAATAGGCCATTTTTTGGCCCGGGGATAGGTCGCGGCGGGTATGGACTAGACTGTCGAAGATGGAGATGAACCCCATCCAGTCTTGAAGCCGCCCACCAAAGGGTGGAAGGTCCAAAGTAGGCAGCCGACCCAATAGGGCGGGCTGCTGCTGCGGGCGAGGCGACTCGCACAGAATGCTCTTTCGAGCCTCACGATTCATTTTGGCCCCAGCCTCGAGCACATCGTCTGTGAACTCGAAGAACTGTTCGTAGTCCTTCTGGGCCGATTCTCGCGCCTCGTCGTCCTCCACTGTAGCAAGGAATTCCGAATAGGCCTCTTCAAAATGGGCTCGTCTGGCTGGGAGCTGCTCAAGGCGGTGGAGCAAGCTAGCCGTCCTGTCTGGACGAGTAATAAGCGCATGCGCGCTAGCTGCCCACCGCAGCTCATCCTGCATACGGCGCACCGGAGGCTTATGCGAAGGCATGGCGAGACTGCGCGAGAATAATTACAAGGAAGCACGAAACCAAAAAATAAAACAACAAGGAAGTAGAACAAGCACAGATGCAAACACCAACACGTGCAGAACGCTAATCAAGGTCGCGGTTAACAAACGCGCGGCACGCGGTAAATAAACGCGGCGTTGCTACAAAACGCGTGGTGTAGCGGTACAATAATCTGTGGCCGTTAACGCGGCGTATCGGTCCGACACGTGGCGTACCGCGCCTACAAACGTGTGACCGACAGAGATACGCGACGAATTAAATACGCGCAACAAATATCGATATCGACGCGCCGAACGTGTAAAAGCCGCTTAACCAAAAGGCGCGAAACCACGCTCTGCTACCACTTGTTACGGCCCCTTGCCTGTCCAGACGAGGGCTCAGTTCCCGGGCCCATAGAGGAACGAGCCCGGACAGGTCGAGGGGGGACCGACTAGTGAGACTACACGGGATCACTAGTGTACGATCAGTCTCGGGTCGGATGACGGCATCCAATCCGAGTCGGATAGTAATCGAGTCTCACTAGTCGATCAGTGGAAATAGTAATCAGCGACTTTTACTAGACTACTACGGCAATCGTCAACTCGGGCAGCGACAGCCTTCGACAATAGAATCACATAGACAAGAAAAATAGAAGGCCACTAACCTGGTTGATGCATGCGACGATACTCGATGCGACGCCCCCTGTAGTGGATGTGGGACAGTATGTGGCGTGAAAGTGTAAATGTGTGTGTAGGTGTGTGTGTGGGGCTTGCAACCGTAGGGCCTCTGCACCAATCAGCTCCCAGACACGTCAAACACGAACACAGCTCCAATCGTTCGTTCGCCTCCTATGAGTGGAGTGCTCAATGCAGCAGCACAGTGGATCACAACACGCAACAATGAACGCGACGGTCAAGATATGTCAAGCGTTCAGGCTGGCTTCAAACTCCAACAAACACTCAAGCGAATAAATAAAGTACGTGATTCACGACACACCACAAGGTCAACGGTTAATATCAGCGCGGTCCACAATTATTTAACTACCGCGAACTTTCTCGCCGCTCAGAAAGTATTTCAATAATTCGCAACAATGCACTATCTGAGCCTCGCGGCTGGACACGCGTGTTACTAGGTGGCTCCGGCGAGCGTAGCGAACTCCCAAAAAAGGCCGGGACAACCACTACCCAATGTCACAAACACGCGTGCAATGTCCAAAAAACCCAGCGATATCACAGCGCAAGTCGAGGCGGTCCCCAAACAATCAGGTCCGGGGAAAACAAACCGCGGCACGAAAACGACTCAGGCGCCTCAAAAACGGGCGTCCCGTTGCGCAGTTATTCGATAACTAAACACCCGCGCAAATATAAACGTGGCTACTCAAACGTAGTAATTTACGTCTCGCGACTACGCGTTTCAAAGACGACAAGTGATCAAATTACTTCAGCCACGCGCGGGGGACCGTTAAGTTTGTCGGTCGACAGCAGACTCGCTCCACAAGATGAGTTCACGAATACGCACAAAAGGTCGCGCCCCCACATAAAACTGTCTACAAGAATTGACGCGGTCCAAGAAGTACGTTTCTTGGGGTACAAACCGCCGGGGCAAAAGGGGCGCCGCAAAAAACCCAGCCGCACGCAAGGCTGTTGCTAGCTGACCCGTGTCGTGCTTAATACTGGAGCGCACCGAAGTCGCCGCGTCATTGCAGGCATAAAAAATCTCGGCGACCGATGCGCGAGCGGGATAGGAAGATTGGCGTTTCCGCGAGTTGGAGCGGGAGCGCACGATTCGATACAAAAAACTCGCCGTAACCAAAGCGTGAGCGAGACGCGCGGATGAGGGCTTCCGCGGGTTAGAGAGAGAGAACACGATTCAATACAACACAATAGGCTCTGCGCTCGCGCCAGCTACTCTCGCGTAAACACATATTTTTATTAGTTTAAAATAAAATTAAAATAGACATGGCTCACCCCATGAATAAAAAACACAATATAATTTTTCACAACAGCAAATGTTTGCAAACCACATGACACAACTAATTCATGGGCATTGCTAAGCATATCATAAAAATATAGAGTAATATACATAAAATAACTTTTTTAATTTTTATAATCACATTAAAATAAATACACACAATCACATTAAAATAAATACATAAATACACACATAAATATATTTTAAAATTCTATATTACTAACTACTAAGTAAATATTGCTTCAAACGTTACGCGTAGGAATAAAAAGGCTTAATAAAGATTTTATAAACTAAGATTAAGCTAAATATATTTATTAAAAGCCTAGTTTACCTTTATTATAATAATGTTTTAGCCAAAACGGGTTAACCGCACAACGCAATTACAATCACAATCGCTTTCAAAATATATGCACAAAATTTTGTCACTTCACAATATTCATCACAAAATAACTACAAGAACAATTTTAAGGCGCTGTTTCATTAATGCGTTTGACTTTAACACTAGTGGCTCTTCATTGCAATACGCGTACACGCAAACGAAGCGAAAACAATATATTCGTGCACAGAATGCGCAGCGATGGAATAGCGACCTTATGATTTTATTTTCATTAGATTAAATAAGCCTTTTTTATATTTTTGCACTACATCAAAAAAAACATTTAAGTCTACTTTCATTTAATTAGCATCAGTATACAGTGTGAGTCTTCATAATGTGCACATATTGAAATGAGGGAAACTATGCTTAATTTTATCGACGGAAAACGTATTAAAAAAATTCTAATTTTTTTTTTAATATTTTGTATTAGCTACCTAATGGTAAAAATTGCATGCTTATAACTCAATTTTAACATTTCTTATCAAGTGTTAAAGTAAGGCCTAGGACACGGCTACGCACTATTTATTGAGATTGTAGATATCACGTAGAACCCTCCATAGGAAAACAATAACTTGCGCGTTTGGAGTGCTATTTTTGAATAGTTAAAAAAAGATAATAATAATAATAATAAAAAGCCGTGTGGCAACGGCAGAGTAGAATATTGCCACCCCATCTCTTACCCGTGGGTGTCGTAAGAGGCGACTAAGGGATGGGAGAACCATTTAAAGTCTTTAAGCCGGATGGTTTCGCCTGGCTTATGGTTCTCCCAAGTAAGCGAGCTGGCTTAACTAAAACAGCCTCCCCGGGGACTTGAGTGGACCCCGGGTGATGTAATCACCACTCACCCCCCCCCCCCCTTTTTTTTAATGATGGACACAAACACAGAGAATGCGCTTTTAGGGTCGCTGCCTGGGGGGCGCCAGGGCGCGTCTGGGGCTGGCGCTGGACGTGGCAGCATGCGGTCCGCCAGCCAAACCAACAGCCGGCCGGCACTACCATCTAGCCGGCCGGCAATTCCATCATCCCCACCAGAGGGCTTGGCTCCGACAGGGTCCTCTAGGGCCCGATCTTCGGAGCCCGCCGCTGGTGGTGTACGCCGCATGAAGTGGACTGTTCCTATGAATGAGAACGTCATGCGAGCGTATTTCAGGGCTACAGGGGGGGAAACCGGACGGACTGGCTACCGAGCGGCAATGTACCGTGAGTTTCTGCTGCTTGAGCCGCAACTAGCTGTCACGGAGCAAAACCTGGCAGATCGGGCTCGGTACATTATGCGCTCTAACATCTTCAGCGCTGCCGAGCTCGAACGATTACGACGTGAGGCTGTTCCCGACGTGACAACCTCAACCGCGCCGCAAATCGTGTCTCCTGCGCCACCTAGCCGCGAAGAGACCGAGACCGTGACCGTGTCTCAGGATTTGCTCGTGGAGGAGACCACTGAGGAAACAGTCTCCCTGGATTTAGAGCGGATGAGAAGGATTTTAGAAGAGACGATTGCTGAAATCCGAGTTGCTCCTCCAGAGGAACGTCCGCGGCTCTCCCGGATCTCGCTAAATGTAGCGACGCGGGATGTCATTGAGGCCATTAACCAAATGCTGCCACAACATCTAGAGAGCAGCACTGGTCTGGATGATACGGCTTCTATTCTCTTCGGTGCAGCCTTAGCCGTCCATCGTTTTATTGGCGTCAAAGCCAAGAAACCTGGACGGTGTGCCGCTAGATCCAGTGCAGAACCTGCCTGGAAGAAGAGAATAGAACGACGTATCACCCTCGCCAGAGGCCTCATTGGCAGACTGCAAAGCTTCAGGTCGGGCAACACGAGGCCAAGGATTGTGCGCTCCGTTAGAATAGCTTTTAACGGGCTGGGGGTTCGCCTAGACCAGCCCAACATAGCTCAAAAACTAACGGAGCGCATCGACGACCTGAAGCAGAAAATCGCTGCATGGGGGAACCGCATTCGGCGGTACTCGGAAAGAGTTGAGCGATTTCAGCAAAATCGCCTCTTCGTGAGTGATCAGAAAAGGTTCTACAAAAAGCTGGAGTGCCCAGCGGTCTGCTCCACCCCTCAGCGACCGGACACGGCTGACCTAGTCGCTTTCTGGCGCAGTGTCTGGTCGACGGAGGTGGAGCATGAAGAGGGCCCTTGGATTGCGGCGGTAGAGGAAGCATGTGCCTCGATAGAGCCGATGAACCCGGTTGCCATCTCCGCGGAGGATGTAGCTGGTGCGGTAAGGCGGGCCCCGAACTGGAAAAGTCCGGGGCCTGACGGACTGCATCACTACTGGCTAAAGGGTTTCTCGGCTTGCCATGCGACCTTGGCTCGACAATTCCAAGGCGCTCTTGAGCAAAGGGCGCTCCCAAACCTTTTCACCACCGGGATCACTCACTTAGCTCCAAAGACCACAGATACCGCTGACCCGTCTAAGTACCGCCCCATTACGTGTCTTACTACCATCTATAAGACACTTACATCTGTTCTGAGCTCCAAAATTACCCGTCATGTTGACAGACACGGGATCATGTCTGGGGCTCAGAACGGGTGTAGGGGTGGTAGTCGCGGTACCAAGGAGCTCCTTCTCATCGACTCCGTCGCAGGCCATTTGGTCAAACGCAGCCGCCGGAACTTTTCCGCCGCCTGGATTGACTATAGAAAGGCGTTCGACTCGGTGCCTCATTCATGGCTCCTGAGGGTCCTCGAGCTGTATAAAGTTGATAGTGCAGTTCGAGACTTCCTCGGAGAATGTATGGGGCAATGGAGCACGATCCTTTGTCTCCATGGCGAGCGGCTGGCGGCTGCGAATGACCGAATCAGGATAAGGCGGGGTATCTTTCAGGGCGATTGTTTGAGTCCACTTTGGTTTTGCCTGGCTCTGAACCCCCTTAGCACATTGCTGGAGGGTTCCGGGACAGGCTTTCAGTTCCGGAGAGGGGGGCCGAAGGTACCTCACCTTCTCTACATGGATGACCTCAAGCTGATGGCACCCAGCGCTTCCCGTCTGCAGGAATTGTTGAACATAACCACTGAGTTCAGCAATTCCATCAGAATGGAACTTGGGGTGGACAAGTGTGCGGTCCTGCATGTGGAGAGGGGACAGGTCGCTCGCTCGGCCGAGATCAGTCTCGAGCCTTCGAACATCAAGACCCTCTCCGAGGCTGAATCGTACCGGTATCTGGGCATGTCACAATCTTTAGGGATTCAGGAGGCGGACGTGAAACAGTCAGTTTGCGAGGTCTTTTTTAGGCGCCTGGCAAAGATCTGTAAGAGTTATTTGTCGGGTGCCAATAAAGTCCGAGCCTATAACGGCTGGGTCATGCCCGTCCTCATGTACACCTTTGGCGTGCTCAGATGGACTCAAACCGAGCTAGATGCCCTGGATAGGAAAGTCCGCACAACTATGACTACCCATCGTATGCACCACCCGAAGTCTTCTGTGATGAGGCTGTATGTCCCCCGGAAGTGTGGTGGTCGAGGCATGCTCAACGTCAAGACCATGCACAATCGGGAGATATCCAGCCTCAGAACTTACTTTAGGGCGAAAATGGAGTCTCCGGTGCATCGGGAAGTCATAGAATGTGATAAAGGACTGACCCCCCTATCTTTGGCCAACGCCGAGTGGCAGGGACCGGTTGTGCTTGGCACCTCTGACCGGGAGTCCGTATGGAAGGAGAAGGAGCTGCACGGACGCTTTTTTAAGGCTCTTCATGAGCCCCACGTGGATAGAAAAGCGTCCGTGCAGTGGCTGCGTTTCGGTGACCTCTTTGGGGAAACCGAGGGGTTTGTCTGTGCAATACAAGATCAGGTGGTTAAGACGCGGAACTACCGAAAGTACATTCTGAAGGATGGCACTCATGACATTTGTCGAGCCTGTCGCCATCCCGGTGAGTCACTCAGACATGTGCTTTCGGGGTGTTCTGCGCTTGCCAACACTGAGTATTTGCACAGGCACAACCAAGCAGCCAAAATCCTGCACCAAGAGCTTGCTCTGAAGTACGGACTCTTGGATGAGAGGGTGGCCTATTATAGGTACACGCCGGTTCCTGTCCTCGAGCGCGGCGGCGTCCGGCTCTATTGGGACCGGTCAGTCATCACGGACAGGACTATCTTGGCTAACAAGCCTGATATCGTGGTGATGGACCGGGCACAGTCGCGGGTGTTTTTAGTGGACATCACAATCCCGTATGACGAGAACCTCGTGAGAGCTGAGACGGAGAAAAAACGAAAGTATCTGGATCTCGCTCACGAGGTTTCCGCCATGTGGCACGTGGAGTCCACTGAAATCATACCAATCGTGATATCTGCCAACGGTTTAATACCAGTCAGCCTCGCTCACCATCTGCGGCGACTGGGTTTCCGTGGCAGTTCACTTGCGGCCAAGATGCAGAGGGCGGTGGTGCTCGACTCGGCTAGGATAGTCCGTCGGTTTCTTAGCCTGTCGCCCTGACCCCCGGCCGTTTGGTCTCCCCTGCCGGGGTGTAGTCCTCCGCTCGGCACATATATGTATGTATGTAGCGTATATGTATGTTTATTTAAATTTTGCGTATTTAAGTAAGTTTATTGTATGTCTTTGGTTTTTATATATATTTATCGTGTGCCGGGTGTGAGAGTTAGATTGAATACGATAATAATAAATACACTTTATTTGCACCACACAAGAAATTGAAAGATGTTACAAACATGCAATTTTTACCATTAGGTAGCTAATACTATGAGGAATAATTTAAAGTAATAAAAAAGGCACACAATAGGGGCATTTTATTGAGAAATTTTACGATTATTGTAAAAATTAGTGAAAAAAAAAACAGAAATTTTATTAAATACACGTGTATTTTCCATTGAGGGTAATTTTTTTCCACAAGTTTAATTTAATGAGGACGGACCATTATTTCCAATCATTAATAAGTTTGATTTATTGTGATAGATCATTTAGTTTAAAAGTTAGACCGTTTTGTTTACACAAGGGTCATAGTAGCGACCAAAAATTTAAAATATTCCAAAAAAATATTTAAAAAAAATTTAGATTTTTTTTAATACGTTTTCCGTCGATAAAATTAAGCATAGTTTCCCTCATTTCAATATGTGCACATTATGAAGACTCACACTGTATTATAATTAAATAAAAATGGACTAAAATATCTCATGCATTAATTAGTAAAATCAAAATGTTTATTTTATCACATAGGGTTTTCAAGTCAGATAGGTGGACCTTGCGAACAGAACAACAAATTTCATTGATTGAATTGGCATAACATAAAATTCTAGGTGTATTTTGAAGTAACTAAGTCTATAATGGAATATTTACCTTGTGGTGCGGCCTGCCGCGGATCTAAATCAAAATGTTTTCGCACTTTACTTAGACAAGGTTGAAAATCCCTGACAATAGACCTAACTTACAGGTATAGTCGAATTCATCGTGTTCCATACTCAAATTCGACGGACGTTTTAGTTTCCCGTCGAAGTTTTTGGACAAATTAATGGAGATGTGCCGTATCTCGTTAGTTATGCCTCGTATCTTGACCATCGCGAGCTGGTTCCTGGTCTTTGGGCTCTGGTTTGGAAAAGTCATTTTACCATAGAGCAGTCGTGTTTTTTTTTTAATTAGGTACATGTCTTACACAATCGCTTGGGAGTGACTGTGTATCATCGTGCATAGCGTACGCAGCCATGAAAGAGCGCCCGTATCAACATTTCATTACACTTTAGTCAATTTTCAACTTCTTAGCATCAACCTCATCGTGTTCTGCACTCGAATTCGACGGACGTTTTAGTTTTCCGTCGAAGTTTTTGGACAAATTGAAGGAGATGTGCCGTATCTCGTTAGTTATGCCTCGTATCTTGACCATCGCGAGCTGGTTCCTGGTCCTCGGGCTCTGGTTGGTGGTGGAGGGTCCAGGGTTCGCTTCCGACGTGGGCGCGGCGCTTTCGGACAGGCTGGGCAGTCGGATTTGAGGCTTCCGTGGCTTCATGTTCGGTATTAAGACTGAAATAGACACGAATAAGTTATCATCTATTAAATAACAACAAAGTTATAAGCATTTATTTCTGATTAGACAGAGATGGCGGTATTAAATTGTAACGTCACGAATGCCATAGTAGCTTCATGCGGCTTCATATAAATTTTCGTTTTGCGAGAAAGGGATAGAAGATCCTTCCACTCCAAAATTAAAATGCTACTTTGTAAATCTTTGTTGGATTTAATTTTTTTCTTCAGCGTACTTCATTATTTTTATCTTAGTTTATAATAAAGTAATAATATTTATCAAATTCAAAAGTAGGAAATTACTCAATTATTATAAAAAAAAAGGTCCGCGACACTACATGACTGTCTTTTAACGTTGACTCATTGTAACGATATATTATGTAAAAATCGAAATTCATGAAGGCGAAGCCGCGGGTAACTAGAAATTAAGAGATCTCTGTTCTCTTTAGAGATCTAGAGATCTCTGCGGGGTTAGACAAAGTAACAGTCGTTCAGCGTTCACGACCGTAGATAAAAATGTATGGACAAAACAAGTGACTGTAGAAAAACCACGTGACCGAATAGAGGAAAACGCGCTCTTTTTGAAAATCGACTACGACAATTTGAACGCTCCCTAGCGTTCTCGCAGACGTTGTAGATAACTTTAGCGTACTTCGCATGACAATTGACAGCCGACAGTGAACAACGCTGAGCATAAAGTAGATTCTGCTTTCATTTGTTTTCATTTGTCACGTGGTTTGTCCATACATTTTTATCTACTGTCGTAAACGCTAAACGACTGTTACTTTGTCTAGCCCCGCTGTTCTCTTTAGAGATCTCTGTAGAGATTGAATCGTTTGGGAGGACCTTTTTAGTATAGATGTCGCCGGCATTTAATTTGATTCCGCTGTTAACATACATCGCCGTCAGTTTATAAAAATTCACAGTTTCTATACAGGGTTATATAAAAATACCAAATCACTCTAAGCCTGTAGTTGTTTACATTAAAACTAACAACTTTTGTTCTACGACTTTTTTTGTAACTCGATATTTTGAGAAATATCAAATATTCAATATTTTACAGAGATACTATACTTGTTCCTACTCTGTAATGGAACATCGGCAAGCGGCAACTCGCGGCTCGAAACCGCAACAGTGTAATGTCACTTTACAGAAATAACATTTTTAAGCTATTGCATAGCTTCTATCGCGGGCCTTGAGCGTGGAGACCGAATCCAGAAATTCCGTAACGAAAATAACCTAAAACTTTTTAGTTTTGCCATCTATCGATGAATAGCAGAACTTTTAATGACTTTTTGAAATATCACGCTTTTCTCTTTAGTTCAGCAACTCGTCTCTAGATGGCATTGGTTGTATAATTATAATTGCATAAGTTGATAAAAACAGCTATGCAATAGCTTTACCGTCTTTTTTTTGTATAACATAAATTTATACTGAATTTTGAAAAGTCGTAGAAAAAAGTTGTTAGTGTTAATGTAAACAAGTACAGGCCGAGGGTATCTTTTATATAACCCTGTATAGACAGAGCGAATTTTTATACACTGACAGGCCAGTCTCACTTATCACGTGACCGTCCCGCCTTGTACGGCCAATATTTCAGATGGTTGCCGCTCGTGGGCCGAGTTGCACGCGCTAGTTCTGTACGGTCTATTTTACGCGCCGTCTGACTACGGCAGCCCTAGTACGTCGTAAGAGATAAAGTTAGGCGATAGAAAGAGACCACAACATTGCGTTTGTTGCGTGTCGATTTTGAGGGCGGGGCCAGGCGCTATTGCTAACTGAATTGCACTTTTTGTGTCAGCGGTAGAGTAGCTATTTCTTTAAATTATCGTGCGGAGTGAACCTTCTGGTACTATTAAGTGTTCTGTGACACTGACGACGCCGCATGTAAACGGCGGAACCTTACAAAATGCCCGCGACATAGACACCAGTGATTTACCCACTTCTTGAGGACCGCTTGGATGTCCCGATGGGCAGATCGGAGAGATCCAGTTTGATCTGGCTGCCGAAATGACGCAACGGCTGCGACCCCGACGCCTCGCTCGCTGCTGACGCTGAAAATAATACGATTTATATGACACAAGCGCTTGGGAGTGATAGTGAACTGCTCTGATTTTACAAGCCTACACTGTTCTTTATAACATTATAGATTTCAGACTGGCACTTGATTTTCGCCATTTTGGCGCTGACTGTTGCGTAACCTGGCGTGAGCGTCCGTGGAAATTAAGTAAAATGACATTCAAAACCACGGTCACTAGCAACAAATGTCAATTTAGTGCCGTGGGCCTTCGAGGGGGGCGCTTCAAATCGGCACAGAAATTGAATTGTCAATTGTATAGAATGTTTGATCCATCGTATTATGTAAGAGATCAGTGCTATGTATTGTTGTTAAATGGCGGTAACATAAAAGAATACTCAGCTGAGTTTGTTATGGGCTTCTTCTCAGTGGCATGGCGCCTTAGAACCCTCGTAAACTTATAGATATTACAATCCACGAAGACGCGGCCCCACTCTGTCAAAATCGCTTGTTTCATTCGATTAGCGGGAGCGCGGTGAATACGACAGTGAATCCCGTACTCCCGCCAGCAGGTCAGCCGTGGAAACAGACAGTTTTAAGTCGGTGGAAGCCCCACATAACCCATCTGTTTCCCCTGACGGAGGGGTATGCGTTAGGCATTTTCTGTCTATAAAAAAAGCGTTTTGACAGAGTAGGGCGCGTAAAATGTTTTGATGACCATATTATTAGGTTATTTATAGTGTATCAAAATTATCGTTGCCAACGGGACTTGAACCCGTAACCCCCAGCTATCGCGGCTGGGTGCTCTACCACTTATGCTATGGCAGCAACTACCGCTACCACGATAATTTCGATACACATTGTTTTCAGTCATAGACAGACTGCGGAATCCTCTATTGGTAAACCGCAGTTTCAATCCAATTTCAAAGGCCCATTATTTCGAATGGAGCTAGCTTTCAACGAGAGAAAATCATCTTGCTTTTTTTGACGTGATAGCGTTTAATAAATTGATGAACACCAGCAACGCACATGAATAATAGTAACGTTCCGCGTAACGTTCCACCTGAGCCTGTGCGTGCAAGCGAGAGCGCGCAACAAGCGATAGAGAGGCACGATAAAACAAACGATAGAGAGGCCAATTATGACGTTATCACGTAAATCTATCGTCCATAAACCGACCTTACAGGCTTACAGACAACCAATTTAATATTGTCCTCAGGTTCCTTAACTGTGACCATAAAGTATTATTTTGGTAGATCGAAGGGTTTCGTTGTGTAAACTCACCAGCGATGGCCTTCCCCCCGGCGGCCTGGTTAGTGTGGGTCAGTTCACTGTATTTGATGTCGCACTCTTCTATGCGTTTCTTTAGATCAGCTGAAAAATATACAAAATAGTAGTTCAGTTCTCTTGCTTGCGTAAAATGGGTATTTATATTCAAATTTTTTATTACTTCATAGGATGGAATTGCTAGGATTAAAATAACTACGTACACTGAAAAAACTAATTAAGTCGATCAAATAACAAAAAAGTTATAAGCATTTAAATATTTGTGATTAGATAGAGATAGCGATATTGAATTGTGACGTCACACCTTACAATGCCATAGTAGCTTCGTGCGGCTTCAAACAAAGACCTTTGCACTCCAAAATTGAAATGCCTGTAACTTTGTAAATCTTTGTTTGATTTTTTATTTATTTTTTCACTGTACGTAATTTTTATCCTAGTCCTAGTTTATAATAAAGTAATAATTTCATCAAATTGAAAGAGTTTTGAAAAATCTTTTCTTAGTGCATCCATAAAACTAGCAAGGAGACTAAGAGCCAAAGAATGACCGAAGGTGTCAAGTTTATCACACGCACGCACGTATACACACAAACTTTACACTCGCAACCACACTAATATAAATTGTTATGTTACATTTACTGTTGTCTGTCCGTGTTAAAAATTGATTTTTAGTTTAAGTTTAGAAACCGACCCCCAAGTCACGGGTTTCCTAGTTTGGGGGTCCAGGGTAATTTTAAGATAACTGTATTTATTTTCTGTTCACAAATAAACAATTTATTTATTTATTCAGCTTGATACGGGATTCCATACATCCATGATAGCTTTCGGCAGTGACGATCGGGGACAGTCAAACTGCTACTGGGAGCGCAAAAATCCTGCATATATCAAGAAGATAAGGTAAGAAGATATTTAGATTTTTCCCATCTCTGATTAAAATCTCACCGATAGCGTTGTCCTGCTGCCGCGTGCGCCTGACCAGGTCGCGGATGGTCTTGTGCTGTCGCCACGCGATCTTCTTGTACGTCATTATCTGCAATTCGGGGAACATTCAAATAGAATCGCCAGAATTTCAAAATCGGCCATATTTCATAAAGTTCATAATCGGCCGTCACTGGCAGAGTTTTCGTAAGTCTTAAACAATGAGGTCAGTATCCTCCCCTCCATACAATAGATTTCTGGTAACTTCCTTCGAAGAATCCGGGGGTCAGATTTCGCAGATGCTGACGGGGCACGGTCGCTTTCGGAAGCGCCTGCATGACATGTGTCTGGTCGAGAGTGGCGAGTGCTTCTGCGGACTGGCGGAGGAGAACCTCCACCATGTCTTGTGGGAGTGCTCCTTATACGAGGACCTCCGGTGCTTGCTGCTGGACGGGATCGTTCGCGAAGTTTCTGGCCCAGTTTATTATCAGGATCTCGTGGGTTCGGCGGCCAACTTCGGAAAGCTACGGGAGTTCGCGCACGCGTGGCATAAGAGGCTTGGAGTGACACAGAGAATTTATGCTGTGGACAGCGACGGCGCGGCGAGTCCGTATTTTGTATCGTCCTGCCACAGAATGGGGAGAGTGAGTTCATAGGGACAAGGAGCGAGAGGAAACAACTTGTAGGGAGTCAAGAAGGCGCCCCGGGAAGAGCGCCAAGAGCAAGTACCCAACGGGCGCCCTCCCGCGTTTCGGCCCCCATAACCGCGAGGTTGATTGGGCCATGGGTGGTGGAGGGTTGTCCCTATACAGAATCCGGGAGTGTAAAGAAGTGGAATAGTCACGAAGTATTGAGTAGGTACAGAGGACGGGTGTAAAGCGCGCCAGCGTACCGGCTAGGGGGGCAGTCTGATCGAGTCTGAAGAGTGAAGAGATTAAGCGAACCAAGAGAAGACCTGAGATATTGCATACTAGAAATTTAAAATAAAGTCTTATAAACTCATTGCCAAAAGCCTACAATGTGTAGTTTAGTCTAAAATTTGCAAAAATTTAAAAAAATATGAATTTCGGTGTGAAAGACAGCTGACCTTTTCACACCTTTTCACCTGTCACACGTCGAAAAAAATGTATCTCACCCGTTTGGTGAACTTCTTATACTGCGCAGCGAGATACAGAGACAGCTTGGCGTTCAGGATGGACCTGCGCCGAAGGTGGCACATCTCTTGACGGACGGCGATAGGTGGCAGCAACGCTGGAATTTACAACAAGGCGAAATCAACGAATTTGCCCGCGAAATTCTAAATTTTTGTGGTTTTTTTGCAATTTTGATTTTTGAAGCTAATTGGACATAATGAGCTTATGGTAGGCAAATTGCAGGTACGATAGTGTCCGTTTGATTTTCTTCATTTTGAACTCGATAGGTCCAAGATTTGGTTAGTTTGCAAACAATTTGGAAAAACGAGGAACTTATGTATTAACTAATTATCTTTTTGATTAGTGTTTTACACACCTAGGAAATAATTCCTATAAATTTAAATGTGAATCAAAATTTAGTCCTTCCTAAGGACCCAATAGTAAGAATCGAAATTTCATCGCACAGGGATATGGCTCGTATAGCTCAGTGGTTAGAGCACCCAGCCGCGAGAGCTGGGGGACGCGGGTTCAAATCCCGCTGCGAGTGAAAAATTTTAATTCGTATTTAAATTTATAGGACTTATGTATTAGTTTACTACCTATAGCCCGTTCGCAAAAGCTTTGCTGGTGACTTCCCCTCCCGCTTAATACGAATGCGACCCGCGCTAGTCTGTTATCAGACGAGTGCGGGTAGCGGGCGGGTGAAGTGGGAGGGGAAGTCATCGGCAAAGTTTCTGCGAACGGTTAGTACATGATCATGACATCGGGTAAAGAAGGTTACCTTGCGCGGGTCTCGGGCAGGGCTGCGCGATGCCCTCCTGCAGCTGCTTGCGGAAGGCGGGCGATATCTTGTCGTCGAAGTGCTCTATGGCCATGCTGGATGTGTCTCGCAGCTCCTGGCCAGTCGGGTCAAGAAGGTTACCTTGCGCGGGTCTCGGGCAGGGCTGCGCGATGCCCTCCTGCAGCTGCTTGCGGAAGGCGGGCGATATCTTGTCGTCGAAGTGCTCTATGGCCATGCTGGATGTGTCTCGCAGCTCCTGGCCAGTCGGGTCAAGAAGGTTACCTTGCGCGGGTCTCGGGCAGGGCTGCGCGATGCCCTCCTGCAGCTGCTTGCGGAAGGCGGGCGATATCTTGTCGTCGAAGTGCTCTATGGCCATGCTGGATGTGTCTCGCAGCTCCTGGCCAGTCGGGTCAAGAAGGTTACCTTGCGCGGGTCTCGGGCAGGGCTGCGCGATGCCCTCCTGCAGCTGCTTGCGGAAGGCGGGCGATATCTTGTCGTCGAAGTGCTCTATGGCCATGCTGGATGTGTCTCGCAGCTCCTGGCCAGTCGGGTCAAGAAGGTTACCTTGCGCGGGTCTCGGGCAGGGCTGCGCGATGCCCTCCTGCAGCTGCTTGCGGAAGGCGGGCGATATCTTGTCGTCGAAGTGCTCTATGGCCATGCTGGATGTGTCTCGCAGCTCCTGGCCAGTCGGGTCAAGAAGGTTACCTTGCGCGGGTCTCGGGCAGGGCTGCGCGATGCCCTCCTGCAGCTGCTTGCGGAAGGCGGGCGATATCTTGTCGTCGAAGTGCTCTATGGCCATGCTGGATGTGTCTCGCAGCTCCTGGCCAGTCGGGTCAAGAAGGTTACCTTGCGCGGGTCTCGGGCAGGGCTGCGCGATGCCCTCCTGCAGCTGCTTGCGGAAGGCGGGCGATATCTTGTCGTCGAAGTGCTCTATGGCCATGCTGGATGTGTCTCGCAGCTCCTGGCCAGTCGGGTCAAGAAGGTTACCTTGCGCGGGTCTCGGGCAGGGCTGCGCGATGCCCTCCTGCAGCTGCTTGCGGAAGGCGGGCGATATCTTGTCGTCGAAGTGCTCTATGGCCATGCTGGATGTGTCTCGCAGCTCCTGGCCAGTCGGGTCAAGAAGGTTACCTTGCGCGGGTCTCGGGCAGGGCTGCGCGATGCCCTCCTGCAGCTGCTTGCGGAAGGCGGGCGATATCTTGTCGTCGAAGTGCTCTATGGCCATGCTGGATGTGTCTCGCAGCTCCTGGCCAGTCGGGTCAAGAAGGTTACCTTGCGCGGGTCTCGGGCAGGGCTGCGCGATGCCCTCCTGCAGCTGCTTGCGGAAGGCGGGCGATATCTTGTCGTCGAAGTGCTCTATGGCCATGCTGGATGTGTCTCGCAGCTCCTGGCCAGTCGGGTCAAGAAGGTTACCTTGCGCGGGTCTCGGGCAGGGCTGCGCGATGCCCTCCTGCAGCTGCTTGCGGAAGGCGGGCGATATCTTGTCGTCGAAGTGCTCTATGGCCATGCTGGATGTGTCTCGCAGCTCCTGGCCAGTCGGGTCAAGAAGGTTACCTTGCGCGGGTCTCGGGCAGGGCTGCGCGATGCCCTCCTGCAGCTGCTTGCGGAAGGCGGGCGATATCTTGTCGTCGAAGTGCTCTATGGCCATGCTGGATGTGTCTCGCAGCTCCTGGCCAGTCGGGTCAAGAAGGTTACCTTGCGCGGGTCTCGGGCAGGGCTGCGCGATGCCCTCCTGCAGCTGCTTGCGGAAGGCGGGCGATATCTTGTCGTCGAAGTGCTCTATGGCCATGCTGGATGTGTCTCGCAGCTCCTGGCCAGTCGGGTCAAGAAGGTTACCTTGCGCGGGTCTCGGGCAGGGCTGCGCGATGCCCTCCTGCAGCTGCTTGCGGAAGGCGGGCGATATCTTGTCGTCGAAGTGCTCTATGGCCATGCTGGATGTGTCTCGCAGCTCCTGGCCAGTCGGGTCAAGAAGGTTACCTTGCGCGGGTCTCGGGCAGGGCTGCGCGATGCCCTCCTGCAGCTGCTTGCGGAAGGCGGGCGATATCTTGTCGTCGAAGTGCTCTATGGCCATGCTGGATGTGTCTCGCAGCTCCTGGCCAGTCGGGTCAAGAAGGTTACCTTGCGCGGGTCTCGGGCAGGGCTGCGCGATGCCCTCCTGCAGCTGCTTGCGGAAGGCGGGCGATATCTTGTCGTCGAAGTGCTCTATGGCCATGCTGGATGTGTCTCGCAGCTCCTGGCCAGTCGGGTCAAGAAGGTTACCTTGCGCGGGTCTCGGGCAGGGCTGCGCGATGCCCTCCTGCAGCTGCTTGCGGAAGGCGGGCGATATCTTGTCGTCGAAGTGCTCTATGGCCATGCTGGATGTGTCTCGCAGCTCCTGGCCAGTCGGGTCAAGAAGGTTACCTTGCGCGGGTCTCGGGCAGGGCTGCGCGATGCCCTCCTGCAGCTGCTTGCGGAAGGCGGGCGATATCTTGTCGTCGAAGTGCTCTATGGCCATGCTGGATGTGTCTCGCAGCTCCTGGCCAGTCGGGTCAAGAAGGTTACCTTGCGCGGGTCTCGGGCAGGGCTGCGCGATGCCCTCCTGCAGCTGCTTGCGGAAGGCGGGCGATATCTTGTCGTCGAAGTGCTCTATGGCCATGCTGGATGTGTCTCGCAGCTCCTGGCCAGTCGGGTCAAGAAGGTTACCTTGCGCGGGTCTCGGGCAGGGCTGCGCGATGCCCTCCTGCAGCTGCTTGCGGAAGGCGGGCGATATCTTGTCGTCGAAGTGCTCTATGGCCATGCTGGATGTGTCTCGCAGCTCCTGGCCAGTCGGGTCAAGAAGGTTACCTTGCGCGGGTCTCGGGCAGGGCTGCGCGATGCCCTCCTGCAGCTGCTTGCGGAAGGCGGGCGATATCTTGTCGTCGAAGTGCTCTATGGCCATGCTGGATGTGTCTCGCAGCTCCTGGCCAGTCGGGTCAAGAAGGTTACCTTGCGCGGGTCTCGGGCAGGGCTGCGCGATGCCCTCCTGCAGCTGCTTGCGGAAGGCGGGCGATATCTTGTCGTCGAAGTGCTCTATGGCCATGCTGGATGTGTCTCGCAGCTCCTGGCCAGTCGGGTCAAGAAGGTTACCTTGCGCGGGTCTCGGGCAGGGCTGCGCGATGCCCTCCTGCAGCTGCTTGCGGAAGGCGGGCGATATCTTGTCGTCGAAGTGCTCTATGGCCATGCTGGATGTGTCTCGCAGCTCCTGGCCAGTCGGGTCAAGAAGGTTACCTTGCGCGGGTCTCGGGCAGGGCTGCGCGATGCCCTCCTGCAGCTGCTTGCGGAAGGCGGGCGATATCTTGTCGTCGAAGTGCTCTATGGCCATGCTGGATGTGTCTCGCAGCTCCTGGCCAGTCGGGTCAAGAAGGTTACCTTGCGCGGGTCTCGGGCAGGGCTGCGCGATGCCCTCCTGCAGCTGCTTGCGGAAGGCGGGCGATATCTTGTCGTCGAAGTGCTCTATGGCCATGCTGGATGTGTCTCGCAGCTCCTGGCCAGTCGGGTCAAGAAGGTTACCTTGCGCGGGTCTCGGGCAGGGCTGCGCGATGCCCTCCTGCAGCTGCTTGCGGAAGGCGGGCGATATCTTGTCGTCGAAGTGCTCTATGGCCATGCTGGATGTGTCTCGCAGCTCCTGGCCAGTCGGGTCAAGAAGGTTACCTTGCGCGGGTCTCGGGCAGGGCTGCGCGATGCCCTCCTGCAGCTGCTTGCGGAAGGCGGGCGATATCTTGTCGTCGAAGTGCTCTATGGCCATGCTGGATGTGTCTCGCAGCTCCTGGCCAGTCGGGTCAAGAAGGTTACCTTGCGCGGGTCTCGGGCAGGGCTGCGCGATGCCCTCCTGCAGCTGCTTGCGGAAGGCGGGCGATATCTTGTCGTCGAAGTGCTCTATGGCCATGCTGGATGTGTCTCGCAGCTCCTGGCCAGTCGGGTCAAGAAGGTTACCTTGCGCGGGTCTCGGGCAGGGCTGCGCGATGCCCTCCTGCAGCTGCTTGCGGAAGGCGGGCGATATCTTGTCGTCGAAGTGCTCTATGGCCATGCTGGATGTGTCTCGCAGCTCCTGGCCAGTCGGGTCAAGAAGGTTACCTTGCGCGGGTCTCGGGCAGGGCTGCGCGATGCCCTCCTGCAGCTGCTTGCGGAAGGCGGGCGATATCTTGTCGTCGAAGTGCTCTATGGCCATGCTGGATGTGTCTCGCAGCTCCTGGCCAGTCGGGTCAAGAAGGTTACCTTGCGCGGGTCTCGGGCAGGGCTGCGCGATGCCCTCCTGCAGCTGCTTGCGGAAGGCGGGCGATATCTTGTCGTCGAAGTGCTCTATGGCCATGCTGGATGTGTCTCGCAGCTCCTGGCCAGTCGGGTCAAGAAGGTTACCTTGCGCGGGTCTCGGGCAGGGCTGCGCGATGCCCTCCTGCAGCTGCTTGCGGAAGGCGGGCGATATCTTGTCGTCGAAGTGCTCTATGGCCATGCTGGATGTGTCTCGCAGCTCCTGGCCAGTCGGGTCAAGAAGGTTACCTTGCGCGGGTCTCGGGCAGGGCTGCGCGATGCCCTCCTGCAGCTGCTTGCGGAAGGCGGGCGATATCTTGTCGTCGAAGTGCTCTATGGCCATGCTGGATGTGTCTCGCAGCTCCTGGCCAGTCGGGTCAAGAAGGTTACCTTGCGCGGGTCTCGGGCAGGGCTGCGCGATGCCCTCCTGCAGCTGCTTGCGGAAGGCGGGCGATATCTTGTCGTCGAAGTGCTCTATGGCCATGCTGGATGTGTCTCGCAGCTCCTGGCCAGTCGGGTCAAGAAGGTTACCTTGCGCGGGTCTCGGGCAGGGCTGCGCGATGCCCTCCTGCAGCTGCTTGCGGAAGGCGGGCGATATCTTGTCGTCGAAGTGCTCTATGGCCATGCTGGATGTGTCTCGCAGCTCCTGGCCAGTCGGGTCAAGAAGGTTACCTTGCGCGGGTCTCGGGCAGGGCTGCGCGATGCCCTCCTGCAGCTGCTTGCGGAAGGCGGGCGATATCTTGTCGTCGAAGTGCTCTATGGCCATGCTGGATATGTCGCGCAGCTCTTGCAGCACCTCGTGCGCGCGCGGCGGCGTCGTCGACGACTCCACGATGGTCACCACGCGTTTTATTTCATCTATCACCTGGAATTTGGTTCCCCCGTCACCTTTCTATCATAGAACGGCAAGGCATCGTAAAGGCTTCCACCCATACATAGTTGACGTACCAACGACGCGCACGAAGCGGTTTGGTTCCGCGATCCTGATACGCACTGCAAAGGCCTGGAATACACTCTCAGGCAGTGTCTTTCCTGCCACTTACAACCAGGGTGCCTTCAAATCAAGAGTGAATAGGCATCTTCTAGGCAAGCGCGTTCCACCTTAGACAGTATCATCACTTTCCATCAGGTGTGATCACAGTCAAGCGCTAGCCTATATAGTACAAAAAAAAGAATTATTGTTTTTGATAATGCAATGGAGAGACTTATGCTCGGAGCATTTCTACGTGATCAAATCAGCAGGGCTAAAATGATGCTCCTCTACTTTTGTCGCTCTCTTTTCAATTTCTAATCCACAATGATGAAAGAGAGCAACAAAAGTAGAGAGGCATATCTCTACGTATGCTGCATAGGGTGTAGCGAACTGGAAAGAGATAGATAGGAGATAAAGTAACATGACAGAAAGAACACGTTTAGGTTAAAAACAATGTAGGCATAATGTGCTGTATCAAACTGAATTGCAATTAATTGAGTCAGCACTAGCGCCACAATTTTTTTTTCCTGGTTATATCTGAGATCAGTTCTGGGGGCTTTAAGGGTATGTGTTCCACATTGCTTGACTTGGCGAGTATGTCCTCCTTTGAGGGCATCTACTAAATACGCTTTTCCTTTTTAATCTTTTTGCATAATCATTTATTTAATTAATTTTGTGGAGTGCAAGAGATTAAGGTATGTTACTAATATGGTATTCAGTGACTGGGTTCGTAACTGTACAAAATCATGTAAATGTCTTGCAACTCTTATAATTCTATGAAATTACTATAAATAATAAAAACATACCCTGCCAGGTATGAAGCAGCATAAGCCATTGTCGATGAACTTAGCATATGTCATGTTGAGCATAGATATACGGGTCTCTATCGATGTCAGTATGTCACAGTGCCTCGCCAGTGGGTGGTATCTGAAATAAGAAATCATATAGCTGATTAATACTAGTGGTTCGGCTGATTAACTGAAATTTTAGTGTACTCTTTCCATTCATTTATTTTCTCTTTGACACATGAAACAGATATAGCAATAGTGAGGGACCAGAGGGACCAGAGACCACTTTACCTTTATCTCTCTCTGGTCCCTCGCTATTGCTATATCTGTTTCATGTGTCAAAGAGAAAATAAACGAATGGAAAGAGTATAATTGGCAAAACTTATGAGCTCTCCAAGTTGTGTGCAAGTGCCTACGTACTAAGCACATTGGTATCTATGAAATGATATAGTCCATTCGCTTTAATTTTGTCGCGCGGCCGGTTGCGGCGTCGGTGTTCCCAAAAGACATCAACAACGCAGACCGTGCGCATGCACTTGTAACGACAAATTCTAAATGAATAGACTATACAGAACATCAGGGAGGGCCTTTCCTACCAACTCTTGAGTCTCGTAGCACTGTAAATTATCTGTAGCTGTACTATAGATATTTCAATCCATTATGTTACCCCACTCTGTCAAACTCTATATGAGTTGAATGAAACAGCTATTTTGGATTGAATTAGCAGTACTAGTAATTTTCTTTTTTATTTTGAATTAATATGACACCTAAAAATACCAGTGTACCTGCGTTCGGATTCTCTCCGAGGCAGCTGTGCCTTAACACACTTGAGTGCAAGCGCATGACGTCTCTCAATCATCAGGAATCCTCTGTTCAACATCCTCATGCATATTTCATTAAATGATTTTGACACCTGGAAATAATCATTGAATATAGGTTATTATTATTAATTTCCATTACCTTTCCAAATAAGTGTGAAACGACAATAAGAACAACAGGTGTTTTGATGACCTTCTTTGTGCAGTGGCCCGCACTTTAATTTTCAGGATTCATTCCATATTACTACGATTTCGAATTGTGAAGTCAACATCTCCTGAGGATGTCCCGGTGTCGGAACGAAATGTGCGTCGAAGAAAGTTTTGTAAAATTTGTGTGTGGTGTTTCATGTGGGCAGTTTTCCTGCATATTGCACCATACAGAATCTTTTCAAGTAGCAGATTATAGCAAAACAAATTAATCTGTCCATATTAAATTTTGGGTCACAGCAATAGACATATACCCAGGACAGTGCAGACGCCGCAAAAAAATGTCGCCAGTTTACCGGTGTCAAAAATGTGTGTTTTGTCACCAGCAGTAAAGCCACAATAAAGTTTGCTCAGCAGCCATCTATAGAATTTTGACAGATAGTGCTACTGTTTGCTTGTATGAAAAAGGATCATCGTTCAATGCCCATATCCTCAGGTTTTTCATTGGTGGTGTGCCCTGAGAGTAAATGCATTTGTAAAAATACTCTGAAATTGCTTTATTTTTTAGGTCTGAGAATAATGTGCACTATTTTTCATATATTATGGCATAAATATTTTACATGGTACAAGGCTTTCGAGTTTCAATACAAAACACAAAAGAATCAGTAAAATTCTTATCTATAATTCTAGAATGAATACAGGAAATGTAAAATGATCAAACCTTTGTTTTAAAAAATTAACATATCCATTTCCTACTTTTAATAACTATTTTTATTTTGTTAACTATGAAACGTAAAGGCTTTTTCAGGCGGATATTCTATTTTTTAATAGTACTAGTTCTATTATATCATAGGTTACGTGACTGTTCTTAAATTTTTATGTCTGTAAATCCAGGAAGAAATCATTATTGTCTTGTTGGACTATGAGTGCTGCGTACAGTTAATAAATTAATGCATCTTTTAATTCATCGTCACAGCTATAAATAAAGATCGAACTTACCAGTCTGTTCTTAGCAATTTCATCATAAGATAAATAGGAAAATATATTTTCTAACACAAGCACGGGAAGCCCCAATAAAGTCATGTTTCTCGCTGGATTTCACACTTGAAAAGAACACCTTTTCATCACATCTGCGCGTTAAATACTAATTTAATTAACTTTATTCGGCAGTGTTTACAGAAAGCATCTTGTAGCTAGAATGGTCTAAAAATTAAAAACAAAGGCTAGACAGAAAAGTTCCCGATGTTTCAGTTTCGATGAGCAAGAGCAACAAATTTACCATTTGGCATTGTCAAATTTTGACATTTAACAACATTCTCTCTTTCGCACATATGCTGATTTACGTGAGTAGGAGCAGGACGTAATAAAAGGGCGTGGATTTGACGGCTAAAGATGTATTTAATTTTTCTAGTAATTTTTAGAAAAAAAAGCTGTGATAGTTTTCGGACTCAGTTTTTGGATAAAGGTCTTTCAAGTTCAACAAAAAAGGCAGTTTACTTTTAAAATATCAAACTTAAGTTCATTGAGATTTTTCAATCAAAAAGATTGAAAAAAATTTAATATAAAAAAATATTTATGAATCTGTGGCAAGTTACTACGGTAACAGAATGCCACAATTTTACAACCACGCCATCTATTGGCTGTTAATATATGCTTATTATCTTTATTTTTAAAATTTAAAAAAAGATACTATGCATAGTATATAAAGCATAACATATACAGTATCTCTAAAATATATCTACGATAACGATTTGTTATAAATATATTTTTATCTGGGGACACGGTAGTGTCCCCGCCAGACGAGTCAAGCGAAGCGCGAGGGCACTACCTATCTTTTCTCGAAGTGTTTCGCCGTATATAATATTTACAAGAATTTTACTGTCATAAGAACACGCTCGTCTAACCAGACGAACGCTGGACGCGGTCGTAAAGTGTGCAAGGAAACATTGGCAATGCTGCTGCTCAATATAGTATTTTAATTATTGTTTTCCAGTGGTTTTCCAATAAGATTAGCAGAAGGAACTTACAGACCCAAAAGACTGAGTGGACTCAATTTTGATCAATGTCCGACTTGCACTGTTTTGTGTTCAGGCTCTGAATGTTTTTTTTCTTTCTTTCTGGTACATAGCTCTACCTACATAACTACCAAAAAATTATGAGCTCTATAAAATTTACCCATCATTGGGGTTAATGAGACATGGGATTAAGACGATTAAGATGGTGGTGGTAATGACACTAAATAGCAAAGAATCACAGAATCCATTGTTTTTAATAATAAATCAATTTTAAAAAGATGCAACACCAAAAAAAACTTTAAAACATAATTAACAATAGTAATATTGTAAAACTTATTGAGATATTAATTTAAATGTCGGGAGATCACAATGTTTTTTCTTAACGTGGAACCTTAACGATGTATTGTACTTTGTAGCAAACGGGCATACTTCGCATTTGAACCGTTTTTCTGTTGAATGTTTGTATTTATGTTGAACCAAGTTAGCTGGTAGGATAGTAGCATAGTCACACTTGTCACAAGTGTACCTCTTTTTTCCAGTCGCGTGAGCTTCTTCGTGATACTTCAGAATATACTTATTCATAGACTGGAATGGACATTGCGTGCACTGGAATTTGACTCCTAAATCTGCATGCTTCCTCTTATGTTTCTCCATTGCACCTTCGTAATAAGTTTTGTAACGACACCCGGCAAAGTCACAGTGTATTGTCGTTGCATTTTTGTGTCTCAACGTATGTTGGGTCATACTTGCACGATTCGATGTTTCGAATTCGCAGAATCTGCATTGCTGAGTTGTGTCAGTTCTATGTAGTTTGATATGCTTCTGAAGCTCCAACACAGGCACCATTTCACCACAAACCTGGCATTGTGCGTTAGTAACTTTTTGATGGTTCTCCTCGTAATGCAGTTTAAGCTGTTCCCAGCTTTCATAATCCTCTGGGCATTTTGTGCATTGATACTTTGCTGGTACGTCTGTTTCTTCTTTTTTGATTTCTACAATTTTCGGGGATCCTTCTTCCTTCTCAGTTTTAGGTAAATGATGTGTAATATTGATATGTTTACACAGTTCAAACTCGTCTGCGAACTTCTCTGTGCACTGATCACATTGCTGCTCTCTCCTCTTTTCAATGACGTTGTGATGTTTTATTAATACATGCCGTCTATAACTCTCTTTAGCTCTGAAGATTTTCTTACAAAATTTACACGTATATGACACTTTTAAATGGATATGCATATAGTGACGTCTCAGTTGTTTTTTATCCTGAAAACTTTTACCGCACTCTTCACAAAATTCAGTTTTTGGCGTCTGAATCTTGTGGGTACAATGCAGATGTTTACACAAACCTCCCCTAGTTGCGAATACTGATCCGCAGATATGGCATTCTTGTATCAGCTTTTTATGTGTGTGCTTTAAATACAATTCACGGCTGGCAAATTGTTGGTCACAGACATCACAAAACGATCCTTTGTCATGCTTTCTTCTAATGTGACGTTTTAAACTTTCAAGTTTACTATAAGATAGATTACAAATAGTGCATTTTAACCTAAAATCTTCCTTTAGTGCATTGTGCTTCCTTCTCATGTGTAATTTTAAGAAGTTTAACGATGAGAAAACTAGAGGGCATTCCTTGCACCCAATTTCCCCCGTATGCTCATTCTTGCTATGCAGTAAATCTTTAATTTCCTGCCTTTCTAGGTCCTTCTTTTCTTCACCGTTTATCCAATGCTTTCTTTGAACATGTCTTGCATATGTTTCTCGTATATTAAACACTTTAGGACAGAAGGGGCAGTTGTACCAAGTGTCGGAAACAGGTTTGGGTGTGTTTGAATGTTTTCTTTGCACATGGACAATTAAACTTCTCTCTTTATCGTACGTTAAACCACATTCTTGGCAGATATATTTGAAAGAGTCTTCAAAGGAGCCGTGCTTTCTTCTCTTGTGCATACGTAGTCTCGCAATGCCCTTGAAGACTAGAGCACACACATCACAGGTTTTCTCTTCCATATCATCAGGTACACAATTAGGGTTATGTTTTCTTTTCATATGAGCAACCAAACTGTTCTTCATTTCGTACGCCATGCCGCAATGATCACAGATATGTTTGAAAAATCTTCTGTAAGCCTTGTGCTTCCTTTTTTGGTGCATTCGTAGAGTTTTCGGAGTTAGAAAGACTAGATGGCAGACTTTGCATACATGATTTGGTGCTGGAGTCTTGAACCCTTGATTATAATTAACGTTTGGGTCTTCATTGTAGTTTAGTGGGCTTGGCTCTTGGTTGTAGTCTAGGACATTCTTATCTTTGAGAATACTCTCAAAAGTTAAGAGTACAGCTTCACGATTTTGGTCTTCGATTTTTACAGCTGGTTCTTGGCTCTCTTCACTTTGGGGTCCCTCTACCATTAAGCCATTGTCGTTTGCAAACTGGAAAAAAAAATGTTATACATAAATGTTATATGTTATGATGCCCCAAGTAAATAGCGCGCAGCGGCAGCTCCTAGCGGCTGTCGCAGGCTTTCGGCGCACGGTGTGGACGTGTGGTGCGCTGCACGCGATGATTGTTGCTGAAGTATGTAGTGCCGTAGGTATTATTACAGGCAGCTACATTAGTATTATAAATACACATATTTGTATGTATAGACGGATGTTTGCTCCTCTTTTGCACAATAACTACAGAACCAATTTGGCTGAGAGTTGGAATATACATTGTTTATAACCTGGTTACTTTTTATCCCAGAAAAATCTATGGTCCCTGCGGAAGTTGAATGATAATACATGATATATTATGTAGAGATATCAATGATGAATCAGTGCTTGTTTGAAAAAAAGCCTCAATTTATTTGTCAAGGTCAGTGATCTGTTTTTTTTTAAGACACCTAAGAATAAGTACTAATTTGTATAAAGAAAGAATACTTACATCATTAAAATCTAATTCAACCTCTATATTCTCAACTTTTATACTAACTTCAGGATCCAATATTGGCTCCTCTATATCTGGCACTGGGTCATAAACTGTTGGTGTCGGTAGAGTGACCTTATGTTCTATATCTTTGAATGGATCCTCCATTAAATCCTTCTTTTTCTTTTTCTTCTTCTTTTTAGGCTTGAGTTCATATGACATGGGCTCTTCTGGCAAGAAAGAGGTCGGATCTTTTCTTTTGTCTTCATCTTGTTTTTCAATTTTTATATTTTTTATATCCGGCTTCTCTTCTTTGATTGACATAATTATTGCTTAATTGCTTTTATTTAAAATCTAATTTTAAACTAACCTGAAAAACGAAATTGTATATTAATGAACCTTCAGCCTAGCTTACATAATCTCTTTTTTACCACGTTAGAAATTTAATTTTGAGAAATCATTTCCATGAATGTCTAAGCTACAAAATCTGTGTATGTCTTTCAGCACAATCTTCTCACCTTACTCATAACTCAGAAAAAACAATTTAGCCAGTGAGGGTGTCGTACCACCATCCCATAAGCAGTATTATTGTAATATTGTTTTAAAATTTTCATACTGACATTTTATTAAAATGATAAAACAATAATACTGCTTGAGATGGTGGTAAGGCCCCTGGTCTTTCATGAGCAACAAAATCGTAATAACAAGACTACACATATAGGTAGAGATTCAATTTAGAAACTCATAAATTCACAGATTCAAAACTAATTTAAATTCACCAGAGTAAATACTTAAATTTAAGAGAGAAATAGATATTATCTAAGGTACAATGAACAATAAGCAATATATAACGATTAATATAAAAATAAATAAATATTTATATATGCACATGGGCTCTAAATTACTATGGTTATGATAAAAATGATCATAATATATTACTGAATCAATTTGTATAAAGTTTCCAATGTTTATTTATTACGTTTAACAGATTGCTATTATACTGATGGCTTTCCATATCAAGGTGCCATTTAATAATGATATTGAAATACACGTCATTTGGTCATAAAACTCACCTTTTTATAACTTTAACAATAAATTCTATCACCATTTATTCGCAACGTAAGATACCTATTACCTATGGCCGTATATTTATAACAAGTAAACCTAAAACTAGTTAATCTTTACAATAATCTATTAAAATTGAATACGCCTTTGTGGCGAAAATCAATATTTTTTATAACATTTGAAAAATGTGAGCAATATGGACGATGTGATGTTGACGTTTTTCAATTTCAACTTCTAAAGTTCTAAGTACTTATAATAAATAGTGTTGTTGTGATCTACATTATTATAATCTATCGATACAATCGTGTCCTCAAACAAAAAATATTGATTAATGAAATTCGTTTTTGAAACTTTATTCATTTAATACATAAAATTCTCGTGCCATTCTTTATCATCAAACTCCTTCGGAACGGCTCTACCGGTTGTTATAAACTTTTCAGTGTATGATCATTGATCACTAAGTCTGAGAGCAGGTTCTTATCTATTTTTATATCCCAAAGCAAGACAATGTTTGCCGGGTCAGCAAGTCTGTAATATATGAAATTAAAATAATAATCTTTGAAACTAAATAACTGGGTACATTTGGTAGTGAACTATTTTTCATACCTTTAAATGGCCAATTAGAACGTTTGGCCGGCCTGATAGCAATATATACTTAATTAAAAAAATTGGTTGCCTGTAAAGTCGGTTTACTGACGATAGTTGAACGTGACAACGTCTTCTTTGTCGCTCGTTCCGCGCTCGCGAGGTAACGCCGGTAACGCCGCATGAGCGAGGTAACGCCGGATGAGTCATGTTTTTTCGTGCGTGCAACCGGCTCTATCGATTTATAAGACGTTGTCACGTCAAAAAAAATTGGTTGCCTGTAAAGTCGGTTTACTGACGATAGTTGAACGTGACAATGTCTTCTTTGTCACTCGTTCCACGCTCGCGAGGTAACGCCGGTAAGGCCGCATGAGCGAGGTAACGCCGGATGAGTCATGTTTTTTCGTGCGTGCAATCGGCTCTATCGATTTATAAGACGTTGTCACGTCAAAAAATTGGTTGTCTGTAAAGTCGGTTTACTGACGATAGTTGAACGTGACAACGTCTTCTTTGTCGCTCGTTCCGCGCTCGCGAGGTAACGCCGGTAACGCCGCATGAGTCATGTTTTTTCGTGCGTGCAACCGGCTCTATCGAATTATAAGACGTTGTCACGTAAAAACTACAAGTGTTTAATATTTCTGATTAGACAGAGAAAGCCTCCGCGAAAGAATGTAACATGAACATAATATTAAGTCGCCATGGGTAGCTCCTTACGCATTGATACAGTCTGGTGGAGCGTTTGTTTAGAAATCCTTACTATTTAATATACTCTATGGAATATGCCTATTAGTTAATCTTGATTTGACGGCACCTAAGTTAAAATAATGTAATTAGCGGGGTGGAAAGATGGAGACCGGGAAAGTATTCCGGACCTTAGGTGCTTAACAGGAACAACGATAAATTAAAACGCTTCGACGCTTCGTACGTGTCTTTTATACTTACATTAACTACGTAGTCGAGTAAGCCTTTTCGATGCTATGGTAAAATACATGGTAGATCTGCCTCCCAGAGGCAGACCCCTACGTTCCTGTGTGGTACAGAGGGCTCTCGATGTACCACATTATAACACGATCTTCGCTGCAAAATCATTTGCTGTCCAAGCTACGCGGCTCTGGAACTCTCTCCCGGAGAGTATTCTTCGGGACAACCCTTCACAGGGAGTTTTTAGATCTCGGCTGAAACAGCACTATCTTTCTTCTTAATTCTTCATTTATATATTTTATCATTCGTACATTTCTGTTTTTATTTTATTTTTTTGTATATATGTATTTTAGTTATTTATTATTTATATAGATATATATTTTTGTATTTTAAGTATATATATATATTATGTTTTGTATATATATTATATACTTTTACTAGCTGTTGCCCGCGGCTCCGCTCGCGTGAAGTTAGGTTTTTCACTACTTCTGCGGGAACCATCGCTTTTTCCGGGATAAAAAGTACCATAATGTGTTAATCCAGGTAATAATCCACTAAATATTACAATATGGAGTTTACGTCGCTCCCAATATACAGTGCTAACGCGTGTACACTTAATGAAGAGTGGACACAGGAGTTTACTCAGCTCCCAATATACAGTGCTAACGCGTGTACACTTGATGGAGAGTGGTCACAGGAGAATACGCCGCTCCCAAAATAGGTTCAGTGCTTATACCGAGTTTCACGACTCTTTAAACCTCAAAAACACGGGACTTTCATACAAACTCCCAACCCCTATTTCACCCCCTTAGGGAAGGATTTTCTCAAAACCGTTTCTTAGCTGACACCTACCCATTACAAAGAACCTACCTTTCAAATTTCAAGTCAACAGTAACAATATTAAAAATTTTCACATAAAAACTTTCATCCCCTATTTTACCACCCTTAAAGGGGAATTTTCCAAAACGACTTATACAATTTTTTAATATCTGAAGCTGATAACCTAAATGACGATTTTCACGTCTCTAACTTCAAAAACACGGGACTTTCATATAAACTTCCAACCCCTATTTCACCCCCTTAGAGGGGTAGTTTCTCAAAATCGTTTCTTAGCTGACACCTACCCATTACAAAGAACCTACCTTTCAAATTTCAAGTCAACAGTAACAATATTAAAATTTTCACATAAAAACTTTCATCCCCTATTTTACCACCCTTAAAGGGGAATTTTCCAAAACGACTTATACAAATTTTTAATATCTGAAACTAATAACCTAAATGACGATTTTCACGTCTCTAACTTCAAAAACACGGGACTTTCATATAAACTTCCAACCCCTATTTCACCCCCTTAGAGGGGTAGTTTCTCAAAATCGTTTCTTAGCTGACACTTACCCATTACAAAAAACCTACCTTTCAAATTTCAAGTTTGTAGGCTTTATACTTCCTGAGATATCGTGATTAGTCAGTGAGTGAGTGAGTGAGTGAGTGGTAACTCTCTTTTATATATATAGAAGAAGATAATATTTATGCTTAATATTTAGTTCTTTTTGTATCTTTCTCGTGTTCTGTACCTACTTTGCATATCTTGTATAATTGTTTCCACACCCGGGGCATCTGGAAGAGATCCTCATTTGTAGTGATAAGATGTCCTTGTGCATGTCTTCTCTATGTTTGTGTTTTTTTTTGTATCTATGTTATATGTACAGAATAAATAAATAAATAAATAAAATAAATAAATAAGGTAAGGATAAAATTGCATAGTCGGGATTAAGAATGCATGCATAGCTTAAAGGCTAAAACGGTATGCAAGCACATAATCACATATTAACGTAAATAGACTATAATCCACAACAACGTTGGATTCAAAATATTTCTATTTAATACTATATTATGACGTTTACTGTTTGACCGAGTGCATGCAAGGGATTTTGTTTGCAAATTCTATAATTACACATAAGTATAACATTATACATATAATAAAATTATCGATAAATAATTAAATTCTTTAAAAAATATATAATACTTTAAAGTTTTTTATGACATCTATCGATTATCGATATGAATTTGTAACACCTAACCCTACTTCCAAGGTTGACAAAATATGGTTCGTTTTGGTTTCAGACTGTCAAATTGACAGTGTCAGAGGATTTGTAGTCTATGGCTTCCATTGGTCTAGACTCTAGTCTCTAGTCCTTTGATAAAAATACGATCTATGCTCTAGTTTATACTCTTTGAACAGAAAACATTAACTGATAGAAAAAACTTTGAGCAATGATTAATTAATAATATTTAACTTTGAGAATTGAATTTGATACCATTGATACTAAAACCATTTTGAAAAAAAGTTTCACCCTGTGAGATATCACAAACTGTGGCACCACCTGTAACAAAAAGAACTAAAATATGCACCGGAAACAATGTATGGACTGGCCCTGTCTACCGAGCGTCTAGCGTGTCCTGTCTAGCGTGAGTATTTTTAATGCATAGATCGTAATTATACCTATGTAATCAAAGTTTAATGTGTCAAGTGGCGTTGATGGCACTCCTTAATATTATTAAACTCAGGCATTTGACAAGAAATCATCAAAAGGGGCATCTCATAATTTTGTTATCTCTGTGGTCTGCTATGTGTTTTTGTCTAAGATTTCTGATCTGTCAAGAAAAATTAATACCTACCTAATGTTCTGTGCCTGTGGTCATTTCATTTGCCTCTAATCTGTGCTCTAAATATAACCTCAAATAGTAAAATTTAGTTTTATTTACATTTGTAATTAATATTAATATGTATGCAGATTTATTAAAATGATCAGACCTTTAAAGATTTTCCGCGTGATACGTAGTTATAAGACGATACAAACTCAGTTTCCCATTCAGAAAAGATTATTTCGTATATCTGCGGGTAAATGATATCGCTAAAATTATTGAATAATTTGGGTGTAAATTTTTTAGTAAATAATTCGTTCTATTTGTTTTAGGTTTAAGCCATGGTGAATATGAGTGGCAGGACCCCAAATCTGAAGACGAAGTGTAAGTTAAATGCATAATAATAATTAATATAATTATTTGATATTAGGCTAAACAGCTTTCGCTGATGCGCCTGTATCGACTGTGCTCATTTACTGTTGGTGGTAAATTGGTTGAGTAACTCCACTGCTATATCTTCTGGCAGTTTGTTCCATCGTCTTATCACTCTGTTGACTATGAAGTGCTTGTAGGGATTTGTTGTGGTTCAACTATAGCAACGCTACCGTTACGGAGGGGGGTAACCCTCCCCCCAAGCCATATTCGTCGGAACGTATTAGTTGCCGAGAAATAAATTTTTTAAATTTAAAAATTTTGAGGTTATTTTTACTATGAGTTATGAAAATAACGAAGTGCATTATGAAAATTATGAAGTGCCGTGGTGGAGGGAGATAAGAGGGGGGAGGGAGGAAGGGAAGAAACATCCTTAGTCATCACCTTCTCCTACTTACCACCTCCAAGGGCTGGTCGACGGAGCCCCGCTTCGCGGGGCTCCTAATTTCTGAGTGGTCATAAAAGAAAATAACCACTCAGAGGATGGCGGGGCCTTGCAGGCCCCGCCATCCTCTTCGTCACCTAAATTATCCGAGTCGTGGCGCCCTACAGTCTCGAGCTCGCTTCGCTCGCTCTTGGACCCTAACTCGTTTGAGACAAAAATCTTAAAAGCTTTTTTTTTTCTTTGCACACTAGAATGTAGTGGTAGAAGACTACAGCAGAGGGGCTGGTCGACGGAGCCCCGCTTCGCGGGGCTCCTAATTTCTGGGTGGTCATAAAAGAAAATAACCACCTAAATTATCCGAGTCGGGGCGCCCTATAGTCTCAAGCTCGATTCGCTCGCTCTTGGACCCTAACTTCATAGTATAAACAAATCGTAACGTAAAACGAAACGTTTTGACAAAACAAATGTGTCAAATTGCGTAATGACATATGAAACGTCATTTTTCTAGTTGTCAGATGCTATGATCAGATATTTGTCTTGAATTTTACTCCGATGTTGTGAATTTTCAGTAATAATTTTTTCTTAAATTTTCGTCTAATTTATGTGATAATACGAAAGTTAGAGACAGTATAAAAGGTTACGTGATAAAACTTTGGTGAAAATGTGAAAGATTGACCGGAAAATACCTTGGGTAGCGTTGCTATAGTTGAGCCGTTGTTGTTGCTGGCTGGAACTCTTACCTTATCCCAAACCCTCTTAGTCTGGGAATCTTTTTTAAAGATTAGATAACATTTCGACAAAGTTAATAAAATCGCTATTAAAATTCGGATATCATTGTAGTTATAATGTGTTTCACTTTCAATTAGTTTGATGTAATGTCACATATTATGTGGACATTACATCAAACTAAAGTAGAATTTTTCGTGAATTCAAAATCTAAATATACTTTATTTCAAACAGGCCTAGCTTTCATGGCACTTATGATGAGTTAATTCATTTTTCAATACCTCTTACAACTTAATTACTATTATAATATTTGAATATAATTTTTTTCAGTGTTAACATAGTGTATATGGACAAAGAAGGCAAAAGAACCAAAGTAAGAGGCAAAGTCGGTGACAATGTTTTGTATTTGGCACACAGATATGGAATTGAAATGGAAGGTTTGTAGATTTACCCTAGATCTTAGTTAATTTTTAGTGATATATGTTTGTTTACATTCTCTCAGTATCCCTTGTTTTTTTCTAAATTTATTATAATATTACCTAACTCCTTGGACCTTCAAAAATCTTTGGCCATAATTACAAATAAAACATTTAAAAATTTTGAGGTCATAAATTCAATTGGTAACAAAAAGTATTTATTTAGCTTTTAAATTATTACTTTTGAAAGTAATGAACGGAATGGAACACTGATAGATATCCAATCCTGGAGATAGAGCTCCTGAAATGACCATCAAATACCTTATACCACCTGAAGCCAGCGACTCTTGTGGTTTTCTGCCAAAGTAGCACTTTCCGATGTAAACTAGTAGTTCCACACTACTAGTTTACTTCATCTAGTATAATAATAATAGATAATAAGTATATAATAATAGAAATATGTGCACAACCAGAAGTTACTAAAAAAGAAACATTGGCTGACCATGACCATGACCACAATAGCGAGAAGGTATTGCTAGGGCAGCAGGAAGACAGTGGCTTCAGTAAACTAAAATCAGAAGCAGATGGTGTGCAAATGGAGAGGGCTTAGTCCAGCAGCAGACTTAAATGAGCTTTTTTTTAACACTATAATATAGGCTAGCGCTTGAATGTGATCACACCTGGTGGAAAGTGATGATACAGTGTAAAGTGGAACGCGCTTGCGTAGAAGATGCCTATTCACTCTTGATTTGAAGGCACCCGGGTTGTAAGTGGCAGGAAAGACTCTGCCTTGGAGGGTATTCCAGGCCTTTGCAGTGAGTATCAAGAACTAGGAATCAAACTGCTTTGTACGCGTCTTTGATACGTCAACTATGTATGGCTATGCTATGTAAGTTGATGATGATGATTTTTATCTTGTATAGGTGCATGTGAAGCTTCGCTGGCTTGCACCACTTGCCATGTATATGTGCAGCAGGATTATCTGGATAAGTTGACTGAGCCCGAGGAGAAAGAGGATGACCTGCTGGATATGGCGCCATTCTTAAAGGAGAACTCTAGATTAGGTCTGCATTATAACATACATCCTTTTTGAAAACACATTACTGACAAGTGACCACTGTTACATATGCCGGTTACCAATATTATATCTTCCCCTAGCCCTACTCAATGTGACATAAGCTCCATACAAGTTCTCATTCTATCTCTAGCAAATCATGGATAGATTGATATTGGGAATCACCAATAGTTAATACATGAGCTTTTGAAGAAAGCCTGCATGTTGAATTAAAGCAGACGTTATTTTGCGGAAATCCATAATTAGCAGGACAGATTAATTTGTTTTGCTATGGAAAAGAAAGTTGCTCCAAAATCTCAATTTTTCTCAAACACTACAATGAATGCAATTGTAATTTTTGTTTAAATGTAATAGTGTACAAAAACGCTCAGAACAGATTTTACGCTCAGAACAGAGGTTACAGTGACCCATACAGGCTGGAGAGTGGAGTGAGACAGGGAGGGCTGACGTCACCGAGGCTGTTCAATTTATATGTAAACCAACTGATCGGGAGGCTCAGCAGTGCAGGTGTTGGCTGCTCGATAGATGGAGTCAGCATTAACAATATCAGCTATGCAGACGACATGGTACTGCTGAGCCCTTCGGTTAGTGGCCTTAATAAGTTGCTACGTCTCTGCGAAGAATATGCCGGGGAACATGGACTCAGTTACAACACAAAGAAAAGTGAGTTTCTTGTTTTCAGGGGGAGAAACAAAATGGACAAATTCTGTCCTAATATACGACTGTGCGGGGCCCCCCTGAAGCAGGTGACTGAGTTCAAGTACCTCGGACACGTAGTAACAGAGCGCCTCGATGACGACAGCGACATGGAACGGGAGCGTAGGGCGCTGTCAGTTCGCGGCAATATGTTGGCTCGCAGATTTGCACGTTGTACTACACAGGTAAAACTTACCTTGTTTAGGGCATACTGCCAGTCCTTTTACACGTGCAGTCTGTGGACGGACTATACGCGGCGGAGCTACAGCGCCTTGCGTGTTCAGTACAACAATGTGCTGAGGGCGGTTTTGGGGATGCCGCGGCGCTGCAGCGCGTCAGCGATGTTTGCGGATGCTCGCGTAGACGACTTTTATGCGATCATGCGCAAACGCGCTGCGTCCATGATGAGCAGACTGGTGAGTAGTACCAACATCCTCCTCGGCACATTGGCTTGTAGACTGGACAGCCCGTTCTGGAGGTCCTGGGACGGTGCACATGCCAGGGGTGGGGGGCGAAGATAGGTAGAAATTAGAACTAGTACTAACATAGGTTTAAGTGCATGTGTATACTAACAATTATAGTTTAGTTTTTATCATTAGGAACTAACATAGGTTTAAGAGCATGTGTATACTAACAATAGAGTTTAGTTTTTTAAGATTAGGAACTAACATAGGTTTAAGATTACTGTTACTAACAAAATTCTATGGAGTTTTGCTCTGAATTAAAAATTTTATTTATATTATTTATTATTTAAATAACTGGCTTAGTTATATTGTAATAAGGTAAAACGTTTTTCTGTTATATTCTTCTGCAATGCTGCATATTTGTAAGAGTAAGAAGGACAAAAATATGTGGGACACATTTGAGTTTATTTTTGTTTATAATACTAATATGTAATAATGCCTTCTTTGTTTAACTTTCCAGGCTGTCAAATCACACTAACCAAAGATTTGGAAGGAATGGAGTTGACATTACCAAAAGCAACAAGGAACTTCTATGTAGATGGACACAAACCTGCACCACATTGATTCTTTATTTTTTTTTATTAGATTGTTTAAAGTTGAAAAGAAACTGAATTTTTACCAACATTTATTACCTACTGAATGTTACACAATACATAATAGGACAGAAACAAAATAATATATCTGTGGTATATTTATTGTATTGGAGATATTATGTGGTCTTATACATGATTTAAATCATTTGTAGTTTTCATGTAACTAGAATTTTATGGAAATTATTTATTACTAATTATAGATATTTCAACACACGCACCCCACTATGTCAAAATGGCTTGTTTCATTCAATTCGTATGGAGTTTGACATAGTGGGGCGCGGCGCGTAGATTGAAATATCTATTTAAATATTTCTTTGGTATAAAAAAATTACAAAGAATGTTGAGGTGGGCAAGAGATTAACGTGTTTAAGTCACAGCGAATGCAGTATATCCCAAGACTTGCATTTCATTATCAACCAACACACTGCACTGCACTTATCATTTTGTGACATCAGTTCTTGTCTTATTTTATTCAGTAATCTCATTAGCATATTATTGTGTCCTTCAAATCGAAACAATACTGAATATTTGATAAGTATATTTATTAATAGCCATTTCATATAGCCAAAATCAGAATCTATCTATTTCAATTCTTTGGGGTCCTGATTTGTAGCTGTACCAATTGGGATCAGATCTATCAGACCAGACAATCTACATTCAAGTTATGTAAATTTTTTTCTCTTGTGTACAGCGAATCTGGAGGATATGATATAGGCACAAGCCCATTTTGTAGAAATTGAAATGGCAGCAAAGAATTTCCGCTTTGGAAGTTAATAAAAGTATTAAATTTCTTTCTTTGTTATTAGCATCTCAGTTTATTGCTTATAAAATGTGATTGTAGATTAGGTAGTAATTTAATACAGTGTATTATAATGTAAATAAATTATGAATAATAATAAATATAATCTTTCATTTTAAAATTTTAATACTCCATTTGTTTTTCTCACACTATTCCTTTTATGACTATCTAAATGTTTTCTCAATGATTGTTTATACACTGTACTGTAGCTGCATTTTTCACAAAAAAGCATGTTTTCATTTGGGTAATGTTTCAATTGATGACTTCGCAAAGCTGATTTCGCAGTGCTCCTATAGACACAATTTTCAAAATCACATAAATAAGCTTTGTCATTTGAATGAATTCTTTCATGAATTTTTAAATTTGGTAAATAGTTAGTTTTGTAATCACATACTTGGCAAGTTAAGGCTTTATTTTCATTGTGAGTATTGCTATGTTGGTTGTAATGAGACCTTTTTGATGTGCGGTATCCACATATCTTGCATATATACGCTATTTTATTCTCTTTTTTATGTTTTCTATATATATGATCCTGTAATTCTTCCGTATTTATAAATGTTGCATTACAAAGCATACAAGATGTCTCTACAAGCTGTATATTATGATTTTTCACATGCAATTTTAAATCATCTAGATCTCTAAATCGTTTCTTACAAACGTGACATTGTTGTTTATGATTTCTCTTATTGTTTATTATTATTTTACACAGCACTTCAGCTTCTGTGGGATGTTTGTTCTTTACATGATGTCGTAGAGTTTGGACTGTTGAGTATTTCAGTTCACAGAATTTGCATAAGAGCTTTCCTTTATCATCTTTTGATTTGTGCCATGACTTTGAATTTTCTTGGGTATTCTAAAACAATAAAAATTAAAAGACTTGAAACAAGATGGCAAGGGATTTTTTTTATAAATGAGTGCATGCAGCAGCAAATGAGATAATTGAAGGTGGAGCGATTAATCAATTAAGTTATAGTAAGTAGTATATATATATATATATATATATACAGGACATTTTATACATCGCAATCTAGCTCCAAAGTAAGCGATAGCTTGTGTTATGGGTACTAGATAACTGATTAATATACATACATACTAATATACATAAATATAATATATTGAAAAACACCCAGACACTGGAAAACATTCATGCTCATCACACAAACATTTACCAGTAGTGGGAATCGAACCCACGACCTCTGGCGCAGACGGCAGGTTCGCTGCCACTACGCCATTCGGTCGTCATTATTACCATACATCACTTTGTGTTAAAGTAGGTACCTATTTATTGACTTTTCAGTTAAAGCACTAAGAAGAAAGAAAGAAAACCTCACACTAGAAAGGAAGACTTCAAGCACAGAAAAGATCCAGAAAGAAGAAAGTTTGATACAGTTCAGTAGGTATTCAGGGTACCTACTTCTAGTTGTGATTAAGTTATACTTTTAGTTGTTGTTGTTGTAAATTTTGTTTTTAAAGTGTGGTTCAACTGAAAGGGTTATCAAGTTAAGTGAGCTAACTGATAAGATTGCGGTAATAAAATGGAATAATATATAAATATAGGTACGACACGAAAGGTCCTGACGACAAGAATACAAAAATTTACCACGCAGAGTTGATTTTCTTGATAGTCTTCACGTAAAGGATCAATTTCATACGATTCATTGTACTCTATTTTAATTTCACTTTCTTCGCTATTCTCATCCATTTCCATTTCATCAACTCAACATAAACAAACAAAACAACATAATAAACAAAATATAATCTGTGGCATCAGGGCCTTGATTCTGTATCTGTGATAATCACTCAGTGGCCTTAAATGACATTATTGTTCTTTATCCATTGAAGGTTTACCACAGGACAGATTAGTTTGGAGAAAAAGCGCGGGAAACTTCTGATTTGGTGGACGTGTTTTTTGGTTTATTGATTTTAATTGTTTTTTAAAGTGGATCAGTGGAGGTTTTTTTGTGTAAAATAGTAGTTAGTTAATAGTTTTTACATATTTTTATTGATATTTCATATAAATAGTGTATATAGGTACTACTTATCTGGTAAGCGTATAGTTTTCTACTATGGGCCCGGGGGTTGACCCACCCCCGGATAACCCCGGACTGGGGGGTCCAGGGCCAGACACTGGCCCTCCTAGTCCTGTAGCTTATAATGTAGTTATTGACGACTCATCGATGGACACTGAGGATGGTCTTATTCCTCTCTCAGAACGGAAAAGAGTCAAACCACAAAAAAGGTGCCGAATTTGCAAAACAAAGAGAAGTAGAAGTAGGAACGGTAAACAGATTACTCATGAATGCCAATGTGACGATTCAGACGAGAAGTTGGTCCCTGTTGTGAATAATGCTCAAGGCGAAAAAACTGTGCCTGTTGAAACTCATGTCCCTCCTTTCAATAATAGTGTCTCTGCTACACAACCCACTGGTGCAGGTCCCTCACAACCGCAGTTAGTAAGGAAATATGTAAGCACAGATTCAGGGCCGTTCACTGTTCACATTCAAAGGATAACCACATCTCCGAATGATCCTGTTACGCTGCATCCTATTCAATTTGGTAAAGATTTAAAAAAATATAATATCAATAATATAGTTAATGGTAGCTTAAAACGTATTGGCAGAAATAGAGTTTCTATGGCATTTACCAACTACGAAGATGCTAATTTGTTCACAGATAATCCACTAATTGCTAATCTCTCATACAAGGTTTTCATACCTAGTTTTATTGTCACAAGAGTAGGTATCGTAAAGGGTGTACCCCAAGACTGGTCTGAGGACGAGATTCAGGAAAACATTACTGTTCCTATGGGTTGTGGAAAAATTATAAAGGTTAGGCGTATTAAAAGAAAAACACCGAAAGATGATGGTACTAGTTTATTTATTAATACCAATATGGTTGTATTGACGTTCGATGGTCAAATATTACCAAAAAGAGTTTACATGTGCTATACAGCGCTCCCTGTTGAATTGTACATATTTCCAACTATACAGTGCTACAACTGCTGCAAATTTGGTCATACTAAATTGCAGTGCAGGTCAAAGCCTCGTTGTTTTAAATGCGGGGACGAACATGTCTCAGACACTTGTAACATTATCTTGGAAAATGCTTATTGTCTCCATTGCACTGGTCGCCACTTTGCCACTAGCAAACTTTGTCCCGAGTTCTTGAGACAACAAAAAATTAAAATTTCTATGGCCCAGAGCTGTATATCTTACGCAGAGGCAGCCAAAATCCATCCCCCTTCTTCAAAACCTTATACCGATGTTGCAGCTTCGTCGCCTCAGTTCGAAAATAAAAATATTACACTAACAAGACCATCTTCGCCCAATACAAATTCTCATAAAAAACAGTGTATATTCAGCGCCGTGTACCCCCAAAACAAACTGGAGGTTACGACCGCACCATACATGACGAAATTATAAAGGAATACAATAATAATAATTCTCAAACACCTAATGGAAATGTACTAAAACATAAATCAAATACGACAATACCTCAACAATCTATAGGTCAATTAATTTTGGAACTTATTAAATTACTTTCAAATACCAGTAATCTATTTCCGAGCGATAGCTCTTCACCGTCCAACGCCGCCGAATCATTATTGACAGCTTTAAACAATTTTTTTAAGTATGGATCACAACATACTTCAATGGAATTGTAGAAGTGCAATAAGCAAAAAAACTGATATTATTTACTTATTAAATAAATATAAGCCCATGGCTATGTGTCTCTCTGAGACATGGTTAAAACCAGAGTTTTCTTTCAGGATCTCTGGTTTCGTTACTGTGAGAAGTGATAGACATGATGGGTATATACTCCACCGAGTGGCCATACTCATTAATAAAGCCTTCTCACATAAGATTATTTCACTCCCTCCCCTCAGTGATGGTATTAATGCCATTGCTGTAATAGTAAATAAAATTTGTATAATTTCTGTGTATATACCTCATCCTTCTTCTTCCTTATACAATGAATTTAGTCAGTTGCTTACTACCTTGCCTAGCCCATTTTTAGTACTTGGGGACTTTAACTGCCAAAATCGATCATGGGGTAGTGTTAGCACTAATTGTTATGGTGAAATGATGGCAGATATATTAGACTATCAAAATGTATGTATATTGAACAACGGCACTCCAACTCGACGTACTGGTCCCACTGAAATTCTTAGTGCTCCTGACTTGTCCCTTTGCTCCCCAAGTCTGGCATCTCTGATATCCTGGAGTGTACTTGATATATCTTTTGGCAGTGATCATATTCCAATTCTTCTTTCATTACCGATATCCTGCCCTCCTCGTAACCTACAACACAAACCTAGATTAAAACATAAATTGCCAGATGACTGGAGTACATTTAAACATTATGTGGAAAAAAAACTATCTAGCCTTCCTGTTGCTAACAGTGGTAATGAAACAGTATGTGCCGATGAGTTTACTAAAGTCTTGATTGATGCCGCTAACGCTTTATTTCCATTAAAAGGCAATGGATCTAGTAAAATACCATTTCCTCCCTGGTGGGATAGTGAGTGCACTAAAGCTATAAAGCAGCGGAAGGAGGCAGAGAAAAGGTATTGTTCCATGATGACTACAGAGAATTTTGCAATTTATACCCAAACAGCGCATTCCACTCGCAAGCTACTTAAAAAGAAAAAATTCGAGGGTTGGAGACGATTTTGTGAGTCCTTGAGTCCAGATATATGCCCATCGATAGTTTGGAAAAATATTAGAAGATTTAAATCAGCTTTCTGTTCATCTTCATCAAGTACATTACCTATTGAGCTAGCTGACCAATTTATGGATAAGTTGGCTCCTTCATCTGCTCCCAATTTCATAAATACCCAGTGTTGTATTCCCTTCTCTATAGCCTGTAGCTATACAGACCTTAATGCCCCTTTTTCTTTGTCTGAACTAAAAGGAGTACTCTCTTATGTAAAAGACTCATCACCAGGCGAAGACGGCATCACATACTCTTTCATGATAAACTGCAGTGACTCTACCTTGAACTATTACTTGAGTATTTTAAATGCTATCATGTTGTCTGGAAATATACCTTCTTCTTGGAAAGCCCAAGACGTAATTCCCATATTAAAACCAAACAAACCAGCTTCTGATGTTTCTTCTTTTCGTCCAATAGCCTTATCATCTGTTCTTGCCAAAATAGCTGAGCATCTTGTTAAAAACAGGTTAGAATTTTTCGTTGAAAATAATAATATTTTGACAGCTAATCAGTTGGGATTCAGAAGGGGCCGTAGCACCATAGACAATATAAGTATTCTTACTTTGGACATTCGGTTAGCTTTCTCAAAAAATAAGTCGGTTATTGCGGCTTTTCTTGATATTAGCTCAGCGTATGATAATGTGCTGATCTCAGTATTACATAAAAAATTACATGATTTACATGTACCACAATTATTGATTACGTTTATCATCAATATGCTTTCTGAAAGATGTATTAAATTAGACCTAAACAATGGTACTCAACTATCAAGGCTAGTATGGAGAGGCTTGCCCCAGGGGTCAGTCCTTAGTCCATTACTGTACAACGTTTATACCTATGATTTAGAAACATCCTTAAACTCAGATATAAATATTCTGCAATATGCTGATGATCTGCTTATATACAACTTAGACAATTCTATAGAAAATGCTAGTAACCGCTTATCTAATACTCTTAATAAGCTAAATGACTGGTTAGATGTAAATGGACTAGAATTGTCTGTTAGTAAAAGCACTGTGGTTGTATTCTCTAGACGAAGAAGGATTCCGGATTTCAATGTACTTTACAGGGATAAACCTATACCTGTAAAGTCTGAAGTTAAATTTTTAGGAGTAGTTCTAGATTCAAAACTTACTGGAATACCTCATTGTGAATATATTGTAAATAAATGTGGAAAAAATTTAAATATGATGAGGTGTTTAACCGGCGTCTGGTGGGGTGCCCACTCTTTTTGTTTGCGTCTTATTTATAACGCTCTCATCCGTAGCTTACTAGATTATGCTACTTTTATTATAGAGCCCTGTAGTGCCATTGCTCTTAGCAAATTAGATTGCGTGCAAGCCAAAGCTTTAAGGATCATCCTTGGAGCTATGAAATCTAGCCCTATCAATGCTATGCAAATAGAGTGCGTTGAACCACCTTTACGTTTAAGACGTCAATATTTATCTGATAGGTATCTATTCAAAGCTATGCAATTTTCTCATCATCCTCTTCGTGATAAACTTCATCTTCTTTCGGAATGTATAGATACCTGTTCTTACTGGTCCCATAAATCACCGCCCCGTCTTATCAAGAGTTATCGAATATTTTGCTCCATACAAGCGCCGATGTATAGTACATATTGTTACCCAACGTTTAATTCTAAATATAAGGCACTGACAATCATTCCGGATGTTAGGATCAATCCAGATATTCCAAGAAATCAATTGGAAGCTCCTCGGTATGTGAACATATTAAAAGCAAATGAATTTTTGGATTTTCATTATATATATAGTGATGCTTCGAAACATTCATCAGATGGCATAGTTGGAGTGGGAGTTTTCCATTTCCAGTATAATATTGTCCAGAAAACAAAACTTCCGCCTGAATCATCTGTATTTACTGGAGAATGTCTTGGCCTGTTTAAATCTGTTGAATATATTCTTCTTGCTAAACTTAAGAAATCCGTTATATTTACTGACTCTATGAGTGCTCTGCAAGCTTTATCTAAGTTCCCATTCAAATCTAAGTCTGGTCAGATCAACCATGTTATTATTAAAATCAGAAACCTACTAGTTACATGTAATGAAAAAGGCTATACAGTGGTGTTTTCCTGGGTACCAGGTCACTCCGGCATTTCGGGAAATGAACGCGCTGATCAGCTTGCCAATGAGGCTATTTTATGCGGAGATATGGCAGACTATTGCAATGATGCCCATGATTTGTGTACATTGCCAAAGAATTCACTTCAAGAATCTTGGAGAGTGACTTGGTCGATTTCCAGCCAGTCAAAAGGCAAAAAATTTGCTAGGATTCAAAGCTCTATTCCATCGAAGCCATGGTTCTCAAGTTTGAAGTTGAGCAGGAGAGTGACGTGTATCTTGACGCGTATGCGTCTGGGCCACGTTTGCTCTCCAGTTCATCTGGCTAGATTTCGTATTGTGAACAGTGATTTGTGCGAGTGTGGTGAGGTGGGTGACCTGAATCATATATTTTTATCTTGCCCAAAATTTAACCGGGATCCATTTTACCAGGGTCTTATTCAGTGTAATATACCACTTCCTACTTCTGTTGACATCCTCTTGTCCTCCGATATATCCTGTGTATATAAACTGTTTTCTTCATTCATTCTATTAAATGATATTAAGTTGTAAATATGTAGTATAAGTCTTAAATAAGTATTCCATTATATTTTTTATCTTTATTCCATTATATCCTTTTCTGATCCTTTTCTAAATTCCGTTGTATATTTCAAAATTTTGGTTTAAATTTATAAACAAGTTTCCTCGTTTTATTAATGAAAAAAAAAAGGAAGAAAGAAAATAACAAAAATTTGACAATGGCTCAATCGCTCAACGCGCGGAGCCAATTCCTCAAAAAGGAAAAGAAAAGGGTTTTTTTTTTTTTTTTTTTTTTTTTTTATTGTGGATAGGCTTGCGCTTGACGACAATCATGCCTGATGGAAAGCAATGATGAGGTCTAGGATGGAGCGCGCTTGCCTAGAAAATGCCTATTCACTCTTCTCTTGAAGGCACCTAGATTGTACTTGGCTGGAAACACGGAGGCTGGAAGGGCGTTCCACACCTTAGCGGTTCGTATCAGAAACGTGGAGGAAAAACGTTTCGTGCGAGTTTGTTGGACGTCAACCACATAAGGATGCCACCGCTCTCGGCGTCTTGCAGTCCTATGGTAGAAAGGTGAAGGAGGTACAAGGTTATGTAGTTCCTGAGCACACTCACCAAAGTATATCCTGTAAAAAACCGCTAAACAGGCAACGTTGCGCCGATGTTGTAAGCTGAGCAGTTTTGCCCGCGTTTACCACAAAATATAATTTTCGTTCCACCTATTATAGCAGTAACGTATAGTGAACCATAGACATTGATTATCACTGAGATACTGAATTTCTTCGTCCGAGTTGAGCTGTCAAGGGATAATCTGTGTATCATAACTATTCTGTGGCAACTTGTCTTTTATTCCCATCAGTGTTACCACTTGTGGCAGATTTCTGTCATTTAGGCAGATTTGGCTTCTAAATTTTAACTTAGGTAGAATAAGCTGTCGATTCAAGATAGTGGCAGAATGTGGCAGATTTCAAGGAAATCCTTAATATCTTTTTTGACTAATTAATCGAAGCTGAACACAAGACATGTTTAAAGGCCTCATCAGTTCCAACGCTGTTTATACACGTAAATATACAAACCAAGTTATGCTTTACATATGAAAACTCGTTTAAAGTTAAGGAAAGAGTATACATATTCAAATAAAATTTTGTTCCAGAGGAGTCCTATATGTAGTGACGGAAACCAAAGGGTGGAAATCCCTTCTACTTCTACCACGGACCCTGTAATCCAACAAATTGTTGATTATAAGGATTATAATATGGAAAACTCGTGATTTTATGTCTATTTTTTTACTTATTTTTGTATGATTTAGTTTGTCGGAAATGTTACTACTACTAAACTGGCACTTTTGTCTTGTATCAATGGAACGGGGATTTTCCGATGTCAAAACCACTAAGCGCAATCACTGCTTGTGCAATAACTTTACTTGTAGAGTAGGTATAGGTCGCACAGCGAGAGTTGAGGCGAACAACACATGCAAAGTTTATGTATCTGTACACGCTCGATGCGCTGACGTCTTGCAGTGGTCCCGCTTGCACAAATCAGTTATAATTAGGAAGAGCGAGATAGCTAGTGTTTTTGACATTTGAATGAGAATGATACAGAGTGTTGTATGAAACCTAAGATATACCCACATATTAATAGAAAATTATTTTGCGCTTATATTATTGGAAGTTTTTGGGGTATGTTTTTTGAAGGCGGTTCACTTTTTTTTAATAGAAGTTGAGTTATACCTAATTTTGTTTTGATTATGATTTTGCTTTTATAACAATACAACGTTAGATTTAAATATTACTCATTATAAAATACCTACTTATTATTTGTGTTACACAGAATACCATAATTTATACCTTATGCTAAGTCAATCTGTCAAGCAGTCAATCAATCAAACTACAAGCGATCAAGAGACTATTTCGGATAAGAAGTGCAAAATAAAAGGTTCATCAGGTATTTTTCTTCCAATCTTCAAACCGGCAAAATACTACATGGACAAAGTCGTAAAATTGTATTTAATGTGTTAAATTCTTTTTGGATCTAATGTAATTATGCCGGAATTGTATAAACTGACGTCCCCACTCCCCTGTCTTACATCTTACAAAAATGAAACACCTTGTATGCAAATATTTCGTTAGTGTGAGTGCCGTGTTCGCCTCAACTTTCGTTGTGCGACCTATACCTACTTAAACAGTTCAGGCATCGAGTTGGCAGATTTTTTTTGACAGTGTTTGGCAGATTCCTCAATTTTGAAACGGTCACACTGATTCCCAATCGCATTCATTCGACATTCGCAGCTTGGAAATATTCATTCGTTCTCTCAGTCAGGTTTCAACCTCAGAAGGAGGTGGTTTACTCGTGTCCGACATCAGCTTATCGCGTTACGGTGTGATTTGTGTTTGTATTGTGGTGTACAATGGCTTACAACGGTGGTGGTGGCAAGAGACTGTGTAGCGGGACCGATCTCGACGTTGAAAGGGTAAATTTTACAACTCTTAGCTTCCTACGTACACATAGGCGAAAATGGCCGTGTTTTGTCTCGAATCTCAGTCGTCATGTTTTGCGATACACATCCCGATTACTTATCTTTCTTCGCTATTAACGTAACAACTGTGTATTTCAGGGCATCAAAGAAGGTTTTTAGTCTCGTATAGCAGATAAAGTTTCGTCAAACACACGTTACGTTGTTATTTTGTCGAACATTTTTAGGTTACAATATTGACAGCAGCTAGATGCCAATGTATTGACAAAGAGGTATTTTATTGTGACGCTTCGGGCTTGTGTTTTGGTTGTGGGGAAAGCTTCTTTTTAATGTCGAAATCGCTGGGCTGACGAAAATAGTCCCGTGGCAGGCTGTCAATTATTGAGATTGACAGGTTTCGGTCGTTAGGTGCGGCGGGAAATTTTTTATTTTCGTGAACTTGCGGCCGCGGGCTACAATGGCCCGTTTATACGGCAGAGACAGTAATGAATATTGTATAATATTACGTTCGTGTTATTGTTAGGTGTCGTTTTGATTCTTCGTTTTTCGAATTTTAAAACCTTTTAAAAGTAGATTTATTTGCAAGTGTATGCATTAAAATATCCAAGTTCATGCCAGAGTTGATAAAATCGCTCAGGGAAAAGATTCAAATTAGGTATTAAAAAAAAAATCCAAAAAAGTTTCCATTTCCTACATCATCCCGAAATTTTCCATTTCCCAGAATGTCCCTTTCCTGTAACATCCATACCAAAATTTCTTATTGCAAAATGAACCAATTTTTCAGCTAAACAGGTATTTGAAGTGATATCTGTTGAAAACTTGAGGTAAATATAGTAAGAAAAAAATTATATGATCAATTTTTAAATCAGAAATATTTGAATTCATACAAAGACATGGTACTTGAAATAGGTAGTTATCTAATAAATACCTAAAACATACCTGAAAGTAATTACTAGTTTGAAATATCTATAAAGAACCTGTTTCGACCCTTGATTACCTTGTAAATTAATATGAGTTCAAAGACAGCATTTAATTTGAACTTAATTCTAGAGTAAGTATGGATATTAATTTGAATTCATAATTTAACTATTGTTTTGGACCAAGGTTACCATAATCATGTTTTAAAAATAAAAAATATTTTTGTGTTTCCTTACTGAATTAGTGTGAATTTAAAGAATATACTTTTAATTAACTATGAATTATTGAAAGTTAATATATCTTACATAATACATAAATTGAATCAGAAAAAAATATTATTTTTCAGGAATTTCATCAGCCTTAGTCCTTCACAAATTAAAATTGGTTGAGCGGTGCACAATATATTATCAACAGAATGATTTAAACTATCCAAATGAGAGTTGAATTTAAGCATACAAAGTGTTCAGTATCATTTCAGCTTTAATATTATACATATTTTTTTTAAATATTTGTTTATAGCAGCAAAAGAAATTCATATTCTGTGAACATTTCAACTGTTCACCTGTTATAGTTTATGGGATACAACTAGCTGACAAACAGTGATGGATAGACAGCGGACACTAAGTAATAATAAGGACACTTATTAATAGTAATAAAAAAGTAGGTAATAATAAGTAGATGTAACACTAAAAATAAGATACACATTTGTGTTTATATATGATAAAGAATGTCTCAGTACAGAGAATGTCTGTCAGAAATTGAAAGAGTTTAGGGCCAACAGTTGTTCAGTATGTTAGGTATTAGGGCAAGAGGATATTCGAGATGCGTGCACATAGAGATAATTCTCTCTTCTTTAGTCAATCTTTCTCTGTCTATCAGTATGGATCATAAAGAGAAAAGAGAGCGACAAAAGTAGAGACATATCTACGCCCACATCCTAGCCTTGCAGGATTATATTCCTTGTAAAAGTGTGCAAAAGTATGCAGTTTATAATTTTATGATTATATCATTTTATTTTATTTGTTTATAAGTCCATAAGACCTTAAATACCCAACCAGTATAAAGCCTGGGGCTGCAGACAATTCCTCCATGGGTTGAGAATAAATAAACTTCTTTTGCTGTACTCCAGCTGTTGGAGAAAACTCGTAGATGCAGGGGGCGACAGCTTTTACCAAAATAATCCCAGACATCACTCCTCAAGGCTCAAGACCATACCATCTGGGAAGCTTGATCTACAAGCTAAACTCAGAGATGGTTACGACTCTCAGTTATGAGGACACAACTTTGAAGAAGAAGATATCATTAGATGGCTGAGACATACCTGACGATTGCATCAATGATTTGAAATCAATCAGTATATCCTATGTGCATGAAGCATGTTTAATAGGGTGCATATTGACCTGAGCAATTACCTCTTTCTTACATTTATGTTGTACAAGTGTGACATCTACATGCATTGCATGCAAAGTTCTTTCTCTGGACTTCTGGTTCCTTCAACTGAAAATACTTTCATATTCCATGTTCCCACCACGCAGATGGCACATTCATCTGCCCTTTTCCTCCAATTTATCATCAAACAAAGTTGTATTCAATCCACGACGGCGCGCCCCACTTTGTCAAACTCCATAAAAATCGAATGAAACATAAGCGAATTTGACAGAGTGGGGTGCGCCGTCGTGGAATGAAATACCTATATGGGCTATGAAATGTTTGAAGCCGAGTGTTGAATATAAGCTTTTAGTTCTCTGATCCGTTTATCTGTGGTTCAGACGCGTTTCGGACTTCATAGGTCTCGCTTTCGATGGGGATGAAAGTGAACAAGAAATAAATCTTCTGGAATTACTTTAAAGTAAAGAGTTCCGATTTTCGTAATGAGGGACCTTTCTAAAGCTTTCGCCTGAATCTAGTGTACCGGAAATTGGTAGAATAACGTCTATTACGTTCATAGAAGCAATCTTTTGTAAAAATTGATCGAGCCGATCAATCAAATGGGTCCGCTGTTTTTCTCATTTTCGTGTTGGTATGATACCAATGGGTTAATAGTGCTTTCGGAACTAATGTTAGATTAGGTTAGGTTAGGTTTATAATATTATTAACCTATAACCTTGTGGAAATGCAACTTTAAAAATATAAAAGAATGGTGGGTGAATCTATTTCACGTCGTGGCTTTAAATCAGTGCAATGGGAATCCCGATCATTTTGAATTTCAATTTCACACTGTTCACACTGACGTCTTATTTGACCTGCACTCGCGAACTCAGGGGTTCTATACCATTTTCTATAAAAACGGCGAAAAAACGCACGTTTGTTGTAACTTATGTTTTTTTACTATTTTTGTTAAATAGCGGCACCAAAATAACATCATCTGTGAAAATTTCAACTGTCTAAATATCACAAGACATACAGACTCCGCTTGGTGACAGACGGACGGCGTAGTCATAGAAATAGGGTCCCGTTTTTTCACCCCTTGGGTATGGAAGTTGAAACCCTTAAAAACTAAGTATAATAAAACTTCTAAGGGTCATACCATAACATTATTATTAGCCTTAAACTTCCTCCAGTTTGGGCAGTCAAAAGCAAAACTCTTCAGCTAATCTTATTAACAGTGTAGAATCCGTATTTAAGCGATTTTGAATGAAGTTTTATTCAAAAACTATAAAGACAATTACTTTTCATGTATTTTGGGTCTTTAATCTAAAATCGCTAAGAAGCAGAAACACGATTGGATAAAATTTTCTCGATAGAAAGTTCTCCCAAAAGTTGCTCCAAAATCTTAGTTTTTCTAGTTTTTATCGGACACTACATTGGATGTAATTGTAATTTTTGTTTTAAAGTGTCGGTAATCATATTATCCAAAAACGCTAAGAAACAGATTTTTGATAACTAGCTTAGTTTTTGAGTAATTAGGTAAAAGGTCGTTTTTCTGTTATATTCTTCCGCGACGCTGCATGTCGCACCTACGAACGTACCCGTGAGAGTGAGGAAGACAAAAATAAATTCAATAAATCCCCTTAACCATAGTATAGTACCTATTTCGCGCATGTACGTCGTCGCTTGGCCACATGTCCGACGCCGCAGCGTCGACCAATCGCCTCGCACCGATGTTGGCTCGTCTCGGACTCCGCCCCGTGCGCGTGAGTCACGCATACCGGCATGCCTAATGTCACATGTCACGTGGAGTACAGCTACCCGCGCCGGTCCGTGACAAATACGAAGTGTGTTCCCTAATGACATTCTCGACTAAACATGACTTTGGTGACATGAGTTGCCTTGGTACTGTTTGAACGCAATAAGTATTATAGTAGTGTTATTATCTCGCTGCAGACTCGGTCATAAATCATTCGAGTGTTTCGCTTTTGTTGCGAAACACTGCACAACTCAACAAAGAACAACAAAAGCGAAACACTCGAATGATTTATGACCGAGTCTGCAGCGAGATAATAACACTACTATAGGTATAGATACTTCAATCCACGATGACGCGCTTCACTCTGTCAAGCTCCATACGAATCGAATGAAACAAGCGATTTTGACAGAGTGGGGCGCGCCTTCAGTGACAGTTATAATAAGTCCTTCGTTTCAGCCGACGGACGTCCACTGCTGGACAAAGGCCTCCTGTAATGATTTCCAGCCTACACGTCCTGCGTCGCTTGTATTTAGCAAGACGTTTCGCGACTCATAATGTTTTCATCGCTGGGAAATGCACTTATGCATCCCGCTTCGGGCAGTGCAATGGAGCGGGTATGTGGGACTCACTGGCCGAGAGACGGCCAGAATACCCACTAAACTTCTTTTTTCTTCAGCCGCCTGCTCTCTCTCCCGTTTCGCAGCTTCTTTGAGTACAATGACACTCGCACAAGCACTTTGGATCCCCAACGTCCGTCGGTTGTCGAAATAGGAAATAAATATTTGCACATTAAATGTGTCTTGGCGTTCAATTCATTTTCGAAATGCCACAATTTCATTTTCGTATTGATAAAGTGGGTGATTATAGAATTAATGTTTGATCATTCATTTAGCAAGAATATGTCGCCCACGTTAACTTTCTATTAGAGGAATTGCATCCTTCGTTCTTATTATAGTTTCGTTTGTATTATTAGCTGCCGCCCCCGGCTACGCCTGCGTGAACCTGAAATTTATTAATCTCGTGAGAACTATAGATTATTTTTATTCATTTCAGCCAAATCTGTTCAGTAGTTGCGATTTGCGACGTGAAGCAGTTGCAAACATACTCATGTACAAACTTTTAATTTATTCTTCATATAAAATTACCTTTGGTTCGCGGCTTCGATTGAGTGTATTCAGTTTTTTAGAAATTCCGTAGGACCTCTATTGAAATAAAGACTAGCTATTACATGCGACCTCACCCGCATGGACTTTTCTTTAAAATTTATGCAGGAATTCGTATTAATTATAAGATAGGAGACAGATGTTCTGACTCTACTATGTCTACCTACGATGCAATAAATCTCTTTGCAAAAAACGCGGCTGAGATGTAAATATATTTTGTCGAGTATTCGATTATGCTCCGGTATAGGAGCAAAAAGTACGTTGTGCGAGAAGGTACTGCAATTTGTAAGTTTTCGAACAGGTCTCGATATCAGAAACTATTTGTTGCCCGCTGCTCTGCTCGCAATCCCGTGGGAATTGTGGAATTTTACGGGATAGTAGCCAATGTGGTAAAATGGGGTATGATCTAGATATCTTCATTCCAAACTACAGCCAAATCGGTTCAGTAATTTTAACGTGAAGGATATTTTGGCATTCGTGTGATAATTTTGTGATTCTTTGAGTAGGTACGAGTAAATGGATTTCCGCAAAGCTACTCGTGATTCTATCCAATATATCAATATATCAGCCGAACCGACATTACCCTATATTTGTAAAGCCGCTATCTAAACTCGGCGAATGCCAAGAAGCTAAATAGTGAAGCCCATTTAACTAATAGAATACGAATTTGGATTACGATTACGTATGTAGCGAATGGTGATACAGGTTTATGATTATGACTAACAACAGTGATTGATATCTTTTGAGAACTAGAGGAATATACCCAACTAAAAGTTAATGCAAACTCTAGGTATAAGTAGGTACATAATATTATATGTATACTAGCTGACCCGGCAAACGTAGTTTTGCCATTAGGCATATACAATATAGTCGAGCCGTTTCGGAGGAGTTAGGTAACAAATACGAGACCGAGAATTTGCCATTGGAGATAAATGTATTACTTATATGAAATTAAACTTCTATTATTTAGACTTCAATAATGTTTATGGTAGCTCAGTTCCAGTTTTATTGTATTGCGTAGTGAATTGTACTGTGTGAACGCTTTGATGTATTAATTATTATTAATTGTTCTGGACTTTAATATTTTATCTACATGTATCTTCTACGGACTGCCTAATAAAATCTATGATAAAAATCCTTTTCGTCTGCTGCCCTTTTAGAGAAACTGTTTTTTTTATTTATTAAGGATAAACAAAAATACACACATTTATTGTGAGCATTGATTGCAGTATTGGCAAAAACTGCATTAATTCACTTTCATTTCACAAAACTTCATTTCAGAATATGCACAGAACTTTAATTAATCATAAATTTATAGCCAATAAATACACATTTTAATGCTCTAGAAATGGTGACAAAGTCATTTAGCACCCTCTAAAGTCCAAACACAAACCTCTTTTTATATTCAAATATCTTTACATTTAGTTAGTGAGTGAACTCCGTTTAGAGGGTGCCCGCAACGAATTCAGATGAGGCGAAAATCTACTGCTTTGCATAATCTAATAACGGAGTCTGTCAGTTTACTACTTACTGTGTTTATTTTATTTGGCTACCCGCACAGCGACCGCGCCGGAGTTTGGAGAACGACCGACCAGCGGCGAATTTGTAATGCCGAACGTGCATTTTGTGGTGAGGGACGAGAATTTGCAGCGAAAACTTCTTAAGCAGCGTTGATCAATGGTACCGTGGTGAAAATGAAGGGATAGAAGGGCACCGTATGCGATTTTTAGTGGTCTGAAGGTTAAAAACAATAAAACCATCAATTACTCTCTTTAAACTTTAGCTCAAAGACCAAACCTAAATTGGTTTAGAAATAGAAACATGATTGGAAATAAATCCCAAAAAAAAATGTTTCTCATTTTTTTTTTCATCCGAAACAGCAGTGATTTTTTTTAATTAATTGTAACAGGTAAGGACAAAGCCGCTAAGGACAACTTTTTGACAATTGCTATCAAAAAGTTATTGAAAAACGACTTTTTTGTTATATTCGCGCGCAATCACACAAAAATACAACGTACCCGTAAAATTAAGGAGAGCAATTGTAAGGGTTGATATACACCCTTAATAATGTTACCAGTCCAGCGCCAAACATTGGTAGTGATTTTGTTTTAGAGTCTCTTAAAGCGTGTCTAAAAAACTACTATCCTTTCACTATGCTAAGGGAAAAGACTAACTACTAACCGATGAGTAAATACTAAACTAAACTAGACTTAAATTATTTCTAAAGAATCCTGCTATCCCTTTCCAACCGTACCCTAGCGAAAGTGATAGTAGATTTTTAGCCGCGCTAAATTTAGAGACTCTAAAATCGTTGCTACGTATGGTCCTGACCGCAGCGGTCGGTTGGCTTCCGTTTCTCGCGAAACAACTGCTAATAATAATCCTCTGAAGCTTTTGTTTGAAGTTAAACATCGAGTTGGAAGCTGTTAGACGTAAGTAAATAGGTAAAGCCATGAAGTTTCCATCTACCGTGTTTATCGCAATGTATAATCTAACAAACTCTAAATTCTGAGAACACGACTGCTAATCGCTAATTTTGTCGGCACTCGGGCTATCGTTCCGTCAGCGAAGGCAATTCGGATGCTAAACACTAATGCACCATTTGCATTTAGATGCTAGCGCATTTTAACACGCGCTTATAGTCTGTTAAATAAGTCAGTATACTTTGATAATTTTGAGGAAATTCAAAAATCGCAATCGGGCAACATCATAATTCCTGTTTCTGTAGAACGTCGAACCTTGTTTGATACTTGATTATTACTTCATTTCTGTTTTTGTCAGTACATATTTATAATATTATGAATAGTATGTTAAAAGTTAATATTATTGAATTTTATGTGTATAAATAAGTAAACAATAAAAATAAAACTAACATTGTGTGGTTTTATGAAATAACGAAACCAGAGAAACTTTGCGAGTCACGGGCGCCATAAATCTAATTTGGATTTAAAACAAAAGGAAAATTTGCCGAAAATAATATAAAGAGGGAAAATTAAGAAATTTTAATTATTGAGTGTATTTTGTAAGAAAAATTAGCAAGAATATTTTTTTTGCAAAGTATCAAAATTATTCGATCCATAGATAATTATTTTACAGTGTTGCTCTATACCACTTTTCAACTACCCTTTAATTAACCCAAGTAAACTGACTTACTTAACAGACTATACCCGTCAGATGGTGCTCCAATCAGTGAACGGAAAAGCATAGAAGTAATTCTTCAGTGCCCCACTCCTTCCTAACTTATATATCCGAAACAGCGATTATGAAGGATTGCGTCTTCGTGAATTGATCCTCCTACGGGTTTTATTCCGGATTATTTCAACCTAAGTTAGTCTAATTTACTTCAAAAATCTATAGAAGTTCGTCTTTTATTAACACATTTCCTATTGCCGTTTGGGAATTGTATAGATTTTTTTCATTCATGTCCGACTGATTTTAGAATTTCTTTAGATTTCCTAGGAATTGTATAGAATTCCTGATTTTATACATTTCCTGTGACATTATACATATGAGTGATAAGGAAGAATTTCTCAAAATTGCATCAGTCAGGTAATCGAATAAAGGTAGAAGGTTTAGTGGTTTAATGGTTGTCTGGTGGGAGGCTTTGGCCGTGGTTAGTTACCACCCTTCCAGCAAAGACGCACCGCCAAGCGATTTAGCGTTCCGGTGCGATTCTTGTAGAAACCGTTGGGGTAAATTAACTTGCCCTTCCATAAGTTAGTACGATAACATCTTAGGCTGGATCATCACTTACCATCCGGTGACATCGCAGTCAAGTACTAACTTACTATAGAGTTAAAAAAAAATAACGTCGACAAAACCTATCGTAGTGATTTGGTTTATTAAATGGTAAGAGAAATTATTCTGAGCCTAAAAAAGTATCTTGATTCACAAAAACTGAACAGAAATAACTTCAGGTCACCGTCAGTCTTTTTTGGCTGATGTTCGAGTCAATAATCCTATGTCTCAATTTAAACAAGTCTCATGTTTTTTCAACATAATAAACATCAATAAATGTTGCATTTCTTTCAGGTCAATGCATCGTAAAGACTTAAGCCTCCCCCACACAGGCGCATTATTATCGCGCGATAATATCGCAAGCGTTATTGCGATATCTGTTTTCAGTACATTTTGTATTAAGATGGTCATGTACTTACACACTGCTGTGATAATAACGCCGCAATGGAAGTATATCGGTCGATATTATCGCAAGCGTTATTGCGATATCTGTTTTCAGTACATTTTGTATTAGGATGATCAAGTAGTTACACACTGCTGCGATAATAACGCGCGATAATAACGCGCAATAATAACGCGCAATAATAACGCGCGATAATAACGCACCTGTGTGGGACGACGGACGCAGCGTTCTACTTGCATTGCGGCGTACAAAATGTACTGAAAACAGATATCGCAATAACGCTTGCGATATTATCGCGCGATAATAACGCGGGACGCTGCGTCCGTCTGCGCGTTATTATCTCGCGATAAAAACGCAGCTGTGTGTAAGGAATCGGGACGCATTATCGCAATAACGCTTGCGATATTATCGCGCGATAATAACGCGCCTGTGTGGGGGAAGCTTAAAGCCTAAATCACATTTAACGATAATTATAAATTTAAGGTTTTTTATAAATACTTTTTTTTTATTTTTAAAATGTGTTTGTATTTAGAATTGAGCTCGTACAGTCAGTTTGCTTTTGTGTCTGTTTGAAAGCGTAACGTTGAAGCTATTTTCAAAAGCCGATAAATTTCACAAAGATCTTTGATACGTCTTCTTATTCGATCGATCGTATCGATACGTCTTCTTATTCGGGAAAGTTATGGAACATGAAAAAGATCTGAAGCCTATTAGAAAGTAGTGTTTTCGTGAGACCAAAGATCCAAGCCAATTTAGAAATAAATAAACGTTTTAATATAATGTTTGTAGTTTTCTTGAGTGTCGCCATTTTTTGACCTCACATAAAATGCCAGTGAGTTAGGCTTATGTAAAATAAAGTTTCTTTTTGATCTAATGTTTGAACCTGATTAGATTTTATGAAAGCTTTACTCAGACGGTTTCATTAATAAAGTCATGTTCGCGGTAAATTCCACGTGGGACTTATCATCATGGTGGATCATCTTTAATGGAAAAACTGGATAAACTTTTTTTTTTCATTGTAGATAGGCTTGCGCTTGACGACAATCATGCCTGATGGAAAGCAATGATGAGGTCTAGGATGGAGCGCGCTTGCCTAGAAAATGTCTATTCACTCTTCTCTTGAAGGCACCTAGATTGTACTTGGCTGGAACTCTTTGAAAATTAAATACACCGGCTCTTGGAATGAATGTATCATGAAGCTAATTTTGGAAACTATTCAAAACGTCTTAATGCCGCGTAATTGGCGAATCCATGTGACATAGAGTCGAAGTGTACACATCGTTTACGATGTTTATGTTATGTACATACATATTAACACGTATTAGCGGGGATTGGGCCTAATTTGCCGTTAATTGCCGCCTACCGCAGAGGGTTTGTTTGACAAAGCCTAATTCCTCATCATTATAATATCAACGCTCAACTATTTCTACTGTACATAAGTACGAAGAAAATATGTATAGTATTTTTTTCTTGTAGTGTGTAAACACTAGAAGTCTCATCTGCAGGGCTTGGATTGGGTCCCTCTCTTTACTATTGAATGGAAGCAGGCGTTATTTTGCGGAAATCCATAATAAGCAGGACAGATTAATTTGTTTTGCTATAATCCGCTACTTGAAAAGATTCTGTATCTCAGGAGATGTTGATAAGGATGAGGAGGAGATGTGGATGTCCCGGTGTCGGGGCGAAACGTGCGTCGAAAGTGTTGGAAAATTGTGTGTGGTGTTTCACTTAGGCAGTGTTCCTGCATTTTGTACCATACAGAATCTTTTCAAGTAGCGGATTTTAGCAAAACATATTAATCAGTCCTGTCTCTCTTTTCTTTTCTCTTTTTGATCCATATCAATAGACAGAGAAAAGAAAGCGACAAAAGTAGAGAGACATAATATCTACGTGCGCATGCTGCATCGGTTGATATAAAGTGACGATGCAGCCGAAGATATTGTCGCTCTTACTTGGAAGTGGTGAGTGACCCCTGATTAGGGTTCCTCAAAGGGTTGACTCAAAGGGTAAAAACCGGACTCTATTTCTATCGACTTCGGTGTCCGTCCATCTGTCTGTCACCAGGCTGTATTTCTTGCACCGTGACAGCTAGACTTTTCACAGATGATGTATTTCTGTTGCCGCTATAATAAATAAATAAACAATAAAATAGGGGGGAGCCCCCTCGTACCTGCTAGTTAATTATAGTATAAATAGCCCGGTAATTCTGTAAATACGTTTGTGAAACTCACCAGCGCGATATTCGAATGCGACTCACTGTTTTCTCTTCACATACCTAATAATAATATTATCACTAGATACCGACAGTTTTTTTTCTGAATTCAGTCCGCAGAACGTTTGTATCGAGCAATGAGCAGTTTTCAATTAATCCTTTATATTCGGAACTACTCCTCCAAAGTACACTTGTGCGGAACTTCAAATAAACTGTTTTTAACTCAAAATAAACCGTTTAAACCGAAACCCGCGGCGCGTTTATTTATTTAACTCCGAAACGAACTTCAGCAAATGGAATGGATAGCCTTTGCATCCTTGGAAATTGTAATTAAACTTTTGTAGGGTAGTTTCATTAATTTGTCGCGATACGGTTGGTAAAACAAATTTTGCCTTTTCAGTTCGTTTTTTTTTGAAGCTTTATTGATATTTAAAATAGCTTGAGGATTCATATTTTAGATTGTAAAAATTAAGGCCGTTTGTCTAACGCATGACGTCGCCAGCTAGGTGATTTAGGTACTGTTTTCACAAACTGAGTGAAGTGTATCATGTAAGTAATCAAATGAAATGTGATACTGAAAAATTAACTTTACAACTATCGATTTACAGCGTAAAATGTAATCAACATAGGAAATACAATGCTCGACATTAATCGCGCTAAACTTAAACTTAATTTCACAATTCTCGACCATGTTGTGTTTTGAAGGACATTCAATTTTACGCTCTATGTCAATAGCGGTAAAATTATTTTTTCAGTGTTCTCAGAAAATATTTTGTTATTTTATAATTATTAATAATTGTAAAATATTGTTGTCTGTTTATACCCATAACATACCTAAATGCAATGCCGATTTTATGTTTATTTTACAACCATAGCGTTAAATGAATAGCTTAGCGCGGGACGTCATCAATTTCGTGGTTATTTCTTGCTGATAGCCTGTAAGTTAGGTTTATGGTAAATACAAAAACTCGTTTCTAAGATTCGTATTCGGGTCCTTTTGCCGAATAACCTAGCGATAGACCTACGAGATATTTGATCGACTAGGGAGGTAAACAGCATAGTATTAAAATATGTACTTGTACTATCGGTAATGGATGCCGGAAATTAAGCATTAGGCTGGAAATAGCTTGCTAATGGTTAGGCTCTCTAGCTCTCTTCCTGTCTATCGTGATTCGTGGTTTGTGCGACAGAGATATGTTATACCAAAGGTTCTGTACCATAAAGTTGTTTGTTCTTAATAAATGGAGATTTGAGACTTAATAAATGACTATAAATTATAATTTTGTCATTTTTGAACAATATGTTTATTTTTTCGTCGTTGGAGAGATATACCTACTTTTCTCAAGTATATATCGTCTTATCTGTGTCAGGAACATCGCCCACATTAAAAAACAGCACACAATTTTTCTAACACTTTCTTAGACGCATGTTTTCGTCCCGACACCGAGACATTTTGAGTAGATGTTGACTTCGCAATGCGAAATCGTACTGTTGCGAAACGTACGTAAGTGTTGGATGAGTTGTGTGTGGTGGTGACCATATACAGGTGATGTTCACTTCACAATGCGAAATCGTACTTTACGATGAAGAAGTTGTGGGAGGAATTGTGTGTGGTGTTTCACTGGGCGGTGTTTCTGCATATTGGACCATACAGATTCCTGCTAATTATGGATTTTCGCAAAGTAACACCTGCTTCCATTGTCTAATAAAATAAATAAATTCAACACCTCCGGTGTACAAGCACCCTTAACACAATAGTAATTCGCGTGGAGTGTGAAACAAAATGCGTTGAGAGGTAATTCCGCCGACAATAAATCAACTGTTGACAACGCCGACGATGACAGCCCGTGACTGATGCGACGGGGAACCCACGCGGGAGGGTAGCGAGTTCTAATTTTTGGTTGAGCGAATTTTTTTATGTTTTTTTTAGATTGGAATCTAAACGGGTATATACTTAGTAAGTATTTTTTTATTATTATTGATATGCTTGAGCTTGACTACAATCAAGTCTGATGAACAGAAATGATGAGGTCTAGGATGGAGCGCGCTTGCCTAGAAAATGCCTATTCACTCTTCTCTTGAAGGCACCCAGATTGTATTTGGCTGGGAACACGGAAGCTGGAGCTCCAAAATATATCCTGTAAAAAACCGCTAAACAGGCAACACTGCGTCGGTGTTCTAAACTGAGCAGTTTTGCCCGTGTTAGCGATTCCTTGCCGATTATTCGGCGTGCGCGGCGATCAATCGAGTCCAATGCATCGAGCTGGTATTTGGCAGATCCATCCCATAATTTTTAAATTAAAAAAACTTGAAAGGGGGCTCCCATACAAGAAACGTGATTTTTTGTTCGTTTTTGAATTTGCTGGGCAGAGGTTTGGTTGGTATTGGTCTTGATAGAACGGAACCCTCAGTGCGCGGACCCGAGTCGCACTTGACCAATTATTTATTTAAAATATCTTTACTTATTCGATCATGAGAGAGTTTTAATGCCGATGACTTTTGACCACCGAATGGCGTACCGGCAGCGAACCTGCCGTCTGCGTCGGGGGTCGTGGGTTCGATTGCTACTGGTAAATGTTTGTGTGATGAGCGTGAATGTTTCCTAGTGTCTGGGTGTTTTTCAATATATACTTTATATTGAAGTATATTAGTATGTATATAAAATTATCAGTTATCTAGTACCCATAACACAAGCTATCGCCTACTTTGAGGCTAGATTGCGATGTCTGTAATATCCTGCATATTTATTTATTTATTTTTATTTCTGTGGTATTGGAACAGTTTACATAATATTATGAAGCAACCAAACTATACAAATTCGCCTTTACTCTCTCATTTTCGATAAAAACACTCTGAATAGGCACACAGATATTAAGCTATGCACCTGTCCAAGTCAGATTCAGTGCGTCCAACGACTGCATTGCAATATACGACGTACGACGACACTCCATACGACGCACTGCACTGAGCTCACCAGCGCTTAGTGGGACATAAAAAGGGTTGAGACTAACATATTCGGACGAACCGCGGAGTCTAAAGTCTATTGATATCTCTGGTAGTGCAAATCGTTGATAGATAGTTTATTGGGAACCGCCATTAGTAATTCAGTCTCGTTTTTTACCCTTTGGGTACGGAACCCTAAGAAGATCTTAAGCGATACACCTGCCTATGTTAGATTCAGTGCGTCCAACGAAAGCATTGCAATATACGATGCACGACGACACTCCATACGACGCACTGCACTGCGCTCACCAGCGCTTAGCAATGGCACTTGAACTGGGTTGAGACGAAGATTTGAAATTCGAATTTCAAAAGTTTTCATCCGTCTCTAACCCATTTTGAATTAATTAATATTGAACCGAGCGATAGATGAGTTGAAACTTGAACGCGGTGCACGTGTCGGTATCTCGCTATCTTCGCTATCCGCTAATTGGGGGAGCAATTAGCCTAATTACCATCGCGGGCGGAAAATTCGCAGTTTGATTAAGCATTTATTTACTGATTTATGCTTATTTATAGGCGCTTTTAGTAGCACGACTCGCGACTGTCTTACACCCCGTTTTACATATTGAATGGAAGCAGGCGTTTTGCGGAAATCCATAATTATAAGGTAAACCGCTATAAACTTGACCCCCTGATGGTCTGCGGGACGCGGGGCGTGAGCCGTTCAACCAATCAGCAAGTCTGTAGCTGTACGTTGGCAGCGCTGACGTATCGTTGTAGCCAATCGCATCACCCGCCCCACGTTCCGCAGACCATCAGGAGGGTCAAGTTTGTAGCGGTTTACCTATAGCAGGACAGATTAAATTGTTTTGCTATAATCCGATACTTGAAAGGAATCTATGGGCCAATATGCAGGAATACTACCCACATAATCATAATCATATACATAGGTATACATGAAACACACACGTCAATTCTTCGATTTTTCACAAGCGAAATCTCTACGATTTTGTTTCATTACGGCGGACAAACAAACTGCCGAAAGCTAAGTTCACAATATTCCCGCTTGGGGCGCCGGCTGTAGATGTATGGAGAAATCCGCTCGTTTAATATGGTATAGAAAAACCTATAAATGAAAATGAAACTGAAAATATTTATGTTTCACAAAGGCCTTTTTGATAGGCTCTTAAGAAAAGTTGAAACTCTACCGCCTGGTTCGGAAAACAGGTTTGCACCGAGAAGAACTGGCAAGAAACTCGGCACTTGCTCTTTTCAAAAATGTCATGTACTAACCATACTGTTAGCGGTAGCGGTGGTCGTTTGACAAAGGCAGGCCGGTCTCACTTATCACGTGACCGTCCCGGCTACAAGTAGAGTTTCGGACCTCAATATTTCAGATGGTTGCCGCTCGCGGGTCGAGTTGTACGCGCTAGTTCTGTACTTTACGCGCCGTCTGACTACGGCAGCCCTAGTACGTCGTAAGAGATAAAGTTAGGCGATAGAAAGAGACCACAACATTGCGTTTGTTGCGTGTCGATTTTGAGGGCGGGGCCAGGCGCTATTGCGAACTGAATTGCGCTTTTTGTGTCAGCGCTAGAGTCGCTATTTCTTTAAACTATCGTGCGGAGTAGACCTTCTGTACCTGTACTATTTAGTGTTCTGTGACAAAGGGCCCAACGTATGGCTGCCGAAACACATATGGAAATCGACACAAATATGTACCTTCTACAGTAACGGGAATCCAGATTCCGAACTTAAATCTAATTTCAACCGGATGAGTAATGCTGGGTACATCGCGTTTTCTCGCAAGACAAGACCACAGCATAAATCATGGTAACAGCCCATAACTGTCTCGCGGAGAGACAAATAGCGGCCCTTCTGCGTAATTATTTTACACTTGCAAACCCGGATTTCGTGAATGAAGTGCGCGCGTCGGTTGTGTGTGGAAACTATGTGGAATCTATATCGTATACGTGACTAGATAAACTCTAACCCCCCTTAAGGGTGCGTTTACGGACATTGCAGTTTTCGTGGAGTTTTCGGTACATATTGTGACTAGAATAAACAAAATATAATGGAACTAAAAATAACGACACAAAGATTGGTCTTTTATCTACAATTCGTGGTAGAAAAATTGGTTAAAAATCTTTACTTTTAGTACTATAAAAATAGTTTAAATTATCTCTTCTCACAAAATTGGCGATTTAGGAGCGAGTTTCGGTACATTTTTCTGTAAAAACATACCGATTTTATGTCTTTTAAAAATATCAACTGACAGTAGATATGTTCATCTATACACGGTGGTAGAAAAAATAACAAAAAAAGGACAAACAGTATATGAAAAAAAATGAAGTTCACGTGCATTGTTTTCACATATTTTGCTTACAAGCGTAAATCTTAAAGAGGTTACAATAAGGGTTATTTTATTTTACTCGGTCACAGGTTTCTACTATTTCAAAATTCAAATATCAATCAGTCAGCCTTTGGCTGCCTTCGCGAGTGGGACTGCACGTCGTTGGCGAGCAGTTGCTGATTGAAAAACATCGCTGTACGTACACGGATATTTGGCAATAACTATCTTGATACTTGACGAAATCTACTGTCCTGACATATTTTTGAAAAGGTAAGCACCTACAGTACCTACAATATTATATTTTATTATAATTAGCTAGAATTGAGTTTATTTATTTTATTCCATTTATTTTATTTGTTCCCCAAGCGTACTAGTGACCTGAAGGTATACTTAGAAGACTACTACTGGATCTCCTAGACGTATAGAGCTAGCCATCTCGAGTTTGGGCTCGTTTTGTTAGTTATGAAAAGACCTTTCCACTTGACTTGGTGGAGCGAGCTGAAGGTATACTTCGAAGACCACTACTGGATCTCCTAGACGTATAGACCTAGCCATGTCGAGTTTGGGCTCGTTTTATTAGTTATGAAAAGACCTTTCCACTTGACTCGGTGGAGTGACCTGAAGGTATACTTCGAAGACTTCTACTGGATCTCCTAGACGCATAGACCTAGCCGGGTCGAGTTTGGGCTCGTTTTGTTAGTTATGAAAAGACCTTTCCACTTGACTTGGTGGAGTGAGCTGAAGGTATACTTCGAAGACCACTACTGGATCTCCTAGACGTATAGACCTAGCCATGTCGAGTTTGGGCTCGTTTTATTAGTTATGAAAAGACCTTTCCACTTGACTCGGTGGAGTGACCTGAAGGTATACTTCGAAGACTTCTACTGGATCTCCTAGACGCATAGACCTAGCCGGGTCGAGTTTGGACTCGTTTTGTTAGTTATGAAAAGACCTTTCCACTTGACTTGGTGGAGTGAGCTGAAGGTATACTTCGAAGACTACTACTGGATCTCCTAGACGTATAGAATTAGCCTCTAGCTAGCTGAATGATTTATGACCGAGTCTGCAGCGAGATAATTACACTACTATAGTGGTGCAGCCTCTCACCTCCCTGCATATGTTGCACACGCGGCTGCGCTCGTCGGCCGGCACGATGTCGGTGAGCGAGACACTCGAATGATTTATGACCGAGTCTGCAGCGAGATAATAACAATACTATAGTTGGCAGCCTCTCACCTCCCTGCATATGTTGCACACTCGGCTGCGCTCGTCGGCCGGCACGATGTCGGTGAGCGAGACACTCGAATGATTTATGACCGAGTCTGCAGCGAGATAATAACACTACTATAGTTGGCAGCCTCTCACCTCCCTGCATATGTTGCACACGCGGCTGCGCTCGTCGGCCGGCACGATGTCGGTGAGCGAGACACTCGAATGATTTATGACCGAGTCTGCAGCGAGATAATTACACTACTATAGTTGGCAGCCTCTCACCTCCCTGCATATGTTGCACACTCGGCTGCGCTCGTCGGCCGGCACGATGTCGGTGAGCGAGACACTCGAATGATTTATGACCGAGTCTGCAGCGAGATAATAACACTACTATAGTTGGCAGCCTCTCACCTCCCTGCATATGTTGCACACTCGGCTGCGCTCGTCGGCCGGCACGATGTCGGTGAGCGAGACACTCGAATGATTTATGACCGAGTCTGCAGCGAGATAATAACACTACTATAGTTGGCAGCCTCTCACCTCCCTGCATATGTTGCACACTCGGCTGCGCTCGTCGGCCGGCACGATGTCGGTGAGCGAGACACTCGAATGATTTATGACCGAGTCTGCAGCGAGATAATAACACTACTATAGTTGGCAGCCTCTCACCTCCCTGCATATGTTGCACACGCGGCTGCGCTCGTCGGCCGGCACGATGTCGGTGAGCGAGAAACTCGAATGATTTATGACCGAGTCTGCAGCGAGATAATTACACTACTATAGTGGTGCAGCCTCTCACCTCCCCGCATATGTTGCATACGCGGCTGCACTCGTCAGCCGGCACGATGTCGGTGAGCGAGAAACTCGAATGATTTATGACCGAGTCTGCAGCGAGATAATAACACTACTATAGTTGGCTGCCTCTCACCTCCCTGCATATGTTGCACACTCGGCTGCGCTCGTCGGCCGGCACGATGTCGGTGAGCGAGACACTCGAATGATTTATGACCGAGTCTGCAGCGAGATAATAACACTACTATAGTTGGCAGCCTCTCACCTCCCTGCATATGTTGCACACGCGGCTGCGCTCGTCGGCCGGCACGATGTCGGTGAGCGAGACACTCGAATGATTTATGACCGAGTCTGCAGCGAGATAATAACACTACTATAGTTGGCAGCCTCTCACCTCCCTGCATATGTTGCACACGCGGCTGCGCTCGTCGGCCGGCACGATGTCGGTGAGCGAGACACTCGAATGATTTATGACCGAGTCTGCAGCGAGATAATTACACTACTATAGTTGGCAGCCTCTCACCTCCTCGCATATGTTGCATACGCGGCTGCGCTCGTCAGCCGGCACGATGTCGGTGAGCGAGAAACTCGAATGATTTATGACCGAGTCTGCAGCGAGATAATTACACTACTATAGTTGGCAGCCTCTCACCTCCCTGCATATGTTGCACACGCGTCTGCGCCCGTCGGCCGGCACGATGTCGGTGAGCGAGACACTCGAATGATTTATGACCGAGTCTGCAGCGAGATAATTACACTACTATAGTTGGCAGCCTCTCACCTCCCCGCATATGTTGCACACGCGGCTGCGCTCGTCGGCCGGCACGATGTCGGTGAGCGAGACACTCGAATGATTTATGACCGAGTCTGCAGCGAGATAATAACACTACAAGAGTCTGCAGCGAGATAATAAATTAGCTTAGAACGAAGTTATTTCGTTATAATAAAATACCTAAATGACAAAATATAAAATTTTATATCAAAGTATCAAAATCGCGTTGATTCACTCATTTCGAGGCAGCTTTGTGTGAGTGTAGGCCGTGCGTATGTATTAAGTGCGATTTGATACCTATCTATTTTGGGAGCACATCCTTAATTCATAAACGTGGAATAGAGGTGGAATTGTTATATTCTGTTTTGTCTTTCTCCTTCGAATGTCAAATCACTTTTGAAGACAAAACAGAGAGATTCCATTCCGCTGCTATTGCATGTTTGTGAATAAGGGGGTATTTTTATAGATAAGGGGATGGAAATGTGAAATGACATATTATATATGACATGGAGCTGGTCTGATGGTGGAACCGAAAGGTGGCCATAGGAACTCGGGTGGTATAACAACACAACAACTTTATGTTTTTTAAATGATAACTTGTTTAACACTTTTTTATTAACTTGGTCCATGTATTTACGTATGTAACGGAATTTTTGAACGTGATTTTAACCCAATTCAAAGCGTCGAATTAAATTGAAACTTCGCACACTTATCAAGGACCAATAACAAGATATATAAAACTTTGTTAGTTTATGTGTTTGAATTTTTTAAAGTTAGGATGTTAGTTACTCAATCATAACCCAACCAATGAACTAATTTGGTTGAAATTTAGAATATGTAAGTGATTGTTAAAAGGCTCTAACAGACCGACAGACAGACAGGCGGACAAGCGCAAATCGACCTAAGTCACAGAACACTAAATAGTACCCTAAGTAGAAGTCTAAAATAAGTTTAGAATCTCACCAACTCGTCAATAACAATATAATATTTCTTTTTTTCAGGTAAGCTTGTTCATATTGCGATTTGGAGAGAGATCTATAGCGATTGAGTTCGTAAGTAATTTAAAATCATCGCAATTATTTTCACACTAATTTTTTAAATTTACAGACATGATAGAGTTATTTTTTCACCAAAAAAATAAAATATATAATATATATAACCTACTGTAAATACCTTATCTAATGCTTTTAGTTCATAAAAATCAGAAAATCAAACCTTCTAACCCATCAGAATTACTACGTTACCGAATTCATCACGCAAACAAATCGTGTCATCAGAATCGTGTCAACAAAAGTGTCATCCTTATGTGGTTGATGTCCAGCGTACTCGAACGAAACGATTTTCTTCTAAGTTTCTGATACGAACCGCTAAGGTGTGGAACACCGTGGACTTCCGTGTTCCCAGCCAAATATAATCTGGGTACCTTCAAGAGTGAATAGGCATTTTCTAAACGCGCTCCATCCTAGACCTCATAATTTCTGTTCATCAGACTTGATTGTAGTCAAGCGTAAGCCTATCAATTGAAAAACAAAAAAAACAGCCATACTTACCGGGCTGACAAAAGGCAGATTCGTCATTTCTGACACCGCCGTATGCCCACCCTCGCCGCGGTTGCTCTGTTTGTTTTGAACCGCGTGATTAATTAACCGGCAGGTATTTGTTATGGAAGTATATTAGCCTGAATACTCGACGCTCCACGGTGTCAGCGGGTGGAATTAAACGAAAGGTCGTTAGGTCTAGTTTTACTATATCGGCTGTGGCTCAGTCTCGGGTTTGATGTTCGGGTCTTGGATTCAAAATCAGAATACTTTATTTCACATAAGACTAGCTCATAAGACGCTTATGACAAGTCTTTTTTTTTACAATATGACTAGAATCTTGGTAATTATTTCACGACTGAAAACTAAGTTTGCGAGGGCTCACAACCGCGTTCTGCCCCTGAGAAAAAGCTTACTACAAACTTAAACGGGTATTCTTTTATGTTGTCACCATTATTAAATGGTATAAAAACTAAATAGGCTAAGAAAATTAGAGCAATTCGTTATCATTCCTAAGGGTTTATGACGCTAATATAGTCCTTTATATTATACCTAATAGGTATGACTTATTTTATGAGTAAAGTCTTAACAAACCCTTTTAATTTATTAAGTGGCATTTCAGATAGGTACATCATGCGGTAACTTGTTATAAAATCTCTCCATTCTGTAACAAAAATGCAACCAAATTCTGCCCTCTGATTGGCAGGCGTGTGTTCCTAGGCAAGCTCGCTCTAGCTTAAACTTCCATATATGATAAAGTCAAGCGCTAACCTATAAATAAATAAATAAATAAAATGAAATAAGCCTTTATTCGCCGATTTCAAGCATACAAAACGTTAAACTTACTATTGAAAAAAACCGTTTCGTATCGCTCCAAAATAAAGAAAGCCAATTCTCGGAGTATCGTTTTCCGATGACATACGAGTCAAATCCGTCAAATCCTCGCCCAATTGGGTCAATCTTGTTTAACTTGCCTAATCGTTTCATATACGTCACAGGATTTAGGTCACCTCGTCCGTCTGTTCATACAAAATTGCAGGCTTTAGGATTGATTTTACTTTCGCACGTAACAGACCTTTCTTCAAATTAAGTGTATGTGTTCTGCATTGTCTTTCTCACTCTCACGAATACGTTGGTGGGTGCGACATGCAGCGTCGCCGAAGAATATAACAGTAAAACGATGTTTTGATTTTTAGTAAGTAACTAAAAATCTAAGGCAATTATCAAAAATCTGTTTCTGAGAGCGTTTTTGGATATTATTATTACCGAAACATTAAAACGAAAATTACAATAACATCCATTGTAGTTTCCGAAAAAATTAAAAAAAATGGACATTTTGGAGCAACTTTTAGGGGAACTTTCTATCGAGAAATACAATCGTGTTTCTGCTTCTGAGCTAATTTAGATTAAAGACCCAAAATACATGACGCTTAAAGTTTTTAAACTGCAGGTCACTAAAAATCACTTAAAACGACCGTTCACGCCGTTCATGAGTTAAACTCCACTCAACAAGATGCACGTCCTTAAATAGAGCTTTAAGCCGCTGTTACGACTAATAACTTTTTACACGCACACTTCGGGTATGGATATTAAATTCAGAACAACCATAAACTACTTATATTACCGAGTTAAAACCACATACATACATACATGCGTACAGTGGCTCGTCAATTTTGTTATTACCGTAGGAAGTTGTGTCCCGTGGGGGGCTTACGTTGCGCAATTTGGGTTAATTAACATTCAAGTAATTACGATTATTGATGGGCAGTAAAATGTTTTAGATCTGATGTTATTATTCGTTAAAGATGGTGCCATTTACAAATGAAAATGATAGAGTTTATGAATGTTGTCGCCCGCTAGAGATCGTATACTATAATATTAAAATAAGCTTTGAATTGAATAGAAGCAGGCGTTTCTTTGCGCAAATCGAAAATTACCAAGAAAGATTTATTATTTTGCTACTATCCGCTACCTAAAAAGAGAGTTTTGCGGTTCATAAAAAACTCCACAACCCGTTTGTCATCTGAGTTCCAAATAGTCTGTGTGCTCATTCAGGGTGTAATCTATGACCATTCCAAAATTCAGACAAATCTGTCTTGTAGTTGCTGCATGAAGGATTAATAAACACACATACCTCCACACAAACTTTCTCCTTATATGAGACTGAAGTCGATTGGTCTTTTCTTCCTTCAGCGAAAATTTTCGTTGACCCAAGAATTCTTCTACAAGAAGTTCAAGTCCAAATTTAATCGGCACTAGTAAAATACTTAACTTCGTAACATCTTGTTTACAAAAACATCCGAGTATTTCATAAGCCATTAAAATTGTGTTCGGCGTTTTCCTTCTTGAATGGATTAACACCCATACAGCTCCAGACAGGTCCAAGTCTGTCTGGAATATTGACTATTCATAATCGCTTGTTTACCAAAACAACTGAATATTTCATTAACGCTAATTACAATTTAGGAATCCAGCCAAATGCCGTCCACTGAGTGTTTTGCGAAATTCCTCTAGATCATTGAGTAAATCTATGGAATTGTCTGATGACTGGTGGGGACCTTTGGAAGATTGGTTTATTCATTGACCAAGCACGAAATCATGGTGAGATATAAATATTAACTAACATTAGACGGCCGACGTCCATCGCTTGAAATGACACAGTATGATTTTTAGAGTTCTATTTTTTATATAGTAAAGAATTACGAAACTAGCAAGACGTTCACCTGATGTTGTCGCCAACCCATGTAAGATCCATTGCGTATCTGGATTTTGCATTGCAATATTTATACGATGCACTGCAATGCGCTCGTCATCCATTTATGTCATCAATTCATGCGATGGAATGTCATGATATAAACTGGAGAGTGCGCTCAGGAACTCCACAATCTAGTACTTCTTTTACCTTTCTTCCTCAGAACCGCAAAACGCCGAGAGAAGCTCCTTATGTGGTTGATGTCCTGCCAACTCGAACGAAACCGTTTTCTTCCATGTTTCTGATACGTACCGCTAAGGTGTGGTACACCCTTCCAGCAAGTGTGGTCCCAGTCAAGTATAATCTGGATGCCTTCAAGAAAAGAGTGTTTAGGCATTTTCTAGACCTCATAATTTCTGTCCATCAGACATGATTGTAATCAAGCGCAAGACTATCAATAATAAAACAAAAAACTACGATGGTATATAGATCTAGAAATGAATGGCTCGTGTTAACGCTTACACGTTGAAAGATTAATGTAGTGAAAGGGCGTTCATTTTTAAGTTAGACGATCTATACTCAACTGAGCGGCAAAGTCCTTCCAAATTGCATATTCATTCAAGGTGTAAAATCCTTATACAAAAGAGGATACATACGAGTATGAGAAGATCTCGCAAACTACAGTATTCATAATACAGTGGAATAATGTTCGTAGTCGTTATTATAAAACGTATAGGAAGCATAGTATATACCGTATGCCTACGTTTCAACTCTCGAGACGTACAGACGGACAGCCATCAAGCGCACGCCATTAATGAGACAAATGGACGCAAATGTGGGGCTAAAATAAGACGTCATCTGACATCTCCAGTTCACGTAGCACACATTGCAAGTTGGGACGACACGAGATTTTATCGTGCACACTTTCTTTCGCCAACGAGATTTTATCGTGCCGTCATTTCTGACGCTGTACTGTCAGAAAAAAACGTGACAAAGTAAGACCCGAGTTTACCTAAACGTTAGCCATGGTTTAGTGAAACAGTATTGGTGTCTCTCCTTTTACAAATTAGCAAATGTCATCTGTTAAGTAGGGACAGCAAAAAATGATTAATAAAACAGGGGTTAATTGCTTCGTGAATCTCAGTTTTCAAAGTTAAACCTCTTTCAAGAGATAATAACAGTCCATGTCTAGAAAATTAAGTTAATAAGATGGTTAATCAAACCACAAATAATTGCTCCAATTCATCTTTTACTTTGTTCTCACCTGCAGTTTTCGATACTTTTAGTATTAAAACGTTTCTAGGATAATTTAAACAATGTACACAATGGAAACGGGTACATACACAGCGTATATAGGATTTATATCTGTTTGTCTATCCGTCTGTTTGCTACCGCTAATATCAGAAATAGGTCACGACTCACGGTTTTCACGCACCATTTCGCCGTTTTATTGGCATTATTGTATGTTACTATGGCGAGTAGCATGAATTTGATGGAAATCTCACTTTGTGCAGACCATTGCAGAACTTATAGTACTTAGTAATTTCATAAATACTAAAAAATACTATGTTGTTTTTTGACGTGACAACGTCTTATAAATCGATAGAGCCGGTTGCACGCACGAAAAAACATGACTCATCCGGCGTTACCTCGCTCATGCGGCGTTACCGGCGTTACCTCGCGAGCGCGGAACGAGCGACAAAGAAGACGTTGTCACGTTCAACTATCGTCAGTAAACCGACTTTACAGGCAACCAATTTTTTTTGGAACTAAGTTCCCTTTCGAAAGGAATCGCGCAGGGGGGTAGGCGAAAGAAAGCCCGCCGAAATCAAAATTTAGTTTTTGTCAATTTCTAAGTTAATAAGACCTATGATTAATGAGGCCAACATCTTCCTGCCCGCGTAGCAATAAAACAGGGAAACAGGACGTCGCACGTTGGTTGAAGACGGTTTTGTTAGGGTTCCGTACCTCAAAAAAAAAACGGAACCCTTATAAGATCACTTTGTTTATGGTCTTTGATTTCATTAGAATGTGTACTGTTCGTTTTGTTCCCGCCAGCATTGTTTCTTTAAGGCAATAAAAATAGAAATGCCTCTGATTGGCCGTTTTGACTCCATTTTAGAACACTTTGAGGCATGGGTCTTCTCATAGCTTTTGTCAGGCAATTTGAAATTCACAATTTATTGAATTTACCAGACATATGCGTGTAATTAATTTTTTACCAACCAGATTTAAAAATAGAACAGAGCATCAATGTAACAAAAAAAAAGCATCGATCCGGTATTAATGATAAGAACTAATTGTAACACTTTCCTAAACACTTACGTAAACGCGGAACCTTATACCTTTCACGCACGCGTCGTCATCGCGTTCCTATACACAATTAGTACGAAAATAATTACGTACACTCAATTAGTTCTGTATTCCATATATATTACAACAGACATCGGAGGTAGTTATTGTCATTCGAGAAATGCCCGTTGTTATTTAGACCGAGATTATTGGATGTGGCTAAGAATAGCTATTCACAGATGTCAGTTATGTAAATTTGCTCAAGACTGACACTCTCATGTCATAGATCAAGGCATCGCGAAACTGAAGTGGAGTGGAGAGTGGGAAGGGGGGGCACAATTTAGGAACAGTGGCACCGATGGAATTTGGAGACTCAAGGTGCTGGAATGGCGAACGCGTATGAAAACATACAATCAACTCTTAGGTCCATTGGTTATTTAAGCTACTAATTTACCACTTTAACTTTGATTATAGAAGGCCAAAATTTCTATAACGAGCGAAAATATTTCGAATCCCAAAAACCAACCAAATTCTGTCCATAGCGTAGCGACCAAAGAGATACATATTTATCTCCTTCTGGTCCTTGCTATATCTGTCTCATGGGTTAAAAAGAAAATAAGCAGATGGATAAAGTATAGGCTCCATTTTAAGAGGACCTTTTACCGAAGAAACTAGTCATATAACTCTTCTTGCACAGTCGATTCACCTAGCTATTGATTACGTATCCACAGTAATTATGTTCGTGCTGAAGGACGTGAATTTAAGCTCTTAGGTAATGTAGAGGTATACGTAAGTGAAACGTTATTTCGCTTAACAAATTCCTAGTAAAGGGATAAGCTGGTGTCAATAAATACCTAGTCTCGCGCAGATAAAGGCTGGAGCACGTCGGAGAATGACGTCACGGGGCAGATAACTGTAAATCTTTCGTCAGAGAAGCTGGAACGGAACTAATGAATTTACGAGGCGCGCCAATAAATCAACTGAGAGTCGTTTTACCGACGAGCTAGGCTGCGAATAGTAAAGCGTTTTGTTCGTTGATTTTTAACTTGAAGTAACATAGGTAAATAGACATCTACCCTGGGCAGGGCGGACGGCGCGAAAAAAATATCACCAGTTTATCGGTGCCAAAAAATGCTTGTTTTGCCACCAACAGTAAGGCCACGCTGTAGTTCGCTCAGCAGCTATCTATAGAATTTTGACAGATGGCACTAAAGTTTGCTTGTAAGAAAAAGCTTTACGTAAATCGTACAGAAAACAGTTTTGCTTTCAGAATGAGAAGGGTACAGATTGGCAAGCTTCACACATCTTTCAAAACATTATGAAGAACTCATAGGCATTAAGGTTTGCTCAGGATCTTGAATACCCATGTTTTCCGTTCAACGTTTACCGAATAAACGGTGCTATTGAGAGATATTTTAAAATGTATCTTATGGTACAATAAAGGATTATGTATGTGTGTATTTAAAACGCAGAGGAGGTATGGCCAAACAATTCTTAGTCTTCACTATCATCCTTTCTATAAACTCATCGTTCATGTAATAATTACTCGATGTTGTTATGGAAAGGACGATAATGATGAAAATATTCATTTAATTTTCTAGCAAGACTAGAAGGATAATCTTACGCATATAAAAGATCTTTGATGTGTTATTACCGAACGCAAATAACTAGAGACTCTCGTCGATGGAATGCCATAAGCGATACTCCAAATCATCTCAGGAATATTAATGATCATAAATCGAAATGTTATAAAAATAGCGCGCACCACTCAGAGAATGCATGCCTCAGAACTTCGGGGTCTTTGCTCCGGCAATTATTAATCACATTTAATCGAGCATCACACTCGGCATGCCAGGCAAAGGTCAGCTATTCTAGAATCTAGAACCACTCCACTGATCTGATACCCCTTGATTTATCCGCGTCTGCATCAAATTCATTGGGTTTCGTTTGATTGGAATGGGCTATATTGGTTCTGTAAGAAGGGACTGTGACGCCCAAAGAAATTGGTCATCTATAGCTAGATTATCGCTATCTGTTCCATGTTTTTCTACAACGACGTTGTTCTGATTGATGCTCATTGATTTGTCCCGTGTCTGTATCAAATTCATTGGGTTTCGTTTGATTGGAATGGGCTTTATTGGTTCTGCAAGAAGGGACTGTGACGACCAAAGAACATGATCATCTGTAGCTAGATTATCGCTATCTGTTCCATGTTTTTCTACAACCACGTTGCTCTGGTTGATGCTCATTGATTTGTCCTGCGTCTGTATCAAATTCATTGGGTTTCGTTTGATTAGAATGGGGTTTATTGGTCCTGCAAGAAGTGGGACTGTGACGAGCAAAGAATTTGATATTCTACAGCTAGATCATCCATATCTTCTCCATGTTGTCTTATTTATCTGCGTCTTTATTAAATTCATTGGGTTTCGTTCGAGTGGAATCGGCTATATTGGTGCTGCAAGAAGTGGGACTGTGACGAGCAAAGAATTTGATCTTCTACAGCTAGATTATCCTTTTCTGTTTTATGTCCTCTTCTTTTAGTCCTACACTTGGTGAGACCATAGAAAGTATAGAGTAAGATGTTCTTCAGCTCAAGATATCTAAAAGTATTTTTTTTATCCTCATGTTCCATTTTCTTTTCTGGAAAAAGGGTTTCATTTAGGTCTCTGGTTGATTCGAAGTTGGTTCAAATTGATTCATTGTAAACTTATCTGACACATTCCTTCATGATTTCAACTATCTTTGCGAAAGAAGGCGGTGAACACGCAGCGCTCAGACATACGCATTTTTTTGGTTAAAATTTATTTTAAACAAACAACTTCTAGAATTCGAAAGCTAGGACTAAATAAGTAAATAGGTGATTTTTTAGATTCCATATTTTGCCTATGGTTCTTTAATTTAATTTAATAATGATGAGAACTCAAATATACGTGGTATGTGGTGTTTTCTAAAAGTAGGTAGATAATAATGCATTTTATTCATACAATAATACATCCGAGACTCGGTATATGGGTCGTGCGGCAAAGTTGGAGGCATCAAATGTTTCCCAAAGCCAAAGTTAGACTTTCAGTCTAGACTGGACGGTTTAATATTTGAGGTAGGTCGCGTCCTATTTCACTTTGGCAGTTACTTTGTTTGTTTTGTTGGGAAGAATACGGTGGAGTTATCTCGGTTTGTACCTGTTTGTTTGCGTGTAGATAATCTTTTCTTTCGTATATCAATATTCAGTAGATAATTTCGATTAGCTAAATCTGCCTTTATCGCTTATGTTTCGGTTAATCTATACTAATATTATAAAGTTGAAAAGTTTTTTTTGTTTGTTTGTTTGTTTGAATCTCTAGAACTACTGGTACAAATTGAAAAATTATTCTTGTGTTTAAAAGTTTTGATATATATATAATGACATTTTTGAAAATAGCAAAGAGCAAAGTGCAGTTGCTTGCCAGTTCTTCTCGGTGAAAACTGGCATTATGAACTTGGCGCTTGAGGGCCTGAAAATATAAAGATTTTAATTTTCGTCCCCGACAGTTAACCATAAAGTTCTCAAATGTGTGCGAAGCCCGTCAACCCGCACTTAGCCAGCCAGCTTTGGAAAATTTATTTTATATATGAGAAGAAACTCGTGTCCACTTCCAGTCGATAAAATGGTAGATACACTTAAAGCTGGCGATTTTTCCCATCCAGCCTATTTACTAAAAGGGACAATACAAAATACGGAAAAATCGTCGCGTAGTCGTCACGTCCGCCGCAAAGCCGCCCTCCGTAATCCGTCCGTACAAAACGCCTCGCGAACTCATAAAATATGAAACAAATGTTGGATACATAAATTAAGATGGATTTCGTTCGCGTCCAAAGGCCCTGTCGTTTTAGCTGTTTTGCCCAAGGTCAGTGTATTTCCTCGGAAAATGTCAAACGTCTTCAGAATCGTATTGCTCTTATCGCACGCGCGAATTACGATACGCTTACGCTACAACGCAGTGTGCGAAAAGGCTTACACTGATAAATGAAATGACGCACTCCGATGCAGAAACAATTCCAAGTAGGTAATACATTTTTGGCGGCGCGGGGGCCATTTTGTGAAAATTTAATTAACTGTCGCCGTCCGGATGTAACCGGAATAACGGGTATAACCGGGTGTCACTTCTTCATTGTCAGGTAAAACGGTGCGTCTCTCACTTTACTTTTCACGGTTTTTTTAAATACATGTTAACGTCTGGATTTTAAACTAACTATATTCTGTTTTGACGACCGAATGGCGTAGCGGTAGCGATCCTGCCGTCTACGTCGGAAGTTATGGGTTCGATTCCCACTACTGGAAATTGTTTGTGTGATGAGCATAAATGTTTTCCAGTGTCTGGATATTGTTCAATGTATTGTATTTATGTATCTTAATATGATGTATATTTATCAGTTATCTAGTAGGTACCCATAACACAAGCTATCGCTTACTTTGGGGCTAGATTGCGATGTGTGTAATTTCCTGATATACAAAAAATCTCACTATTGCCAGTAATGACACCGGCTACAATGTCCATCAAACTGACAGCATTACGTCGCAATAAATGCTTTGCACTGAAAAATGAGATGTCGTATTCCGTTGCAGAAATAACGCCAAGTAATATATTTTTACCGGCGCGGGGGGCCACTTTGTGAAAATTTAATTAACTGTCGCCGTCCGGATATTACCGGAATAACGGGTATGACCGGGTGTCACTTTTCATTCTCAGGTAAAACGGTGCGCGTCTCACTTTGCTATTCACGGGTTGAACCGGATTTTATATTTAAATACGTGTTATCGCCTGCAGTGCTAGCAATGGCCAGGGAACTAATTTGTCACCCGGGAAAGGACAAAATTTTATCCCCTGCTATATTTTTATCACGCTCCTAGAACATGGGTGCATGGGTAGAGATGAAACCCCCTTGGTTATGTCATGATAAAATTCACCCGCAATAGAAACAATTAAAGTTTAAATACCTTTAATGTCAAAAACTTTCTGACTTTGATTAAGTCCCGGGGTTTTTATGTCTAAGTGAAATCAAATGTCAAACATGACATTTTTGAAACGAGTACTTAAGTATTGAGTTCTTCTTGGTGCAAACCTGGCTTCCGAACCTAGCGGTAGAGTTTTGACTTATATTTGACGTATATTTAGGCCTTGCGAATAATAAAGATTTTCATTATCAAACAGGGATAATTTCATTTCCTGTTCCCTTTTGTCCGTGCTATGGCTAATGACAATAATTTTCTCCCCTGTCAGAGGATAAAATCGGGAGAAAGCGATTTTATCCTCAGGCCAGGCTAGGGGGCTTTGTTTTAAATTAACGACATTTTGTATATTTTGTTGATGAATAGAGATGCCTGTTACATAATCAGGTCTAAAATTTTCTTATTGGGTCCACGTGTAGTCCTACACGTCATTTAACAACGAAGATGATAAAATTTTAAACAAGCTTATACCTATATTATATATCTCAATTGTATCATCTGGCGATTTAATTTACCCAATTGAAATTGAACCGTTTAAAACAGTAAGTAACATTGTACAAACAATATAATTCGATTGTAAAGTACATCAGGTTCAATTAAATGTTACAAAAGTCATGAACTAAATTTATTTGGCACGGATCCGTACAGTGCGAGTGTACGCGTACAATATTTTATGTCTGTTTATTTGTTTGCTCGTAGCGGCATCGATTTATGTGGAGTTATTTACAATTGACGAAGTATCACTATAATAATAAATAACACTTTATTTGCACCACACAAGAAATTACACAAAACAGAAATACATATTAAAATAATTTTAGGCACAAAAGGCGGCCTTATCGCTTAGCAGCGATCTCTGCCAGGCAACCTTGAGAAAAGAAAAACAATCTATAACGAGCGGCACCGCGTACGGGAACGGGATAAACATGGCTGTAGGGGAAGAGGATAAAATGTTTTCCCCTACAGCTTTATCCACGCTCTGAAAACGGGCGCAGGGGCAAAGATAAAAAAGAGTTTTGTCCCCCGCGGATAAAACGCTTTGTAACCATGCTTGTGGCTGTAATATCCTCTCACAGAGGATTGGGGGACCATTTTTTACCCCTGTTTATTCTAGGGGAGCTCAATAAAAGGTCAACCCTTCAAAATCATTCTCATGTAAAATATTTTCATATAGCTCGCACTGTCAAAAAGTTATCACATCACAAATGTATAGTGTATTCGCTTAGAACTTATCGGAACCCTTCATGTCCGAGCCCGCCTCGCACTTGGCCGATTTTTTAAATTTCGTCACATCACATTGCATCCTTTTAGCGTATGGCATTTACATAGATGCAGTATAGATAACGATAATGTTATAGCACAGTTTAAAGATATCTAGTAGAATATTTTGACATTGTGGTAATAGTCTTTTCGCTTAGAATTTGTCTTTACAAGTAGGTACATGCCACGGTCGGCGTTGTTTGATGTCCTTTGAGAATACCGACACTGCAACCGGCCGCGCGACAAAATGAAAGCGAACGAACTATACAAGCCCTAACTTCACACTTAAAACTGCAGAAACCCTCACTTCCAGATCATTTTGCAATCATTATCTACATAAATTTATGGATAATTTATGCTTAAGCTGGACTTATTCAACAAAATTATTAAAACATATTGTCTGAATTGATGAAATACCACGCAGATTAGGTTAAATCCCAGTCATTACTCCTTATTATATCCTATTACAGATGGATAGTCCACTTAAAAGAATTCCCCACTAATCACGCTAACACTTTAGAGTTTAGAGCATAAACCACTCACGAAATTAAAAGATTAGTCGCAATTTTTCAACGCAGTATTTTGACAGCTCCGATCGGCAGATGTTTGTCACGATAATTAATGCTGTTGAGAGATGGGGAAAATAGAGTTAGCAAATAGTTATTACCCTCGGGCCATGACTTTACCGCTTCAGCTATGTCCCAAGAACTCTACTAAAGCTACTGTATAAGTCTCAAGTCATAAGCTATAAAGCTATAGTAGTGTTATTATCTCGCTGCAGACTCGGTCATAAATCATCCGTGTGTTTCGCTTTTGTTGTTCTTTGTTGGGTTGTGCATTACTGCAGAACAACAAAAGCAAAACACTCGAATGATTTATGGAATGATTTATGACCGAGTCTGCAGCGAGATAATAACACTACTATAATACCTAAGGGCAGACTTATAAATTATTGGTTTGATACTCGATTAGAGCAATTTTTGAAGTGAAAATATGTAAGTGTGTTCGGCTTTTTTGAGATAAGAAAAAGCCATTGAACTCGAGACACATGTTACCGTAACCGACACCACTGTATGAGTTTTCTTTTCTGACATCTTTTTTATCTTCCTTTTTTACATTGCTTTTCATCAGGCATGATTGTCGTCAAGCGCAAGCCCATGTGCCATAATAAAAAAAAAGTTATCACATTTCATCAGGTGAGATTGCAGTCAACTATTTGCTGTATTTTATTGAGTAACAAGTTATAATTTAAAAAATATATAAAATATCCGTATTCTTCTCAGCACCACTGGTTACCATCTAGCACCAAAGTACTCGTCAAGACTGATCAAACGAGTCCCAACTCGATGGGGCTGTGACGTTTAACTACCGCGTTCCTATGGCCACCTTCCGTTTCCATCATCAGATCAGCTCCATGTCAAAATTTTTTTGCATTGTCATCCGATTTACACATGCATGCAAAATGAAGTTGATCAAATTGAACTTACAAGGTTTGATCACAGACTAACTAACTAGCAAACAAACATACTTACTTACTTAACTTACTTAATCAGCCTATTGATATCCACTGCTGGACATAGGCCTTTCCGAGAGCGCGCCACCACACACGGTCCTCCGCCTTCCTCATCCACCCGCTACCAGCGACCTTCTTTAGGTCATCGGTCCAGCGGGCAGGAGGTCGTCCTACGCTGCGCTTACCGGTACGCGGTCTCCACTCCAGAACACGTCTGCCCCAACGGCCGTCGGTTCTGCGACAGATATGACCCGCCCACTGCCTTTTCAACATGCTAATCCGTTGGGCTATGTCGGTAACCTTGGTTCTCCTACGGATGTCCTCGTTGCGGATTCTATCCTTCAGAGAAACACCCAACATAGCCCTCTCCATAGCACACTGAGCGACTTTGAACTTGTGGAAAAGGCCTATTGTGAGTGTCCACGTTTCTGCTCCGTATGTCATGACCGGCAAACAAACATACATCGGTGAAACTAAATAAAAGCTTGTTCGCTGCGGTCGTGGCCCGGCGGCCAATGAAGTTGGTCATCGAGGTGTGGGAATAATTTATTGGGTGAGCGTGTATTTCGGTGGGTGTGTCCTTTGTCACCTGTATTTTGCACTAACGCGGTAGGCCGCCCGCGGGCGGGTCGTTGATGAGCTGATTACCATAACTACGATTAAAAGGTCAGCGCACTATATTGTTATACGGCAGGTACATCATTACTTGGAGATAGGAGGGGTTTTTAGTCGGTAAGAGTCCGGCACAGCGTCCATGAGGATTTTTCCCCTCCTTCAAGAAAAAAAAGCTATATCGTTTCGTCATCGTAATCTATATCATCGTCAGGTAAAACGGTGCGCGTCTCACTTTGCTATTCACGGACTGAACCGGATTTTATATTTAAATACGTGTTATCGCCTGCAGTGCTAGCAATGGCCAGGGGACTATTTTGTCCCCCGGGAAAGGACAAAATTTTATCCCCTTCTATATTTTTATCACGCTCCTAGAACATGGGTGCATAGGTAGGGATGAAACCCCCTTGGTTATGTCATGATAAAATTCACCCGCAATAGAAACAATTAAAGTTTAATTGTTTACCTAGAACCTACCTTTAATGTCAGAAACTTTCTGACTTTGACTAAGTCCCGGGGTTTTTATGTCTAAGTGAAATCAAATGTCAAACATGCCATTTTTGAAAGAAGCAAGTATCGAGTTCTTCTTGGTGCAAACCTGGCTTCCGAACCTGGCGGTAGAGTTTTGACTTATATATAATATTTGACGTATATTTAGGCCTTGTGAAAAATAAAGATTTTCATTTTCAAACAGGGATAATTTCATTTCCTGTTCCCTTTTGTCCGTGCTATGGCTAATGACAATAATTTTCTCCCCTGTCAGAGGATAAAATCGGGAGAAAGCGATTTTATCCTCAGGCCAGGCTAGGGGGCTTTGTTTTAAATTAACTACATTTTGTATATTTTGTTGAGGAATAGAGATGCCTGTTACATAATCAGGTCTAAAAATTTCTTATTGGGTCCACGTGTAGTCCTACACGTCATTTAACAACGAAGACGATAAAAATTTAAACAAGCTGATATTATATTTCTCAATTGTATCATTTAGCGATTTAATTTACCCAATTGAAATTGAACCGTTTAAAACAGTAAGTAACATTGTACAAACAATATAATTCGATTGTAAAGTACACCAGGTTCAATTAAATGTTACAAAAGTCATGAACTAAATTTATTTGGCATGCATCCCGTACAGAGCGAGTGTACGCGTACAATATTTTATGTCTGTTTATTTGTTTGCTCGTAGCGGCATCGATTTATGTGGAGTTATTTACAATTGATGAAGTATCACTATAACGAGCGGCACTGCGTACGGGGACGGGATAAACATGGCTGTTGGGGGAGAGGATAAAATGTTTTCCCCTACAGCTTTATCCACTCTTTGAAAACGGGCGCAGGGGCACCGATAAAAAAAGGGTTAAATAAATATAAGTAATATAAATTACCTCGGATAAAAAAAATTGGTTGCCTGTAAAGTCGGTATACGGGCGAAAGTTTTACGTGACAACGACTTTGAGTGGTAAAATAATTTTAATGTTTTATGTCTGTCTCTCTTGCTCTTAGGCGGGCTAACCATGCCCGAGTGGAAGGGACGCGTGCCTCTCACTCGCTCTCATTGTGAGCGCATAGCGTGAGCGGAGCGTAACGCAGTTTCTTGAAGTGTCACCCGGCAAACCAATTTATAAGACGTTGTCACGTCAAAACGCTTTATAAATTAAAACCATGATTTAAGCAGTGGAGAAAATATTTTCACACTCTATAAGGAAATTGGGAGACCTTTTTTAACTATTTAGGCTTGCGCTTGACTGTGATCACAACTGATGGAAAGTGATGATAGTACAGTCTAAGGTGGAACGCGCTTGCCTAGGAAATACCTATGCATAGTCACTCTTGGTTTGAAGGTGCCCAGGTGTTGGGAAAGGTATTCCAGACCTTTGCAGTGCGTATCAGGAACAACGAATCAAACCGCTGCGTACGTGTCTTTGGTATTTCTACTATGTAGGGGTGAAAACCTCCTTGATGCCTTGCAGTTCTATGGAAAAAAGTAACAGGGAACCAAATTAAATAGTGTAATAAAAAAGATAAGTCCTTGGCTAAGGCTGCATGAACCCTCACTTTCAGATTATCTGCAATCATGACGTATCTACGGGATCTGCAGGAATCGCCTCGTGGACACGGCGCAGCACACACTGGAGGAGTGCCCAGCTTGGGCGCAGCAGCGCCGTGTACTCGATGCAGCAATCGGTGGCCTCTCGCTCCCAAACATCGTTCAGGTGATGATTCGGAGCGAGGCAGCGTGGAATGCCGTCGCCACCTTTTGCGAGGAGGTGATGTCAGCAAAGGAGGTGGAGTGAGAGAGGGAAAATCAGGCAGCCCATCCCTCTCGAAGGAGACGCACCGGGCGCCGGAGGGTAAATGACCTCCGGCCTCCATGAGTTGCCGGCCTGCGGGTGACGGGCGATAGAGGCCGCCCGTCGCCCAAAACATAGACAGGCCAGGAGGTAAGGTGAGGCCAGATAAAGGCACACCTATGAGATGGTTTCGGCAGCAGCCAGGCTGCCGACAATGATGTGACTCGTTGCTGCGGTGGCTAGTCGAGACCTGGCAGAAGGGCGGTGAATACGAGAGTGAACCCCGTACTTCCGCCAGCGGGTCCGTCGACTGGAAACAGACAGTTTTTAGTGGGTGCAAGCCCCACATATAACCCTTCCGTTTCCTCTGCCGGGAGGTATGCGTTAAGCATTTTCTGTCTATAAAAAAAAAAACGCTTACCCAGCGAAAGCATTTATTCAACAATATTATCAAAACATATTGTCTGAATTGATGAAATACCATACAGATTAGGTTAAATCCCAGTCATTACTCATTATTATACCCTATTACAGATGGATAGTATATATCCACTTAAAAGAATTCCCCACTAATCACGCAAACACTTTATGAGTTTAGACCATAAACCACTAACGAAATTAAAAGATTAGTCGCAATTTTTCAACGCAGTATTTTGACAGCTCCGACCGGTAGACGTTTCTCACGATAATTAATGCTGTTGAGAGATGGGGAAAATAGAGTTAGCAAATAGTTATTACCCTTGGGCCATGACTTTACCGCTTCAGCTATGTCCGAAGAACTCTACTAAAGCTACTGTATAAGTCTAAGTCATAAGCTATAAAGCTATAGTAGTGTTATTATCTCGCTGCAGACTCGGTCATAAATCATTCGAGTGTTTCGCTTTTGTTGCTCTTTGTTGAGTTGTGCATTACTGCAGAACAACAAAACGAAACACTCGAATGATTTATGACCGAGTCTGTAGCAAGACAATAACACTACTATAATACCTAAGGGCAGACTTATAAATTATTGGTTTGATACTCGATTAGAGCAATTTTTGAAGTGAAAATATCCTTAGGTGTGTTCGGCTTTTTGAGATAAGAAAAAGCCATTGAACTCGATACACATGTTACAGTAACCAACACCAGTGTATGAGTTTTCCTTTCTGACATCTTTTTTATCTTTCTTTTTTACATTGCTTTCCATCAGGCATGATTGTCGTCAAGCGCAAGCCCATGTGCCATAATAAAAAAAAAGTTATCACATTTCATCAGCTGAGATTGCAGTCAACTATTTGCTGTATTTTATTGAGTAACAAGTTTTAATTTAAAAAATATTAAATATCCGTATTCTTCTCAGCACCACACCCTGGTTACCATCTAGCACCAAAGTACTCGTCAAGACTGATCAAACGAGTCCCAACTCGATGGGGCTGTGACGTTTAACTACCGCGTTCCTATGGCCACCTTCCGTTTCCATCATCAGCGGGGCTAGACAAAGTCACAAGCGTTAGGCGTTAACGCTAGTCGACGAAAATGTATGGACAAAACAAATGACTGTAGAAAAACCACGATAATAATTACTATTTAACACGCTGTCTTTGAATAATTAACTACGCTAACTCTAATCGCTGGCGTTCTCGCGGACCTTGTAGATAACTTTAGCGTACTTCGCTTGACAATTGACAGCCGACAGTATCAAACACAGCGTGTTTAGTTAATTATTATCGTGGTTTTTCTACAGTCATTTGTTTTGTCCATACATTTTTGTCGACTAGCGTTAACGCCTAACGCTTGTGACTTTGTCTAGCCCCGCAGATCAGCTCCATGTCAAAATTATTTTACATTGTCATCCGATTTACACATGCATGCAAAATGAAGTTGATCAAATTGAACTTACTATATTTGATCTGCACAGACTGACTAACTAGCAAACAAACATACATCGGTGAAACTAAATAAAAGCTTGTTCGCCGCGGTCGTGGCCCGGCGGCCAATGAAGTTGGTCACGGAGGTGTGGGTATAATTTATTGGGTGAACGAGTATTTCGGTGGGTGTGTCCTTTGTCACCTGTATTTTGCACTAAAGCGGTAGGCTGCCCGCGTGCGGTTCGTTGATGAGCTGATTACTGTTTAAAAGTCAGCGCACGATATTGTTTCGTTATCGTTATCTATCCTGAGAGGTTAGTACAGGTTTTTGTACGAATTACGAGTCTACTTGCATCGCACAGCGGCAGTAGTGGTGTTCTCTGTTAGGCCTTGGCCTGACAGGGGTACGGGGCTCGAAGCTTTGCCTCCTTGGAATAGGAGCGGGAAAAATTACTTCCCCGGTGATGTTCTTTAAGCCGTACGTGGCTTAGGCCCGCCGTCTGGACTTAGGGCCTCGGGGTCTTGTTATGATGTACGGTCTAGGTCCCCCATACGGGTCGGCTCATCACCGAGCACAGGAGCGAAGGCGCGTTCTCTGTTGACAGCTGCATGCTATAGATGGCGCTGTCTGTAAATGTATGGAGGAATTCGATTCGTTTGTACGATGCGAGTCGACTCGAAATTCGTACAAAAACCTTTACTAAACCCTCTGCAGCTCTTGCCCTGTGTCCCAATCCATGCGTTTTGACAAGCTTTTCGGTCTTGATGTTTATTTATTTGTTTGTTCGTCTGTGATCAAATCTCGAAAGTTAAATTTGATCCGCTTCCCGGTTACCGATTGAGCTGAAATTTTGCACGCATGTGTAAATTGAATGACAATCCATAATTATTATGACATGGAACTGATCTGATGATGGAACAGGAAAGCAGTCAAAGGAACTCAGTGGTTAAACGACTCAACCCCATTGAGTTTGGGCTCGTTTTATTTGTCTTGATGAGTACTTTGGTCCTAGATGGTAGCCATGGTCTCATGATAGAACTGGAACATGGCCATAGTAACTGAGTAATTACACATCATAACCGCATTGAGTTTGGGCTCATTTGATTCGTTTTGACGAGTAAAAAAATAGGACTTTAAATGTTAAGAATGCCACAATCTTAAAACTTACACAAATTATCAAATTAGAACTTCCAGAATCATTCTGAGTCACGTTTTAATGATTTTTTGAGATAAATCGAAAGAGATAAAAGACAATCGTTGGTATGTAGTCATCCTAAATGGTTGGCGATCAGCCAATCCACTACAACGTTGATTCACGCGTAGCAGATTATTCTGATTTTTGAGGCAGGGCTATCAACTTTTACGTTGAGGAACATTTTCTCACGTAATTGGGGTAATTTCTTAATTTCTTAATGATTATTATATGTGTTTAAAAGCTGTTATGTTATTTTTTTTTTTGTTTATTAGTTCTTGTAATAAAAATGTGAAAAAGCCCACCGAAGTCAAATTATTTTTCACGTTGAGATAATTTTGTCGTGTAACAGATATTTTGTGTTCAATTTAGGACGAACTCTTTTTTTTATTATTAATGGACGTCGCGTGATCCTGTTAATTGACTTATCACGCGATATCGAGTGATGATGTCGTACTTTGTTTGGGAGTAGTTATACTATTTCGGCCGTATTGTAAACGCGGATTGATTTATTAGAGGCCTCTAGGCAACAGATTGACATATTGTGGTCCATGAGTATGAATTTGTTCGTAGGTAGGTACTTCGTGTGTTAGTGCTTCGTCTCAACTTTTTAAATCCCACTGCTGGGAAGGGACTCTTTTTAAATTGAGAGGGGTTTCGTCAAAGCCCATCACGTTTGCCGGTTGCGAGTATAGCGGGCTATGCATACCTTTGAGAACAACTTGGTGAACTCATGCATGCACGTATCCTCATGATGATTTCCTTACACCGATAAGCAAGTATTATTCAGTTTGCCCAGAGATGCGTGCGCGGGATTCGCACCTACGACACAGACTCTGAGTGTTCGAAGTTCGTACCATTACTATTATATTAGGTATCACTTTTTATGCTTGACGTTTATATTAATGTTAAAGTGTGCCAAGTGCCAACCCTATTCCACAGCAATGTCGAGTATCCACGTGAGTATGAACACGCGCTTTTCAATGGGTGTACCAATATCCGAATTCACCTCATATACCAACATATAGCTTAGCGTGCAATGGTAGCTACTCGAAGCACTATGTTTAATGCAAGATATACGACTATATCTATGACAAGAGTGATATGTCTAGATTCGTTGTCTAGGTTCGTCGAGAATTGAAAACAGATGGGTGATTTTTTATTTTATTATGCAAACGCCTTTACCACTAGTAGGACAAGTTAGGTAACATTATGTTAGCTATATAGTACATTGAATTACCTTAGGATGTTTTAGTAAGGTAAGTAACTTGTGATCTTAATACCTATCTCTTCTATACTCTGGCATAAGAGGCGAAGCAGCTTGGAGTGACACAGAGAATTTATGCTGTGGACAGCGACGGCGCGGCGAGTCCGTATTTTGTATCGTCCTGCCCCAGAATGGGGAGAGTGAGTTCATAGGGACAAGGAGCGAGAGGAAACAACTTGTAGGGAGTCAAGAAGGCGCCCCGGGAACACGCCAAGAGCAAGTACCGAACGGGCGCCCTCCCGCGTTTCGGCCCCCATAACCGCGACGTTGATTGGGCCATGGGTGGTTGTCTTCTATACTCTGATTGGCCAGTCGAGATCTTAAAGGAAATTCCATCCCTAGTCCGTTCAAGTGGTCCGTCAGATTTCTAAAAAAAAAGAATCATCAGTACCTTAGTGGACTTACCTTTACACAGGCTTAAAGTCACTGTCAAAAAACATCTAATAAGTCGGGGTTACTATACTATTGAAGAATATTTCAATGACAAGAATTGTTGGAATGATAGGGATATATTTCCATCTCTTCACGAGATATCTTAAAAATTATGTACTTAATAATTATTGATATTATTTAAGAAATTGTATATAATGACTTTTTTTTGAAAAGAGCAAGTGCCGAGTTTCTTGCCAGTTCTTCTCGGTGCAAACCTGCTTTCCGAACCTGGCGGTAGAGTTTTGACTTTTCATAAGAGCCTATTAATTGGGCCTATGTGAAAATAAAGATTTTTCATTTTCATTTTCAGTATCGATTCATTCACTCAAATGTTATGAGGTCACAAACATAAACAATATACCTACAGTCGAATTGAGAACCTTCTCCTATTTGAAGTCGGTTGAAAATACGACCTTATTTGACGATATCCCGGCAACTGACTCGCTCTTGGTCGGTTTTTATATTTGTGGCATCTAGCAACCCTAGCGACGTAAAGGTAACCTACTCAAGCGATCTGCAATTGGTTTACCAATGTCCGAACTCAGCTTATACCCCGAATTAACATATATAGCACGTAACACCTATATGTTACGTCAATTCAAGATATATGCACATTGGAATGTTCCCGCATATTGATATGATACATCCCAGATACCGCGGGATGCTCCAAACCGTTTGCTAAGCTTCAATACAAATAGATGAACGATTTAGATCATGGACTAGTTATTATTGTTTATACTTCAAGATGTATAAATTAATTGCTAGTACGCAGGTACAGTCGGGGTCATAAATGCTTAACGGTGTAGAAGCCGTATTTAAGCGATTTTGAATGAAGTTTTTTATGCAAAAACTATAAAAACAATTACTTTCAAATTTACACGTCATGTATTTTGGGTCTTTAATCTAAAATCGCTAAGAAGCAGAAACACGACTGGATAAAATTATCTCGATAGAAAGTTCTCCCAAAGGTTGCTCCAAAGTCTCAGTTTTTCGAGTTTTTTTTATCAGACACTACGTTGGATGTAATTGTAATTATTGTTTTTAAGTGTCGGTAATAATAATATCCAAAAACGCTAAGAAACAGATTTTTGATAACCAGCTTAGTTTTTGAGTATTTAGGTAAAAGGTCGTTTTTCTGTTATATTCTTCCGCGACGCTGCATGTCGCACCTACCAAATCTCCGTGAGAGTGAGAAAGACAAAAATAAATTCAATAAATCCCCTTAAAGGCTAAAACAGCTTGCAAGTAACCGCATATTAGGTACCCGTAAGCAGACTTTCTGTAAAGTGGCTGGAGAGTTTATAATGCACTCTTAATAAAATGAAAGGGGTTTTTAGGGTTCCGTAGCGAAATGGCAAAAACGGAACCCTTATAGATTCGTCATGTCTGTCTGTATGTCCGTCCGTATGTCACAGCCCCTTTTTTCTGATTTATTATTGAAACCTGGTAAGTTGATGTATTCACACAAAAAAACAATAAATTTTGGGGGAATAGGTAAGTACTTTGAACTGAAACTCAATTTTTTTTTCTTCAAACCTATCCATAACCTATCCATAGGTCTTCAAAAATGATATTGAGGTTTGTCACACTATCACACTAATATTATAAAGGCAAAAGTTTGTGTGTGTGTGTGTGTGTGTGTGTAAGTGTGTATGTGTGTGTGTAAGTGTGTATGTTTGTTACTCCTTCACGCCGCAACTACTGAACCGATTTGGCTGAAATTTGGAACATAGATAGCTTACCTATAGCTCGGATTAAAACATAGGCTACTTTTTATCCCGGAAAAATCCATACTTCCATGGGATATTTATAAAACCCTAATTTTCACCGAAATTCACGCGGGCGAAGCCGCGGGCAAAGTCTAGTACCTAAATATAATTTTTTCCTAAACTGAATAGTTTACGCGAGAGACACTTCCAAATTGAATAAATGGTGAACGTCTATAGCTCGTGTCATCATTCTATGTTATAAAATTTTTTTTTTATTTTTTTTATTTCTCTTTATTTATTTCAATTGCTTCATGCACATGCTTACAATTATTACATAGCACAAGCGTGCACAAGACGCCCTGTCAGGACATGGCAATTTCAAATAATAATTATTGTCCCCTTAATAAGATATTAATTACATTTAAAATTAAAATATTTACAATTGCTCATAAGTTATTAATAACGGCTAATTACAGAGTATAATAAAATGTCACAAATAATTTTAAACAATGTCAAATACTAAAATGGCCTTAAATATAATAGGAAAATAAAATATGTAAATATAAAATAAAATACAATTAAGCAATGTCAAAGGGGTAAGAGAGCTAATACAGTCTTTAGTTATTATTATTTCTGAATGTCGCGACATTGAGGTTTTGCTCTCTAGTTATATAGTTCTCTCACTTCGTAAAAGTTTTTTTGGATTCACCATTTTATTATAGTAGTGTTATTATCTCGCTGCAGACTTGGTCATAAATCATTCGAGTGTTTCGCTTTTTTTGTTCTGCAGTAATGCACAACTCAACAAAGAACAACAACAGCGAAACACTCGAATGATTTACGACTGAGTCTGCAGCGAGATAATAACACTACTATAGTGTGCGTTCATTTAAACCTCGAATCATCCATTTCAAACATCAAACGCCTGCAGACAATTTATTCTCGTATAGACGTATAGTACCGACATTGAATCTGAATTCTGAATCGACGTACATCAATGGCGTTCGTGAATGAAGCCCACGCCATGTAAACAATAGCAGATCCGAGCCAGACTGTTTGTTTGTTTATTCGATTTGTTACGCCGTACCTACGCCCGTCAGCTACGGGGGTCGTACAGCATACTCCTGATGCAAACCTTAGCTATAAGCTTATTTTACACACATCGCAATCTAGCCCCAATGTAAGCGATAACTTGTGTTATCAGTACTAGATAACTGATAAATATACATACAATAATATTTTATGTTGAAAAACACCCAGACACTGGAAAACATTCATACTCATCACACAAACATTTTGCAAGTGGTGGGAATCGAACCCATGACCTCCGACTCCGACGGCAGGCTCGCTACTGCAATCGTCACAAAAACCTTATTTTTACATACTAAGACATAGTACTTGACTGCGATCTCACCTGATAGTAAGTGATGACGCAGCACTAACGATTTCTACACAGCATCGCGCCGGAACTCTGATTCGCTTGGCGGCGCAACCTTGCTGGTACTATAGAAATTAGCCACGTCGAAGCCACCCACCAGACCAGAGACCAGAGATAATAAAATAAAAAAGAAAAAATAAAATTCTGAAGTGCCCCCCTGCAGGAATCGAACCCGCGACTTCCTACTCGAATCGGAGTGCGAGCCATTGTGCCAGGGATGTCGTCAAAAAGTAACAGTAACGAAATTGTCTTCAATAAATTACGTCGTCCATTTTATTGATCGGATATGTCATTTCCTTACATTTTTTGAATACCGTTACATGATATGGAATAAGCGATCGACAGCTGCTATTTAAGAGCTATCTTAGAGAATATCTAGCCCATGACAGATGCAGTGCGTCTCACGGCTTTGCCTTGCAATATAATACGACGTGCTGCACTGGTCATTTTGATAAGTCTAGTCTAGTGAAACATTAAGGGGATTTATTGAATTTATTTTTGTCTTTCTCACTCTCACGGAGATTTGGTAGGTGCGACATGCAGCGTCGCGGAAGAATATAGCAGAAAAATGACGTTTTACCTAATTACTCAAAAACTAAGCCAGTTATCAAAAATCTGTTCTAAGCGTTTTAGGATATTATTATTACCGATACATTAAAACAAAAATTACAATTACATCCATTGTAGTTTCCGATAAAATATAGAAAAACTGAGATTTTGGAGCAACTTTTGGGAGAACTTTCTATCGAGAAAATTTTATCCAATCGTGTTTCTGCTTCTAAGCGATTTTAGATTAAAGACCCAAAATACATGACGTAAAAATTTGAAAGTAATTGTCTTTACAGTTTTTGCATAAAACTTCATTCAAAATCACCTAAATACGGCTTGTAGGCCGTTAAGGGACATTTTAAGTTATTTCTTGTTTATCAGCTGCTATAAAACTTCTTAATGCCCCCCTATTTTGGGAATGTGGGAATGAGATAGCGTAGCATTATATTTCAACATTTGCGGGAAATGCGACCAAAATGCTGAAACAAAAGTAGAATTTATTACACGACCAGACAAAGAACGTTTCTCTTCGCCTTTCAGATAGAAAATACAACGCTGAAATGACAAAGTAATTCAATATTTTTTAATGAAAAAAAAAACTTTATACAAACTTTAGATAATATCGAAAGTTTCTTGACAGCTGTTATTAAAATTAAGCGGTGAGGAGATTTCCTTCTTTGCTCCATATTTAACACAAGTAAGAACAAGCATAATATACATATAGACACACATATTATACAAAGAATATAGAAAATAATAATGGACCATGGATTAATCCCGTATCAGGCTGATTCAAATCCAAACTTAATTTTTATAGACTGCGGTCTCTCTCATTAACTCATACAATTATTATTTTTATAATTAATATACGGACTTCAAAGATACACGCAAATATGTAAACAAGTTGAACTTCTCAATAAAATCTCTATGACCAGACATTAAATGTGCATTGAAAAGAAAGTAACTTTTTGTGTGCAAAATTAATATCCGGATATGAAAAACCAATTCTTAGTGCCAATGGTTCTTAAAATACACTTTTTTATTTTCTTAGAATATTTTGGTTTTGGTTCATGAGAAAACTTAATATCACATTTGGTCAATCTTCTCTTGGTTCATAATAGAATCTTCTTCTTGTTCTTTCCCTGTTCCCGTTATTTGGGGTCGGGTCTCCTCACATTTTTGCGCCAAGTCGTGCCGGTCTTGGGTTGTCTGTTCCGGCAATTGAGCTAGCTTGAGGTCTCTCTTTATATTCGACCACCAGGTCGCAGGCGGGCGGCCCCTTCTTCTTTTCTCTTCCGGTAGGTTTAACGCAATTTGTACTACGTGGTCTTTGCTACGACTCATTACGAGGAAGTTTTAAAATTGGTGTTATTTTAAAACTTCCTCGTATGTATTCGTAACGAATTTTATCGAGCCGAGTCACACCTCCTGCCCACCTCAGCATCTTCATCTCGTTGACATGCATCCTTTGTTCATGCGTGGTCTTGACTGTCCAACACTCGGAGCCATACCATAATGCCGGACGAACTGCAGTCTTGGTTCATAATAGAATACCTATAAATAAATGAAAAATTCAATTTACAAAAAAAAGTTTAAATCAACAATCCAAATTCCAAACTACTTTACGGTCTATTGGCAAAAGCTGAAGTTCCTCATAAAAATGCAATAGCCATTACCAATCAATGCACGGGCAATCGGCATCGCTGGGATGAAAATCTTATTAGTGCTTCCGTAGAATTAATTAAGGCCGCCTAGACGGAACAAATTCCGGCAGTTTTGTTTCGCGCAAAACTTATGCTCTGTGCATTTTCTTGGTTGTGTACAGTGGAAGGGAGAGGAGACAGCGAATTACGAATTTTATTAATTCTAAAAAAAAAAGAGTGAATAGGCATCTTCTAGTTAAGCGCGCTCCATCTTCGACCACATCGTCACTTTCCATCAGGTGAGATTGTGGTCAAGTGTAAACCTATATTGAATATAAAAAAAAATAACGAGTGAGTTTTTTATCCATCGCAAGACGTCTTTGGCGATCTGGCGGGAGAACGGTGAATACGAAAGTGAATCCCATACTCCCTCCAGCGCGTTCATCGAGAAAAGTTCAGTTGAGTTGTGGGTGGTAGCAAGGCGGCAAGCTTTATAACCCCCGCTTTTCTCTGACCTGGGGTATGCTTAAGGCATTTAACGCACTTATTAGGTAGTTGACTGTAATCAAAATATTAACTTTTTTATTTATTTCTGAAACAATAATTATTTAAAAGTAAAATGGTGAAAAACTGATTAAATCGATCAAATATCGAAAAAGTTGCAGGCATTTCAATATTCATGATTAGACAGACAAATGTTTAAAATGCCTATAACTTTGTATAATTATTTGTTTCATTTTAATTTTATTTTTTGTGGACGTCATTATTTTATCCTACTTTATAAAAAAGCCATTAATAAAATTTAGTCATCTACCCCATTGCACTGTCCACGTCGTTCTTAGACATTAGTTTTTAATTTATCTCTTTAGGTTACCTGAAATGGAACGTACTAACACTAACTGGACACTGCTTCACGGTAGGCAAAATCTCACATACATACACACATACTCCCTAAAACATTATTAATAATTAATCATAAACTCACATTTACAATAATTTATTTTCTTTTCTTAATAATGGTTTTATTGTGCTTTGACTTACTTAATTTGCAGATTATCTTAAAATAATTGAATATTTATGTACAGTAAATATTCACCATAATATGGTAGAATGTATACCGTATGTGGACCTCAAGTATTAGTATGTAAAGAAACGGACCACAAATATTAGTATGTAAACCCTAAATTGTACCTACATTCTTATGAATAATTTTTTTGTTTTTATTTTATTTACATTTGTGTTATTTTAAAAACATACCACTCCTTTTTTGGGCAGTCGTGTAATAAGCGCGAAGACTCGGCAAAAACCAACCGCTGGCGCCCATGCCTTGGGCGTTACACTTACAAGCGCCTGAAAAGTTTCAACCCTCATTGTTTCTACGAGTTTCGCCGGCTTCCTGATATTCTCGGGTATGAATATACATTGAATATTTAATAGTTACGCCGCCGCGGTGTTTTTTGCTCGGTGAAAATTTTTCTTCAATCGTGAGAATTTAAATCCTTAACATTTAAGCTCGAATGAATCGTGGTAAAGTTCGAGTAAATTTTCTTAAAGTCTATATTTTATTGTCTTGTACAATATGGATGTATGGAATCCCGTACTAAGCTGAATCAAATCCAAACTTAATTTTATATATACTATGGTACTTATCTACATTAACTGTACCTATATGTAATATTATTTTTAGAGCAGCCTTCCCGGTAGATTGTTTCATACAAACGCTCGTACGCGATTATGACGTTTTAGCAAACTTTTCTTGAAATATTTTTAACAAGTAGGTACCTGGCATACTATATCTAGGTTTGTATAGAAACAAAAATTAAAATTTATTAGCAACAAATTCACTACCTACCAGCCTCCAAAAATCTGCATTCTTGCTGACATTTTACATAAACTTTGGTCGTTTCGCTCAGCTCATATATTGTAAAAGTTAAAAAAATAACTATAGAAATCTCGTCCAACTAATAAAGATTCGAAATAACAAACATTATTTACACATACTTGTAAGGCTTTTTCAAAATCACCTATTTCCTGGAACAAGTTTCATGAAATTGCCGCGCTAAATTTTTTTTTCCTGAACGCGCGATTGACGATACAGGCGTTATCTCGTTTTTTTCACAATGAGTCTTTTTCTAGGATTCCGTTAGACGAAACAGCAAGCCTGTAAACCACGTATTCGTTGTACTTGGATGGTCCGGGAAGGACCGCCTTAACATCCGGATTCAAAAGTTTTAGGCAAATAAACAAGTTGTAGTACGAGTACTTCTCAATAAAATCTGTATGACAGGAAATACGCATTGAAAATAAACTCCGGATATGAAAATCAAATTCCTGGTGCCAATGGTTCAACATTTATTTTCCTAGAATATTTTGCTTTAGGTTCATGAGAAAATTGATTTTTGATACCACCTTTGGCCATTCTTCAAAGAGATTTTGATTTTCTAACAATCTCATTATGCAAAGAGCTCAGTTGATCCTGATTACATAGGTAAGCGTTTTTAACCGACTTCAAAAAAAAGGAGGAGGTTCTCAATTCGTCGAAATCTTTTTTTTTATTTTTTTTTATGTATGTTCCCCGATTACTCGAAGATGCGTGGACCAATTTCGTTAATTCTTTTTTTGTTTGATAGGGTATAGTTCACAGATGGTCCCATATTCATCAAGTCAGGATCTGATGATGGAATCCTGGAGAAATCGAGGGAACTCTTCAAATTTTATAAGCACACTTGAAGTGATTTGGGTAATGTTGAAAGGGTAATTTTTTCGAGGTAGTCTTATGGTCATTAGGTCAGGATCTGATGATGGGATCTTGATAAAATCGAGGGAACTCTTCAAATTTTGCTAGTATACTTGAAGCGATTGAGGTATTTTTTATAGTTACTATTGCATTTCCTTGCAGTCATCAAGTAATGACTGTATTCATCAAGTCAGGTCATCAAGTCTGATGATGGGATCTTGGAGAAAAAGAGGGAACTCTTCAGATTTTAGAAGCATACTTCAAGCGATGTGGGCAATTTTTCCAATGCCTTGCGCATTAGTTGTTTTCCACTAAAAAGTATAAAATAAAATGGAAAACTCTTTCCAAAAAACCAACTTCAAATGCCACTACAAAGAATGAAATAATTTTTAATGTACACCAATTCGAAGTCGGGCAATGTTTCGTTCATTCAATAATAGTCCTTCGTATTGTCGATAATTTTGTCGTTTCTTTGCACATCAAGTTTTATAATAAGAAGGACTATTAATGATTGAACAAAACATTGCCCGACTTCGAATTGGTGTACATTAAAAATTATTTCATTCTTTGTAGTGGCATTTGAAGTTGGTTTTTTGGAAAGAGTTTTCCATTTTATACTTTTTATCCCTCACTCCTCGGTGAAGGATTGAAAATTTACCGTTGTTTAGTTAAAAGGGTAGGTCTTTTCCATTTGTTTGATTGGAAGAGTTTTGCGCGAGATTGGTTCAATTTTAATAACTAGCTAATGCATGCAGTTCCGTCCGCTTGAATTTCCGTCATGAATCCCGCGGGAATCAGTATCGCAGATATCTCGGAACAGAAATATACATGTTTATCCATGGTATAAACCTACCTTCATTATAAATCTCCTTGAACATAGAAAATTTCTGTTTGTCGGTAAGTATTATATAGAATATATTTCGGAGAGTGTGCTCAGGAACTATTAATTTGGTTCCCCCGTCGCCTTCTTACCATAGAACGGCAAGACATCGAAAAGGCTTTCACCCCTACATAGTTGACGTACCAAAGACACGTACGAAGCGGTTTGATTCCTCGTTCCTAATACGCACTGCAAAGTTCTGGAATACCCTACCAGGCACTGTCTTTCCCACCACCCACAACCTGGGCGCCTTCAAATCAATAGTGATTAGGCATTTCGTACCTATAGCCAAGCGCGTTCCACATTACCATCACTTTCCATCAGGTGTGATAACGGTCAAGCGCTAGCCTGTAAAGTATTAAATATTTTTTTTAGCCAAATTGGTGCAGTAGCTGTGGAGTATCAAACATACATAACTCAAACTGAAACTCAAAATATCTTTATTTCACATAGCCCTAACGTACAGACTCTTGTAAAACGTCAATATGATATTTGTCGCATATGTATGGTGATAACTACAAGTCGACTTAAAACTAAGTTTACGAGGGTTCTAACGCGCCCTGCACTGAGAAGAAGCCCACAACAAACTCACATGAAAACGTTAGCATTTAAAATACTACTACTACTTCAAAAGAAACGCCAACACTGAAAGAGAAAGAAACTCTCCTTGACAATCAAGAAGATCATGCTACCCACGCTGGCAGCGCACGCGAAAGTAGCCAATGTCATAATATAGAGCCAAAAATGGACACAACACAACGTCATCCAGAATGGCAAAGACTCCCGAGAATTCGAAACCCAAAAAGGAAAAAACTCTCTACACCATCACCCGATAAAATAGAAACACACAACAGCTTTAGTGGACTGACGATTGACCCAACTGAAGAAGACGAACCAAAGATAAAGAAGCCAAGTAAACCTCCACCAATCGTCTTATATGGTGTTGAGGATCTTAATAAGCTCACAGAACTACTGGAATCGGTAACGGAAAAATCCCAGTTTACATATAAAATAGTCAACAGAAACCAATTAAGAATATTGACTTACAATGTCGAGATCTACAAAATGATTATTACAGTTATTCGGGAAAATGGCCTAATTGGTCACACCTTCAATCGCAAGGACAATAGGTGTCACAGAATCGTGATTAGAAACTTACACCACACAACTCCCCTCGATGCCATTAAGAAGGCTATTGAGGAAACTGGTAACACTGTCACAGGAGAAATAATAAACGCAAAATTCGGTCCAGATAAAAAACCTACCACTACATTCTTTGCAAATCTGCTACCAAGTCATACAAACAAGGCAGTGAAAGACATAAAGGTCATATATCACCAATCGGTAGTAATAGAAGATCCAAGAAAACGAAAAACTGTGGTTCAGTGTCAAAGGTGCCAACAGTATGGACATACAAAAAACTACTGCATGAAACCATATCGCTGCGTTAAATGTGCAGGAGCACACAAAACTTCAGAATGTACAAAAAAAGACCGCAATACCCCAGCCATGTGCGCTCTTTGCCTAGGCCCACATCCAGCTAACTACAAAGGCTGTGAAGTGTATCAAGAAATCTTATCTAGAAAAACTCAGAAAAAGTTCCCTATAAAGCAACGGAAAGAAGAGCATCAAAAACAAAACGAGAGGGACATCACTGATCCAATAAACTTGAATTCATTAGATGCAAGACCGCCACCAAAACAAAATACAAAGAAGGAATACAAAACATATGCTGAAGCTATAAATAACCAAAAGTCTATCGATCAAACATTGACTCAACCTGGATCAGATATACAGTCAGCTCCATACAAAACATTAGAACATATGTTCATCAAGCAATCAGAAAAAATTGATCTGCTCTTACAACAAATGAGTACTTTACTGCAACTCATAACAACGTTAATTTCCAAGGGTTTAAAATAGATCTAAAGATAGGGACCTGGAACATAAACGGTCTGTCACCCAACAAAGATGAAGTAGAATTGCTACTTCATCTCCACAAGCTTGATATAATGCTTATATCAGAAACTCATTTTGTGAGTAATAGTGTCATGAAGATCAAAGGGTACCATATATACAATACTAACCACCCAGACGGAACTGCACATGGAGGAACAGCAGTTATAATTAAAACATCAATTAGACACTACGAATTACCTCAATATAGTACAGAGCACATTCAAGCTACCTCAGTAGCCATATCAGATAAAAATGGCGATTTCAACGTCTCAGCTGTATATTGTCCACCCAAGCATCGTATTTCAGAGGAGTTATTCTCTAAGTATTTTAAAAGCCTTGGCAATCGATTTATTGTTGGAGGGGACTGGAATGCCAAACACCCTCAATGGGGTTCAAGACTGACAACTACCAGAGGAAGAGAATTGAAGAAGAGCATAGATAAAAACATTCTGACGACTGTTGCAACTCCAGAACCCACGCATTGGCCCTCAGACCCTAATAGACTGCCTGATGTCTTGGATTTCTTTATATTAAAGGGGTTGTCTAAGCTATCCCACTCAATAAGCTCATTTTTGGATGGTTCTTCTAATCACATCCCGGTCATGCTAACTATAGGCACCAAAGTCTCTGGTAACACAAAGCGTCTTCAACTATACAACAAGCGCACAGATTGGGAAGCGTTTAGAAGCGTTGTCAATGAGGAATTGGAACTTCGAATTGCTCTAAAATCTGAAGATGATATAGATCATGCTACTAAGGTATTCATGACAACAATCCAAGCAGCTTGCTGGAAATGCACGCCGGAAATTACGTCTCGCTTGGAAAGGCATAATACTGTACCAGCAGAAATAAAATCACAAATACTAGAAAAAAGAAGGCTCCGTAGGGTATGGCATAACAGTCGACATCCGCAAGATAAAACCGCATTCAACAAAGCCAGCAAAGAGTTAAAAGTAGCGCTAGCTGAAGCAAACGATGCCTCAATAGAATCATTCTTGGAATCGCTTACGGCAACAAGCTCTTCGAATCACTCACTCTTTCGAAGTTGTAAAAACATGAACCAGCCTATAAAACCTAAGCCTCCAATCAGAATTCAGGGTAATATCTGGGCAAGAAGCCAACAACAAAAAGCAGACGCCTTTGGGGACTATCTGGCTAAAATTTTCACGCCAAATCAACATGAAAAAGAGACCGATGAATCAGAGATAGAAAACGTGCTTAATCAGGACTTTCAGCTAGACTTGCCTATTGCGTCAACAAACCCAAGAGAAATCGCCAATATAATAAAACGTATGGAGAACAAAAAAGCACCAGGCTTTGACCTCATAGACAAAAAAGTCCTATCAGAACTTCCTAGGAAAGGACTAGTTTTTCTAACTACACTAATAAATGGCATTCTGAGAATTGGTTACTTCCCTGCACTGTGGAAAGTCTCACAGATCATTATGATAGAAAAACCTGGTAAACCCGTCCATGAACTTACATCATATCGACCAATAAGTCTTTTACCAGTAACTTCTAAGATCTGTGAAAAAGTTCTTCTTCGGAGATTGTTACAGGAACTCCGCCAGAAGTCAATTATCCCAGATCATCAGTTTGGCTTTCGACAACAGCATAGCACTATTGAACAGGTTCATAGAGTGTGTAAAGCCATAAGAGATACATTAGAACAAAAAGAATACTGCTCTTCTGCTTTCCTAGATATACAGCAAGCATTCGATAAAGTGTGGCATAAGGGCTTACTATACAAAATAAAAACATGCCTACCCCATACATACTATGAAATATTAAGGTCGTATCTCTCGGAGAGAATCTTTCAAATCAAAGAAGATGGTTACACCTCCAACTTCCATCCAATCGCAGCTGGAGTCCCACAAGGCTCAGTGTTGGGACCTGTTCTTTACACACTGTATACTAGTGACTTACCACAAACAGCAAATGTCACAGTAGCAACATTTGCAGACGACACAGCTATACTCGCTCGTAGCAAATGCCCTGAAGAAGCTTCAAGAATTCTGCAATGCAGCCTGAATGAAGTCGATAAATGGCTGACTAAGTGGAGAATTAAAGCAAGTGCAAATAAGTCTGTCCATGTAACATTCACTTTGCGCAAGGGGAATTGTCCTTCTGTCTCTTTGCGAAACAACCAACTTCCACAAAGTGACAATGTCAAATACCTGGGCATGTACTTGGACCGTAGACTTACATGGAAAAAGCACATTGAAACAAAAAGACATGAAATCAACCATCGGTTTAGAGGACTGTATTGGATGCTTGGGAGAAATGCCAGACTATCCCTGGATAACAAACTACTTATTTATACAACCATAATAAAGCCAATATGGACCTATGGAATCCAATTATGGGGCTCAGCATGTGATTCCAATGTAGACATTATACAACGGGCACAAAACTACATATTGAAGCAAATTGCCAACACCCCATGGTATCTACGTATAAGTGAGATCCATGAGCAGCTCAACATTAAAACTGTCAGAGAGGAAATAAACAGCTACATTTCCAACTACAAGTTTAGGCTAACCAGCCATCCGAACCACCTAGCTGTACAGCTTACAATGCCAGAAGTGATTCGAAGACTGAAAAGACGGCATATATTAGATAGCCGAAAGTGACATAAGGGGGATCTTCCTGATGGGGAAGTCATCTTGCCGTACCGCCAATTTCAAGCAACACATCTGCTCATAGTCTACAGACTGATTGCAAGATATCCACAACACAAAAAAAAAAAAAAAAAAGCATTTAAAATACAAGTGTAATATATCACCATATTCACCGTTCTTATATTTAGACGACAAAATAATATTCCCAAACGACAGTGTTCCCAAACACATTTAACGAAGTATGGCTAATAATTTTTGCACGTAAGTCCATATGGCATGGCGTAACTCAATAATATTCAATAACTGCTAAATCATCACCCCCCAGGGCACCAGTGTAAGGTTATAGCCCTCCAGTGTATGCTTTTGGTATATTTATTCACTAGCATCGTGGAAAATTCGATATTGAAAATACTCGTTCCGTTGCTTGGGTATCAGACAGATGGGAAATGCGTGATCCTATCGCCGATTTGCTGTTGCTGAGTCAATGATTAAAAAGTCTGTATAGTACCGCCTACACGCAGAATGAAACTAAAAAACGACGACGACCGAATGGCGTAGTGGTAGCGAACCTGCTGTCTGCGCCAAAGGTCGTGGGTTCGATTCCCACTACCGGTAAATGTTTGTGTGATGAGCATGAATGTTTTCCAGTGTCTGGGTGTTTTTCAATATATTATATTTATGTATATTAGTATGTATGTATATTTATCAGTCATCTAGTACCCATAACACAAGCTATCGCTTACTTTGGGGCTAGATTGCGATTTGTAAAATGTCCCGTATATATATATATATATTTTTTAAAAACTTTAAAATGGCGTTTATAAAAAAGGGAACAAGCAACACAAGCAAGGGAAATATTGTTTTTCTTATGAAGGTCAGTATAATTATAACATCTGTTAGTCCTAGATAACGTCTACCAGTTTCTGTCAGTTTACCGGTCAAAGACAGTTGTGACAGACAAGTTTTGTCAGCGACAGCGTCAGTAGTAAGCCGACAGCAGTATTGTGGCTTGTACGAAAAAGGTTTACGTAAATTGTTCGGATGCCCATATACTGAGTTTTCTTAGAGCCTGAACCAAATTAAAAACTCCACTGGAATCCGAGCCCGCGACACTGCGTCGAAATACAAACTGTATGTTATTAAACTGCGACATCGTGCCAATGTGTGCGCCACAGTGAGTATTTAAAGGAATTACACACTTTACTCCACAGTCTCCGACAGAGCGCAGTAACAATAAACAAGGATGCAGCATCCATTCGCGAGCGTTTTATGTGTTTAGTATTGGGTTTCTGTATCACGAAATCCTTAGTGAGTACTAGACCGGAGTTAGGAAATTGGCGGTGTTTCACCCCGTGCCTATGAGAGCACGTTAAACCGTCGGTCCAGCGTCTGATCTCTCTCCGGTCGTGTCGGAGTATCTCACCTGATGGTAAGTGATGATGCAGCCTAAGATGTTATCGTACTAACTTGGAAGGGTAAGTAAATTTACCCCCAACAGTTTCAACGCAGCATCGCACCGGAACGCTATATCTCTTGGCGATGCGATGCGATGGCGCTTGGCGATGCGTCTTTGCTGGTAGGGTGGTAACTAGCCACGACCGAAGCCTCCTACCAGGCCTGAGCCAATTTAGAAATTATAAAATTCCAAAGTCCCCCGTGGCGGGATTCGAACCCGCGACCTCCCACTCGAATCCGAACGCACACCACTGCGCCAGGGTGGTTGTCGTTCCCACCAGATCATGAGAAAGAGGGAAGAGAGAGTGCACCTTTGGTTGCACACACACACTTGTAATATCTTTAGAGCATTATTAGAAATATTAGATATTTTTTCTATTACGTTTGTGTCAGTTAACTATATCACTACACTAAATAGAACGTCACTAGTATGAATAAATAATATGACAACATTATATTACAAAGTGACTTAAGCAACTGTCAATTTACACCACTGAATTATTGATAACACTATATAGCCAGATCCCGATATACAACGACCTTCACCGAGATGCTTATTTGATGAAACATATTTTATATGTAATTTAGTATATCAATAAGTATATTGCATATGGGTTGTCAAACAAATTTCAGTCCAGGATATGATTAATTAATAATTAAAAAAAATTTATTTTTCAACATTTCACCGGTTTGATTATTAGACAAATTCTATACCAATCGAAAGTCTGAAGCCCATAGAATATGAAAACGTTGGGTTGTTTATTCTTTTCCGGTCACAACTCTCGGGTAGCCAGGTATAAACAGGTGCATCGATTCAGCATTTTGCACCGGTCTGATTATTGAATTAAAATTAAATGAAAATAAAGATTATTTCATTCTGAACACGATGGTATAAAGCTGCCTGCGAAAAATCAGTCCAGAATTCCGGTTGTCGAATTTTGAAAAGTGAAATATAGTCCATTGAAATGTTACATTCTTTAGGCCTAACCTTGCGTTTTTTAGAGGACGCAATTTTTGATGTGTAGTGGGGGTCAGTGTAAAGCTGAAACCAAGTTTGTGGGGTCGCCACCCTTGTCCACCACGGCCGCCATCTTGAAAATAGGGGTTGAAATGGTTTTTACGATATACAAACTCGCACGAAACGTTTTTCCTCCACGTTTCTGATACGAACCGCTAAGGTGTGGAACGCCCTTCCAGCCTCCGTGTTTCCAGCCAAGTACAATCTAGGTGCCTTCAAGAGAAGAGTGAATAGGCATTTTCTAGGCAAGCGCGCTCCATCCTAGACCTCATCATTGCTTTCCATCAGGCATGATTGTCGTCAAGCGCAAGCCTATCTACAATAAAAAAAAAAAAAAAAAAAAAATATATCTTTTAAACTATTTGTTTGATAAAAAAAAATGTTAACATTTTTTGTTACAAATTAAATTTTCTACAACTTTGGTCCAGTAACTTTTGGTCCAGTAACTATAAATGAAAAAGTTATAAGTGAAAATGTTCAGAAATTCGAGATTTTTTTTATATAACTTTTTTTTAATCATGTTACGAAAAAATCATATCAGACCATTTTTGTAGATCGTTTTTTGAGGAACAACTTTTATTCAAAACATTTTTTCATTAAGTCAATAGCTATAAGGTTTTACAGCGCTCCGAAGTGAGTACTATTTTTCAGTACTCTTAGCTATACGTATATTATACGTGTACGTACTAATAATGTGTCATCAGTTGTTTTTTTTTTGTTATTATGTTTTTTTAATCACAAATTTTGCAATATTATTAATATAAATAGCAGGCAGCTGTTCTTTTGTTCCCTCATGGTCACTTGGGTATTTTCTACCTGAACTGGATTCTCGGTAACGGCCATCAGATTTAAAATTATTTTAAAAATCAATAAATGTAAAATCCTGTAATGGAGTGGAAAAGTCAATAAGTTATTATTATTAATAATATTAATAATATTGCAAAATTTGTGATTAAAAATTATAATAACAAAAAAAAACAACTGATGACACATTATTAGTACGTACACGTATAATATACGTATAGTTAATAGTACTTTAAAATAGTACTCACTTCGGAGCGCTGTAAAACCTTAGGGGCTGTCTCCACGAGCGAGAGTATCGCGACGAGTCCGCGCTTCTATCGTCGGGTAATCTCCACGAACGAGCGATTATTCCGCCACCATATCGTCACGACTCGTGACGGAATCACAGCGTGTCCGCGACGACTCGTAACGGAATCGCCGCATTTTCGATGCGTTGTGCTTTTGTTGTAAGAGTTCAGTTAGGTGCCAATAGAGAGCGAAATAAGTAGGTAGTGTCTCAGTTAATAAAATAATTTTTAATTACGGATGTAGTGTTCTGGGGTGCTTGTGCAAGTACGCTAGTGAATATGCAGTTATTGTTATTAAACACCCGCCGCGCGCTCGCTGCGAGAGCGCCACGTTCTGCGGCGAGCGCGCCACCAGTAGCGACGATACCGCGGCGATAGGACGACGTTACGCGCGCACATTGCCACTCGTCGCATCGCCGCGATATCATCGCCGTGTGGAGACACGTTCTTAGAGAGTATATAGAAATACGTGGCACGACGATAATATCGTCGCGATACTCTCGCTCGTGGAGACAGCCCCTTAGCTATTGACTTAATGAAAAAATGTTGTGAATAAAAGTTGTTCCTCAAAAAACGATCTACAAAAATGGTCTGATATGATTTTTTCGTAAAATGATTAAAAAAAAGTTATATAAAAAAATCTCGAATTTCTGAACATTTTCACTTATAACTTTTTTATTTATAGTTTCTGGACCAAAAGTAACTGGATCAAAGTTGTAGAGAATTTAATTTGTAACAAAAAATGTTAACAATTTTTTTTATCAAACAAATAGTTTAAAAGATATATCGTAAAAACCATTTCAACCCCTATTTTCAAGATGGCGGCCGTGGTGGACAAGGGTGGCGACCCCACAAACTTGGTTTTAGCTTTACACTGACCCCCACTACACATCAAAAATTGCGTCCTCTAAAAAACGCAAGGTTAGGCCTAAAAAATGTAACATTTCAATGGACTATATTTCACTTTTCAAAATTCGACAACCGGAATTCTGGACTGATTTTTCGCAGGCAGCTTTATACCATCGTGTTCAGAATGAAATAATCTTTATTTTCATTTAATTTTAATTCAATAATCAGACCGGTGCAAAATGCTGAATCGATTCACCTGTTTATACCTGGCTACCCGAGAGTTGTGACCGGAAAAGAATAAACAACCCAACGTTTTCATATTCTATGGGCTTCAGACTTTCGATTGGTATAGAATTTGTCTAATTATCAAACCGGTGAAATGTTTAAAAAAAAAATTTTTTTTAATTATTAATTAATCATATCCTGGACTGAAATTTGTTTGACAACCCATATGCAATATACTTATTGATATACTAAATTAAATATAAAATATGTTTCATCAAATAAGCATCTCGGTGAAGGTCGTTGTATATCGGGATCCTATACTAATAGCATCTTTAAAATTCCCATTGAAGTAATATTGTGTTTTTTATCTTTTCCAGGTAAGCGCTCTGAAGTTTTCCTTAGCGTACAACACTCGCGGCATCATATTATTTAGAAAAAGGTTTGTAATAATAATAAAGATTTTTATTAAAGGCAACAAGAACCAATGATTACAGCAGTAGGTTACATAAAAATAATCTAATAAGTAAGTAAAATTTTCTCGCTTTTCTTTGTTAGCAAAACTCCTCCGAAACGGCTGGACCGATTGTTATGAAATTTTCAGTGTATTTTCTCTGGGTCTGGGAGCAGGTTGTTATCTATTTTTATGTCCCTAAGTGAGAAAAAAAAATAATATGGCAAAACAACGTTTGCCGGTCAGCTAGTGGATATATAAAAACTTACAAACAAAGCTAATCTAAAACTTATAAACTAACTGAGAAGGTTAAGAAACACTTCCTAGGCGTCAATGTCACAGCAGTTACTTTTTATTATTATTCTTATGCACAGATAGCCCGTATGTAAATATGCTACTGGGCACTGTCTAGACTGTCTAAGCCTTTCCAAAAAGAGGCGACTCTTTTTCTGATAACAGCAAAAAAGTCAGGCACTCTCGATTCAGCAAACATACCCGAGACACTACAATATCTAGGCAGGCCTGTCAAGATCCGTTTGTGCGTCTAAGTATTGTTGAAATAGCTATAATTAATAGTTTAGGCTTCGGTAGCATTTTTCTTAGTCTTAAGGCTATTGTATACTTAGCGGAACGCGAATAGATGTTTTCAAAAATGATATCTATGCTCATATAGAGAGAGTTGCAAGTCCAGGGCTAGGCCTACATTTTATTCTTGAAATATGGCTTTGGGTGATAACGTTTTTACCCCCCCAAACGTTTACCAAATTGGACAATTTTGGTGACATTAGATTCCGTACACCTTTATCTCGTACGATTTATTTTTTTAGTATTTTAGTTTATTTAAATTAAAACATATTAAAATACTCGAGCAAGTTTTTAGGTCAAAAATGTAGATATTTAGACTCAAATAACTTTTAATATACGCAAAAAGTAAAACTTACGAGCATAGTACTTTATCTGCAACATATCCAAAAATTATGAAAACTGGACTATATTTACGGGTAGGAAAACGTTATCGCTTTTTGTATGAAAGCTTACAGCTAGACGATCCTCTTAAAGCTGAACACATAAATCGACCGAATCGTTAACCATCTCCCCGATCGTAAACGTAGCGTTTGCAGGGCACTTAGTATTTAATAAACATGTTCAAAATGAACGATATTACACACGGAGCGTTTGGAGATTTAAGACTTAACGATGCTTTTGGAGAGAACTTATCGATGTAGAGTTATAAAATACGATGGTAAAGTGGGTTTAAGTTTGAACGGGGCTGTTAAACATTATGTGAGTTTGAAGTCTAAACGTGTCTGAGACTGCTTTATTTTAACATTATTTTTAAAAGTTAAGTTTTCTTGGGCCTCATAAGAAGGCTCAGGATCACTCAGCGAGCGATGGAGAGAGCTATGCTCAGATATTCTCTGCGCGATCGAATCAGAAATGAGGAGATCCGCAAAAGAAGTGGCAATGGGCGGGGCACATAGCTCGTAGGACCGATGGACGTTGGGGACCCAAGGTGCTGGAATGGCGGCCATGCACCGGGAAGCGCAGTGTCAGTCGACCTCCCACCAGGTACGGACGACATAAAGAAGGTCGCGGGGAGTCGCTGGCGTCAGGCGGCGCAAAAAGGCGGTGGTGTTTGGCGGTAATTTCACGAGGCCTATGTCCAGCAGTGAACGTCCATCGGCTGAAACGAGGAAAACGACGTCGATTAATTATTCGGTTTATCGATCCCAATGATAACAACAACGTTTCATGACTAAGCGCGACGTCGATTTTTTAGGGTTCCGTACCAAAAGGGAACTCTATTATTAATACTTCCGTTCGTCCGGCCGTCACCAGGCTGTATTTCTTGAACCGTGATAGTAACACACTTTAAATTTTTTAAGATGATGTAATTCCGTTGCCGCTATGAAAACAAATACTAAAAAATATAAGAAAAGGAAGATTAAAGAAGGCTCCTATACAACAAACGTGAATTTGCTCGTTTTTTATCGTTGATTCAGAACACTCAATATTAATCTGCTTGTATAGCAGTAGCAGTAGGGACAACCCTACACCACCCATTGCCCAATCAACCTCGCCGTTATGGAAGCCGAAACGCGGGAGGGCGCCCGTTCGGTACTTGCTCTTGACGTGTTCCCGGGGTGCCTTCTTGACTCCCTACAAGTTGTTTCCTCTCGCTCCTTGTCCCTATGTGCTCACTCTCCCCATTCTGGGGCAGGACGATACAAAAGACGGACTCGCCGCGCCGTCGCTGTCCACAGCATAAATTCTCTGTCACTCCAAGCCGCTTCGCCTCTTATGCCACGCGTGCGCGAACTTCCGTAGCTAGCAGTAGCAGTAGCGTATAATCGAACCTTCTGGCTTCTGGATCATCATTTCGCCACGTTGATAAGAGATAATGGTACGGAACCCTTCGTGCACGAGTCCGACTCGAACTTAGCCGTTTTTTTTTAAACTTTTTTAAAGCGCCCGTAAACTGGAAACACGTCGCCGGCGATATTAAATTCCAGTGTCATATACGCCGCTGAGCGTTTTAAAATTGCCTCCGGAACAGAAGCCTGTCGCCTGACGGACGCCTTAATGGAACAGTGATAGTGCCGCGGTGGTGCAGTGGTTAGAGGTTTCACACACAAAACCCGAAAAATTAATAATACACTGTAGTACTGTACTAGACAAGCTCTTTTGTTTAATACCCATATTGAGGGATTTGTGAAAAAACGTGCAGGTAATCCGCCATTTTGTGACGGCGGCCATCTTAGACCGGTTTTCATCAAACATAGCTAAGAACACTTTGAATACAGACGTTTCAGTTTCCTTTCATGCGATAAGCATGTGCGTGGGAATTCACAAAAATATGTAAAAAATTAATATTTTAAGCGTACCTACCTGACGCCGTTATCAATATCGAGCAAAAACAAGCAAAACTTATACTATAAGTACTTCAAATACCTTAAACTTACCAAATATCGGCTATATATCATCGGCTCCATCAAGGATTTTTAGATACTTATAGCCAAACCATATCGCCAACTAAATTAACATTCGCTTAATTTAGCACTTAGTTCCAAAACATAATATTCATAGCATAAATAAATTTTTGGAACGGGAAAGCTCCCTCGTAGCAAAACGGACGGTTTGCTCGTAAAAAAGGACATCTCGGGTTTTTATTAAAATGCATTCTTTTGTTCATAAGTTCGTATACATATAAGTTCTTAAGTAGCGACCACGGATGTTAACTAGACTGGATGTTCCAAAAATAAATTTCGCAGATCGTTTGCCATTCTACCTCTAACTACGTGGCAGATTCTTTCGAATCTCAGAAATTAAAAAGGAGGTTTCATCGTCTTTACACGTATGTATGTATTAGAAGAAAATAATTAATATAATGTTGACTAGTGAGAGAAACTTTCATTCTAAGTTTTCGAAGGTTTTCTTCGTGATGGGAAATTCGTAACGAAAAAATAAATTTTCTTTGGCCTTGCCCCTGCGCGATACTCTCAAAAAGAGTTTCCAAAAAAAAAAAGAAACAGGAACCGCCAACTTTAATTTAGTTTCGTTTTCATCAAAATCTCTACAATTGTACTTGTTTTTGTTTTGGCTGTAGAATGTAGATAATTAGTAAAGTAAAATCTTTAGGCGTGTTGAGTATTTTTGGAATGCGAAAAAAATCGTTACCGTAACCTTACCTCACCTCACTCTCTGCTTGAAATGGAGAAAAGCGACTGAACTTGTGACACACACACTGCACTCGTCAAAAACACTCCCAGGCACTGTCTTTTCCAACTCCTACAATTTGGGCGCCTTCGAATCAAGAGTGAATAGGCATTTCCGCAACAGTGTAAGTCACTTTACAGAAATAACATTTTTTGTATGAAACAAATTAATACTGAATTTTGAAGTGGCTTAGACCAAAAGTTGTTAGTGTTAATGTAAACGGCTACAGGCCGAGAGCGATTTGGTATTGTTCCGTACCGGATGATGAGCACTGTCCCTTTTTCACTTTTTCTTTATTAAATTAAAGAAATAAATTGAACAAGGAAAGGACCGTAGCCTATGGCTTATCTTATTTGTCAAGAGATGGCGCCTACGGTCTCGAAAATCTAGACTACGCCGGTAATATACATGAAGTTGCCGCGTGTGTTCATAAAACTATATTGACACCAGTACAACGACAACTTGGGTGCGGGTCAGAAGGCGATCGTTCAACGCCTTCCCCAAGAAAATCATAATTCATTACAACGTAAAACCATTTTGTGCACGATCTTGATATACCAATCGAAAAGGTGACAGTGTGACTCGACGATATAAACTACCATCGCCTGGAGCTAAAAACTGAAGCATCGCCAGCCGTTCACAGAAAGTAAGGTAAGTTGTAGGTGTACACTGGACCTTGTTCAATATCTTTGATTTGATGCAAAATTGTGTGTAAGGGATAGTGCTCAACCCCTATTACCATTACTCAAACGCCGTAACAGGTATTTTTATATAACCCTGTATTGCTAAAATAAAAACTATTACCGTAACCGATACCTGTGTCACAGAACACTAAATAGTACACCTGTGTTTAATTATTATCAAAAGAATGAATGTGGCACGTCCAGCGCAGCTATAGTTCCGCGATCCCTCCCGGGCATCGTTTGGAGTGATTCCAATTATTGTGAGCCGACCGATGTGACTCATAGAGATGGGAGAGGAAGCGACCGACTCCCGAGTCCAGGCTTTTTATTATTTTTTTGGCCTTATGAAAGATACCGGTTCCGCCCACGTGAATTTCGGTTTTTCGCTAATCCCGTGAGAAAGATGGGATATAAAGTAGCCTATGTGTTAATCCGGATTTTAAGCTATCTATATGTTCGCCGATGATTGCCTGGCACGCTGTGTAGCAATAAGGCCGACATGTTTGTACATTAGTCGAAATGCCGTCACTATCAGAGTCTGAGGAGACTTTATTCATTTCTGACATCTTGAATTAACTTTTCCGTGAAATAGACGTCCATTTAATGAAAAATATGTAGTTTGGTTTTTTATTATTATATGATAATACTAGCTGTTGCCCGCGGCTCCGCTCGCGTGAATTTAGGTTTTTCACTACTTCTGCGGGAACCATCGCTTTTTCCGGGATAAAAAGTACCTCGGCATCGCCCGCGTGAAATTCGGCTTCTTCATGCGCGTGAGATTCAGTGCTAATGCCGAGTTTCACGACTCTTTAAACTTCAAAAACACGGGACTTTCATACAAACTCCCAACCCCTATTTCACCCCCTTAGGGAAGGATTTTCTCAAAACCGTTTCTTAACTGACAACTACCCATTAGAAAGAACCTACTTTCCAAATTTCAAGTCAACAGTAACAATATTAAAATTTTCACATAAAAACTTTCATCCCCTATTTTACCACCCTTAAAGGGGAATTTTCCAAAACGACTTATACAAATTTTTAATATCTGAAGCTGATAACCTAAATGACGATTTTCACGTCTCTAACTTCAAAAACACGGGACTTTCATATAAACTTCCAACCCCTATTTCACCCCCTTAGAGGGGTAGTTTCTCAAAATCGTTTCTTAGCTGACACCTACCCATTACAAAGAACCTACCTTTCAAATTTCAAGTTTGTAGGCTTTATACTTCCTGAGATATCGTGATGAGTGAGTGAGTGGTAACTCTCTTTTATATATATATACAGTGTGAGTCTTCATAATGTGCACATATTGAAATGAGGGAAACTATGCTTAATTTTATCGACGGAAAACGTATTTAAAAAAATCTAAAATTTTTTTTTATATTTTTTTGGAATTTTTAAAAATTGCGTTCCCTACTATGACTCTTGTGTAAACAAAACGGTGTAACTTTTAAACTAAATGGTCTATCACGATGAATTAAACTTATTAATGATTGGAAGTAATGGTCCGTTCTCATGAAATGAAAATTGTAGAAAAAAATTACCCTCAATGGAAAATACACGTGTTTTTAATAAAATTTCTGGTTTTTTTTTCACTCATTTTTACAATAATCGTAAAATTTCTCAATAAAATGCCCCCATTGTGTGCCTTTTTTATTACTTTAAATTATTCCTCATCATATTAGCTACCTAATGGTGAAAATTGTGTGTTTGTAACTTAATCATAACATTTCTTTTTAACTGTTCAAAAATAGCACTCCAAACGCGCAAGTTATTGTTTTCCTAAGGAGGGTTCTACGTGATATCTACTATCTCAATAATTAGTGCGTAGCCGTGTCTTAGGCCTTTCTTTAACACTTGATAAGAAATGTTACAATTGAGTTATAAGCATGCAATTTTTACCATTAGGTAGCTTATACGATGAGGAATAATTTAAAGTAATAAAAAAGGCACACAATAGGGACATTTAATTGAGAAATTTTACGATTATTGTAAAAATAAGTGAAAAAAAAACCAGAAATTTTATTAAAAACACGTGTATTTTCCATTGAGGGTAATTTTTTTCTACAATTTTCATTTCATGAGAACGGACCATTACTTCCAATCATTAATAAGTTTGATTCATCGTGATAGACCATTTAGTTTAAAAGTTACGCCGTTTTGTTTACACAAGAGTCATAGTAGGGAACGCAATTTTTAAAAATTCCAAAAAAATATAAAAAAAAAATTTAGATTTTTTTTAATACGTTTTCCGTCGATAAAATTAAGCATAGTTTCCCTCATTTCAATATGTGCACATTATGAAGACTCACACTGTATATAGAAGATATCTAAGTATATTATTAACTTATTTATTAGTAGCTATAACCCTTACTTGAACTCTGCAGATTTACTGGCAGTTTATAAAGTTTCCCTTCGAAATTGAATATTTTACAAGATTTTGAGCTTTACGAGTGTTTGTTTTTTCATAGATGATCTATATTATTTTGGACCCATTATAAATAACAATAACTAAATAAATTTTTGCTGGTATGTAAAGAAGGAATTAAAAGGTATCTGGGTAGGTAATCCGTGGTCCATGAAAATAGTTCAATGTTTGTTACCAAATTCCTCAGCTTGATCGATTTGTTATGAAATTTTCTGTGTATGATAGGTAGCTAGGTTTGCGGGTAGGTCGTAAGCTAATGGCAAAACAACGTTAGCCGGGTTTAAAATTGCATGAAATACAGGTAAGTGAAAGGTTTCTCGGTGGTATAAATAAAGGTTTCTTTGAATTGAGGAATGAAAAGGGAAACTGCCTTGAATATTTTATGCAGCCCTTGTAGGTAGGTAAGGTCTCTCGAGCGTTGTCTATGTAAGGCGCGAGCGGAGGGCGGGCTTTATTCAATAAGGCTCCGATGTAAATAACACCTGTGAATGTGAAATGAAAGCCTTTAACTATAAGGGAAGTAGGAGTAGGAGAACTGGGAAATACTCTAAAGATTGATGTTTGATTGGACTTAAATACTCTTTAATTTAATAATTCCTCAGAAAATAGATTAGTGAAATGAATTGATGTTTTATAAACCCAACTTAATGGCATTTATGGAGAGTCTTTCAATCATAAGTATTTCGGGGCTTAAAATTAAGTTTACGTAAAAAACTCAGTCGGGGGACCTCTTAGAATGGAAGGTGTCCACAGAATGACCCCCTGTCTGCCTTATGAATTTATCTGATTTTAATCAATGAGAAATTTGAACAATTTGCACTTGGTTAATATGCAGATCAACTAAAATTACTTGTTTTTTTACTTTTTAGTCGTGTTTTTAAATTTTTTAATTATTTATTTTTATTAACTATGTGTCAATAATAGACAAATTTAAATCAATAAATATAAGTAGTGAAAAAAAAAATACGATAAATAACATTGGCACTCAACAGAAGTGAAAACTTATGTCTTAAAGAAAGGTGTCTGTAACGGTAACGTTGACGCGAATTCAATGTTTTTTCCCATCTCAAAAATGTCCACCTAAGGAAGTTTTTACAAGCATCCGAGTTCTTTGTCGCTATCCGCTATTCTGGTCACGTGCTAGCCCTAACCCAATATTGACACTACGTGGCGTGTGAATGATGTGTGTTACGCACGAGTCACGTGGTCGTGGGTCCTGAGGGGTTAGTACAGGTTTTTGTACGAATTTCAAATCGACTCGCATCGCAAAAACGAATCGAATTCCTCCATACATTTACAGCCAGCGCCATCTATTGACAGCCACATGTCAGCGACTTGTCTTAAAGAAAGGTGTCGGTAACGGTAACGTTGACGCGAGTTCAACGTCTTTTCCCATCTCAAAAATGTCCAACACGCCTAAGGAAGTTTTTACAAGCATCCGAGTTCTTTGTCGCTAGCCGCTATTCTGGTCACGTGCTAGTCCTAACCCAATATTGACACTACGCGGCGTGTGAATGATGTGTGTTACGCACGAGTCACGTGGTCGTGGGTCCCGCACACCTGAGGAGTTAGTACAGGTTTGTGTACGAATTTCAAATCGACTCTCATCGCAAAAACGAATCGAATTCCTCCATACATTTACAGCCAGCGCCATCTATGGACAGTCGCTGTCAATAGAGCGCGCGCCTGTGCTCCTGCGCTCGGTGATGAGCCGACCCGTATGGGGGACCTAGACCGTACATCACAACAAGACCACGGGGTCCTAAGCCCAGACGGCAGGCCTTAGCCACGTACGGCTTTAAGAACATCACCGGGGAAGTGATCTTTCCCGCGCCTATTCCAAGGAGGCCAAGCCTCGAGGGGTACGGGCCATCTGTGGACAGTCTCTAAGATGCGGCTTTCAATAGATGGCGCTGGCTGTAAATATATGGAGAAATTCGATTCGTTTGAGCGAAGCGAGTCAAAGTTTTAAAAAAACTTGTACTAACCTTACTGATCTGTTTACAGGGCCACAGAAACTTGTGATGTAGTTATTATGAATCCCCAGCATGAAAAAAAAAACACAAAATTGGTCATAAAAACCGATTTTGATTGTGTTTTATGAAAATTGGTCTAAGTTTGATAACAAAAATTGACACCAGAATTTTATATGTATATTAGAGATAGGATGAATTGGATTTGAACGATTAGACCTCGCTTGAACGCATTAAAATATCGTAGAAATAAAATTACGCAGATCTTCAGAGATTTTGTACTTGTAAGTAGCATTCGATAATATGTACTTTCGTTTAAATTTCATTTCACTCGCGAAGTTTGCTAACACATCTCGAGCTACGAAACATAACAATAAACATAAAATCTTATCCATTCTAGCCGTTAAACTTTATCCACTATAAAATAGATCTTAAGTCTTGAGCACTAGAGTCGTTTTGCACTACGTATAAACAGCGTCAGCTTGCATGAACGGCGATTAGGTTACGAGAAACTCTGTCAATATATTTTGTGACTTAAAGTCGTTACGATAGGACTCAATATGGTATGGAGGGACGTTAATTGCCGGTTTAAAGTTTGAGATGATTTAATTAATTGTTCCGTAGCACCGGACTCGTGTATCTTTAAAGTGACACTCCAAGGAAGGATCCTTATAATTGCCAGTTTTCCTCTGAATGCGTGATTTTTAATGAGTTGCTCCGTTATCGCGTAAAGGCAATTTTTGATAAGGCTAGTTCATGACTACCCAGTAGAAATCAACTGTACATTCTGCTGTCCATCATTACAGTCACATTCCGATCTTTAATGCGGTGGTCCGTGGGATCATATTCCCACATCCTTCCCGTAAAGGCAATTTTGGACAGGACCAGTTCATGACTACCCTGTACCCAGTTGGACGCAACTGTACATTCTACTGTCTATCATTTTCATTACAGTCACATTCCGATCTTAAATGAGGTGGCCGTGGGGCCATCTTTCTTACCTCATCTTTCGCGTAAATGCTGTTTTTCACAGGTTTCTTCCAAGTAGGAAGCAACTTTACATTATGCTGCCTATCATAACAGTACCTTCCGATATTTAATAAGGTTGTCTGTGGGACCGTCTTACTTACTTACTTACTTGTTCAGTCGGGAAAACTATCCGACAGTTACTGGGTCCATAAAAGCCGGGTTATAAGTCAGGTTAGCAGGTAGTATTATATGGCGATGACGACGAAAAGAATGGTAAAACGGTTACTGCAAATAAGCATGCACAATAACTATGCGTGAATACAAAAGTAGGCTTTCGTAGCAGCCACAAGGTGCGAACAGTAAAACGTAAAGTGCAAAGCTACTTTCGTGGTGCAATTCAAATGACAAAGCAAAGTGCACCTACTTGCTGCTTACTGTACATAAAGCTTGTGAAATCGCACTCGTGCATTTGTCTTTTGATAACAAATGCATATATGAATTTCTCTGGTTTAAATTGTCTCTGTGCAGAGTTGGATGCGCTCTTTACTGAATAGTAGTATTTCGTTTCTTTGGGGCGACGACCGACACCGACATTGTAAACTATATATATTTAAGTCGCTCGGGTATATTGCGTTTAGTTTCTTGCCCTGTTATTCTGGCGACCTTGTACTTCTCGTTGCATTATGCCAGTTCAGCATCTTGAGCCCCCAAAAAGTATTATTATCGTTGTTATCTAGATAGTAGGTGTTGCCTGCGCGTTCATGTCCTGTCCATAACCTGAAAACTAAATAGGTTCAGCCGTTTTGAACATATAAGGAACTTGAGAGTTCCAACTGTTCCAAGCAACAAATCTAAGCAACCATTGATCGTAAGGGTCAATTTACTTTTAGAAAGGTTGGGGAAGGGGGGTACTATAGATTGTGGTACTCGTGAGCGCATTCCCGCAAGTGTATTCTTTAAAAAACCGCTAAACAGGCAACGTTGCGTCGGTGTTCTAAACTGAGCAATTTTGCCCGTGTAAGCGATTCCTTTCCGATTATTCTGTGTGCGCGGCGATCAACCGAGTCTAATGCATCGAGCTAATATTTCCCAGATCCATCCAAAAGGTGACTGCAGTACTCCTTGTTGCAACTAACTGACTACAATCTAGTAGGTACAGCCAAGTATAAATCCCTCGGGAAAACGTCTCTAGTCGTATCACATGTCACTCGAAGCGTGTTGGAATTTAATAACGACGGGAAGACATGCGCTTTTATTACACACGGGCTCTTAGGTTTTGTGTTACTCGAATATGTTGTAGGTTCGAGTATCAAATCCAGTCAGGATGAAGCTTAGGCAAATCAGATAGGATGAGCATTGAGTACCTGCTGTATTTGATTAAATGCTATCTCACTTAGGGCTATGAAAAATTGTTTACGTCCTACTGTCATGTCTACCGAATATCTTCTTCTTGGTCTTTCCCTACTTCCGTTATTTCGGGTCGAGCCTCCTCACATTTTTTGCGCCAAGTCGTGCGGTCTTGGGTTGTCGGTTCAGAGGGGCTAGATCAGGATTTTGTATGTAGGAATTCGATTCGTTTATGCGAAGCGAGTTGACTCGAAATTAATTCTCGGATTCCAAAGGATGGATTTTAAAAGATTTTCTGGTGAAACGATGTCGTGCATTTGGTCTACTTGTCACGTGTGTCTTCGGAAAGCGAGGCGCTCCTTCTCAGATCGATGCGGTGAATGACGTCACGCTTCAGTTTAGACAACGCCTTCAATATCGGCTGTTACGGTTAACGACGCCCTGCACACGGACGACGGTGAAGGCAGGTTCACACCATAGATATGTTTGATGCTGCGTTTTAAAATGTGTGACATCTTTTCTTTCGGTATTTATTTCGGTACATAGCACCTCTACCCTTATGGCATTATGCGATACCCTAAAAATTTGAAATGGAACGAAAATATATGAAAACGACCACAAAATTGGTCACAATAATATGATCTCCGCACATTCTTATGCAATTTTGAATTTCGTTCGAAAGCGTTGCAAAAGCCATCGTAACGCGATATGGCTAGAGCTGCAGATATTACATCATATTCAACTAAAGTAAGGCTCTTTCTTTTTTAAAATTCTAGTCACGACAGCGAAGACGTAGGCGCCCGATAGTGTATAAATTGACATTTACACAAATTATTGATACCGCAGCCACAAGAATAGTGACAGAAATAACTCTACAAGCTCGAACAATGAATCGTTGGAGATGAGGTTTTAATATGAACATTACATATTTGCAAAGGATATTTTACTTAACTGATAACTTTTTGATATGACATTAACAAGTTTGTTCTTGACTGTGACCTTAGTGATGAGTGATAATAATTTAGCTGAAGATGTAAACAAAGATCACTGATCACTAACTTTGCAGCATATGCATTGCATCGGAACGCTTAACGATGACGACGACGTGACATGTCGTGTCGCGTGACTTATCGCTAGTATGACCAAGCCCTAATATAAACGTTAACGATGCTCAACACACGGCAGAGGCTAATGGGTGTTATATTTAAGCACGCTATTCGCGTCTGTATTTAGACGTGTTAAGCGTTATTTTTGTTTGATCACTAATGGATCTTGGGTCTTCAGTTAAGGTCGTATGAGCAGTTGTTAACGAATGTTCCTAAATGTTTGATTAACCTATTAAGTATACGAGTTTTCGAGGAAGGTGTTCCGTTGCAATTAATGTTCCTTGACACTGACATAAGATTTCTTCGCCTTCTTTTCCAAATGTGACAGACAATATTATAAGAGTCTGACATTTTATAGGTGTCTTTGTTAGGCCTATGTGAACGTTTATTATGAATTTTATCGGTTATAAACAAACAGAAACGTGAAAATTGCCGACTCACTTAGACAATGTTGCCAATTCTGTTGTGCCGAATCTCTCAATTAAACTAATTTAACGCGTTTACAAATAGAGCTTATCCTTTTCAAAATGCTCTACATGGAAAAGGATAGCACTATTTTTAGACGCGTCAAATTAGTTAAGTTTAGTTTTTGAAAGGTTCCAGGTTCGAATCCCTGGCTACCTATCCACCAAACTACCTAAGACCACGTCTGATTTTCTAAATTGTGTGTGAAACCCGTCAACCAATACTTGGCTGGCGTGGTGGCCACGACTAAAGCTTTCCAATTCCGAGAAAAACCCTGTCCAATAGGTAGTAGTGGAAAAAAAAAGTTAATTTGATGTCAAAAATAAACAAGAAAACTGACTAACTGACATTGTTATAATTTGTAATTTTAGCAAGGTTTTCACGTTTCAATTTACCGGAATTACCCAAACATATTGAAATGTTTATCACGAAATTCTCAAAATAAGCGATTCCTTTGAAATGCTCGAAATCGAGTTTGTTACGGTAATTTACAAACAAGACCGATCCAGCTGTGTGGGTGGATGAAAACGAGATTGGGTGATTCTACCAAATCACTGGTGCGGGGTGTTTAGTATTTTTGAAGTCTTTATAAACAGAGATTTGCAATCAAGGAATATCAATTTGAGATTTCGATCTCGTCGATTGCGGTGCCAAAGTAAAGTAAAGTTCATTTATTTGCATTAAACATGTAAATACAAATGGAATTAAAAACAAAAAAAAAATGAATGTGTGTGTGTGTGTTTGTGAAAGGCTAATAACAATGGAATCCCGTTCTCAAATGTAAACTTTTTTTTATAGACTACGGTCCCCACATTAACTCCTACAATTTTTTTTTGATGTGATAACGTTTAATAAATTGATGAACACCAGCAGCACACATGAAAAATAGTAACGTTCCGCGTAATGTTCCACCTGAGCCTGTGCGTGCAAGCGAGAGCGCGCAACAAGCGATAAAGAGGCACGATAAAATAAACGATAGAGAGATGAAATGAAATGAGATAGAGATTATGACGTTATCACGTAAATCTATCGTCCGTAAACCGACTTTACAGACAACCAATATTTTTTTTACTAACATCCTGATTGCAATCAATCATATTAATATTACTGCTTTTGTCGAGAAAATAGAATACCTACCTATAGGTAGGTTTCATAATCCTGTTAAAATACGAAAATGTGTTAGTATTATTTTATTGATTTATAACAAGCATTTTGAAGTCTCTGTCAGAAAAACAAAGAGATTATTTTATAAACAGGGGTAGTGTATTCTAAAATTACGCATAGATACTCGTGTGTGGATGGTGAAAATTTAGCAAAGCAAACGTAAAGTGAACGTCATTGAACGTATAGGAATTTAATAATGTAGCAGCGTCTCGACTCGGGTTCCAGTCACCACGGGAACACTTGTTTTTATTTCTCTTACGACTTGTCAACTTGTCGTTCTGAAATCAAAATTCAGTGCAAAGCGATACTGCGTAATTGAATAATGCCGTTTGTTCTTGCAATATTATTTAGAATTTTATAATGTTACAAAGTGAACTGAAAGATCTAATTATGTACCAGCCTCTGAGGTCATTTTAATGGAGATTTTTTTGTTACTCGGACTTTGTTTTTCATTCAATATATATTTTATTACATAACTATACTCTTTCCATTTCTTTATTTTCTCTTTGACACATGTAACAGATACAGCAATAACGAGGGACCAGGGAGAGATAAATTTAAAGTGGTTTCTTTCTGGTCCCTCGCTATTGCTTTATCTGATTTATGTGTCAAAGAGAAAATAAACGAATACAAAAAGTATAATAGTTGTTCCTGCTTCGCCGTAGGAATTAAAAAAATCCTTATCCTATGACTAAGTACATTAATGAAGATTGCACCTTTGTGCAACATTTCATCTTTCAAGGACCAAAAGTTTTTGTAGGTGATGGAAACTGACGAATTTTCTTTCTATTTATACGATACAAAACTCGGACCGGATATAACTCAGGAAATAAGGAACACTCTATGACGTCATTTAAGCCGAAGCAAGCGCTAGTTCAGTGGAAAACGATAAACAAATTACAGCTACAGGTTTGAAGTAGGTGTTTCAGCCGAGGTAAATCTAGACTCAGTACGGCGTCTGAATAAAATTAATCGCCATGCCAGTTTATTTCCAGCATCTGACCTTTGACTTGAGGCTGTTATTTATTTCTACGGTGCTTAAGAAAAATGTATCTATACGTTCTTCACAATCTATGACGTCAAAGTCTGGTCATGGCGTACTAGCTCTATAAAAATCGTTCAGCGAAAAAGCGACAGAAGACTTCCAAAAGTTAAAATGTGAGTTTTGTGTTTCTTTGTTTGATTTTAATTTATTTTCATCGTCGTCATTTTTACCCTAGTTTATAAAGAAGTCTAGTATAAAAAATTGAGTCAACCACAAATAATTTGTGAAAAAGTTTTGTTATAATTCGAGATACGTCCATATGCCGAAATACAATCACAATACTCTGGCCCGCCTTATTTGCTCCTCCATTTTTACTGTCCCAAAAAAGAAATCCATCAAGACCGATCTTTTAACTTTTCGTCACCCAGGTTGCCAGGCAGCGCCTTTCACTCTTACTTTACTTTAATCATCTAAATCTGTCCTTGTCTACCGCAAGGACCTTTCAACTCTTGAGAGCATTTTGAGTGCCCTTCAACGTCTCTGAATGGTGAAATCGTTATTTCAATATTTCGCCCGACGGCTTAATTTGTCCAGACAATAATGGTGGACAATTGGATTGTAGTAAATATTGAGGGTATTTCAGAATACCTTATTGTTTATGAAATATGATCTTGATTTATGAAATAGGCTTTAGTTGGCAGTGTGACGAACTAAAAAGTAGGTATCCTAGGAGCTAGATCACTCTATCCTTGTTATATAATGATTTTTCTTGTGAAACTTTCATTATAATAGTTACAGCAATTTCAGACCCGTAAGTTGTAACAGACGGATGGATAGACAAACATACCGTGCGTTTGGTTGTAATATAAAGGTGCAGAATATATGAGATTTTCAAGAGAATCGTGGTTTGATTACTTTACCCACACTTTATCTCTAAAAATAGGTACGAGAGATGGAGACAAGAAATATAACCTATTACCGAATAACTATAGCTGAGGGAAAATGTAGCGATAAATTTCCACGTAAGGTGCCTTTAGGGCGATAAAAATAAATCTTAATGCTGCTGCTGTAGTCAAAGGTTAATCGGCGGAAAGTTATTTAAGGTGTAAAGTGTATGATATTTTATTTGCTTTTACTTTATCTAAAGTTACTTGAATCATCTTTTTATGATTAATATAATGAATAAGGAATGCATTTTCGTTTAGTATTCGGTTTAATTAATTACGATGAAATCGAAGTGATGTAGCATTGCGTCTACTTTGTTTATCATTTTTCATACGTTCTCTTAGATGCTATTTAGTCTTATTATTTATATTATAGTGTTTCACACTGTTTATACATCAATACTTCTACTTACTACTCTTTCAGGTCGTTTCGTTTTAGCGTCCTAAGTGTAGAAATAGAAACTCTCTTATTTTATGCAGATATGGTATCTCCTATTTTGAACAGTCTGGTAAAAATACATCAGCATATTCAATCCTCGGGGATTATTCTGCTTCTACTCGCGTTCATAAAGTTTAGTTTCACAATTTTAATACTTTCTGTTTGTTGTCAGAGCGTCTTGCGTCAACGTCTCCCATATTGTTGCATGACGTTGCTCCTTGTGGATCTTTGTTTGGAGGGATTTCGCGTTGCGGAGACAATAGTCTTTTATTACAATATTGTATTTCTCTTGCGGGGATATGTGGTGGATGTTATGAATCCGTATGTGATTAAAAATGTATACGAGTGAGATTTCATGTAGACTGTGTTTTGTTCTTAAGATTTTCATCAGCGACATTGTGGAAATTTGTAAAAATAACGGTGACTGGAGATTTAATTTGTTTTTGAGGAACAATTTTACTTCCACAGCTGGATGGAAGCTTATTCTGCTAGGCAACGTGGTAGGTATCCAACTCGGTGGTTAGACCAACTCAAAGAAATTGGCACCCCTACTTTCTACGGAGCTCTTCACATGGCCACTGCCAGAAATTTTTATTTTGGGGTGTTCGACCAATATCTGTGATCAGCCCCAGAGCTATGAGAACATTTGTTGTAGGAGCAAGTGTCATGAAGAGGTCGATCCTCAGTAGAATCGGCACTCGTCTGGATAAAGCCTCAATTTATTGGTCAAGGTCGGTGATCCGTTTTAGGTTGAGACGCCTCTGACATTTATCAACGAGAAGTCTGTTTGCTAATAAATTGGTATGGACCAGCAAGCATGCTTTATATCTTTGCGCTAGTCCTCGTACATTAAAGGATGGACATGTCTAAGCTATTTAACTTTAAGCCATACTTAAAAGGGGCGACAAACGATTTGAGGGTTTGATTGGAATTCGACCGGCCAAACTTGTGTTCGAAGATTGCATAGAATGATCACTTTATAAGCTGATGAGAATCTCATCAGCTTATAAAGTGATCTGATTTTATCTTTTCACATAATTATCATCATCTCATCATGAGATGATGATAATTATGTGAAAAGATAAAATCAGAAAAGTATTAAAATCCCACCGAATGTTCTATTTTTGTATGATCTATTCCAAGGACAAGGTCTCGAGAAAGGGTATTTATGTCAACGAGATTATAAACAACGGGTACTTTCGGTAAGTCGATCACGTACCACAAAATGGCGACTTAAAACGTTCCTGATATAATTATAGGACCCTTTCCACTTGAGACTTAATGGACCTCGGTCAAGTACTGTAGGGTTAGTACAAGTTTTTTTTTTAAATTCGATTCGAATCGCATCACACAAACGAATCGAATTCCTCCATACATTTACAGCCAGCGCCATCTATGGACAGTCAGGACAGTAAATTAATCTTTTTTTATTTTAACTTTGAAATAAGATGAGTGATGATTAAGTGGATTTAAGTGAGTGAAGTTATTGCAAAGTACAACATTCATTACAGAGTTACTAAAACCTATCAATGCCTATCCAAAGTGTTATTTTAGCAATTTTCTTCGCTGTGGGGAGATGAAAAATTTTGTGTACGGCCGCAATTTTTTTTTGGGTCTCGTGTCTTTGAATGCCTCGCTAAGCTCAGGATTCTATTCTTCTACCCTAGAATCCTTCGCCGCTCAGCATTCAAATTGACACTCGGGCCAAAAATCCATCTTGCATAACAAATAACTATAAAGTATTAGAACAATCTTATCTTTTCCCTACAAGTAGATATATAAAGGTTAAAGTTTGAAAAAGCAGGACTTTTTTGCCCTCGTTGGGAACGACACGGCTTGAAAGCGGGACAATCCTGCTCAAAGCGGGACGTATGGTCTAGTTATGTAAAGCGTACAACTACTACTCAAACTCTAGAATTTAGAGTTGCACAATCAAGCCGCCAGAAGCCAGCAGCTTTCAATAAAATAAAATTCATTCACTAGTGGAAGCTAAGAAATTTAAATTAGAGTACAGTGTACACACTAGACATGCTTTGAATAAATTTTAATAGCATGCTCATAACATAGTGAAACGGTAGGTAAAGCAAAGTAAGATTGCATTTGCGCTTCACACTTGCATTAAACATTACCACTCTCTTGGTATACGACGTCTCATTATGCGGGCTTTCGAGTGGTTTTTCGTTATACCGGGGCAAATTCAAAATACATAGGTATGATGCGATGAATAAATAATGAGATGACCTGAATAACCACACTCATATCATAAAAAGATTGAATGTGTTTGTCCTTCAATCAAGTGTAGCTGTTTAACAACTGATGTATTTTTTAACCTAGATTTTAATTAGGTTTTGTTGCAAGTTCCTTTATTCTTCAAAATCCAAGGATTGCTGATTTTTTTAAGTTGTTCGCAGTTCAGGGGGCTGATTCTGTATCGTTCAGTTTGTTAGTTAGTAACCCTTACTGGGTTATTAACTAAGAAAACGTAGGCAAAAATCCTATTTTTGCATACTTTTTGCACTAGTTAGCAACTAGCATGGTATGTTGACAGGATACCATACCAACCTAGGTTGGTAACTTGTGCAAAAAGAATGCAAATATATGGTTTTTGCCTCCGTTTTTTAGTTAACAACCCAGTGAGGGTTGCTAACTAACAAATTGCACGATACAGAATCGGCCTACAGGGCATTAAAACCTTTGGGATAGTTTTAATGTTCTTACCTATGTAAATATCTGATATTAATATGTGTAATTAATACACCAGAACAACTTTTGCCGGGTCAGCTACTAAGTGGTAAGACACGGTTCGAGCAAAAAGGTAAAAGGATGATATAGTTTCAAAAATCTTATATAACCTTTGACATAAATAAAGCACTTCACAATTTTTTTTACCGGATGGATGTACAGAATTTGCGTTATATCTCTACAGGATAGATTCATTTGTTTTGCTATAATTCGCTACTTAAAAAGATTCTGTACAATATGCAGGAACACTGTGCACATGAAACACCACACACAATTTTCCAACACTTTCTTCGACGCACGTTTCGTCCCGACACCGGGACATCCTCAGGAGATGTTGACTTCACAATTCGAAATCGTAGAGTGACTCTCGTCAGCAACGCGTTCTTATATACGATTTCGAATTGTGAAGTCAACATCTCCGGAGGATGTCCTGGTGTCGGGACGAAACGTGCGTCGAAGAAAGTGTTGGAAAATTGTGCGTGGTGTTTCATGTGGATAGTGTTCCTGCATATTGTACCATACAGAATCTTTTCAAGTAGCGGATTATAGCAAAACAAATTAATCTGTCCTGCTAATTATTGATTTCCGCAAAATAACGCCTGCTTCCATTCAATATTTAAAGCTCTACATTTTCTTGCTAGTTTTCTAGATTTTTTTCCTATAACCTATGAGTTACGATATTTCTGGCCTCAGCTTAACACCCGATCCCATATTTGAATAAAAGTGCTGAGTCGTCCGCTGCAATCAAGACGCGGCTAGCAATTAGAAACCCGTTTGAAAGCGATTATCGGTTAGGCCTCGCCGCCTCACTAATGTCGGCAGATTCCTCTATTCATGCACCTACGAGAGGTATGCTGATGCGGGAATATGTGGGAAACCTTTGTAGGTTTGTACTTGTATAGTTCTCGGAATAAAATTTTCTACGTTTGAAACGAACTCTATAGTTTTGTGGATCATGTACCTACACTTAGATATTGAATTAGTTATTGAGGTCTTTTGTCAAAGAGTGTAATGCCCGTTTTCACCAACCATACCTAAATCATTCCTTATGTAGGAGTCTCTTAGCGTAGGTAATCCCTAAATACCAACCCTTACCTAAATTCATTTTCACCAAGCTAAGTGACCCCTTACTGTGAATCCCCTATGTTTTAGAGCTGCACTTTTATCGACTTTTTTTTTTTGATAGTGTTTTTACAACTTTATGCAATATTTTAATAGATATTGAATAAAAATTAAAGATTAAATTTAATGTCTGGCTTAATAAAATAGATTTCGATTTTTATTGAAGTTTTTTGGCTGTTTTAGTTTTATTCTATGGTCTAAAACAGATGTTGTGTCAATCTGTGAACTGTCAAAAAGCTGTCAGAAGCGTCAGATTGTCAAAAATACACGGAGTCGGGAGTCGCTCGAGACGAAACTTTATTTTGTTAGTTTTCATTTTTTGCTTTAGTTTCCTTCGTTTTGTGCTTTTTTAATTGTGGAAATAAGTTATAGTTTCTGTTTCGATTACTTCTTCATATCGAAAATGGCGGGAAAAAAAACGAGGCCAAAAATTTACCGCAGAAGAAAAGGATAAACTCGTAAAATTATTAAAGGAACATAAAAAAGTCCGGTCCCATTTTGTAAAAAAGTCCGGTCTTTCACGGTAAATTCGCGGTCTATGAAATATTCAAGGTTAGCCACTAACTCTAAAGATTCAATAGCGTCAATATTTTCTAAAAGATCGCTCAATTCTCCTTCCATTTCAGCAATTTAAACTAAATTGCTTCACGTTGGCGATCCGTTACTTAGTTAGGGGCAAGATGGGGAATGCATATTCGGGATCCTAAAGTTAAGGGGTCACCTAAGCGTTTATGTGTTCCCTAAAGGTTGGTGAAACAGAAATTGTCATTAAGGGTTACTTAATTCAGCTTAGGTAGTCCTTTAAATTTAGGGAACGTTGGTGAAAACGGGCATAAGTGTCTTCTATTTAGATGCAGTTTTCTGTATAATGTTTGGTATTCATGGGCAATGGTTCTTAGAAAGTTGTTACGACCATCGATCACCAGGGGGCGCCATTGCTATTTTCGTTTTCAATATCAATTAATGTAATAAGTAAGTATTGATAAACTGCCGGTATATGAGAAGTATCAAGAAATTGAATTAGTCATCAACTGGTAAACAGCACCATCAACACCGTCATAGGCAGAACACAGCAGCTCCGGCGGATTTTCTTGGATTTGTACTTGGATTTGAATTATACTGATAGGTTCTTAATTCTTACTTTCCTTTAGTCGGGGAGTTTCAAAAAAAAAATATTTAATCCTTTTTCAATTACAAGTCTGCAAAAGTCGTGGGTGTTTTAATTTTTTTTAATTTTGCACTTGTTTAATTAAGCAGTTTGGAAGGAATAGGGGTAGCTATATGCGTGTTTCTTGTACAGTCGCGGAATGAAACGGTTCGTCGATTTTTGTAGTGACTCGTTTGCTGTCGATTGTTTTGGTATTTTGACATAATGCACTCTGCATGAATGCAGTACTAGTGTAAGCGAAAATCGACACTAAGGCGGCAAACCTTTTCATTCCTCGACTATACTTCTGTTTCGCCTGTTACAACAAACGTAAATCATAATGTTGAACCTTTCTTTGGTTAATATCAGTAGAGACATGAACTTCACGAGTATCACAACTATAATGTCAACAAAATCTGTCGTGTGGAGGGGAGAGGGTTACAATGGGAGTGTTTACTATATTTAGTGTGTTTCTGTTCCGCTAGTTGCCGCTACATTGCACGCGATGTAGATAATTGTGACCCCTGCTGAATGTAACCTACCCTACACAGATCTACAATTGTACTAGAAATACCTCCTATACGATTACTTTGATATTTAACGAACTCCCTGGCGCAGTGGCGGCGCGCTCATTTCAAGAGGGAGGTCGCGGGTTCGATTCCCGCCACGGGCCACTTTGGAATTATATAATTTTTAAATTGGCTCAGGTCTGGTCTGGTGGGAGGCTTCGGCCGTGGCTAGTTACCACCCTACCAGCAAAGACGCACCGCCAAGCGATTTAGCGTTCCGGTGCGATGCTGTGTAGAAACCGTTGGGGTTAATTTAATTACCCTTCCAAGTTAGTACGCTAACATCTTAGGCTGCATCATCACTTACCATAAGGTGAGATCGCAGTCAAGTACTAACTTGTATAGAATTAAAAAAAAAGGGCTCGATAGTGGCGCCCCCCCTCTCGTCAGCTGCGTTTGCCCCTCTCCTTTCCTGTGTGACGTCTTTTTCTTACAACTCGACCGTGGACCAACCACCACCCTGATTATGAAATTCACTACATCAGAACTTTTATCTATGCAGCTGATTGGGTTAATGCTTCCATCGCTCTAGTCACGTAGGCACTGATTGGTTAGTGTTTGCATCGATTATGCAATGAAGGCGCCCATTGGCTGGTGATCGTTGCGTTGCTATGGTTACCGGCGATGGGCCGATGTTCAATTTTACTTTCGAGAATCACACTGCAGGCTTCCGTATGCTGGGCGCTTTGCGATGGCAACTTTTCAAGGCGTGTTTTGAGATGGGTAAAAACCATTGAACTCGACGCCGTAACCAACACCTCTGCATCTACATATTTAAGTATCTACGAGTATAGTATAGTGTAGTCTGATGATTCAAAAATACACACGTAATTTTTTTGACATCTCACATACGAATTTTCCTATGAGTTTTTACTTCTGTCGGCACTGATTTATTTTATTTTTAATTATATTTTATTATGGTTTTGGCGCCATCTGAAACTGCCACACCTCTATCAACACCGGGATTGCTCTCGAGATTCGTTTATCATTTACAACTTTCGAAATTCGCCAACCAAACTTTTCCAGTACGATGTCATTTTCATTTCATTTTATTCATTTATTCATAATTCTCACATGACACATTATTTATCTTACTTAGGTAGATACTTAAATATAAAATTCTATTTCTATAATCGTACAATGTTAAGTGTAACCTAAGTTATTGATAGGCTGGATACCTCCTTTTAAGTATATTTAAATACCTGTGCCAGGAGGTACCGCTCTTCTATAACTAATAAATTATTTTTGACGGTAGTTTTACAAACGATGAGAATATTCATTGAAAAATACAATTCGATTTATTTTTATAAGTAGATACTAAAATAATAATCAAAGCATGCTAGGAGAAAGGTGTGAGTAATGTGTGTATTTGTGTGTATGTAGTGTATGTGAGTGTGTATTAAGTGTATGACGTAGTTGTGTATTAAGTGCATGTGTGGTGTAAGTGAAAGGAGGATGTAATTTGTAGTAACCTTATAATAATTTAGATATGTTTTCTAATAGTTTTTCTATATCTTCATATGATTGCCCTTGTAACCAGTTAGTCATCGTTTTCTTTAGATCATGAGATTTTATAGGGTAAATGTTCAAAATTTTATTTATATTATTATACAGGTGTTTCGATTTTTTAGAATATTGGTTTCGGGAAAAGCAAGTTTTAGCGGCAGGTATATTTAAAACATTTAGTTTTCTTCGTCTTTTTAATAAAGGAGGTTTAAATTTAACAGATTTATGAACTTTGAGAATAGTTTGTAATATATAAAGTTGTCTGACTGTCATTAGGTTGCTTGTTTTATATAGGAGGTTAGTGGGGTATCTAAATGGTTTATGATACATGACCTTTATTAGAGATCGCTGAGCTCTTTCCACATCAATAAACTTTGTTTTTGCTGCTCCACCCCAAACTGGGATACAATAGCATATAATTGACTGGGCAAGGGCTATGTATATTTTATTTAGTAAAGTCTTGGAGGTTATGTGTCGTAGTGTTTTAAAAATCCAAATTAACTTTCGAGTTCTACTACTGACTAATTCTATTTGTTCGTGCCATGATAATTTCTGATCGATAATAACACCGAGATACTTTGTTGAGGTAACCCTTTGTATGGGAGAACATTTACTACATATACTACTACACTCTGGGGTATGCAATGTAATACTGTAATCGTTTTTAGGCTGAGTCCTGCTGTAGATGGAGAAACACATAAAATTGGTCTTATTTGTGTTCAACGTAAGTAAATTGGACCTCAGCCAGTTTGCAATCGTAGCAAGCCCCAGTTCAGCTGTATTTTTCACTTTTTCCCACGTAGAATCCGAAAAGACTATAGCGGTGTCATCAGCGTAAGAGAAAATTTTGGCATTATTAATATTTAAATTACAAAGTTCATTGATGTAGATTAGGAACAACGTTGGCCCCAAAACACTTCCTTGGGGAACACCGTAATTGACATTAAGGTCTTGACTACTATATTCACCAATCTTAATTCTCTGAGTTCGTCCACTAAGATAATCCTTAAAAAGAGCAAGGGAGACATCTCTGACTCCATTGTATTCTAACTTTTTCAACAGGATGGGGACAGAGACGGTGTCAAATGCTTTTTTTAGGTCCAAAAATAAAGCAATACATTTTTGACCACTATCAAGCTGTTTATCAATAAATGAGGTAAGAGCTAAAACAGCATCTTCTGTCGATTTTCCATGTCTGAAGCCAAATTGTGATTCAGAGAGAAGCTGGTACTTGTCTAAATAATTTAGTAATCGAACATTTAGTATCTTTTCTATTATTTTTGACACTGAAGGCAAGATCGAAATTGGACGATAATTATTTACATCATCCCTGTCACCACTCTTGTGAATGGGAATAACATTGGATCAATGATGTCATACATCCGTGTATCTTTTAATTAAAGTGCAGGACAAAGCCGGGATCTTGTGTGCCTACAGTTGGTTGAATCGGGGTTTAAGACGCTCTAGATGTTGTGCGCCGATGTTTGACCCCCGAGGGGAAATTTAGTATTTACTTGATCAGAGCTTTGCTCAGCGAGCGTGCTCAGTCCGAAGATTTTTGATGCGAGATACAATTTGTTGTTTACAAAGGGGAATGGCGAAAATGAAACCCTTATTTTTAAGAATCGCTCTAATTAACTAGCTGTTTTTATTCTTCCCTAGAATTAAAAAATACTGAAAGAAAGGTGAGAGGTCAGCCGTCAGACCATTCTTGTCTTATATGATTCTCTTTTTCGTTTTTCTTCTACGTTTCTGATACGAACCGCTAAGGTGTGGAACACCCTTCCAGCTTCCGTGTTCCTAGCCAAATACAATCTGCGTGCACCTTCAAGAGAATAGTGAATAGGCATTTTCTAGGCAAGCGCGCTCCATCCTAGACCTCATCATTTCTGTTCATGAGACTTGATTGTAGTTAAGCGCAAGCCTATCAATTATAAAAAAAAGATACAAAATTGTCGTGCCAATTTTTGTTATGAAATTTTATGTACATGTTCGGTAGGTCCGAAAGTTGGTCGTAAGCAATTTTTTTAATCCTTAATGGCAAAACAACGTTTGCTGGGTCAGCTATTACGTACCTCATCTGCACCATCATAACCATTTTTTCTCACATAATAATAATATTAAATCCTTCAGCACCGCAATATACAAGTTTCCTACCCCGATAAGAGGGCTGGAATTCGTTGATATCACAAAACATTGCGTGACCCGGCGGCAGTGAGGCGTACGGACAAGAAAAGCCTTTTTCCGTTTAGGTACATAATATACACTTTTATGTACGGAAAAAACGGTGTCTTGTAAGCGTAATATCCTTAAAGAGCTTGGTAAAAAATATGAGTGTTGAAAGATGTAACTACAACTTCATAGAAGGATTTTCCTTTTTTTTTATTTTCAGCCTAGATAAAAGACAATGGCCATGAATGTATGGAATCCGGTACCATGCTTAATCAAATCCACTCTTTATTTTTATAGACTACGATCTCCACTTGTTCAAAATTTTTTTGTATCGCTTTATACGAACGAATTATTGTGAAAATTTTGAAATGATCGCTCCTTTACTATTTATGGGGTTAACAATCAAATAAAGTAGAAATTTACCTTGTTAATTGTTATGCTTGTTAACTTGAGGATTAAAAGTAGGATTATAGCAATAATGACTTTGTTGACACGTCTGCCACGCAATTTATTTTTCATTCAATACAGTTGTTTAACATGGCGTATTTTCAAGTTTCAGAGGCTATCATAATGATTCGAGAATTAAATATTTTGCAAAGGATTCTTTTACGCGGTCTGACTTGTTTACGAGTTCGAGAATTGCTTTAGCAGTGTAGTTATTAAATAAGTCCATTTAAAAAAATTAGTAGCAACATAGAGTAATAATTATATCTGCAAGGAGTTTTCATACACAATAAAATCGAATGTATTTTATACAAAGAAAAATGAGTCCGTACGTCTTAGCATTGAATTCTCAAAATTATTTTCAATAATGAACCTTAAAAATTCCTTTCAATATTTAAGTATCACTTTAAAAACAAAATTATTACAACTTTTAATTTCACTATTTAAAAAAAGTAACTCTTAAATTCATTTTTTTACATCAACGTTTGGCAAAAAAAATCTTTGACTTTCGAACCATAGTTTTTATACCTTTTGAAAGTACGCCATGTTTAATAGCTGTAATGAAAACGTACTTTCCACCCTTGTATCACAATTTACTATTAAATATGTCAAGTGTATTTGTTTTCATAATTTACGCAAATGTAAAAATACCATAATATAAAATGAAACGTTGTACGCGCGTATTGTGTCGTTTTTTACTCGTAATAATGGAATTTACGCATCGCATTCTTTATAGTTACGCGGGAAAAAGGTAGTGTTCTTGTATGTAAATTTTTTTAATAAACTGCGTTATGATTAAATGTGACAACCCTACTTACTAGTTCATATCGTGTGGGGACCTCTTTAACGTTTATTTCGTATGATACATTATTATTATTTTGTCACGCAAAACATAGAGTATCGTGTAAGTAGCAATATTTCAAGATAAATACGTCTAAATGAAAAAACTTTCTTTCACGCAAACTTATGATTACGAATAAAAGCGAAATGTTCAGCGTAAACACAGCAAATATTTTGTGGATTATGTTGTTTGTATGGTGCATACATATTGAAACGAAGTTTCTTTTCTAACGGTACAGCAGGGGCTAGGCGAAAGAAAATTGTTTTTTCTCTGTCACGAAAATCCTAAAAAGTGAAAGTCTACGAAAATCTCAGTCTTCACATTCTAATTGAAATGTGTAGAGCTATAAATGTCGATGAGAAATACTCATACAGTAGAAATCCCTTCTTTATATTCTTACGTATTCATCCTTATCGTTAGCGCTGCGATTGGTTAAACGCAAATCAGGAACCTAATCAGAGGACAGAATTAGCAATAGATTACGATAACGATGAATACGTTTTTCCTAGACAATCTAGGGGCAGGAACCACTGAACCAATTTTGATGAAAAGTAAAGAGGTCGACTAGAAAAAGGACTTGGGAGAGGACATAAGATAAAAATGTTTTAAGAAATTAAATAATTAAACGAATTTTATTGGGAGTCTTATGAAGCTTGAGAATGGCTTGAAATAGAGGATGAAAGTGTCTATGGAAATTGGATATGGTCGGCAACAAAACCATTAGTTTGTATTCAGGCACAAATGTTTGTTGTAGCGCTTTTGGAATTTCGACTTATTAAGCTAGTAAATATAAAAAGATACAATAATCGTCGTCGTCGTCGTCGTTTCAGCCGATGGACGTCCACTGCTGAACATAGGCCTCCTGAAATGACCGCCAAACACCACGATCTTGCGCCGCCTCGCGCCAGCGACTCCTCGCGACCCTCTTAATGTCGTCCGTCCACCTGGTGGGGGATCGACCGACACTGCGCTTCCCGGTGCGTGGCCGCCATTCCAGCACCTTGGGTCCCCAACGTCCATCGGTCCTGTGAGCTATGTGCCCCGCCCATTACCACTTCAGCTTTGCGACACGTTGAGCTATGTCGGTTACTTTGGTTCTTTTGCGGATCTCCATATTTCTGATTCGATCGCGCAAAGATACTCCGAGCATAGCTCTCTCCATCGCTCGCTTAGTGACCCTGAGCCTTCTTATGAGGCCCATAGTTAGCAATAATAATTTATAATAGGGCAAATGTTTTACACATATTTTTAACTATAATAAATTGTAAAATGTAGTTGTCAACCCTACTCCTAGCCTAGTTGACACTTGGGACTGTTTGCGGTTTGTTGACATTTTATTATTTTGTTTACAGGTAAGGCTGTATCCTCAGATGTATTTAAGTGCAGAGGTCTCGGTCTCGGAGGTGTTGAAGGTTGTTTACTACAATTTTGGTGAGCAAATACACGCCTCGGTCCTAAAGTTTCTGTGTATAAGGTAATATATTATTGTTATAACAATGTACTAAAAATTTCGGTCACTGAGACCAATCTCTACAGATATTAGCTGTCTTCTAATCCTGGACGTGAAATCATGATAACTAACTGTCTTATAGTCCTTAAAACTAAGCTTGATCGCTGTTGAGATATTATATTTTCATTCTAGATTAACTGAGTACTGTCCAGGGACAAACTATTTAAGAAAGAATTTGATTTTCACTCGTGAATTATCCCCGAAGCACGGTAGATGCAGTTTTAGCATAATTGTTACATTTACCGCGTCAGTCAAATTACTTCCAACTGCTGATATATCACACTTATAGCTGAGAAGAAGTCCTACCACGCTTCTACAGTGCCAGTTGTCAGGCTTTACACACCTATGAGGGCTCTATAAGAATAAAGATCAGGTATCGGGTTCACTCGAGATGTCTTCCTTTACTCCCTGTCGTCGTTACTAGTGTCATAAAAAGAAAACATTTAATGAAGGCACTTAACTCGGACTGGCACAAAGATAACACGATCCTAATGCCTTTCCTCGCTCGAACAAACTTGGTCCTTCGAGCCGGATCGCTTGGAAACACATCGCCAGCCATGTCGGAACTTTCCGCTCTTGATTTCCGCTGAGAAACGCGGTTAGGAGAGGAAATTTGTGTAAATATTTAAAACTGAAACTGGGTAAATTGAACTTCTATCAAAAATATATTCTTAGGGATTTAAATACAATCCAAAAATGTATTTTCCTACGTTTTCGCTCGACGAAAATGATCATGCCCGATGGAAAGCAATGATATGATCTACAATCTAGATTTAAACTTACCTATCGTTTAACCTATAATTATAATAAATATATGAAGTTGTAAAGTGAGCGATGTCTGCACGGCAGCCTACTCAGCAAACTCCCAGCATATGGAATACCCGCTGGCTTTTGTAGCTGGATATCTGATTTCCTGAGAGAACGGTCTTTTCGAGTGGTCGTTGACGGTCACTCTTCAGACCTAATGGCTGTCAATGCCGGTGTACCTCAGGGATCTGTTCTCTCCGCGACATTATTCCTGCTGCACATCAACGATTTGCTTAAACCAGGTTTATTTGGTTACGCTGATGACAGCACTGTTTCGGAGAGATACATGTCTAGTCCTAAAGCCAGCGGTGCTGAGATACTAGAGCTAAGAGAGGCATTGGTAGATCGCGTTAACTTGACTCTAAAAGAAGTGTCTGAGTGGGGTGACGCTAATCTAGTCAAGTTTAACGCTACCAAAACGCAAGCGTGCTTATTCACCGCAAAAAAGAGCCCCTTCACCTTGGCTCCCACTTTTCAAAATGTATCCGTTCCGATTAGCGATCATATCGACCTCCTGGGTATTAACATCTCACCCAATCTCAATTTTGGGAAATGCATCGAGGAAAAGGCAAAAACAGCGGCCAAAAAACTTGGCATCCTGAACAAGGTTAAGCGGTACTTCAAGCCCGAACAGCTTTTGACGCTGTATGAAGCTCAAGTTCGTTCCGGCATGGAGTACTGCAGTCACCTATGGGATGGATCTGCCAAATACCAGCTCGATGCATTAGACTCGGTTGATCGCCGCGCACGCAGAATAATCGGCAAGGAATCGCTAACACGGGCGAAACTGCTCAGTTTAGAACACCGACGCAGTGTTGCCTGTTTAGCGGTTTTTTACAGGATATATTTTGGAGAGTGTGCTCAAGAACTCCACAACCTTGTGCCTCCTTCACCTTTCTACCATAGAACCGCGAGGCGTCGAGAGAAGTGGCATCCTTATGTGGTTGATGTCCAGCGTACCCGTACGAAACGCTTTTCTTCTACGTTTCTGATACGAACCGCTAAGGTGTGGAACACCCTTCCAGCTTCCGTGTTCCCAGCCAAATACAATCTGGGTGCCTTCAAAAGAAGAGTGAATAGGCATTTTCTAGGCAAGCGCGCTCCATCCTAGACCTCATCATTTCTGTTCATCAGACTTGATTGTAGTCAAGCGCAAGCCTATCAATTATAAAAAAAAAAAAGATGTTGTATTTTTAGAAATTATTACAAAGAAAGAGGAAACAATCTCCTACAGAAATTGTCTCAAAAACTCTTTCCCTTTCCTTCGTCGAGCCGGCATTTGTTTGGAACTTAGGGCATAAGTTTGGTATCACGATTATCACTTTCACAACCCAATCAAGAGGAAAGCCGTCACTCCAATTGAGTTCATCGATTGAAACAAAATTCTTAAAATTGTCCGTGTTTTACTGACCCATTGGTCCGGTATTTTCTCGGAAGGAGCACCTGGAAATTATCACCTCCCCATCAAGGGAAGGGCGGTGACTCGTGTCGATTTCAGTTGAAATAGGATCTTGGGACGCGGAACGGCCGATGTTTTCGGACAGGGCGTAACTCAATCTGCTGTTAAAAGTTGTACAGTTGCCGGATTGAGAGGTTGTCTTGTTAGTGATTCCTTTATAAGAGTTTCGGGAAAGACACTCTTTGCTTTGACTATTTTTATTATAAAGGGCGGTAACCGAGAACAGATCTGGTCGTCGATTTTCTAAATAACAAATTTACAAGGTTTTGTTTAATTAACTTTTTCGAGTTTGTGATACGTCCCCCAAAGTGGGAACCCTTGTGTGAAGCCTGCCAACCTGTAGGTACTTGGCCAGCTTGGAAGGCTTGGCCAAAAGTATTCTGAAAGAAAACTAGCACTGAGTATTATGTCGTGAAAGAGGTTTGAAGGAATAGTCATTTATCTACCCTAGACAGAGCGGACGGCGCGAAAAAATGTCGCTTTATCGGCACCAAAAGTTCTTGATTTGACTCCAACAGTGAGGCCATGCTGTAGTTCGCTCAGCAGCCACCCATAGAATTTTGACAAATAGTTTACGTAAATCGTTTGGATGCCCATTATCTTGAGGTTTCTTATCGGTGTTTGATAGAGTTATTTGGAATTGAAATGTTTATTAATTATCTAACGAAGATTAAACTTTGAATGGAAAGTAGTTTGATTACTTTATTCACAAAACTGATCGAGATCATCCCATTTACCTACAGTGTTTAAGTAAACGCTCCAGATCCGTATTTGAATAATATTGAATTACCCTTAAGTGCGAACGGTCCGAATCAAGACGCAATAAATCAAGCGATCCTATTCGTCGAGATACGTCAATGAAATCTCGAATGGAGCTTTTATTAGCCCCGGACCGGATCACTCCCCGGCCGACGGCCGGACCGGCTTATTCGATAAACCCGGGACGGTTTATACTTTACGATGCGATTCGTGTCGTTATCGATTGGGATCGCATCGTAGACATCTCTACGATTTCGCATTGTGAAGTCGACATCTCCTGAGGATGTTCCGGTGTCGGGACGACACGTGCGTAGAAGAAAGTAAAAAGCGGATTAAAGCTAAACAAATTTAACCTGTCCTGCTTAATATGGATATCCGCAAAATAACGCCTGCTTCCATTCAATATTGTGGAAGTAATTTTTATTAGGTACTGATGAGTTCATTAAACATTATTTTTCCGTTATATTTAAATATTTACGTACAGGCATTTTTGAAACCGATCGTTTTAAGTGATTTTGACACATGAGACGTAATCGTATCTGCAGCCTCGCTTTATTAGCGTTCGATGGCGTTAATTTGCAACGATTAATTATAATTATAATATTAACGTATTCTACCAGATAGAGAAGTAAGGTAAATAATGACACTTAATAACAACAGAAAATATTAATCATCAAGCAGTTTAGCTGTTCTGTTTGCAGCTCGATTTTTTAGTCAATTCGTTAGCCTTTTGTATCGTATTTGATACGAAACAACAGTGATGGAAAATTTGGAATATTCACTAAGCGCAAAAAACTTTCGGGAGCAATAGTTGTGTACGATTTTGACTAACGACTGACACGATGCCGAACGATCGTAAGATAAATCGTTGCACCTAAACGTCCCCAGTTAAGCCCTGTATTTAAGTGCGGAACACAGTATGAGATAGTGGATAAAGGGGTTTTGTCTTATATCTCGGCTCCAGATATTACGAGTATATGATATCAATATTATGCTCGTGTGTATACACAGCTTAGCTCAGAACGCGGGGATCTTAAATATAGGTTTATTAAGTTTATTCTTCGACCTAATCTTGAAACTTCTAGGCAGCTATGGCGTCTGTATATTTTATATTTGACTAGCTGACCCGGGAAACGTTGTTTTGCCCTTAGGGATATAAAAATTAGCTTACGACGTTCTCCCAGACCTACCGAATATACACAGAAAATTTCATACTTGAGCCGTTTCGGAGGACTTCGGTAACATAATTGGCACGAGAATTTGAGAGAAATAACACTTTTTAGCACGTATCTAAGTCAACGAGAGACCTCTGTGCCACACAGGAACGCATTACTTTTAAGAGATGAAATAATTCGGTTTAATAGTTACGTTTAATAGTTGTCACATAAATCGGGACGCTATCAAACTGACTCATGAAAATCTTTATAAAGTAATTAAAATATCAATAAATTAATATTTTAAATTTTAAACCCAGATCGCTTAATACTCGCGACATGCATTCAGATTAATGGTGGATTCAGTTTTGTTCGGTCGCCCGTGAAATTGGAATAACTGAATGCAAGCGAGGCACGGGAGTAAAGGTGCCCTTTCACTTGGGCGGGACGAGCTGCGATGACCGGAGCGTGGATTGCTTGGCTGTAGCAGGCCAGTCTCACTTATAACGTGGCCGCCCGGCTACAAGTACGGGTCCGGACCTCAATATTTCAGATGGTTGCCGCTCGCGGGCCGAGTTGCATGCGCTAGTTCTGTACGGTCTGCTTTACGCGCCGTCTGACTACGGCAGCCTTAGTACGTCGTAAGATAAAGTTAGGCGATAGAAAGAGACCACAACATTGCGTTTGTTGCGTTTCGATTTTGAGGGCGGGGCCATGCACTATTGCGAACTGAATTGCACTTTTTGTGTCAGCGCTAGAGTCGCTATTTCTTTAAATAATCGTGCGCAGTGAACCTTCTGGTACTATTTAGTGTTCTGTGGCTGTAGGTATTCGCTCGCAATTACCATTATGTGCTTAGCTAAAAGGTCCCTGTTTACTTTTAATTTAAACATTAAAACTGTTATTAAACTTGTTCAAGGCCTCCCTGGCGAAATTTTCGAGCTACGGTCGGAATTTATAACTTTATCCTATCCAGTTTTGCCCTATCCGAGGTAAAAAGGAGAATTACCTAAGGTGGTATCAAGTTTTCTCTTGAGGCAAAACCAAAATATTCTACAAAAATTAAATAGAGCTTTAAAAGAACCACTGGCACTAGGAATTTGTATCTCATATCCGGAATCCCGAACTTTGCATACAAAATGTTACTTTTTTTCAATGCACATTTCCTGTCATAGATTTTATTGAGAAGTATAACTTGTTTATTTGCCTGTAACTTTGGAATCCGTATGCTACTTACGAGTTAAATAATAATAATTGTAATTGTAATAAAAGTGGAGACCGTGGTCTATAAAAAATAGTTTCATCAACGCGATCAGTGGAAACGATCCCTAAGTAAGGGAGACCGAGGTGGTGCAGAAAATTCACAGATTTCATCTGAAAATACCCGTCATAATTGGTCTGAAATTCCACGCCTCCTTATAGCTCATTAAGTGCCTTGTTGTTATGGCTTAAGCGCATTATACTTGACGGTAGTTATTCCAAAGATTGCCCGCTTCGGTCGATTGGGGAACATTTTTGTACTAACTACCGCATTGAGGACCTTTATACACGCGATTTTGTTTACGGTTATTTGTTTTATCGTCTTTCCTCAGAGTTACAGGCTTATAAATATTTCGCTGAATATAATAACATCAGCTGAAATTTTGTGTAAATGCATTAAATTCTATCTTTATGATACTACAAAGTTCATTTCTCAGTCGTTCACTCTTAGCAAAGTGGTCGTGCGTATAGATAATTCAATCCACGAAGACGCGCCCCACTCTATCAAAATCGCTTATGTTTCATTCGATTCGCATGGAGTTTGACAGAGTGGGGCGCGTCATTGTGGATTGAAATATCTATATGAGATGTGATGGTGAATGCAAATCTGTTACGCAGGCTTTAGTTATCCTAAAACGGCTACTATAATTGGTAGTATTGCGGGAGCATTCGGTGAGAGTGGAAATCTTAGCGGCCTGGACAGCATTAGCAGATTCGAATGAAACTTTCTTCCACGTTTCTGAAACGAACTCTAAGGTATGGAACACCTTTCCACCTTACTTGTTTCCAGCTAAGTATAGTGGGTGCCTTCAAGAGACGAGTGAATAGGCATTTTCTAGGCAAGCGCGTTCGATCCTAGACCTCATCATTGCTATCCACCAGACATGGTCGTAGTTTAGCGCAAGCCTATAAATAATAAAGAAGTTCATAGTTCTAGAGGATTGACCCCATTACCGAATACCTTTCTACTCGCTCTTGAAACACCAGGCCTTCGCTGGTATCCTCCCTTATTATATTGTAGGCAAAGAACTTGAGGATTCGTAAGTTGCACAAGCGACTATGTAATCTTAAGTTCCATGAAAATTGAGGCGTTTGTAAGATGCGTTGCTGTCCAGCTTATTCGTAAAAGACACTATGACTCTGGCTAAAAAATACGACAGTTATGAGTTACTCATAAAAAAGTTTGTAGTCAATGACTCTTAACGGCGTAGAAGCCGTATTTAAGCGATTTTGAATGCAGTTTTATTCAAAAACTATAAAGACATAAACTTTCAAATTTAAACGTCATGTATTTTGGGTCTTTAATCTAAAATCGCTTAGAAGCAGAAACACGATTGGATAAAATTTTCTCGATAGAAAGTTCTCACAAAAGTTGCTCCAAAATCTCGGTTTTCTTATTTTTATCGGAAACTACAATGGGTGTAATTGTAATTTATGTTTTAATGTGTCGGTAATAATAACATTCAAAAACGCTTAGAAACAGATTTTTGATAACTGGCTTAGTTTTTGAGAAATTAGGTAAAAGGTCGTTTTTCCGCGACATTCTTCCGCGACGCTGCATGTCGCACCTACCAACGTATCCGTGAGAGTGAGAAAGACAAAAATAAATTCAATAAATCCCCTTAACGAAAGCAAATGGATTTAGGAACAACGCAGACACGGATGGGGGGCGACAATAAAGATGATAAGGGCACTTTTTCCGGTAGTTTAATCCTCCCAGAGGGTCGTTTGCCTGTCGTGAGGGGCCTGTTGCTTTGATATTGTGACGTGTTTGCTCTCGGCCTACGAAGATGGAGCTTTGTGGATTACCTAATTGTTTAGTCCTTGGAAGGCTTTTTTATGTGCTTTCCTGACCTAACCGATTTTTAGTACTTTAAGCACTAAAACTTTAATACTATTAGTAGGCATATATTGTTACATGGCCAGTCCCTTTTGAGCGAAAGATTTTTTACGCCGCTGTTTCTGTGACCCATTCTTTGTTTCAACCACTTTTAAAGCCCAATGCTGGGCATGGGTCTCCTTCCATAATAAGAGGGGTTTGTTCGAATTCCATGACGCTGCTTAGGTTCGGGTTGGCAGGCTTAAAACACTTAGAACAAAACGTATTTATCCCTTAGGCATGTCTATATATCTATAGGTATCATCTTTACTTAGTTTCAACAAATTAATGTAAAGCCAGAGATTTAGGTGTCTTGGCCCCTATTCAAGCAGGAATGAATTATGAACAACCAAAATTATGCTACCTACACTATAAAAACTATTAGAGAAAGCTGCTAGTACCTAAATCAAATAAAAACATCTTATTAGTAAGTTTGCTGAGTGTACCAAGAAGGGATGATAAGGGGTTTTCTTTCCGGCAATTTAACACCACAAATGACAGCAGGTCGTTTGTGCCGAGGGCCGGTCGCCTTGTACTCCAGTTTGTTTGCCAAAAAATAAACATTTCCGATGTAAAACGATGAAAGGGGAAATAGTAAACTGCTTTTAAAACTCGGCATAAATTGCAATTCTGAAATAATCCTCCCTTTTCCTTTATAAAATGTAATATTTTTTTCATTTTAACTTTTACAGGTGCAACATTTTACCGCTTTATAATCCAACTGCAATGAATTGTGTTGCGCTTTTACATCATTATATCTTTACTTTTAATAATACTCTGGATTTATGACACAGTTTTTATGTCAGTTACACTAAAATATAGTAAAAGGTACGGTATTTTTTCGTTTACACTAATGTTACACAAACTGTTAAAGTTAAGTATAATATTATAGTGACTGCTTGCTATATTAATATAGCAAAATTGATATTAATATTTATTTGTATTTGACTTAATATTCGGAGTCAACTGTGGATGCTGCAGTATCAGGGCGAAAAGTCACGCAAGTACAAATAATCGAAATCAATTCAATAGTGAGTATATTATTTACATTCTTCAGTTGTGGAGTATTAGTTTTATTTATTAGCAAATTAAAATATATCTTCATTTAGATATTAAGACTAAAAAGAAAGAAATAAACAAATCATCCATCAGCCAGAACTATAATCAGCATATTTCATCTATCGGCAGAAAATAAACGCTTGCTTGACGATAGATGCCTTGATACAGAGTTACATAAGATAGTTATTATGTTCTCACTGTCCCGCGTCCTAAAGCTAGGCGTTCACAGTGTCAAATAGTTCGAGCTGTATCAGTAATAATAGTAAAAAGTTCATCAAAAGAGCGCGATTCAGAAAGTGACTGATTGCGAACAAGCACGTAAGCTATTGCTAACGTGATTTCCATACACTAACGCCTTCTGTAATATATCTATGATTCTAATGACGTACTCAGTTTTGAAAGAAATAAGGTGTTTTCCGACCCGGTATAGCATATTTTTTTAACCGACTTCAAAAAAAAGGAGGAGGTTCTCAATTCGTCGGAATCTTTTTTTTTTATTTTTTATGTATGTTCCCCGATTACTCGAAGATGCGTGGACCAATTTCGAAATTTTTTTTTTTGTTTGATAGGGTATAGTTCACAGATGGTCCCATAGTCATCAAGTCAGGATCTGATGATGGGATCCTGGAGAAATCGAGGGAACTCTTCAAATTTTATAAGCACATTTGAAGTGATTTGGGTATTATTTGAAAGAGTAATTTTTTCCAGGTAGTCTTATGGTCATCAGGTCGGGATCTGATGATGGGATCTTGGTAAAATCGAGGGAACTCTTCAAATTTTGCTAGTATACTTGAAGCGATTTAGGTATATTTTATAGTTACGATTGCATTTCCTTGCAGTCATCAAGTAATGACTGTATTCATCAAGTCAGGATCTGATGATGGGATCTTGGAGAAATTGAGGGAACTCTTCAGATTTTAGAAGCATACTTCAAGCGATGTGGGCATTTTTTCCAATGCCTTGCGCATTAGTTGTTTTCCACTAAAAAGTATAAAATAAAATGGAAAATTCTTTCCAAAAAACCAACTTCAAATGCCACTACAAAGAATGAAATAATTTTTAATGTACACCAATTCGAAGTCGGGCAATGTTTCGTTCATTCAATAATAGTCCTTGGTATTATCGATAATTTTGTCGTTTCTTTGCACATCAAGTTTTATAATAAGAAGGACTATTAATGATTGAACAAAACATTGCCCGACTTCGAATTGGTGTACATTAAAAATTATTTCATTCTTTGTAGTGGCATTTGAAGTTGGTTTTTTGGAAAGAATTTTCCATTTTATTTATGATAACATACTGATTTTGTTTATTAGGTAGGCTGTTCTATTATTGCGTACGGAGAAACGGATGATCAGCTGATTTTTGCACGTTCGAAAATTGAAGTGTAGTGGATGAAGTTTTTGATTTCCGTTTAAATAAACACAATTTACTCGCATGAAGCCGCAGAAAAAAGCTACAACAACAGACAGACAACTAAACCTTTAATAGATAGTGGAGTTGACTGTAGAGCATTGCCTACTAAATGCATAGCAGAAGTTTTTTTCCGCTTGACGACACGATTCGGCCCCTTCTCCAAGTGACCACCTAGCTTAACATCCTCTCGACGACGGTGGGTCATTAGGACCGGCGCTTGCATTGGACGGGTTACTATCGCACGTAGCAAAAAAAGGGAAGGAAAGAAAAGCAATTTATTTTTTATTGAATTGCCTCGTTAGGCTAGAATTCTAGACTGCGAATAATTTTTTATGTTTGTATTTTTTTATTTTTGTTACATTAGCAACTGTCCTGAGAGAAGACGCGTGTCCGATTGCGAGACAAGACAAATGCTGATTGGTCAAGCTTTGGATGGAATAAAAGCAGGTCAAAAATAATGTAATCAGTGAATGTATTAATTAATTAAGTAAACTCAAGCTAGCTTTGGGGATGGCTGTTAAAAGCAAGCGAGTAATAACCATTTTATTATACAAGTAGGTAGGTGTTCTACCGAAACCAATTACCGTCGCATGTCTGTCCTACGGCTTAATAGTTAATACCTAATGTCATGTTTATGTTGTACATTATTAGGAATTACTTAATCAAGTTACGTATTATTGTACTTAACAGAGCTAAATAAAAAAATACCAAAATAATCTCAGCCTGTAGTTTCTTTCGTTGAAACTAACAACTTTTGTTTTAAGATTTTAAAATTCAGTAGGTGTTATTTTCATTCGCACAAAAAATTGCAATGTCTCTAACGTGTCATTATCCTGTGTAAGAAAATACGTGTGAGCGTAAGGTCATTGACCTTTGATCGCTGAAAGGGGCGGTGAGCGTTATAGGATAGTGAGCACACGTACATTTATGAAAAATATTGATCTGAATATCCAACAAATGTCGCAGGTTAAAAGGTATTAGTTTTAATGATAGGAACTCCGAGAGAATATCGGCATTGGTATTTTTTATTTATTATTTAAAAGTTATGACTTAATATATGGTGGTACTTTATACCCTGTAGCGCCAAATGACAGGTTAAACTGACGTGGAAACTAAACGCAGTCTGAGGTTAAATTGAACTCGGTTTCGACATTAGACTACCAGGGCCCGTAATCAGTAAAATTGATACTTCTAGGATAATTACTGTTGTCTATTGTTTATTAAACATTGCTCCTTTATTTAGTGAAACGAAAATAATATTTTGTGGGAAATCTTCAATGAATAAGGTAAATAAGTGTCAAAAAATCTCGATGAGGGTCACTAAGGGTTCATCACTGAGATACAGATAAGGGCCCAGAAGTCTGATTTGAAAATAGACTTTTTCGTACTCATCACGTTTTACACTCAGTTGAAAGAGAATTTAAAATATTTGCCACATGTTTGTATAAATAAATTATAAAATGTACCACAGGCGGCGGCGTTGCGAAACTTTTTGCTTGTTGAAATTAATTAATTTCATTACCGTGCAAGTGTTTGCCGGTGTTACACGCTGCTGCTGTTGTTATGTTAATGTATAACATTTTATTATTTATTTGTTTTGTTTAATTTAATTTACTTAGTGCTATTTCAATGCTGGCCTCGAAATAAAGCTCAGGAACCGAAGGAGAGAACTATGCTTGTTTTACAATTTTTACAATATCGAAAGTGTAATTAGTAACCCATACGCCAATCTGTATGGTAATATTCCGCCTTTTAATTCGATGCAGTAAAATGACATTTTGAATCTTACTAAACTCCCGTAATCCTCCAAAGTAATTTCAAATCTTTAATAATATAATATATGACATTCTCTCACCAATCTTTGTTACCAAACTCCTCCGAAACGGCTCGACCGATTGTTATGAAATTTTCAGTGTATATTCTCTAGGTCTGGGGGCAGGTTGATGTCTATTTTTTTTATATCCCTAATGGCAAAACAACGTTTGCCGGGTCGGCTGGTATTATTATAATAAAATAAGATGTGTCCTTCAAAGCAAATTAATATTAATGTAAAATACTTTGAGTTTATATATTTTTTTAGTTTACAAAATGACAGTTAATAATATGCGTTAATTAATTAACAAAAAAACCGACTTCAACTCTCATCAAACCACTGTAGAATACATCCTTTCCAATTAAAATGTTAAGTCTGATATTGTCTTCTCATGGATACCATTATCAGAACTGGACTAAATTGAAATGGCACTACACGGGAAACGTTAGCTTTCTAATAAATTATACTGATCGCAAGCGATTTACTCTTATGAGAAGTTCCGTTCCGTATCTCCGAAGATATTCATGAGATCTTTACCAAATTGAAATGGGACCACCTCTGAAGTATGCCCTACCAAACAAAAAAAGAATCATCAAAATCGGATTAGAATTGACGGAGAAATCGCGTAACAAACATACAAAAAAAAAATAAAAAAAAAAATAAAAAAAAAAACATACAGTCGAATTGAGAACCTCCTCCTTTTTTTGAAGTCGGTTAAAAACGCCATATTACTGCATCGAAATAAAGGTCGAAGTAGAGATATATAACTTAAGGCGCTTCATGCGTTAGTATTATGCTTGAGTCAAAATTTACGATTTCCGAAGGAACATAAAATAGTTCAATTATAGATTAGATAATTGAATTCATATTATTTGGCATTTCATATGTCACATTTACTAAAAAGTGTCTCAAAAAAAAAACATGATTTTCCTAGATTTTCATTCAAAAACCATAAACCGAAAAGTGCCATTAGCATTTTTCGATAAATTAAACGTATTATTTTAGGATAAAATCCGAGATATTTTGTTATTTCTGAATTATAGTAATTTAATTCAATTCATATTCAATGTCACTGGTTATTTATTATTTTAATAAGTTGTATATTTATTTTACTATAATTTTTTTTGTAATACCATTTTCCGCGCAAAATTGCGTCAGCGAGAACGGAATTCCTTTTTTGTATGGAGCGCACGCGATTCACGCGTAAACGTATTTATAGCGTTTATAAACGCTCTTAACCTAAATGAACATTGAAAAATTCACGTGCTTCCGTTGGTATGTTCATGTGTTATTTTGAGCAAAACAAAACTAATAAACGAATGAATTACTTATAATTATCACGTACTTACATAAGTACATTTAGTATGATAATATTCTAACTGTTTTATAACATGAGTTTATTCATTGAAAAATCAACGTAGTCACAATTATTACGTATGTGACACGCCGTTCCATAAAATGAAAAGCATTGCACGCTCGTTAATACGTCGTAGTACATAATCGCGCGTTTATTTTGACACTTTTATTCGACGCAACTACCGATTAAGATGTCGAAACAGTTAGGGGGTAATAATGACCCGCGTGACAATTTGTACGCCTGCCAAATTACTTCAGCGGTGGACTGGTTAACGACTTATAGATGATAGGTGCTTTCCTGTTGGAAGTTCTCAATGTTGCTTGTAGTTTTAGTTAGTTTTTGACGTGACAACGTCTTATAAATCGATAGAGCCGGCTGCACGCACAAAAAAATATGACTCATCCGGCGTTACCGGCGTTACCTCGCTCTGAGGCGTTCCATGTAAGGCTTGAAGTGCAAGCGAGAGTTGTCACGTTCAACTATCGTCAGTAAACCGACTTTACAGACAACCAATTTTTTTTTTACACCGTGGATGCTGGAAATGTTCGTGAAACCATTTATTCTCCAGACTGTTTATATATTCGTGTGGTTTTAGATTATATTTACTTTGATAAGCTGTCTTATTAATGCGAGACCAAACTTAGTAAACTTTAATCCCCGGGTTGGAAAGAAGAAAAACCAAAAATAGTATCTAGCTATGTCACGAATCAAAATCTAAATATTCTAAAAAGAAAAAATGTACCCATATTAATTGAATAATTTTTATTAATTTATGGTAAAAACGAATTAAGATGTCGAAACAGTTAGGGGGTAATAACGACCCGCGTGACAATTTGTACGCCTGCCAAATTACTTCAGCGGGGGACTGGTTAACGACGTATAGATGATAGGTGCTTTGCTGTTGGAAGTTCTTAGTGTTGCTTGTAGTTTTAGTTAGTTTTTGACGTGACAACGTCTTATAAATCGATAGAGCCGGCTGCACGCACAAAAAAATATGACTCATCCGGCGTTACCGGCGTTACCTCGCTCGCGTTACCTCGCTCTGAGGCGTTCCATGTAAGGCTTGAAGTGCAAGCGAGAGTTGTCACGTTCAACTATCGTCAGTAAACCGACTTTACAGACAACCAATTTTTTTTTACGCCGTGGATGCTGGAAATGTTCGTGAAACCATTTATTCTCCTGACTGTTTATATATTCGTGCGGCTTTAGATTGTATTAACTTTGATAACCTGTCTTATTAATGCGAGACCAAACTTAGTAAACTTTAATCCCCGGGTTGGAAAAAAGAAAAACCAAAAGTGGTATCTAGGTATGTCACGAATCAAAATCTAAATATTCTAAAAAGAAAAAATGTACCTATTGCTTAACACCCATATCATATTATAATTTATGGTATTAACTAATTAAGATGTCGAAAGAGTAAGGGGGTAATAACGACCCGAAGTTCTCAGTGTTGCTTGTAGTTTTAGTTATTTTTTTTTTTTTGGCAGAAGCCTTGGGTGCTGGAAACTTTCGCGAAACCAGTTCTTCTCCAAGTTAATTATATTCGTGCTGTTTTGACATTTATTTACCTCAAAAAAAAAGAGTATAGCTGTCAGGTATGCGTCTATCTCTAACATTGTGTTTTAAGTTAACTGCTTTCGAACTTTGTATCGGGTTTTAAAAATTCAATTTTCCGGATATCCCAACTCTTTGTGTGGACGCCAAACGCCGTCATGTCAGAAGTTTTATAGCGATTGAATTCTTAATCCGGCGCCGGAACGCAATGCTTTTTGCGAGTTTTATTCGAAAATCATCGATAAAAGATACATTTGGTACAGGAAATGGACGTCCGGCTCGGAGTGATTAGTATGAGTCAATAGTCTTACAAGATCTTTATTACTTTCATGTGGATTCTAAGATTGAACTTGCACTAAGATTAAACTTGTATGCAGACCTGCAATACAAGTTTAATCTTAGTGCAGTCTGCGCGTTCAAAATTTGTGTATAAAATACTAACTTTGTAACCTTAAATAATAAGCCACATTTGTAAGTTTTGTCTAATAAATTATGCTTATTCTATTACATTGTATGAGGACTCTACATTTCCCCAATAATTAATTAAAAAAATTTCAATTTATTTTTCAAAAATCGCGTTCCCTTAAAACAAACCCACTGAAACTCACAAATTAATTTTTCAATTATATTATGTGGGTATACTTTATAAAGTCGGTGCGACGACGCAAAAAAACGGACAATTTATAAAAATTAATTGCTCCCGCAATATTTATTGTTGGTGCACTTCTAATAAAAAAATATTTTGTGTTTAAATTATACGAAAAAATAAAAAAAATATATGACCGTAGATAAAAACTGACTGAAAATTATTATTATGATAACGTTACACAAACGTCCAAAATGGCGACTTCGTTAGCTTCAATAAAAAGGTGCGGAAAAAATGAACAAGGTACCCAATTAGTGGACTTACGTTTTAGGTCCACTTGGAATATGGAATTTTTTATGCTTCTTTCTTTTTTTACTATATTTTAAACGGTTCATATAGTAATATTATTATACAAAAACTCTATTATATATTCATAATAGAGTTTTTGTAACGTGGCTGTACAATATCTAAAGCATACTAGTAATAACTCATAAATTCGTCACGCATATATCAAATTTCCACTTTTGCTGGCAAGTGCATTCAATGATCAATAACATTAACACGTAATTAATATGAAAATTTTATTTTAATTACGATATCAATTACCATAGTAATTTAATAAATTGATCACGTGATGTCGCTTTCCCGATGTCGAATAATATTTGGATAATTAATTGTTATTTATTTGAGATAATTTTATTTATAGAAAACGTTATGATAATGATTAATAATTTTATTAATAACACTGTTGATTTTTTGTTTGCTTCTTCATCCCTGACCTGGCTTCACCAACCACCATAACATCTTCGCTACATCGTCACGTATCACGTACCATCAGTAGGGTTAGTGCAGGTTTTTCTACAAATTTCGAGACGACTCGAATCGCACAAACGAATTGAATTCCTCCATACATCTACAGCCAGCGCCATCTATTGATAGCCGCATGTCAGCAACTGTAAATTTTGGAATTCGATTCGTTTGTGCGATGCGAGTCGACTTGAAAAGCGTACAAAAACCTGTACTATCCCCTCAGGTGAGATCGCAGCCAAGTACTAACTTGTGGTGTATTATAAGAATTCAAATATTTGTACAAAGAGACGTCAAATTACTTTCGCAAAGTAATAATGTTACTTACACCATAGGATAAGAAACTCCTTCGTTGCTTTATTCATATTCAAAATCCTTCCAAAACTAAATGAAGGCTGTAACTGTAACTAAATTGGATTCAGGTCCCGAATAACATTTTCCATTTTCTTGGCTATCTTGTTTGTGGGTTCGATATGTAAGCTTCAGCGATTTTCGACAAACATTGAGGGTTGGATCCTTGAAGTGTCTTATATGAAGTTGTTTTGTATAAGCTATCTACGAGATTTTAAGCAAGATTTCATACCGCCCGTAAATTATGACTTTTTTATTCACGACTCAGTCCCATTTGTCGCTTCAGTTTATAACTTGCGCTTAGTATTATGGATTGGCATGATTAATTAACATCAAACATTATCATGTCTAAGTTAGATTGCTAGGGGTCATTATATTTTTCCGTACGAAAAATCAGCTTGTATACGAAAAAACTTATACATCTCAATAAGTTTGTTTATTTATAATGAGATTCTGTTTTTGAGCTTGATAAAACTTGACTTTTTTCTATGAATTCCGCTTCAGCTCATAACTTGTTTCGATAAGTCATGATGATGAATCTTTATGGGGTTCTTATATGGGATTGTTTGGGGTCAGTCGATTTAAATTCGAATATTTGAACGTTTCTTATGAAATCCGCGTCAGCTTGTGATTTGTGCCGAGTAATATAAGTCCTGGTGATGAATATTCATGGTGCGTCTTATTACGTTTGTTTGCTGATACTTGATAGTGAGATTGTTTGAGATGATTGCATGCTGTTCATGGGACAGTCGATTTAAATTCGAATATTTGACCGTTGCGTATGAAACCCGCGTCAGCTTGTGATTTGTGCCAAGTATTATAAGTCGTGGTGATGAATATTCATGGTGCGTCTTATTACGTTTGTTTGCTGATAGTGAGATTGTTTGGGGTGATTGCATGCTGTTCATGGGACAGTCGATTTAAATTCGAATATTTGACCGTTGCGTTTGCGTATGAAACCCGCGTCAGCTTGTGATTTGTGCCCAGAATTATAAGTCGTGGTGATGAATATTCATGGTGCGTCTTATTACGTTTGTTTGCTGATAGTGAGATTGTTTGGGTGATTACATTCTGTTCATGGGACAGTCGATTTAAATTCGAATATTGACCATTGCGTATGAAACCCGCGTCAGCTTGTGATTTGTGCCGCGTATTATAAGTCGTGGTGATGAATATTCATGGTGCGTCTTATTACGTTTGTTTGCTGATAGTCACATTGTTTGGGATGATTACATTCTGTTCGTGGGAGGGTCGGCTTTAACTCTAAACAACCTGTTTGATCCTTACCGTATTTAATTTATTGCTACGGTTATATTATTTATCATTGTCGTTACCTTTGAAAGGGCTATTGATTTAACTTGTCTCGCCTTTGTGATGTATTTGTGTTTGCGGTTATTTTGATGTTTAATTAATCAAATTTCAAAGATTTCATCTAATTGCCATAATATTAGTGTTGGTAGATTTATTAGGTAAGTAGACATGGTCTTATTTGAAAAGAACACCCCTTCAGCGCGTAATACGCGTTCTTTAACCGATTTCAAAAAAAAAGGAGGAGGTTCGCAATTCGTCAGAATCTTTTTTTTTAGATAAGACGATCTATACTAATAATACCCCAGTAGCTGAAACAATAATTGATCCAGGAACATCTTCATGTTCTATGATTTTATTTTATTCTCTTTTTTTATTATTCAATACTAGCAGATACCCGCGGCTTCGCCCGCGTAAATTTTAGTTTTCCCTATTCTCACGGGAACCATCGATTTTTCCTTTCATTTTAACTTTCAGCCAAAAATTTTCAATAGTTGCAGCGTGAATGAGTATTTCGCCCGCTGGAATAGTGAAAAAAAAATATTCACGCGGGAGAAATAACCATTGATTTTCCCGGGATAAAAAATAGCCCTCTGTATTCTAATTTTCAGCCAAATCAGTTCAGCAATTACGGCGTGAAGGAATATTTTTCCCGCGTGAATATCTATTTTTCGCTGTTCCCGAAGGAACCATGGATTTTTACGGGATAAAAAGTAGCCTAAGTATTAATCCAGGATATAAATCTCTATTCCAAATCAGTTCAGTAATTACGGCATGAAGGCATATTATCTATCACTATTATCATGGAAACCATGAAATTTTCCGGGATGAAAAGTAGCTTATGTATTAATCCAGGATAAAATCTATCTCCTTTCCTAATTTCAGTCATATCAGATCAGTAAGTGCAGCGTAAAGCAGTATTTTTCGCGCGTGAATATCAATTTTTCAGTTTTCCGCGAAAACCACGGATTTTTCCGGGATAAAAAGTAGCCTTTTTATTAACCCAGGTTATCATCTATCTCCATTCCGAATTTCAGCCAAACCGGTCTTGACTTGCGGCGTGAAGATTTTTTTCCGCGTGAATTTTGGTTTTTAACTAATCCCACGGGAACCATGGATTTTCCCGGGATGAAAAGTAGCTTATGTGTTAACCCAAGATGCAATTTTTCGCCATTCCAAATTTGAGCCAAATCGGTTCAGTAGTTGTGGCGTGAAGGAGTATCGAAGCTTGGTAAAATACGAACTTTGGAGCCCCGTTTCACCCCTTAAGGGGGGAATTTTGAAAAATCCTTTCTTAGTGCACCCCTAGACCTCATAATGAATCTGTATGCCAAATTTGAAGTCTCTAGACCCAGGGGTTTGGGCTGTCCGTTGATATGTCAGTGAGTGCGTGAGTCAGTATCTTCTTTGATATACCATGAAATTTTCCGGGATGAAAAGTAGCCTATGTATCAATCCAGGATAAAATCTATCTCCTTTCCGAATTTCAGTCATATCAGGTCAGTAAGTGCAGCGTAAAGTAGTATTTTTCACGCGTGAATATCAATTTTTCAGTTTTCCCGCAAAAACCATGGATTTTTCCGGGATGAAAAGTAGCCTTTTTATTAACCCAGGATATCATCTATGTCCATTCCAAATTTCAGCTAAATCGGTCTTGTACTTCCGGCGTGAAGATTTTTTTCCGCGTGAATTTCGGTTTTTAACTAATCCCACGGGAACCATGGATTTTCCCGGGATGAAAAGTAGCTTATGTGTTAACCCAAGATGCAATTTATCTCCATTCCAAATTTGAGCCAAATCGGTTCAGTAGTTGCGGCGTGAAGGAGTATTGAAGCTTGGTAAAATACGAACTTTGGAGCCCCGTTTCACCCCTTTAGGGGGGGAATTTTGAAAAATCCTTTCTTAGTGCACCCCTAGACCTCATAAGGAACCTGTGTGCCAAATTTGAAGTCTCTAGACCCAGCGGTTTGGGCTGTGCGTTGATATGTCAGTGAGTCAGTGTCTTCTTTTATATATTTAGATAAGTTTACGCTGCACCACAATCTCACCTGATGGAAAGTGATTGTGGTCTTACCTAGAAGATGCCTGTTCACTCTTTTTTCTTCTCTGACTGTTCCTGACTGCTGCAACCATTTCTATTTTTTAGTATAACAATTATAATAAGTGAAACTCCGATTTCGAACCAGCATTGTATTGAATAGCGCCGCATTCTGTAGATTGTGAGCTTCACGTGAAAGCATTTTAATAGGTACCTATGAATCAAGGGCTGTAGCGTGTACTTAATTAGCACCCTGTTAAGTATCGCAAGCGGCGAAATTTGAAGTTTTCCCTGAATTACTAGTTAGCACTCGTTCGCATTTGACAGTTAGATATGACAGTAATAATGTTCAGATTAGCACAGAGTAGGTTTACTGTAGCGATAGGTTTATTTGGGACTTCGCCATTGTGGGGGGTTAGACCAAATTTCGCACATTTTGGGGGAGCCCCTGCTTAGCCATGGGACATAGAAAATGGTTTAATTATGACTCTACTACGTCTGTGTAATATTATGACATTGACATTGTCAGTAATAACCTTAATAACGTATGTTATATAAGTTTAAGCTCTCTTTCCACGAATTCAATACTTATAGATATTTCAATCCGCGATGTCGCGTCCCACATGCAGGCATAGTAGGTATATGGAGCTTGACAGAGTGGGGCGCGCCGTCGTGGATTGAAATATCTATAGCGTGATGTTATTTAATATGACGATTCGGACCAGAAGTGCACTTTCAAACAAACAAGCAAACAAATACACAAACACTACAACTTTATAATATTAGTTTGATATCTCAAATAGCAGGCGCATTATGCGTTTTTCAGTTCGCGACGTCAATTAAACGTCAATGTGTGAATTTGATCACGTCGCACAGAGCACTCGAAGCGCAGAGCTGCCTGCATAATTGACATATGAAATGGTCACGTGACGGCGCGGTTTGACAGCCACGGCGGTTTCGAGTGGCGCGTCGAGATTGGACACACGTGTGTCCGAAGCGGAGTCTAGATATACGAATTTATGTAGGGATGTTGACAGATCGTAGTGGGCTAAAATTTTTTGCATTTTCTCTTTTGATATACATCTGTCAATAATTTGTGAAACAACCCTGAAATTAGCGCGTTCAAAGAAATAAACAAACTCTTCAGTTTTATAATATTAGTAGGTATCGATCAATGTGTCGCTACGTGTGAATCAGATCACGTCGCACAGAGCACTCGAAGCGCAGAGCTGCATAATTGACAGGTGAAATGGTCACGTGACGGCGCGGTTTGACAGACACGGCTGCGTATCGAGTGGCGCGTCGAGATTGGACACGCGTGTGTCCGAAGCGGAGTTTGGATATACGAATTGATGTAGGGTTGACACACCGTATTGGGTTTGAATTGTTTACATTTTCTTTTTCGATGTATCTATCAATCGTATGGTTCCGTTCACAAAGGAGACCCTATTACTAAAACTTCGCTGTCTGTCCGTCTCACCAGATTGTATCTCTTGAACCGTGATAGCTAGACACTCGGAATTTTCACAGATGATGCATTTCTGTTGTCGTTATAACGAAAAATTCTTAATATTTTTTTTTAACTCTACGACTAAAGGAAAGTACTTACTAAGAACTAAGAACCTATTAGTATAATTACAATTCCAAGAAAATCTGTCGGAGGTTCTTAGTTATTACTTTCCTTTAGTCGGAGAGTTTTTTTTTAATTTCCACTTATTAATAGGATAATTAATGTCAGTTGGAAATTATTTATGGCTAATATTTCAGAACCTTTATGATCACATTGGAAATCTATTTCCTTTGAATCTTTCGTGCGGGAAACTTTAAAAGTTTTCCAAGATTTTTCCCGAAGTGCAATGTCTAATTTCCCTGACCTACTGACCCTCTTGATACGTTGCATTTAAATTTAAATAGGGAGGTCAGAAAAGATCTCCAGGCCGGGTCTGATTATTCCACATTATGTGAAGATATGGATATCGTACAGAAGTGCTTAAAACACTTCATATCTGCACAGTCATCTCTTCATCTATCTCTATCTCGTCATTCTAGAGAAATTATTCTTTACTAATAACGCGTCCTTAAAAGTATCTCCATTCATCTTTTTTAATGTTATATTTTACTAGCTTTTCCGGTAAACGTTGTTTTGCCATAAGGGATATATAAAAAATAGCTTACGACCGTCTCTCAGACCTACCGAACATACACAGAAAATTTCGGTCATCTGTAGTGATGTAGTCTATTAACGCCTGTGCCTCAAGTACTCAAGTAAAGTAAGTAGGATGCATTCTGATTTATAGCGAGTGACACACGGACGTTTCACTTTGATACATCGCCGTCCCCGGGGAATAAAAGGATAATAGCTTTTAACCAAATTTTTTTTATTTCAGTTTTGAGGTCTACAGACCAGAATACATCTACCTAATTTTTTTCGTAGGTGTACTGTCGTTAATCAAAAAGTTATAAAATAATATACTATTATTCTAAACATATTATAGTACATGTTTAAATGGCAAGCTAACTTTAGTGAAATTTTTTACACAAAATAATGTCTAATAACTATTTAGGTTTAAAGTTTATAAAGTTTAGGTATGTTGACTAATATTTCTTTGGCAAACTGTCTTCATTAAAATTGAGTAGCAATAATATATTATCATACTTTACCGTCTATGGATTATACGGTCTCGAGTATAGAATAGTCTAAATTAACGATTGATAGTGATAGTATGATAGGCTAACGCTTGAATATCGTTGTGGTACCTAATCATGTGAAAGAGAAAGAAAATGCCTTTATTTGAAACGACAATCAATCAATTATTATCTATTCAGTTCGTTGGTTTATATATTATTCATAACTGAAGGGTGTGACTGACTAAATGGATAAGACAGGAATGAGTTGATTGATCTCAAAATGGAATCTACTCAGCATTTCTATGACCGTGGATTAAAAAAAGTTCTGAAAGAGTTCCTGTTGGCCCCAACACCTCCGTTCAATTCATCTTGAATTTGGTTTCATTTCGTGTGCATCCAGCGAATCGAAATATGTCATATGGTTACGGCTGCAGGTTCCGACGGGATCCGCCAAGGAGAGCCCTCGTCACGTTCACGAAGTTCTTCAATGGGTACCCCCACCTACTACCAGTTACAACACCTTGCGAAGTTGTTTGACTATGTACTGTTGTTGCTAAGACTTCCTTCCACATTATGAGCCCTCCCAACAATGAGATGAGCTGTACGCTTTCCCTTGGAACCGACCGCGCGTGATACCCGGATTCCTAAAAAAACTTCTACCTATCACCTTGCCATCCGCACTCGTGAGGCTGATGACTTCATTCCTGAATGGCTGGTCGTTCTATGACTTTGTGAAAGGCTCTAACTCCCTTCTGCGTTCAATATGTGCCGGAGTTCCTCAAGGCTTTCCCCTTTCCTATACACCATCTACACCAATGACATCTCCACACTCGCTGACCACCAGCGGGAGGGGAAAATGACGTGCTGTTGTCGCTGTACGACAGCAAAAGCCAGTACAAAGGTCCTACAGTGGCAGACCTCGGTGTGTTGAATAACCAAACCATGATGTAGATAAAAGTTGGCGAATCTATATTGCGCCAAGTTTAATCTTACACCGCGGACAAAGATGATGCGAGGCGTATGTCCGTATTTCTCTGACGCATACAGCACCTGCTTGGCATTCCTTATATTCAGGCACAAAGTATGCGAAACAAATGCCTGTGTCTGGTCATTGGAGCCTCGAAGTACGTCAGTATGTCAGAAATTAAGTTATGCGCCTGGATACCAGTACGTTCAAAGTGTAGAATTTCGTCCGCACCCTCGTGCTCGCTTACGCAGGCTGACATTGCGTTCACCTCCACGGAATTGTATCACCTATTGATCGATCACCAGAATTCAGAGGACGTTTGCTACTTCGCGGGCTCCTCTGTCTTTGGTGTCCTGCGCAACTGTGCGCTGCTGGTGACGAAGATGACGAGAGCTTCGAATAACAGTACCTAGCAACCCCGCGTAGTGCAGCGACGGTACCGCCGACCTTACGAAGCATCACCAGCATCAACCTTAAAGCCTGTGAAACCTTAGCCGGATACGGCCAAGAAGCAAAGGAGACACGTTAGGCAGACAGCAACAACCAATACAACATATTTTGTCATCGAACTCCTTTTGAACACAGCTTTCAGCGGACCTCTGGCACTAAGCAAGGCTTTACACTCTGATCTTATGAGTCTTCGAAGGACAGTGAACGTCGCTATGCATTTTATGACTCTCTGGCCTTAGATATAATAGCCCTGATTGCCTTCCGAATAACTTTCTGTTTTGTTTTTTAGGGTTCCACACCAAAATGGTGAAAATGGAAACCTTATGATGCGATTTCATCCGTCCGTCCGTTACAGTCGATTATTTCAGTAACCATAAAAGCTATCGACATGAAATTTGGAATAGTTGTGTATATTAGTGGCCCAACATCATAGCAATAAAAAAAATGAAAATTACGTTTATTTTTATATAAAAAGGGGGGTTCCGGGGGTTGAAATTTCGAAGTGTGATAACTATAGTGTGTGGGATATCGTATGAAAGGTGTTGACCTGTACATTATTTAACAGGTTATTGTTTATTTTTATGCACAGTAGTTTTTGATTTATTGGGCAAAATGTTAAAAAAAATACCGTTACCCATTCTTATCTCCAAAATTTACCGATCGCAAAATCTGAAATTATTATGAGCAATAGGTATTTATTTATGTTTTATAGAAAAAATAGAACCAACTTTCTATTATGGAACCCACAGTGCATGAGTCTATTTCGCACTTTGCCGTTTTTCATTTAGTTTAAATTTCTAATAGATGATTACCATCATTTCGGTTTATTAACTAAACCAGAATAACCGTATGGGAATATAATACCATATAAAGCATATTCTATTTGAACCAGAATAAAATGATAATAGATTATTAGCTTTGCTGTGCTGGTTCCGTTTATTCAACGAATATTATTGTAAAGCAATATTAGCAATATACACTATCTTATCGACTTAACGCGAATAAAATGATAAGATTATATTAGCAAATTAAGAAAACTATAGAATTTTGTTAACTTCTTAAATTCTAATTATCTCTTATAATAAATGAGTAAGTAAAAGTTTACCACAACAATAAGGAAGCTACAAAAATCAGCTTTCATTCGAGACAGCTATTTCCTGTCTAAGTCTATTACTTTGGGCACAATCGTCAAAAATCGGTTTTTTATTTTTCCTGAACATTTGTGATTTTCCTATTATCATTTTATTCGCCGGGGACGGCGACATGGCTTGTCTATCTATAGTTTGAGGAACGAAGTGTTTAATCTCATTAAAAACTCCTGGTTTTTTTTTTAAATCAGCAGAAAATCTTATTCCCACCGAGACTGATAGCTTGTAGAGTAGTCTATTAAATTTCCCTGTGCCTCAAGTGCTCTGTAGGATGCATTCTGATTTATAGGCGAGTGACACACGGACGTTAAATTGCGTTCGGTGCCGGGACGCTTTGATTCATGGCGTGACTCGTGCCTTTTCTATAGTTTGAGGAACGAAGTGTTTACTCTCATTGAAAACACCCGTTTTTAAAGGCAGCAGAAAATCTTATTTCTATCGAGAGTGATAGCTGTAGAGTAGTCTATTAAATTTCCCTGTGCCTCAAGTGCTCTGTAGGATGCATTCTGATTTATAGGCGAGTGACACACGGACGTTAAATTGCGTTCGGTGCCGGGACGCTTTGATTCATGGCGTGACTCGTGCCTTGTCTATAGTGAGCGGAGTGAAGTATTTATGCGATGTCCGTACGTCTTAGAATTTACTTCGGTACTATATGCGTATACTGTGCGCATCACGAAATGGTATTCTGGTATTTGAAACTGAAATAAACGACGACCGAGTTAATTCTGAATTAATAATTTAAAGGCAATAAATTTATACAAGTGTCACTTAGATCGACTGCAAAGTAGAGTTTAATTGGCATAACGAAAATTTAATTTACATCATGTTTATTATTGTAAGTATGTAGTTGACCCGGCAAACGTTGTATTGTCATTTAAGTGATTTCTTTGTTAGGGGTAAGAAGAGGTACTAACTCTACGGAATTCACAGAAAATATATCATTAAAATTATATCTTTGAATCTTTATATCTTTAAACGAGCAATTCTTGTGTATCATTGGGACCGCTGAAACACAGTTTTCACTAGTTCAGTGGTCAGTGCACAAACTGTATACGTATTAAGTTTAAGTATAAGTATACGTTAACTGGTTAAAATACTGTGTAGCTTAAAGTTAATAAATAAAAATTTATATATAAAAAAAAAGAATCTCGGGAAAGGCTCCAACGATTTTCATGTAATTTAGTATACAGGAGGTTTCGGGGGCGATAAATCGATCTAGCTGGGTTTCATTTTTAGAAAATGCCGTGTTTACCAAAAAAATGCCGAGCAAAGCTTATATGTTTTAATATAATAGAAAGAAACATTAAAAGATTTCCTTGTTATCTCATTATACTCTCGTAATTGCATGTAAGATTTATCGCAAATAATGTGTCATAAAAATGTGGCACTGTCAAATTGTGAGCCGTCATATAAATTATCGTCACACACGCATGTGTCGCGCACGCACTTAAAATATTCATGGGATTCTGGTCTCATGTTGTACAGTGATTGAATTTTAACGATATTTAAAGCGGCAGGTCCCGGGATCTATTCCTGGTACGAACCAGCGTGAATTTTTTAAAGATTTTCTCAAGTGGCTCAGGGGCCGTACCACCATCTCTTAAAGCTGTGGCAAAGGCGTAATGCCAAGTGGTTTAGATTTCCGGTGTGATGCTGTGTAGCAACCATATAGGGTTGGAAGCGGCTGCGGCTGGTTACCACTCCACCGGCAAAGACGCACTGCCAACTGGTTTAGACTTCCGATGTTATAATGTGTTCGTTTCGGGGTTAATAGCCCCTTGCAAGCTAGCACGATACACGTATCATTTTCGGCTGCATGATCAATTACTTACTTCATCGCAGCTACCAAACTTTGCCAGGCAAATTTCTAAACTGACGTACAAAAATGTTTTTAAGCACCTTTATGAACCTGAGGTTGAGCCCATTGGAAAATTTTACATCAACGTCGTTTTCATACTAGAAATAAGTAGCGCTGTGGCGTAGACAGCGGTCCATAGACAATACTGAGGTTTGCTTGACACCAGTAAACTGGCGAAATTTTTAGAACGGTCATCAGGGTCCTGTATATACGTCTATTTTTCAACCGACTTCAAAAGAGGAGGTTCTCGATTCGACTATAATTATGTTTTTTTTTGTTATTTAATTGATAATTTACGTTTGTTACAGAGTAATGGAAACAATTACATGTCGGGCGAGCCGCGGCGGAAGCGCGAGCCGCCCGCCCGCCCCAACCACATCCTGCTCTACACCATCATCAACCCGGCATACCCCATCACTGTGGTGAGTATCTCTCTCCTTACACTCTATCAGGCCTTACACTCTTACACTCTTACGCAACAAACGCAATGTTGTGGTCTCTTTCTATCGCCTAACTTTATCTCTTACGACGTACTAGGGCTGCCGTAGTCAGACGGCGCGTAAAATAGACCGTACAGAACTCGCGCGCGTGCAACTCGGCCTGCGAGCGGCAACCATCTGAAATATTGAGGTCCGGACCCGTACCTACTTGTAGCCGGGACGGCCACGTGATAAGTGAGACAGCGGGGCTAGACAAAGTCACAAGCGTTTGGCGTTAACGCTAGTCGACAAAAATGTATGGACAAAACAAATGACTGTAGAAAAACCACGACAATAATTACTAAACACGCTGTGTTTGATACTGTCGGCTGTCAATTGTCAAGCGAAGTACGCTAAAGTTATCTACAAGGTCCGCGAGAACGCCAGCGAGCGTTCAAGTTAGCGTAGTTAATTATTCAAACACAGCGTGTTTAGTAATTATTATCGTGGTTTTTCTACAGTCATTTGTTTTGTCCATACATTTTTGTCGACTAGCGTTAACGCCAAACGCTTGTGACTTTGTCTAGCCCCGCTGTCTCACTTATCACGTGGCCGTCCCGGCTACAAGTAGGTACGGGTCCGGACCTCAATATTTCAGATGGTTGCCGCTCGCAGGCCGAGTTGCACGCGCGCGAGTTCTGTACGGTCTATTTTACGCGCCGTCTGACTACGGCAGCCCTAGTACGTCGTAAGAGATAAAGTTAGGCGATAGAAAGAGACCACAACATTGCGTTTGTTGCGTATCGATTTTGAGGGCGGCGCCAGGCGCTATTGCGTACTGAATTGCACTTTTTGTGTCAGCGCTAGAGTCGCTATTTCTTTAAATAATCGTGCGGAGTGGACCTTCTGGTACTATTTAGTGTTCTGTGACTCTATAACAACATTACTAGCCTAAGCCATTTGATAAGCTTCCTCTCATTAATTAAGTACAATCTGGGTGCCTTCAAGAGAAGAGTGAATAGGCTTTTTGTAGGTAAGCGCGCTCCAACCTAGACCTCATCTTTGCTTTCCATCAGGTATGATTGTAGTCAAACTCAAGCCTACTAGTAATAATTGAAAAAACCTACACCCCACTTTACGTAAATCAGATATTTGAGAGTGCCCATAGCTTTCTTTCGTAGATGAAAATAAGCCTTGTCGAAGCAATATTCAAGTACAAAATCAAGATTTATTGAAAGAGATATCTAATGCCAGAAAAATTGCCGACTGACATAGAAATTCAGTACTGAAACTTCAACTCTGTTACTAGTTATATTCAAATCAGCGATGCCTCAAATAGGCCCTTGCTTTATTCAACTTCACGAGTTCTCTCGTTTCCAGAGGCGGCTTAGCTCGGTCGATTTATAAACGGAAAAAATAACAATCAAAGAGAGGACCTGTTGCGTCAATTGATGGCAAGCTCCACAGTCGATCCGCGTCATTACATCTCCGTTTTACGTGTTTCTTTTACGTGATCGAATTGTGGGTTCTTTGATGACAGATCTTGAATTAAAAAGTTGTTAAATACGGATCTGTTGTTTGGGGGCATTATGGTGGCCGTTACCATTTCCTTCATGTAGGTTTTTAGACTGTGTCCTGTTCTGCTCTGTTTTTAAATAGCATTTTGCACGGAAATAGTGCCGTTATGCAATAGTGCTAGTTTTAGACGCGCTTAATTTAGGGCCGCTAAAACCGAATCGCTACCATCGACATTCTTCTTTAACTTTGCTAAAATCAGGTTGTTGTAGCTTTTTCCAGTCGCCTTTATACATAACATTTTTTACCTCTTGGTAAGTCCTTGACTTTGTGTCTCATCATTTCTCTTTACTTTTCCCATTATATCCGTCTTCGGTATTAGATTACCTTGCTACGCTTTGCTCTCTGCTATGCTAGTGATAAGTTGCGTGGTAGGTGATCATTTTCTCTTTTAGAATTTTGACTATCGTGAGTAGAACACATAGGAAAAAAATGTCAACGACTTTGAACACACGCGAGATCTGCTCGACTAGTTTCGGACTCTTTTGGAAGTCTTTCAGAGAAGAGGAGTAATCATTTTCTCTTTTCTGTTTCTTACTGTTTCTCTATCTGCCTTCTCCTACATATGCCTTATCCATTTTTTAGTTGTCTTATTCTTTTGTTTTGTTGCCGGTACGCCATCACTTCGACAGCACGACATTTGAGATTAATTATCACGATTGTCAAAATCAACCAAAGTTATTATTTTATGACAACTGAAAGCAACATAACAAAGCCGTCGTTGTTGGTAAAAACAGGAATTTTATTACTTTAACCGACCAATAGTCGAGTAGCACAAAAGCAAAAAAATATTTTAAAATTTTCGCTTTGGCTTAAATTTCATTTTTGATTCATTCATGTGTCTTTCGATTTTATTTTTGAATTGTTAAATTATGAAGCTTCATATTCACAAAATAAAAATATGAATTGCAGCATTCATTTGCTGTATCAAAAGATGCTTCCTCTACACGAATGTAGGCCACGCGGAAATATCTTCGAGTTTTCACAAATCATCGCAGCAATATCGGGTGTTCTCGCGACATCTGAAGTGTTATTATCGGATTAAATTCCTGCAGTCGCCTTCCCTCGTCACTTCGCAAACTTTGAAGTGTTGTTTCCAATTTGATTCGACTTGGATAGTTTCTGTATGAAGAGAGCAACTGGTGTGAAGTTCTCTCGGAGTCTCTGGTGTACTTTTTTGTTGTTCTTTGATTGTGATTGTTTGGTTGAGTTTCTGTTCTTCTGAAGTTTCAGTGAACTGGATTATTTCTTGCTTTTGTCTATAGCATCATCTATCTATATATATCTATCCGGAGAGCAATTCCGTAAATTTGGTTATTTAGCTTTCATTAAACGCCGTGTGCATTTTAGTACTGTGACTTGGCAATTTGCACCCGTCCAATGAGAACAGTTTGTTTTTCACTTATAAATAAATTATCATTAAAAAATATTTTTAATAAAAACAAGCTTTTATATGACTGTTTTACCTGTGAGAGGGTCAAATTTAACGTGCGAGATTTGATTACAGACAAATAAACAAACGAACGAACACAAACATCGGGACGGTTAAAACTAAATAAAAGCTTTTAAAAAGCAGTCCATTTAGATCAAAGAATTGTAGAAATCTATTTAATAGATTCAAAGATTATTTATCTACCCTCGTATAAAATCACACAATTCAAGCTCTCTTTTGAAGTATAACATTACCAGAGGTTTATCACAGACAGTTCCAAGTCTAAATCTAATCCAATTGAAGTTCGAATTCCAAATCTAATCCAAATGAAGCTTTTTGAAAGCAAAATATAATTTCAATATTTATATTTTGCTTTGATAAAGCTTCATCAGGTTAAAACAAAAAAAATTATAAATAAGTACACTCCCAGGTTTCAACTAAGAAAGTTTCCATGATTCTCTAAAATTCAGATTGAATCCTAAGTCGATCTTGTAACTTGTAAAGTGTACTTTAAACCAACAATAAAGAGGGAATAAAAGTGAATGCGTCACTAACAGTAAAATCTCGGAGAAATGTTAACTTTTCAACTTGGAGCGAGCTACAGTCCCTTCTTATTGAGTCGTTCTGATATCATTCTACGCTGAGAAAGTTTGAAATTGAGTTAGATTTTTCAATCGACCTTACTTTTTCGAGATCATTGAATTTTATAAACCGTATATACGAATGTACGGACCGGACTTTGGGTTAATGATGATTACTGTAATCTTCTTCATTTTCTTAGTTTACTAGTTAGGGTTTGTCGTCTTGTTTACTAGTTAGGGTTTGTATTTCTTCCCTGTGTAGCCAGAACATCAGATTTATTATTCGTCGAAATTAATAACATCGATCCTAATAGAAAATTGACCATAAGCTTCATACAAGTTGTTTTTTTCGGCTGTTAGAGCGAGGCCCCATTAGTGCGTTGCGCTGCGTTGCGTCGTCGCAGCGTCGTCGCTGCGTCGGTTTCCATATATTGTTTACGACATGACCCATTACACCGTAGCGTCGTCGCACGCGACAATTCAACGGATCGACGGACGAGAGACGAAGCGGGAGGTAGGGTGATGCGCTAATGCGCTTCTTAATACTATCAAAGGAGATATCCAGAATCTTCTATGGTTTCTACGTTTATTTCGGCGGTGGCGTAATAAAAGCAACAAAAGAACACGTTTGTATCTATCCATTGCGAAGGCTGAACTGAGATGCAGCCAGTGTTGCTGCGACGCTCTTGCGCTGCGATATCGTGCGTCGTCGCAACGCAGGTGTGGCATACAATGCGCTGTTCCGTTGCGACGACGCGACGCAACGCAGCGCAACGCACTGATGGGGCCTCGCTCTTAGTCTAATTCGCTCTCAAATGTGGACTCATAATGTCAGGCAAGGCAATGAAGCTTAAACGACAATCACTGAGTGCAACCCGAAGATCGTTTGAATATCAGCACCATTACCCCAAAGTAAGATTCCATAGGGCTATGACTGTGTGAAAATACAAGCAGGCGATGTAAATAAGCCTAGCTGTATTAACATTCATCATATTTCTATTTGTGTCAACATTATGAATGGACTAGAAACATGTAAGTCGTCTATGGGCATCATAAGAGGCCACAACTTCATAAGTCACTAACCATAGAGCAGTATTTTATTCTCGCTCGCACGTTCGTCGTGCGTGTACGAGTAGTTCACTAATGCGCCACTTGTTGCTGTGAGGGGTCGTTAAAACCTCGTTCGAATGCTACTTCGATGCGAGGGTACACTCGAAAAGTTTGCACGCGCTGTTTGCGGTACTTTTGGTGGAACATGTAGCGGCATATTGTAGTCATGGGGGTTGATCTCTCAGATGTCGCCACTATAGTAGTGTTATTATCTCGCTGCAGACTCGGTCATAAAACATTCGAGTGTTTCGTTTTTGTTGTTCTTTGTTGAGTTGTGCATTTTGTAATACAACAAACGCGAAACACTCGAATGACTTATGACCGAGTCTGCAGCGAGATAATAACACTACTATAGTGCGGGAAGTTAAACTCCGTATCTTTACCAGGCATACGTAATGCGCGACTTGTCTTTCTTAATTTGAAAAATCCGCTGTTGCGTACGGTTGATATCAAAAGTCCATATAGAATTTGTAGCACCGATAGACATTTATACACAGGACCCGGCGAACTGCGCAAATAAAACTGTTCGCCAGGTTACTGGTGTCATAAATGTTTATTTTGACACCAACGGCGTCAGTAGGAAGACGACTGCACTACTGTTTATGGACCACGGTCCACGCCACAGATCACTATACTTGTTATTAGTCCTCACGTGCGTTTCCACAAAATCGATTACCGCCATATCGTGGCGTAGTAGCGGGAAATTTGACGGATAGAGCTACTTTTTAACCGACTTAAAAAAAAGAGGAGGTTCTCAATTCGTCGGAATCTTTTTTTCTAGTATGAAGTAGGTTTACGTAAAATATTCAGATGGGCTCATCATCATCATGATTCAGGGCTCATCCCTTATATCGGTGGTAATATACCCTCATGTTTTTGCGTCGGGAGTTAATAAATATTAACACTTAACAGTAAGTAACAGTCCTCATTCCTCCACCCTCCTTGTCACCCTACGGCGACGTTAAGTACCCGGAGTGACAAATCGCGGCGGCAGTCAAGCGTGAGCGGCGCGCGTGCTCGATGAACCCGCTTAATGTATTGCCTTTTTACATCAACAACACTGTAATTGAACCTCTATGTACGGTCATCTTCAAAAATCCATACAAAGCTTGAAGGCTAATGAATTTCACTGTCCTATGTACGGTCAACTTCAAAAATCCATACCTACACAACTTTGGGCTGCAACGGTGTACCTACCCGCACATTACCACAAACTGTCGCCTTTATACCATAGAAGTGCAAGGCATCGAAAAGACTTTCACCCCTACATAGTAGACGTACTAAAGACACGTACCTACGAAGCGGTTTGATTCCTCGTTCCTGATACGCACTGCAAAGGTCAGGAATACCCTACCAGGCACTGTCTTTCCCACCACCTACAACCTGGACGTCTTCAAATCAAGAGTGAATAGGCATTTCCTAAGCAAGCGCTTACCTTAGACTGCATCACTTTCCATGAGATGTGATCACAGTCAAGCACTAGCCTAAATAGTTAACAAAAAAACTGTCAACTATTACAACCTAATTGCCGATTGACCACCGCAGCCTTCACCAAGAATTTGATTCAAATTCTATATGGACTTTTGATATCAACCGTACGCAACAGCGGATTTTTTAAATTAAGAATGACAAGTCGCGCATTACGTATGCCTGGTAAAGATACGGAGTTTAACCTCCCGCACTATAGTAGTGTTATTATCTCGCTGCAGACTCGGTCATAAGTCATTCGAGTGTTTCGCGTTTGTTGTTCTTTGTTGAGTTGTGCATTTTGTAATGCAGTCTAAGGTAAGCGCTTGCTTAGGAAATGCCTATTCACTCTTGATTTGAAGACGTCCAGGTTGTAGGTGGTGGGAAAGACAGTGCCTGGTAGGGTATTCCTGACCTTTGCAGTGCGTATCAGGAACGAGGAATCAAACCGCTTCGTAGGTACGTGTCTTTAGTACGTCTACTATGTAGGGGTGAAAGTCTTTTCGATGCCTTGCACTTCTATGGTATAAAGGCGACAGTTTGTGGTAATGTGCGGGTAGGTACACCGTTGCAGCCCAAAGTTGTGTAGGTATGGATTTTTGAAGTTGACCGTACATAGCACAGTGAAATTCATTAGCCTTCAAGCTTTGTATGGATTTTTGAAGATGACCGTACATAGAGGTTCAATTACAGTGTTGTTGATGTAAAAAGGCAATACATTAAGCGGGTTCATCGAGCACGCGCGCCGCTCACGCTTGACTGCCGCCGCGATTTGTCACTCCGGGTACTTAACGTCGCCGTAGGGTGACAAGGAGGGTGGAGGAATGAGGACTGTTACTTACTGTTAAGTGTTAATATTTATTAACTCCCGACGCAAAAACATGAGGGTATATTACCACCGATATAAGGGATGAGCCCTGCATCATGATGATGATGAGCCCATCTGAATATTTTACGTAAACCTACTTCATACTAGAAAAAAAGATTCCGACGAATTGAGAACCACCTCCTTTTTTTTAAGTCGGTTAAAAAGTAGCTCTATCCGTCAAATTTCCCGCTACTACGCCACGATATGGCGGTAATCGATTTTGTGGAAACGCACGTGAGGACTAATAACAATTATAGTGATCTGTGGCGTGGACCGTGGTCCATAAACAGTAGTGCAGTCGTCTTCCTACTGACGCCGTTGGTGTCAAAATAAACATTTATGACACCAGTAACCTGGCGAACAGTTTTATTTGCGCAGTTCGCCGGGTCCTGTGTATAAATGTCTATCGGTGCTACAAGTTTGTGACGTGTGTGTGTCTGTGGTAACTTTACTCCTGCACGGATGAAACTTTTTTTTTGTTTGAAAGGTGATTTTTTAGTTTTATGAAGTCGGAAGTGTTCATAGCTATGTTTGATAAAAATCAGACCAAGATGGCCCACCATACCGGCAAATACGCACCGCCAAGCGATTCAGCGTTCCGGTGCGATGCCGTGTAGGGGTTAATTACCCCTTCCAAGTACGATAACATCATGACATCTTCGGCTGCATCATTACTTATATAATGCGAGATCACTGCTAATTATTACAATTTGCCTATCTATGGTTTGGCTGAAACGATCGATATTTTCAAAGTCGCTAGTAAAACACTTTGTTTAGAATCAGTAGGTACAATATGAAATTGACACATAATATGAGCAGAAATTGTTTCTTCCTTTGTATCCTCTTGTATCGCGAATTGAAAGCAATACGGACCATTCAATTTGGACACAATTGTGTTGTTGGAATTGTGACACACCGAGTGAGAAACTTCTTGAAATAATATCATCCGTCCATCACCGCGGTATTGAAATAACAATTAAATAAAAAAGGCATACCTGTAACTACCCGAAAATTAATAAAAAATAATACATGCAATATCCTATAGGAAACAATATAGAAGCCCTTATTTCTCGAAGAATTTTAACGAACAATGACCATTTTCTGTTAGATTTGTTTCACTGGTATAGTTGATCAGCCAGTCGTAGATGATAATGCAATAATTTTTAAATAATAAATTAATAATTAGTCTTCATCATTTCCTACACGATCGATAGCTCTAACGATGTCACTTGTAGTGCATCCTATGCCGGTCGGAATGGTATTTAAAATCAATTTATAAATTACAAGCTTCTATTGCCCCTTGCTTCGCTCGGTTAATCTCGCGCAAGTATCGTAAAATTCTTTTGTGTTCGACATCAAGCTTTTTGGGTCCAAGGTTTTGAGCTGGGTGATTTAAGCTAATTCCTTCTAACAGCGGTCCAGTAGATTGATTTATTTTAAAATTTTAGCTTTATATGTAGTTTTTAATTTAGATATAGTTTAATTTTATAGCTCGTTTTAATCCTACTTTTGATTTATATTATGGCTATGAAGACTCATCAGTTATCAATCGGCTAGATAGACAAATAATGACATTTGTATTGGAAAAAAAGCTAATCATCGGTATTCTTTTGTCATAAGATAAAGATACCTAAATACTGCTGGCTGAATTTACAATTTCCATTCAAATACCGCAGGCAAATGCTTGATAGAGGGCGTGAATACTGACAATTGATTGCTCTCGGTGTATCTCAGGATTTATTACTCACTCAGCCTTGTTATGAAGTATATCGCACAAGTTTTAGTTGTTATATTTTGTTGGACTTATGTCTTTATTGTTTATTGTATTTATTATATTGTTATTTACTCTTGTTCTTTGCTCTGTTATATTTAGCTTGAAATAGCTGTTTCGTGGCTTTGCTTTCGTAGAGGAGTTAGGAATCTCGCACAAAGAGAGTAGTTTCCGTTGAAAATGAGAAAAACTGAGATTTTGGAGCAAGTTTTGGGAGAATTTTCAATCGAGAAAATTGTATCCAATCGTGATTCTGCTTCTAAGAGATTTTAGATTAAAGACCCAAAATACATGACGTTTTTTAATTTTAAAGTACCTAATTGTCTTCATAGTTTTAAAATAAAACCCCATTCAAAATCGCTTAAATACGGCTTCTACACCGTTAACGACTAAGCTATAAGTGAGTTCAATGCAGTGTTACTCTTAATTGGCAATAATTACATTTCCAAGACGCGAAGGTCCTAAGTAAAATAAAGAGAAATACATTCTTTATAATATTTGCTCAAGTAAAAGGGTTTCAACATTGAAATAAATTCCATAAGACACGAGTATGTATTCAAGCTAAGAGGGTAGGTTGAAAAAAATCCTTTTATTTTCCTTTGTTTGTTCAAGCTATTACAATATATACGTGGTACAGAAGTAAAGCTCCGTATGAATAGACGTCTACACAGAAACCGCGCGAAAATATGTCGCCAGTTTCCTGGTGTCAAAAATGTTTGTTTTGACACCAACAGCGTCTGTTGTAAGCCTACCGCAGTATTGACTATGGATCGCGGTCCACACGGTTATTTATTCTGGCACCACCTACCTCGTATCCAATGTAAAATATTCCTTCATGTCATTGGTTGCCTGGAAGAAATCGCTATGTAGCGATAAGGCCGCCAAGTTGTACTCCTAAGTTTGTGTTTTCATTATTTCTTTTTATTTATTTATTGCACACCACAGAATAAAAAAAATTTGTGGTGTGCAATAAAGTGTTTATCTATCTATCTATCTACTTGATATTAGTCCACATGCGAGTTTCCACAGGGACGATATCCGCCATGTTGCGGCGTTTTAGGGACACTTGATGACATGAGTTTAGGTGCTTTTTCCAAGTTAGTACAATAACAGAGTCTCTATCACCACTTACCATCAGATGAGATCACAGGCAAGTACTAACTTGTAGAGTGTAATAAAATTACTACAGGAAAGTTGCCTTGTGCATAATATATCTATGTTTTTTTTTCGTTGAGTTCATGTGATCAATCCTAAGAGAATGAGCATAATGTGAGCAACCTGTGACTCGTAAAGAAATGATAAACTTTCCGCACTTATATCGAAATGTACTATTTGTTCAGCTTGTCTATGATCTGTCCAGAGGACCTACCATCAACTCTAATCGCGACTCAACAATAGACCTAAACTGAATTGCATCGCTAATTCTTGACATAAATTCTTTTAATTTGACAAAAAGATGACATGAAAAATTTAATCGTAACCGGAACTGCGTCGCTAGAAAAGTTTATAGTATAGGCCCTGATCTAAATACTGCAAAGGAAAAAGTTCTTATATCTGGACATAATATTATATAATATCTATGTAGGTACGTGAGCTTAATTTTCGTATTCTATCATTTTTCATGGCCCCGCTAATGTTGTCGAAATATTTTGATCTCCGCTCTTTACTTACGTTTTCGTCGCCGGAATATTTTATTTGATCCCCTTATATATTCCCGTCGCGGGTCGCGTCATGACGGATAGTCGCGTTTATTTAGCGGAAGAAGGACATGGAAATATTCACTGTAGCGCACTGTACTCCTTACTAGATGATGTTTTATTGTGTTGTGAACACCGATGTGAACCTAAGGATGTGCCTATCGGAATATTTTACGTCAACCTTCTTCATACGTTACTTAATTAACAAAAAAACCGTCTTCAACTCTCATTAAACTACTGTCGAATACATCCTTTCCAATTGAAAAATTAAGACTTACTTGGTTTTCCCATGGATACCATTAAATTGAAATGGGACCACACGGCAAGCGTCAGCTTTCTAATAAAAAAAGAATCATCACAATCGATTCACCCAGTCAAAAGTTATGAGGCAACAATTATTAAAAAAAACATACCGTCGAATTGAGAACCTCCTTTTTTTTGTTGAAGTCGGTTGAAAACTAGCGTCATTTGCAAAATTTCCGCTAATATAAATGTCGCAACATGGCGGAAATCGTCCCTGTTGAAACTCGCGTGTCCCTGTGGAATAATAAGAAGAGAGCGCGGACCACAGTCGGCTTAAAACTGACGCTGTTGGTGCCACAACAAATATTTTTGACACCAGTAAACTGGCGAAATTTTTACGCGCAGTCCGCCGGATCCTGTGTAAACGTCTATTGTTGTGAAAAATACAGCTGCTTCACCGAGAGGTCCTCTGTCGCGAAACGTGTTTGATGTAGGTACCTCAAGTATGATAAATATTTGGATTGGAGCGGGTGATACTTTGCGGACGTCCATGATAATGAATGAACAACGAAAATACACTTAACGGCGGAGACAGCGTATTTAAGCGAATTTCAGTGACCTGCAGGTTAAAAACTATAAAAACACTCTACTTTAAAATTTAAACGTCATGTATTTTGGGTCTTCAATCTAAAATCACTGAGAAGCAGAAACACGATTGGATAAAATTTTTTCGATAGAAAGTTAACCTAAAACTTGCTCCAAAAAAGAAAACAATATAATAACTTTTACTATAATCTGCTAAAACATAACAATTAAATGAGAGGCACTCCAGGAATGTAGGTATAGTTACTTGGTCTAGTCAATCTTTTTATCGCTTTCGGAGCAAAATGCATGACTATAGTAGTGTTAATTATCTCGCTGCAGACTCGGTCATAAATCATTCCAGTGTTTCGCTTTTGTTGTTCATTGTTGGTTGTGCATTACTGCAGAACAACAAACGAAATAAAAATAAATAATTAAAAAATTAAAAAACACGACTGCCCTGTTTTTAAACGAACTAAAAAGTAAAAAACAAGTTATTTTAGTTTATCTGCATATTGACAAAGGGAAAAGTGGTCAAATTTCTCATTAATTAAAACAGATAAACTCATATTATGGCAGTCGGGGGACCTCTTAGAATAGAAGGTGTTCCTCAGAACGGTCCCCCGACTGCCATAATATGAGTTTATCTGTTTTAATTAATGAGAAATTTGACCACTTTTCCCTTTGTCAATATGCAGATGAACTAAAATAACTTGTTTTTTACTTTTTAGTTCGTTTAAAAACAGGGCAGTCGTGTTTTTTAATTTTTTAATTATTTATTTTTATTTTATACTTTTTAGTGATGGTCTACGGTCCTACGTAAAAGTATATTTTAAATATATATATATATATTCGGTTACTACTCTCTAATACCTTCATTTTGATACCCATATTGTGATAATTGAGGAAAACATTTTGATTTCCACTTTTGAAATTGGCGCCTCACGGTCGGCATATTAACTTTTCCAAAAAAAAATATAGCCTATGTTACCCGGAATAATGTAAGGATTCTAACGATACCCCATTTGTCCAAATCGGTTCAGCCATTCACAAGTTATGGTGGAATAAAGAAACTCACATACATACATACATACATACATACATACATACATACATGAACCCTAAAAACATTACACTCCTTTTTTTTGGGCAGTCGTGTAAAAAGCGAAACACTCGAATGATTTATGACCGAGTCTGCAGCGAGATAATAACACTACTATAAAAGTTTTGGAAGATTTGTGAGATTTCATTCATTTAGAATTTTTTGACCTATTAATAGATACCTATAATAAAGTTTTGAGTATACCTTTTTATTATTATTTCTGTAGTTAGGCAGTAGGCACTATGTACGAGTTCGATTCAATAATTTGATATATTTATGTTACCATCGTAAAATACTTAAGTTACGGGAGGTGATTTGCCATTATTTTTGCCTTTCTTTCGAGTGGATTTGGTCACAGACGCGGGCGTAAGTAGACAGACGGTTTCATATGACAAGTGACTGCCAGTCTAAATCCACTTTGGCTGAGAGGTAGGCTCGGCATTTCCATTTCTGTTGGTCGAGTATTTATTGCCTTACATCGATCTTTCAGTGGAAATGTCCCAGATTTTGTCCCTCTGCAATTCCTCAAGGGATCAAAGAATAAAATGGCTTCGGACAGATTTGGCTTTGGATTAAAATACCCCCCGACCTCGCCTATATCCACAGAGGTTATATTGGTTATTGGTTTTTTATTATTTGACTCCGCCCATAGTGGTGAATATGCTAAACTATGTTATTATCTCGCTGCAGACTCTGTCATAAATCATTCAAGTGTTTCGCTTTTGTTGTTCTTTGTTGACTTGTGCATTAAACAAAGAACAACAAAAGCGAAACGCTCGAATGATTTATGACCGAGTCTGCAGCGAGATAGTAACACTACTATAAGATTTAAATCTTTTATACGTTTTTCCTTGTAAACAAAGTTTAGCTCGCAAGGTAGTGTTGTTCAATTACAAACCTAAACTTTTAAGAATAACGGAATTTTCTTTTTCATACTGTATTTTTTATCTTTTTTTTTTCGCGAAATTTGCGTAATTTATGAACTCTCTATAAAAATAAGTGTCTCTAATTTGCCGCTTTTAGCCCTTGAAAATGTACCTATCGTTGAAAAGGATCTTTATTTTAAAATCTTTTTGGGAATCATTTATTCAGAAAATCCTATACTGCTTTGAGATAACTCGAGCGCTCTTATAAGATTTAAAGGTGAAAAAAGTAAAAAGTAACTACATATCGGAATCCGGGCGCTTGCCAAAGACCCGGCGGGGTATAAATCCTGAAGTTACTCATCTAGTTAATGTACATAGATTTTAACTAAAAATGTTACATCCCAGAGCTTTTTAAGTGGAGTCTTTGAAAAGTTTTCAATATTCCTTTGAGCGCTTCTTTACCCAATGCACGATGTTTTCAATCGATTTCGTTATCGCAACACATTGCGATGAGAAATTTTGTATTTGCATTCAAGTTAGACTGAATTCGTGCAATAAAAGTGTTCTAAATCAACTAACGTCTCGATGAAGGGTACTGTGGACAAACGGCCTTAGGTAAATCATTTTGGCGTGGAACCTTAAAACGTGAACTTTTGACTTTTTGCCTACTCTTGAATTTTTTCGCCTTGGGGTTTTATTGAGATGAACGATACGATTTTTTTTTTCGATGAAGTACGAGACTAGCAAAATCGATCGAATAGTTCAAATCTGAAGTTAGTCGTGCAAATTGATACCAACTTCAGATTTCGACTTAGCAAATAATGTCCTCTGCGTCCGTACACACATTAGAGATGATAAGCCGTGATCTTTTGTGTATCGGATATCGGATAGTCGATTCTCGGGCGCTCGACGCTTATCCGCGCCGGATTTCCGTTCATCCGAGAGCCAAATGGCGCCCAACGCGAGGCGAAGATGACGCTGTTTACAAGTATACGTATTTTACGTATCAGTTTGAGCAAAATATTGCCGATAGTATGTGTATATGTTATTTTTGTCCTCGTTTATAGTGCTCCATACCAAAATGGTAAAAATAAAACCCTTATGGTGAGACTTTCCCCGTCCGTCCGACGCACTTAATAATTGTTTTGTACACAGTAAGGACTGTTTTATTTCGTCAATTATGTAGATATTTGTCTATCTTTAATTTATTGAGAAGACAATTAAATTATTTTTATTTTATTGGTGAGCCAAGATCTTTATATTATTATTGGTAGGTTTGCGCTTGACTACGATCATGTATATAGACACAGAAATGATGAGGTCTAGGGTGGAGCGCGTTTCCTAAAAAATGCCTATATTCCCTCTTCTCTTGAAAGCACCCAGATTGTACTTGGCTGGAAACACAGAATCTTCGAGCAAGATTTTATCTTGTCCGTCAGTCTGTCCTCGTCTGTATGTATAGCGCCATGTATGTAATTACGTCAAACTCAGCAATAATTATGTAAAGCAATGCCCCAAAGCCGTAATCACGTCAAACATTTTGACACCAGGTTACTTCGTCACGGAAAAATTTATGTCTAATTCTGTAAAAATTAAAAGAGCACTTTCTCGGTAAAAGAAAATATGCACAGATGAAAGAATACCTACTCTCATTCTTTAATATCACATCCCCGTATCTCGCCACAACAGGTTCGTAATATAAAAAGGAAAGCATCTTATATTTTATGAGAGGTCTTCACTGTAAGCAGCTCTGGGAGATTAATGGGTACCTATAGTCGGTAATTTGTAACGCCTGCCCCAGAAGAGATATGAGATGGTAACTGAAGAGTTTTACTAAAGGAAATGCATCATATTTATGGATAGTTGAGGTTTCTGTTCAACAATTTTGTTGGAATCATCTCCATTAGTTCTGCATAGCTAACTGGCAATCCAAGATCAAACGGTACCTATGCCAGAAGTTTCAACCCGCGCATAAGCAAACTTTGGAACCGCGTACTACCCGTTCGCAGAAGCTTTGCCGATGACTTCCCCTCCCACTTCATACGACCGCCACCTGCGCGCGTCTGTTTCAACAGACGATTTCTCCAACTCCTCCGAAACGGCTTTTTATAAAATATTTTGTCTACATTCGGTAGGTCCGAGAATATGTCGTAACTCGTAAGCTATTTTGCATACCCCTAAATGGCAAAACAACGTTTCCCGGTTAGCTAGTTACTCTAAGTGAAAAAAAAAAAGATTCCGACGAATTGAGAACCTCCTATTTTTTATGAAGTTGGTTAAATATAAGATCGGAACGGGGTGTTTTAAAGGTAAAAGGATAACTTGTAGACCATTAACTTAGCACCTATAACCCTCGTTATTGAAACGTTATTTTTATGCGTCTCCTTGTAAAATTTTCTACGTAATATAGCCAGGTTGAGGTATACAACATCGTTAAATTTTATACAGCCGATCAGGCTTCATCCCAAATATGTACTCAAGTGGGTATTACGAAATCTGTTCTCCAGAGACTAAGCCCCTTCGCACACTGCTCGTAAGCGTAAGCGTATTGTTATGACGCTACGCGGACGAGGCCTGCATTGTTGCACAAACGAATCGTCGCGTACACGTATAAGGATTTATTTATTTATTAGGACAACCAAAAGGCGATACAATCTTACATGACACTACTCAAAAATTACAGATAAATGGACACATGGTAAATGTATGACTGATTAAAGGTTGCCACAACATGCGCCAACGCAGTCAATCCTTTACTAAAGTAGGTACTATATTAATTAATAACAAATTAAATTACAGGTTCAGTTATAAATTTATTTACAAACTAAGTGATAAGTAATGATTAGATAATATACAAAGGTACTTTTCGACCATTTTGATGAATCCAATTACATTTTCATTCATTTGAATTTATCCTAATGACAATAAACATCTCTCACGATTCGTTTCAACACCGCTTCGTCTTTGGACATGTTTGAAGATGTTCGTGCTCGTACTGCTCTCGTAGTACGCGCGGATTACGCTACGCTTACGCTTCGTGTGCGAAGGGGCTTACTTGCAAATTTCCACTCGTGAGGAGATAAGCTTTGATGTTTCGCATAACACCGCGAAGTTGGTACATCGAGGCGTTCGTTCTTATCCAAAGGAAGTCCGGCAGGTTATCGTTTTCAAGATATAGCTTATGCTAACAGACTTGATTGTCAGTACCTGAACCATTGTCGTATGGTTCATGTGCTTACAAATTAGATTACATTAGGGTAGTTTTTAGTTTACTAACATTACTAGCCTAATGTTAGTAAATGTTTTATATGTTTTACTAACAAACTATGGTTAAAAAAGTCGAAATAAATGATTTTTTTAATTATTTATTTGATACCTAAGTACCACAGGTTTTTTTTGAGATGCCTTTTTTGACCTGCTGGGCTATTCGCGTACCTAACGCGTCGGCTACATTTCGTGAAGTGAAATATTTAAAAAATCATAGCAATTACGTATATAAAAAGGCGTACATTACATTACGTATACAATAAGCAGAGGATATTGGAATCAAAACATTTTTTGCGAACACTGAAAAATTAATTCTAAGAAACATAGAGCGTAAAATTAAATGTAGTGCTAAACGCAACATGGTCGAATATCGTGAAATTAAATTTACTTCGCGGGAAAAGGTTGAAAGATTGTATTTACTATTTTGAAATATATCCAATTTTGAACTCTAAACCAATAGATGTAAAGTTAATTTTTTATTTAATTTTTGTTTTGTTTGTAACGTTACGTGAATAGCGCCACTGGTGGCCGAAACTGGCACTAACGTCGTGGTTGATAAACTTACAGTGAGCTGTGTTATTATTTTCGTTTAGTAGTTTTATCTGCATAAATACCAATACGTAAAGCAATAAGAAGTTTATTTCAATATATTCAATTACATTAGTATTTCACCCGCAGTACAATTGGAACACGGGTATAGTCAATTCCGGGAAACAAAGACAAATAACTTTATTTCCCCTCTCATTCCCCGCGGTGCAATTTAATGTAAACTCGATAAAGTGCGATGGATTGCCAGCAACGGGACAAAGGGATACGAACAAAGCCTTTGCACCTACCCTTTTCCTTCATATATTGTTACCACTCCATCTGATTGGTCGGAGTACTCAATGTCCTAAGGAAATTGCTGTTCGAGTACCTAACGGAAAAGAAATCTTCTGTTTCTGTACATATAAAAGGCCAAGGTTAATAGTTACTTACTAAGGCCCGGTTGCTTGAAGTAAATTTTTTACCGAAACGTTATAGTTAATAATTAAAGAAATCCATATCTATGGAGAAATCCGACTGCAAAAATGTTTGACTTAAAAAATTACAAGCAATTAAAAATATTTTTATTTGAGGATATTTTTGGAATCTCCTTTTAATTTATTTCATTTTAATAATACACATATTATTACACACTGGACGCGGTGAACCGCGTATATTTCATACATTTTGAAAGAGTAGTAAGAGTAGCGTAGAGAAAAACTGTAAAATGGCGCTAATGTAAGCGACCAACAGCTGTATATGCTGTCAGAGGTACCGAATCGCGCGACGCCATATTTGAGAATTTTTTGGCATCAACATACGTCACATATTTCCCGTCCTTGGATTTTATACACCAAACGTCAGCTGTCAACATCTACCGAAACAGTGTTTATACCTGAATATCAATTAAATTTGACTGCTTCCGCTATACCCGCGAACAGTCCGACAGATAACCTCTCCAAGTTAAACTATGGGAATGTTTGATATTAGTTAAGTTTCGGACCTCGGGTCAGTCCTAGGGTTGCACCTGTTATATTGCGTAAACCAGTATTTTACTGACGACCTATCGCAGTTGGTAATGGTATAGATATTTCAATCTACGACGTCGCGCCCCACTCTGTCAAAATCGCTTATGTGTTTGGTAAATGAATTTATGATGTGCATTGAGCATGAACGTTTTTCAGTGTCTGCAATTGTTTTTCTTAATAATAAAATATATAAGTATTTATACAATATAGTGTATATTTATCAGTTCTCTAGTACCCATAAAAAAGCTATAGCTTAAATTGGGGTTAGATGCTTTTTTAAAGAGACACAAATGCTTTACTATTATTATAATCGTACGTATATTTATTTACTTAGTTATAAAATCGAACACCATTAGCTTTTAAACATTGATAATTATTGAAAATCTCGTGTTGTAGTCTGTGGATAATAAGCTAAGCTACAAAAACTACGATACTGTTTTCCGTTTAGTAGTTTGTAGCAAATATAATAACTTAAAGTTAGGATTCTTAAGTATACCCAACAAATAAAACTTAAAAGTATTATAGTAACTTTTCATATTATTATTTTCGGGTAAGCAATAAAAAAGCTAAACAAACAAATGTATTTAATTCAAAACATAAGAAACTTAACGTTACAGTTTAATTATAATCCTGATCTAATAAACTGTTTAAAAGTGTAAATGTTGGCAGCCCTAACGGGGAATGGTCTTGACTCCTTTATTATGTAAATAGAGTCACATAATGGAGGAAACGTAATGATGTCGCTATCTCAAGGACAATGACGTCACACCCGCTAGATGCCTGACGCTTAAGGGTCAATTTACACCGCGGCGGAATGGAACGAAAGCATATTTTTTTTACATAGAATTAACTTGGCTGGAAGTTTAAACAAAAGGTTATGCATCAGCGTGCAGAATTGGTTTACGATTACGATAGCGATGAATACGTTTCTCAAACGCTACCTTCCTTATTACGTTCGTTTGATTTGATTGCGAGTTGATAGACAACCCAAAAAATGTAGGTATTATCGAAAAGAGTATTTGTATCCAGGGCAGGGATTGCGAAAGAAATACGTATTCATCATTATCATAATCGTTAGCGAATTCTGGCCCCCGATTGGCTGACGTAAATCAGGGACAGGGACCCAATTAGCAGACAGAGTTAGTAAACGATTACGAAAACAATGAATTAAGTTTTTCTTACACAATCTAGGGGCTGATCATGTATAATACAGCGGTTGCCTTTTTTTACATGTGACATTGTTTTCGTCATAGACAAGTATATTATTATCATTGAGATATGCTTTTTATGCAATAAAATTGGCAGTGTTCTAAATATTGTATCACAATTAAAAAAATGAATTGTCTGACACATTAATCAAAAAATTACTCAAGTGCGAGTTGGGCTCGCTCACTGAAGATTATCAATAGTAGATGACCCATTATCAATAGTATTAAACAAACTAAAAACTCCTGCCCACCAATATCAAAAACTAGCAAATAATCACATTAGGTTTGGGAGAATACCTTTAAACATATGGATTTAAACATTTTCGTTAAACCCAAGTAGGTACCTACCTACACGAAGCCGTGGGCAGTAGTTAGTAATTTATAGAGGTTTTCAGATATTTCAGAGTCTAGCAAGTACGTGGTCGATGATTGCGGCCTATTTGCGTTGGCACTTAGCAGTTTCAAGATAGGTGTATCTGAGATGTGGCTTACTTGTGACATTCTGCGGTTGTGACTGTAGCGATGTGCCGGATATCTATATCCGTATCCGTATCCTTATCCGAGGGAGAAGAAATCCGCACCCTTCACTTTATTTGCGAATCTGATTAATTTTTAATACACCGATAAACTTTTAAATACTCGTTTTTGTTAGTGATTAGGTAAACTAATCCGAGGGAGAAAATATATCCATATCCGTAGCCGCATTACTTTTGACGAATCTTAGTAATTCTTAATACACCGATGAAATTCTTTGTAGGTACTCACTCTTTTGCAGATAATGGTATTTTTTATTTCTTTAAATCAATTATATAAAACCTTTATACTGCTAATATATTGTACAGTGAGATTATAGTATCTCAATAGTATAATATACCTATTCTTAGTATTACTTAGCGCTAAAAAAAGTTAGGATCCATATTCGTATCCGCGGATCTTGACACCATAAATCCGTATTCGGATCTGTAACTGCGATTCGGTACATCACTAAGTTGTCACAGAATTAAATATTAATAGTACTAATTGATTGTGTTTGGTTTATCTCCATTAGGCTAAATTAACAAAATGTCAGAAATCCAAATCTCCACAGGATTCGGAATCGTGTTTTGGATTTGGACAAACAAGCAAACCCATAAAAAGTTCGTTGTCAATGGAATTTTCTTGACAATGGAAATTGGTTCAAACATTGGCGGCCAACGTTATTTCAGTCGCTTACCCCGTTTTAAGAATAGAACCATTTTACGGCCTATAAAACGTAGTACGCTCATCTGAATCACGATTTCCATCATAAACGCATTCTAATTTGAATTTTATTTTCTTGAGAATAGAGTCCGTAATTGCTGAGTTTATTTTGAATATGTTTCAATTAGTTTTGGTTCGACGCTGAACATTAAGTACTCACCTAAAAGAAGTGAAAAAGACGGTTTAATTTGGATGGTAGTCTAAGGCTGAGATGTACTCGTATAGAGCGTACTTGGACTTGTCTTTTTGGACCAAATCCTTTGACTAAGACGCACAATTAGCTCGATTTTGAAGTTCCCTCTATAAATTCTGACGTTGTCTGAACACTAAAATATTACCAAACACATCAAAACTAAATTCATTGTTTTTTTATTTCTGCAAGGCACTTAAAAATTTTCAGGTAACATTGGATTTATATAACGATGACAACAATTTCATTGCTTTAAACAGGCCAGGTCTGGTCTGGTGGGAGGCTTTGGCCGTGGCTAGTTACCACCCTACCAGCAAAGACGCACTGCCAAGCGATTTAGCGTTCCGGTGCGATGCTTGTAGAAACCATTGGGGTAAATTTACTTACCCTTCCAAGTTAGTACGATAACATCTTAGGCTGCATTATCACTTACCATCAGGTGAGATCGCAGTCAAGTACTAACATGTATAGAGTAAAAAAAACTGAATTTACGAGGTTTAAAACGCGCTTTTCAGTGAGGAGAACCCCACAGTATCACGTTTAGTCATCAAAACCCCCAAAACTTGCCATTTTGTGAAGATATAAATACAGTTATCAATTACCTTCTTGTTGGTTGAGTATTCAATGCCGCAGAGCGACTGAAATGTTCATTCACACGACTTCTGGCTGGCTGTTTGTTGGTTATTTAATTGGTCATTAATAAAATAAAACTTTTAAGATGTTGTTTCCATTATTTGATTTGTTCGAAGAAAAAAAGTTGCTGTTCTAATTCCTTAGGTTTTTCATGTGGATTTAGTCTTTGGCAAAGAATACCATAATTACCACGATTTTTCGATTGGTAAACATCGGAGATAAGGGGAGAGGGCAAAGGTATTTTTTACCGTTATGTACATTTTGCCCAATAAATCAAAAACTCAAGCACAAAAATAAACAAAAATAGGTTTTAGAATCCAAAAGAAACGCCTTTTCATATGATACCCCGCTTAATTACCTTGTAGTATGTTCTCAATCTGCTGGCTTAAGGACGCATATACTTAGTCAGAAAGTTATTTACGACGATATGCAGACTTATCCATACGATATATTCGTATGGATAAGTCTGCAGGTTTATAAAGACGCATATACGTAGTCTTTATGTCCGTATACAGTACAGATTAGGCGGAGCTGCCGTATCAAAATGGTATTTCCAATACTCTGTATCCGTCGTTAGCAGTTATCATGCGCTCGTTAAGACGGTCTTATCGCGGAGCAGTTCGCATATACGGAACTGCCAACTGGTAGCGTGCGGTGGTTACGGTAAGTTGTGTAGCTTACATGCTAGTAATACCCACATAACAAAATAATCTACTGGTGGTGGGAATCTTGTGGAGTACGTGCGGGTAGGTACGACCACTGTGACAGACGTCGTAGCGTAAGCGTTTCGTAATCCACGCGTACGACGAGAGCAATGGAATGAGAGATCGATTTATGACGACCGTAGATATATTTTTTTTAATCTATACAAGTTAGTACTTGACTGCGATCTCACCTGATTGAAAGTGATGATGCAGCCTAAGATGTTATCGTACTAACTTGGAAGGGTAAGTAAATTTACCCCAACGGTTTCTACAAGCATCGCACCGGAACGCTAAATCGCTTGGCGGTGTGTCTTTGCTGGGTCATAATAGAGCTATGCCTATAGTCTCTTATGCAGGCTTAAAGACGCATTTACGTAGTATCTTTATGTCCGTACTGTACAGATTAGACGGAGCTGCTGTATTAAAATGGTATTTCCAATACTCTGTATCCGTCGTTAGCAGTTATCAGGCGCTCTCTTATCGCGAAGCAGTTCGCATATACGGAACTGCCAACTGGTAGTAGCGCGAGGTAGTTACGCAGTTGTCGGTTATGTATGTAGTTCACATATTAGTACTACACACATGATAGCAAAATAATCTACTGATGGCATCGATATGAACCTGAACATTTTACGTACAAGAAAAAAACAACCTTCTTCATAGGTACAAGAAAAAAATAGCGCCTGTCAAAATTTCCACTAATACGCCGCAACATGGCGGAAATCGTGCCTGTGGAAACTCGCGTGCAGACTAATAAATAATTAGTGTAGTGATCTGTGTCGTGGACCGCGGTGCACAGACAATACTGCGGTCAGCCTACAACTGACGCTGTTGGTGTCAAAACAAACATTTTTGACACCAGTAAATTGGCGACATTTTTTCGCGTGGTCCGCCGGGTCCTGTGTATAAGTCTATTACTGGTGGTGGAAATCTTGCGGAGACAGTCATTTTACCGTGAAGCAGTAATTCAAAGTCAAATTCAAAATATCTTTATTTCACATAAGCCAAACGTATAGTCTCTTCTAAAAGGTCAATACAATATTAATTGTGACTTACGCATATCTAAAGTGATAATTACAAGTCGACTGCAAACTAAGATTACGAGGGTTCAAACGCGCTCTGCACTGAAAAGAAGCCCATAGCAAACTCAGCTGGATTTGTTTTCTTAGCACCATTTCACAATAGTCCTGAAAGACTAGTTAACCTAGCATTATTACAGCAGTTCATCATCACTCCCAAGGATTTGATTGATTCATGTAAATAAATAATCGTTAATAAGTACTATTGTAAGTCAGGTTTATACGTTTCACAACTACTTTGAACTTATTGAGGTATAAGTTCAACATTTCATTATGGAGTTTGTTGTAAAAGCGTACCCCATTGCCTTTCAATGATTTATTTATGGTAATGGTTTGAAGGATACTGTATATAGACGAGATTAAACTTTTAAAATAATTATTTTGTTTCAGGTAAGTGGCGCGTTTCTAATTAGGACACCAAAAAATATTTCTGTTCATTGGTAAGTTAATACATAATAATCGTACCTAGTTACTACCTACTTGACTGCGATCTCACCTGATGGTAAGTGATGATGCAGCCTAAGATGTTATCGTACTAACTTGGAAGGGTATAAGTAAATTTACCCAACAGTTTCTAGGTTTCTACAAGCATCGCACCGCAACGCTAAATCGCTTGACGGTGCGTATTTGCTGGTAGGGTAGGTAATTAGTAACGGCCGAAGCCTCCCACCAGACCAGACCTGAGCTAACTTGGAAAGCATAAAATTATAAAGTGGCTCGTGGCGGGAATCGAACCCGCGACCTCCCACTCAAATCTGAGTGCGCCGGCACTGCGACAGGTAGGTCGTCAAAATGGTCAAAATAATTTAGGTGTTTTTATAATACAATCCTGTTTAATATAGTGTAAAAGACGATAAAATTTTGTTATAGTCTAATACCAATGTAAACATGTAAACAAATGTTACAAACTCATCATAACAAGATGCGTGTAAAGGGAATTCTTGGCAGGCTCGTCTGTTATTTGTATAAACCGATGTGTCATAATGATTTTATTAAAAACGGCGCCTGCATTCGTATCCAATGTTTTCGTGTTTGAACCAATGTTTGATGAAATATCGACATCTTTGTTCCACCGATAGACGTATTTCTATTAATTAGGTAGGTACTTAGTAATAGAATACATAGTATAATTTGACATAGAAAGGAAAATAGTGGCGTTACTGTCGGAAATTAAAATAATTTTAGAAATTCATAATATCATGCAATCAGAAAAACAAAAAAAAAGTTTAATTTCTAGAAGTTTTTGCCAAGCTTATTTCTATTCTATTAAACTCTGGTTCCTATTCTGTTATATTCTATATTTCAACTTCGAGCTCAGGTTTAATGAAAACTCATATTTTTTCACATTAAAAAGAAATGAGCACAGTTTTTAACTACGACGCCTTGGTTGTTTAACACAAAAGGAATCCAGCACAATTCGTTTCAAAATTGAATTCTGAAGTAGCGAACGCGTTAAATTTAGCGTGTAGGAGCTGCACAAAAACCTAGTTAAATAAAACCGGCCAAGTGCGGGTCGGACTCACGCACCGAGGGTTCCGTATTATCAAGACCAATTCTCAATTTTATAGTATTAAAATCAACTAAACACTGCCCACCAAATTCAAAAACATTCAAAAAATCACATTTGTTGAAAGGAGCCCCCTTAAATATTTGTTTTATTTTAATTTTACTATTTATTTTTAAATTTAATTAAATATTCTGTGAATTTTTCAAGCTTCTGTTTTTTCAATTTTCCTGTTGCCGTTATCAATATCTAGCAAAAACTAAAAAATTGGTTGTCTGTAAGTCGGTTTACAGACGATAGATTTACGTGATAACGTCATAATTCGCCTCTCTATCGTTTGTTTTATCGTGCCTCTCTATCGCTTGTTGCGCGCTCTCGCTTGCACAGGCTCAGGTGGAACGTTACGCGGAACGTTACTATTTTTCATGTGTGTTGCTGGTGTTCATCAATTTATTAAACGTTATCACGTCAAAAAAAATGTTTATTGCATGGGAGCCTCCTAAAATATTTTTTGTATTCTATTTTTTAGTATTTGTTCTTATAGCGGCAACAAAAATGCATCATCTGTGAAAATTTCAGCTGTCCAACTATCAAGAGATACAGCCTGGTGAAAGATGGACGGACGGACGGTGTAGTCTTAGTAATAAAGTCCCGTTTTTACCTTCTGGATACGGAACCCTAAATAACTTAAAACTGTTGCCGAAACATTATGCAGTAATATTTTTGAAAGAGCTCCGTCCGGCTAAGCCGCGTTAAACGGCTAAGCCCTGACGGGATGGCCCGTCGACCGGCTAACGTAACCGCTTACTGAATATTTAACACACTTCTAAAAAGGCGATCCGCTGTTAAATCTTTTTTCACAAGTATAATTTATTTGAATAGCTTATTTTTATGAAAAGTGACGATAGGTTGTACCTAAGATTGAAGCTTGCGTAGAAGATGCCTAGAATTTGTAGTATAATTTTTACAATTGCTTATTTGTATGAAACTAAGGTGCTCGTCAAAAATTTCTATTAATCTGATTTAGCAAAGAGTTTTGTACTGGTTAGGTATGAAAATGGCGTATATAATTTGATTTTGCATTGTCTCTTTTATTAAAATTTCCTTAACATAATGTTATGTTTTTATTTTAAATACTAGCTGACCCGGCAAACGTTGTTTTCCCATATACATTTTTTTCCCACATAAAAAATAGATCCCTGACTCAAAGAATATACACTGAAAATTTCATAAAGATTGGTCCAGCCGTTTCGGAGGAGTTTGGTAAGAAAGAAAAGCGAGAGAGATATTAGATTTTTTTGCGTTTCTCACGAAAATCGTTTAAAAACGTAGCCACATTTTACACTAATTAAAACTGCTGATTGACGCCCGCCTCACGAATGACGCCGAAGACTGGGTTTTGGCATCGACCTTACTACGTCCAGACGAATGACCCGAGGGGTTAGTACAGGTTTTTGCACGAATTTCGAGTCGACTCGCATCGCACAAACGAATCGAATCCCTCCATACATTTACAGGCAGCGCAATCTATGAACAGTCGCTGACGTGTGGCTGTCAATAGATGGCGCTGGCTGTAAATGTATGGAGGAATTCGATTCGTTTGTGCGATGCGAGTCGACTCGAAATTCGTGCAAAAACCTGTACTAACCCTAACCGCGGTCATTAAACTATTATGATTCACAAGTGAACATGAAATAGTAGTTTATGTAACGGTTACATAATGGGGGGTATTAAAACACGAGTGTGAGTTTAAAAAACGAGCCGCAGGCGAGTTTTTTAATAGTATCACACGAGTGTTTTAATACCTAATTATGTAGAGTTTCATACACTACTTTATCTACGCTCATATTATTACCCAAATCATTAAATCTTGCTAACGTTTGTGGTAAATCATTGCAACTACTAAGATGTCAGGTGGAGTGAAATTTTCTTTAGTAGGTTTCACTGCTAGACATTTTTCAGCGCAAAGTTTTGACTAAGTAACAAAAAAAATTGGTTGTCTGTAAAGTCGGTTTACGGACGATAGATTTACGAGATAACGTCATAATCGTAATCGTTATCGTAATCGTAATCGTAATCATAATCGTTATCGTAATCGTAATCGTAATCGTAGTCGTAATCGTAATCATAATCACAGGCCCAGGTGGAACGTTACGCGGAACGTTAGACATTGTGTTGTTGTCTATGGTCAATCATGGCCCATCCATACTCTCGGCAATGACTACCAACTATAAGTTGTCTGTGGATTCACTTAAAAAAATATTACATAAAAAATATTACCCCATAGACATTGTGTTGTTGTCTATGGTCAATCATGGCCCATCCATACTCTCGGCAATGACTACCAACTATAAGTTGTCTGTGGATTCACTTTAAAAATATTACATAAAAAATATTACCCCAGATACAAATACTGGAGTCCAGAGCCGTGTATCGTTATGGATTTTATACAACTTTCTTTAAATATTTCCATAGTAGAGCGATGTTATTATGAATAACTTTTTAATAATTATAGAAGTCTGTGAATAAAGTAGGTAATTATTTGACACATTTCGATTTCATAATTCGAACTTTAAGCAATGAGCGTAGATAAAAGTTTTAATCAAATTTTTGTTCTAATTGGTGCCAATTTTATCTCTGTCTATAAAGCATAGTAACAGTATATAAAATTAGGCTTTAGCCGCGTGAATTCAAGGTTTTTTACTAATCCCGAAGGAATCATGGATATCTCATTCCCATGAGCTTTCCTAAATTTTGGATAAGGCAAGGTTAAGTAACTGCTTTCAAGCAATCTACCTATATCTGTACAACAAATTTCAGGTTATTACAAATACCAAACGAACCATGCATATAAACAATTTTCTTACCCCGGATTAAATTCATGGTTCCCGCGGGATTTCTGAAAAATAGAAATACGGTATTTTGCGATGTAAAAATCTTATCCGACAAGGAAATCAAGAGTTACAAGCATTTGAATGTTTGGAGTGAATGTCTTCTGTTCCTTTCTCGAAAAACGGAAATGTATATATAGCTTCTATAATATTATAGATAGTGACGTCACTGTCCGATATAGCTTTCTCTATCTAATCAGAAATATTAAATTGCTAATAACTCCTTCATTATATGCTCGAGTTTATTTGTTTTTTCAAAATTTTATTTATTATTGAATATAATTTCAAAAATAAAGTAAATAAATCAATATTCTCCTTTGAGTAAAATACCCTATTCAGCGAGCGGACTTGCGGTCGACCCTAGTAAGATTTATCTAAAGCAATCAAAGCAGTAAGTAATTTCGCGGTCGACGCACGATGTTTCCTTTCGATACACTCGCCGTGGAAATCAATTAAAACCCCGTTAATCAACGTTTCATATACAGCGTTCTGCAGGCCTGGTACGAGATACAGGAGGTTTAGTACAGGTTTTAGTACAAATTTCGAGTCAACTCGCATCACACAATCGAATCGAATTCCACTATATACATTTACAGCCAGCGCCATCTATGGACAGCCGCCGTTACAAAAATCATAATGCAATTTGTACAAAAATCTATACCAACCCTACAGTAATGTTCAGCATTCGATAGTGTTAAATACGTTCTCGTTACATAAATTGTACCTACGGCGAAACCTAATCGAGATTCGAATGAAATTTTGCCCAACTGGTTATTTCGATTAACATTAACTTTGCTATGTTTTATTATATCCTTTTTTTCCATGCGATAATTATAATCTTAGTGGTTGGTAGCTATTTTTCTGACTCAATTAGACAGTATCATAATATGTTATCTAGGACATTCAAGTTTCTTCTTTTGGTTATCGTGTTTGGAAGGCTGTTTCACTGTACGAAAACCCGCTAAGAAAATCGACATTTTGACCCGGTTTCCACCAAAGCGGAGCGGAGCTGTGTTTGAGTAACCAATCAGATTTCGTCATTTTGTCATCTCCAAAACTTAGAGTAGAGGAGATGTCGACATGACGAAATCTGATCGCTCCGCTATGGTGGAACCCGGGCCTTAAACATTTTGACGTGAATATGTTTGTAAATTTTTGTTCGCTGTTTTATAGTTTTCTGTAACACAAAAGTAATGCTCATTATAACGATTTCTAAAATAATTAGAAAAAACGTTGTGATTTACAATATTTTAGACAAAATTCTGTGTACATAGTTATTAGATGACGACATCAAACTGCGCTATACAAAGTAAGTGCCTATAAATTAGGTTGTTTACAACCGATTTCAATCGTAAACCTAATTATGACAATTATCGTTAAATCTTTACATGTGCTTCTGAGATAGATTTGATTTATAGTTATGCGTTAATAATTTATTAATACTTGGTATCTATCTCCTTGATTGTAATTCGTTATATATTGCATGTAGGTAAAGTTTAAAATGTGATAACTGCCTGAATATTACTTTATGGTAGGCTAACTTCGCTCAGTTATTTTATATGATTGTAATTTTTTTACTTCCTTGTAGAGTAACTAGTACGTATTAAACCAAATAAAAAAAACCAACCCCGTGGAAGCCATTGATTTTTTTAGGAAAAACTGTGTCGTGTAGTTATGAAATATGAATATGACAAAAACAGTCGGATCATAAATTAAAATCAAGCCAAATCGGTTTAGTTGTTACGGCGTGAAGGAGTAAGAAACATAACAAGCGATATGAAAGCTTGCCGCTTTTTTGTAGAAGGCGATTTAAGCGATTTTAGTGACCTGCACTTCAAAATGTATACGGCATGTATTTTGGGTCTTTAATCACAAACAGCATTGAATCTAAACACGGTTTGAATTAATAAATTTTTTCTATAGAACGTTCTCCCACCATAATCACATTTTTACTGATTTTTATCGGAAACTACAATAGATGAAATTAAATGTGTCTGTAATAATAATATTCAAAAACCCTCTGAACGGATTTTTGATAACTGGCTTACTTTTTTAGTTTTTTTTCTGTTCTATTTCTCCGCAGCGCCGCATATCGCACCCACCAACACATTGGTATGATTAAGAAGGACAAAAATAAACTCAGAAAAATCCTCTTTAATTTATAAAGCCAGACAGACCTATTAGTACATTGAATAAATATTGAATTGTGTCTCTCGGCATTTGTTATTTAATTAGAAATTGTTGTGCAGTTAAATAAATTTGATAAGGAGAAAAATCGCAATGTGGCGCCAAAGAAATGGGTTTAATTAAACGCCGAGCGTAAAACAGCGAAGCGACAAGAAAACCGCCGCGAACTCGCTAAATAATGACCTCTCCATGGCACAGGCGGCAGCGGTTATAGCGTTTAGTATTCCAGTGCTTATTTTGTACCTATCAAATTCAGTAACTGATTTGTTACACTCGTGGCGTGGAAAAAACTACAGATTTTACTGAAAAAATTAGACATAATATTTATTGAAACAAAGTTTCTTTTCGGACGCTCCTGGAGCTAATCGAAAGAAAATCGATTTTTCCGTCACAAAAATCCCGACATGCAGAAAATCTACGAAGTTCCTTTTCATGAAATATTCACATACCTACTAGTTAAAAATCAAGTTAGTTGCGTCTACATACAAAGTTGTCCGCCGCGGTTGCAAGCATCAGCTTTATTAATTGGAATAATTATCGCGGTGAACTCCATTTCAACCGAGTGTTCCACGACAATTTTTTTTCACAATTTTAAATATTTATTGTAGTAGAAGGTAAAATGTTCCACACTAACGCGGTACATGTTCAAAGAAAACATGCATCTTGTAGCTATCTTGTAGCATATTGTGCTATCTTGTAGCAATCTACATTGCGCTCGAGCTGTAGCATTTTAGCCCTAGAGCGATGGAGTTGTTTAAAGGGTCTTTTAATCGCGTCGCCTCGGATGAGGCTGGAAGAGTATCTAGTCAGGTTCTGTAAATATACCGTGGGGAATTGAAAAGAAAGAAAGAAAGAAAGAAAAACTTTATTCCACAAGAAAATGCCACATGTAACAACAATACACCTCACGTACTAAAACGATGCCTGAAGATTCCCCCTCTCGGGCAACAAAAACCAATAATAGCCCAAGTGACGGAAGCACCAGACACCGCCTGTCACATGTGGCACAACCCGGAAAAAGGCCCCAACTCAGCATGGTGCTGTGGGCCCCATATAAGCATGGGAGCACACAGCGCTGATTTTCAGTCGGAGCCTTGGACTGGGTGACGGACGCCACGAACTAAAAAAGAACAAAAAAAATGCTTTTTAAGTTTACGTACCCAAAGCTTAAAACCCCTATTGCTGAGACTTCTTGGTTTCTTCATTCTGCCATAACTTCTGAACGACTGTAGAGATTTGGATATTATGGGATATCGTTAGAATCTTTACATCATTCTGTGTAACAAAGTCGTTTCACTAGACGGTAGTTTTTCTAATTTATTTACTTGATTTACAAACAGGCTTTACTTGTTATACATCTAGGGTCGACTTAAAATTGATACTGAATTCTATTGATATATAATATTATGAATCTAGGGAGGCATCTGAGGCTGTAATTAATGCAAGCATCAATGTCAACGCAATCTATAGATATTTCAATCCACGAAGACATGCCTCACTCCGTCAAAATTGCTTATGTTTCATGAGATTCGTATGGAGTTTGACAGAGTGGGGCGCGCCTACATCTATAAAAATCTATTGGGTACTTCCCGTTGACGTAGAATCATTGAAATTAGGCAAGGAAGTTATCTCTCAAGAAGTAAGTTTACATTGCATAAGGAAAAGCAAAATTCCGAAAATATGTATTAGGTTCTTTTGCTGGTTAAAATCCATGGTTCCCACGAGATTGATGATTGATGATTGAGATGAAATTTGTATATCTTATGATCTTATAATAGTTAATTTTTTTACATACAACTCTTAGACTGAGCTGTAGCTGCTATAACATGCTGCATTTATATATCACAAGAAGTTCAACGTTAACTTGTTAAAACGTAATTTACTCCCGCTAAGCCGTTAACGAGTGAGCAATCTCATAACACGAGCAGCGTGGCGCGCGCTGGCATAACACCGTCCCCGCCATAAGATACGTTACACGTGTACGCCCAAGAAGGATTATTCCACACTGGAGCCAGTAAATAAGCGTTTCGGAATTGTCTTTGCCATGACTTCTGGTTTCTGATTGGCACTGTATCACCACCTGTTGGTCCGATAAATAACGAATAAACGATAAAAAACCGGCCAAATGCGAGTCGTACCTACTTAGACCCCAATTACACCTACCGAGTAGAGAAGCGAGACAGTAAAATGCCACTCGGCCGAGACAGTGCTGTGGCCGAGTGAGTGTTTATACGTATTTCGAAATTGCGGCGAGACAGTCAGTCAGTTCAGTTTATACCCGGTACCTGCAAGGGCAAGTGACGCGGATATGGATCGGAAAAAATTGATTAGAAAATCCACAAAGCCGCTTATACCTCTTCTGGTAGAAGAATTAACAGAATTGTTGGCTCAAGAGAAATCTCGCATTTGGACGAGACGTAGCGGCGGCATCGACTGGCCGAGAGGCGAGACAGTGCGTGTTCAGACCTGCCGAGTGAGCGAGCGAGACAGTGCGGGGAAGCGGGAGGGTGGGTGCTCGGTCTAGTAAATAGAATAGGGGCCGAGTAGCTGTCTCGCCACTTTGCTCGGCCGAGTGCTCGGCCGAGCACTCGGCGAAGTGTTTATATGCACCGAGTACTCGGCCGAGAGTACTGTCTCGCTTCTCTACTCGGTAGGTGTAATTGGGGTCTTAGCTCGTACTTAGAGTAGTTAGCTCGCGCTGACGAGTTTTCATACCAAACCTTATAGCTGATTGCATGCTTGAATAAAATAGAGTAGAATGTCATTCAAGTCCTATCGCGGATATGGCGAGAATCACTAATTTTTCCGTTCATCAGATTGTTTCGGCAAATCAACTATAAATAACTGTTTTATCTCGCATTGTATTTTCTTACCCTCTTACAAATAAACGTGGAATAAAGGTGGAATTGTTATACAGTGTTTTGTCGTGTTCCATTGAATTCCAAACTTCTGTTGACAGAGAAGGACAACACAGAGTAGGTATAACTTTTCCATCGATATTCCACATTTATTTCTTAGGCAGTAAGGGTTTAAGTGCTACAGTCTTTCTTACTGAAAAATTAAGCAAGTTCATCTCTTTGGCTTGTACTTACATAGTGAGGATCATTTTTTTTTTTTGTAAAAATCAGCAAACCGCCATTTCCCTGGCTCCGAATTCTTAATCCATTTATAAAATTTTCGCTCTAAGTATCTTGATTATTACGGGCTTGAAGGCAATATGGCCCTCGGCTTTGTAGTCATTTATTGTTGCCATGTACAGTCGCGGAATGAAAAGGTTCGTCACCTTAGTGTCGATATTCGTTTGCACTAGTACTCTAGTACTGCAAGAGTCCATTATGCCAACATTCCAGTGCAAGAAACAGCGCTGCTAACATTTGAATAAATATGACGTTTGCTATCGAATAAGGTTTTGCTTGTTTTTTCTATCCCGTCAACAGAATGTATTAAAACCTCACTAAAACCTTAGTTATTTAGGAGAAATTATGATATTTAGCAATTATGACATTGACTGATTGACAATAGTTTTAACAGAAATAATAATGTCAGGTTGAATTAACAAGAAGGTTGCAGTTTATCCATAATAATCTTGTTGACAAGATAAATAGTCAAACTACCTTGATCTGAACAATTTTGAACTTTACTAACGAACAGTTAAACTTTATTTTCTCTAACTCGAGTCTATTCTGTTACACAGTTTCAAAACGTAATATGTGCTCGTGATACGTTGAACGAATCAATTTGAAAATCGACGAACCTTTTCGTTCCGCGACTGTACATGACGAGGCAATAAGGCCCTTTATAATTCACATGTTTAGAGAATACCTAATGGCACATTAAAGTGATGTATCGCTTTCATTTCACGCGTTATTAATTTCACTTACGACTCGTGAAAAATTAGAACTGACACCGTGTGGTACGAGAATGTAGCAATAAGGACGTCTTTGTGTTGCATTCTTCAAAATTTTAAGTATCTACGCAATTCGTAAGTGGTTGAAATTGCAAATTCCAAGTCATCATCTCAGTATAACGAAATTAATAAAAAGAAAAGAAATTACTGTCCAGAAAGTCCTATTGATTGGTCAATGTCCCTTTAAAGAGCACTGCAAGTTTTATCAAAATCGGTTCTGTAATTTTCAAGACGTGGTTTGGGATTAGTGTGTGCTAAAATCACAGATAAAGAACTTGAGGACATGGTCATCAGAACATTTTACGCAAAATAATCTCCTTCATACAAGAAAATAAATAGTAGAGCCGTCTATCAAAATTTCCCACTAACACGCCACCATATGGCAGAAACCGTCTCCATGGAAACGTGCCTGCAGGCTATTGCAGGCTAATCTGTGGCGGTCTATAGACAATACTGCTGTCGGCTTACTACTGTCGCTGTTGGTGTCAAAACAAACATCTTTGGCACCGATAAACTGATGACACTTTTTACCGCGGTCAGCTGTGTCCAGGTTGTATAAATATTTCAATCCACGAAGGCGCGCCCCACTCTCAACTCCGTACGAATCGAAAGAAACAAGCGGTTTTGACAGAGTGGGGTGCGACGTCCTGGATTGGAATATAGGTCTGTTGCTAAAGTCGGTTACTTTAAGGCTCTTAAAAGTCGGATTAACATTAAATCACTTTTCGGTAACTTTTTCAATAAATACCGCGGGTTAAACCACTCAACTGCCCAGATAGGTCTTAAATCATGAAATCAGAGCGACAAACCCACCCAATTAACTTGCGGTAGGTAACAACGCAATGACTAATTATTAATTAATTAACGTACAGGTAGGCAGGCGTGCGAATTTCGCAATCAGCGGTCAAGCGTGAACCGTGTAGTGGAATACGCGATATTGGACGCGGGTGATTTATGGAACGAGCTGATTAAATCGATTCGTTAGTAGATACTAGATACTCGCAGTTTGTGGAGACTATTATTTGTGATAATGGTTTGAATTATGAAGCTATGCAGTGTTGCTACTAAATATTTGCGACTGTCTGCGGTGTCTGCGACTATTTTATCGCGGGCACCGATAAGAAACCTCAGGATATGGGCATTCGAACAATTTAAGTGAACCTTTTTCGTACAAGCAAACAGTAGGGTCACTGTCAAAATTTTATAGGTAGCTGCTGAGCGAACTACAGCCTGGTCTTACTGTTGGTGACAAAATAAGCATTTTTGGCACCGATAAACGGGCGACATTTTTTCGCACCGTCGGGTTGGTAATTATCTGTCATTGTCGCGTCTCGAGAGGCTACAGACCACTACGCTAGCCAAATGTGGGTTGGCAGTCTTGACACACTAGGGTGACTTTTTCTATTTCTTTACACGGCCCACTATTTCAGTAACTTTTCTTTAATTTGTTGAGGGACACATTTAGATTGCAATTTACTATTTAATTATTGCAGGTATCATAAAAGTAAGATGTTTTATTTACGAAACATTTTTTTGAGATAGACTTGCGGTTGCATACTGTCCGATGGACATGGCAATGATAAGGTCTAGGATGGAGCGCGCTTGCCTAGACAATGTCTCTTCTCTTGAAGGCACCCAGATTAATACTTAGCTGATATATATTATAATTTTGAAATAAAGCACAACTGAATAATTAAAGATTAAAAACTACGACAGCCCTGTGGTAAAACGAAAAAATGTAGCTTGATACTTGATACCTACCCCAAATGTCTAAATATCTTCGGACATTTAGAAGTTATGGTGGAATAAAGAAACTCATACATATTGATGTATTTGTACCTATTGTTAGGTTTTATTAGACATGACTGCTAAATCACCGTCACTCTTATTTGCAAATGTATAAATTAATCAAGACATTCATATTTTTATTAATTTGTCAACATTAAGTATCTTGAGTTAAAGCCTTTACTTGATTATAATTTGTTAATTTGACTTCCGTTGACGACGTCAACCAATGATAGCGATAGAAGCGTCGACCAATCACAGCCTACCTGTCGCTGGGGCATTCGGGAGGGGGCTCGGGAGCCGGTGGTGGTTGTTGTAAGATTAAATAAAAGGCGAGGATATATCAAGAATTGGGTAATCTAGTATTAAGCGGTATATTGGAAGGATATAAAAATTGTGTAAAAGTAATGTAACAAATGTGCTGAAAGTGAATAAATGTTACGAGTATATCGAGAGGAAGGCTATGTTTTTATTACGCGGGAACCTGACCCAATAGGTCAGAAGCGGGATTATCGAGAAAATATATTATTTTCTTGTCACGCCCACTGGATGAAAGAAAACGTACGTATCGTTGAAAATTTACGCATGATCTATTTTTCTTATGTTGACAATTTTTTTTTACTTTGATTGAGTACATTTAACTGCTATTTACTATGAATAATCAGACAATATTATTCTTTTTCTTGCTGTCAGAGAGAATATTTTTTTTTTATTTATTACCAAAACCCCTAAGTATGGCAGTGCATTGCTGTAATCGTACTGATCATTCAGTTTAAGATTGTGAAAGTACGGTAGTATCACAAAATTAAGATCCGCTTGAGTTTTTTCTTTTTAGATCGATATGGTCAAATATTTTAGTGATTTTTCTCGAAAGGCAAACAAAGAAAATAAACAGATGTTGATGGTACCCTCGTTTTGAAAAACAAATCAAATTTTCCTGATTTTATTCTCTAAGTAATAATACAAATATCGTAGTAGTATATTTGCTCAAGATTTATTTATTCTGTTCCGGAATAGATGATTAATTTTTGTTGGCATTAGAAGGACAAAGTTGAATAACGTTTTCGTAATTTTATTTTGAACGGTCTGAAGGCTTAAACTTTAGGAACTGCTTTTAGCAGCAGTAATAATGCCGTACAGCAATCCGAAAAAAAAAAAGAGAAAACAAGGTTGATTTCGCTTTATTTACATCAGATTTCATTGTACTTAATTTGGTTATTAATTCGAGGTATTTCTCTTCAGTGGATTCATTTATCTGGGCAGTTATACAGTAATTTAGTAATTGGAATATGTGATGGGATATTTTTGTTCATTGCTTTAAAAAAAAAATAATGTAGCGTACAAACAGTCAGTAAATCGTATAGGCAAAAAAGAGCCCGATAATCAAACGACATAACCCCATCGAATTTAGGCTCGTCTGCCTAGTCTTGACGAGTACCTACGTTAGTAAGGGTCTGGTATTGGAAAGAAATTATCTTATTTTTAAAATGGATATTGATATATTTTTAACTATTACTCGTTTTGGCTATAAGACTCTTAAATTTTATAATTACGAAATACATTAGGGTCACAAATTATAATGGTATTGGGTAATAATAATACAGAATCAAGTATGATTGCGACATAGTTACTGTTATTATCTCTTTATTGACATTGTGCAGTAAATGAGGACAAATAATAATTTCTAATTTTCGAGATTAAAGTGAAGACAATGCGCCCGGTCGCCCTTTGGAGTGCAATGCGAGGGTACTACGTCAAAAATATGATACTAATGTATAGTTCGGCGGGTGCACACGTTATCCTCGGGCCGCGGTCGGAGGGAAGAATGTGTTGTGTGAGGGAAGGGGGTAATGGAACAGTTCATACGATCCGTATCTTTGGTACCAGTTATCTCTTAGAAATTCAAATGGAAAAGGATTAAGGTGCAGTTTACTGCTGATATAGAATTTCTCATAAAAGTTGGAGAATAAATTCAAGTACCTCCGGAAATTTTATTAGTCTATTTATGCAAAATTTACAAACCATGTCATCCTAAACCAAGGTCATTCAAGTATAGGTATGTCCCGACTGAACGATAAGAAAGGGGTGAAACCAAACTCTTCTCTGAAGGACTTAACTTAAGAAAATTTTAAAGTTTATGAAATAAACACACAATTACATAAAATTTCATGACTGACTTTGATGCCAAAGAAAAATCAAAGCAAAATAAAGGAGAATATGTCATCGGAAAATTTGGAGAAAGAAAAGGGTGCTGCTGACTCTAATGGGAATCTTGTCAAGGTTGGTCATTACTTTGGTCGTTAAGAAATGAAACTAAAGTTAAATATGTGGCTTGTTGCATTAGAAAACTTAAATGGACGTGGGCAAGTCATCAGATGAGAAGCAACAAAGGCAAATGGACCAAGAATGTGACAGAATGGTGTCCGAGACAAAACAAAGGAGAAAAGGTAGGCAGCGTCGCAGATGCGAGGACGAGATTCGCAAAACAGCAGGGATCACTTGGGGGAGAATAATATTCAACAGAAATGTATGGCAAGCGCTTGGGGAGGTCGTTGCGGGAAAAATAAATAAATAAATATTATATTTAGGATTATATATATATATTATATTTATAATATATTTAGAAAATAGATGAATTACTCATGTTTGGAAGGTTGTTGAATAAAAGCTAATGGCTTGTTATAAATTGATATATCAACGAAATTCCAGATCCATCTCCGCAAAGTACCAGGCGCTTAGCAACTTGAAGGAGATTTACTCGAACTTGTAGACCAGACGTAGCGATAGAAGCTGTTTCCGTAGCATTCGTAGCGGCCTACGCTACGCGAGATAAATAATCGAGACGGAGGATGGGCGTTGATTCTTACAGGAAACTCCTTTTACTTTCTGTAGTCCTATTATTTTGAGTTAATTAAAATCGTCTAAGTATACTTTATTTAAAATTTAAAATAAAATTGGGGCACGTCAACTCGCTATCGAGGTCCAGCGGGAAGAGGAGAATACTCCTCCTGAGGAGCAGTATGTTTTTGGGTCATAATGTACATAACCTTACTGAAGTAAGCAAATCAGCGAGGATATCGGAAAAGATGGGAGAATTAAAAGACTGCAAATACTAGGAAAGCATATTGAAAATATAGGTGTTAAGAATGCAATTAAGGAATTGAAAGAAGTACACAATGAGGAACCTGAACCAAAGATAATCCCATGTGAAAAGTTACGGATATAGGCAAAATACCTAAATAGTGGAAAACATCGCATATTATCCTTATTTAAAAAAAAAAAAAAAGGAAAAAAGAAGGACGAAAAGAAGACATTTGATAGTGATTACCACGGACCAATATGGAAGAGTCTAGTCTTGCATAACAGGGAACAACCTTCAAAATATATCAGAATTATCAAGAACATCTAATTAAATAACGAGGTTAGGATATAACGGGAAACCTTAAAGAAAGGTTCAACGTAGTCTTAACCATGCCTATACTGGTCAGTGAAGAAGATCATGACATCTAACAAGCTAAGGAGGAAAACTTCACAAAGAAAAGCTTGAACGCTGCCGGAGAGCCATGGAAAGAGGCATGACTGATGTAAATAAACAAAACAACTGGTGTACAACCATATCCCACTGGCACCCCAGAGATGAAAAGCACAGTAGACGACGTCGACAGGTGAAATGGGCAGATGGTCTGAAACATCATGGCTGGAATCTATTGGAAGAGTGTTGCGATGAGGCAGATCTCAACGGAAAATGCTGGAGGAGGCATATGTCAGGAGACGCATTGAAATGCGAGATATTTTCTGACGAATTTCTTAATTCAGGATAAAGGGGCTTTATTATCGTTTACTATTATATCTATGCAATTGTGGCCTTATCGTAAAAAAAAAATTTCTAATGCTGTACAAATACTGTATTAATTGGAGAAGTTCATCTGATATCCTTAAACGCAATTTAGCAGTTCTTATATATTTATATATATAATCTGAACCTCGAAAATGGTTCCAACTGATTTCATGAAATTTAGTACGGGGACGATAAATCCATCTAGCAAGGGTTCATTTTTTTTTAAATGTAGTTAACCAAAATAAAAATTAAAGTATTACTCCAGCGGGGTAGGCATGGGTAAGGGCTGGCCTTACAAGTAGGTACGTCATACTATCTAAGTTTAGTTTGTGATGTTAGTCTGCTCTTACGATTTGGGATTGGGCTAAGGGCACCTATATAATTATCGGCGGGAACACCAATGACTGCCAGTAGTTGTATTGACTAGCATTGATTTATTTTTATTATTATCATTAATTATCATTTGGATGGTTACGAATCACTTAAACGATAGCTGTTAGGACTTCGTGATCCCAAGTAAAAGTCAGGGTTTAAAAGATAGCCGGTAAAAGGTAGCGTTGGTAACGTTAAGGTAGAATGGAATTCTGAGTGTTTTAATGTAACGGTAATGGTTAATAAGGTTTTTATTAAAGGTAATTTTGAGGTGAGCTGTCAACATCTCTTTATATCGACACAGTTCATTCCTAAAATTATAATAATCTTATTTAGTAATTTTGTTTTCTTATTTAATCGACATTTTACCTTCAAACGGTTAAATAGTGTGGCTTTTGTGGCTTGATGATTGATTTAAAAAAAAAAAAAAAAAAAAAAAACTCGTGTAAGGTTATGTTATCATTTTACTGACGGCCTCGGGCCGTCATGGAACTTTTGGCACGTTCAATGCACTGACATACGCTTACAACCTTAAGAGGGTAGGTCATGGGTGTGCTAAGTCCAGTTTAGTTTAGTATTAAAGTAACGCTGAGGTAGCAGACAGAACAATTCAATATTTCAATGTTATGTCAAATAATTTTGAAGGTTCTTAATGAGGGAATTAGTATGCATTAAAAAAAAAAAAAACATTGGTCGTCTGTAAAGTGTGTTTACGGACGATATATTTACGTGATAACGTCATCATCGTGCCTTTCTATCGCTTGTTGTCTCGCTTGCGCGCACAGGCTCAGGTGGAACGTTACGCGGAACGTTACTATTTTTCATGTGTGTTGCTGGTGTTCATCAATTTATAAAACGTTATCACGTCAAAATTGGCTTCTGTTTTGGATTCGTTAAGCTTTTGTTTCCACTTAGTAAGAAATTAATACTTGGTAATAATTATGATTTGGATACCGTATGGGAAGAAAATAGTAACTAAAAGTGTTATAAAATGAAATAGGTTTGGGGGTATTACTCTCAAAAGGGACACTAATGTTGTGATGTCTAAATGTCATGGTATTAAGCTGGTATCTGTCAGTTTCAGGAAAGCAGGCAATGGAAGGAAACCCTAGGTAAAGGGTGTAATCAAATTGAGGAAAACCCTAGGTAAAGGGTCTACTCAAAAGGAAAAAAAAACCCTAGGTAAAGGGTCTTCTTAAAGGGAGGAAACCCGAGGTAAAGGGTCTAATGGAATTGAGGAAACCCTAGGTAAAGGGTCTACTCAAAGGGAAACCCTAGGTAAAGGGTCTAATGGAATTGAGGAAACCCTAGGAAAAGGGTCTACTCAAAGGGAAACCCTAGGTAAAGGGTCTAATCATTTTGAGGAAACCCTTGGCCGGTGGTGGCCAAGGGTCTACTCTAAGGAAAATTCTAGGTAACGGTTCTAACAAAAGGAAAGGATAAATCTGATCAGGACGAGGGTGTAACATGTTGAAGGCAAGGATATGCATAAGGTGATGTGAACATGAAACTGGAAAAGACTTTTAAGTTTTAAAGTTGCGGAGTATTCTCACTCAATTTTGTAGCTAAATGTAGAATAAGATAGTTTTAAGATAGCTTTAGTACCTAACAGAATAAGTGTTATAATATTCTTATTAATTTGAGGGATAGTGATCATGGATGTGTGGATCCCGTATCAGGCTGAATCAAATCCAAAACTTTATTTTTGTGGACTGCGGTCTCCCAAATTAACTTCTACAACTGTTACTTTTTTTTTAATAACATCAGGATTCTGGGATTATGGGCAAGCAGGCAGGTCGTACTTCTTATTAACGGCCTACAAGCCGTATTTAGGTGATTTTGAATGAAGTTTTATGCAAAAACTATAAAGACAATTACTTTCAAATTTACACGTCATGTATTTTGGGTCTTTAATCTAGAATCGCTTAGAAGCAAATAAAATAAAATAAGCATATAAAATAAAATAAGATAAAATTTTCTCGATGGAAGGTTCTCCCAAGGGTTGCTCCGAAATCTCAGTTTTTCTATGTTTTATCGGAAACTACAATGGATGTAATTGTAATTTTTGTTTTGATGTATCGGTAATAATAATATCCTAAAACGCTTAGAACAGATTTTTGATAGCTGGCTTAGTTTTTGAGTAATTGGGTAAAACGTCGTTTTTCTGCTATATTCTTCCGCGACGCTGCATGTCGCACCTACCAGATCTCCGTGAGAGTGAGAAGGACAAAAATAAATTCAATAAATCCCCGTTAACGTGGATTACTTGTGCCTATGGTTCTTAAAAAAAAAATTGGTTGCCTGTAAAGTCGGTTTGCTGACGATGGTTGAACGTGACAACGTTTTCTTTGTCGCTCGTTCCGCGCTCGCGAGGTGGCGCTGGTGGCGCCGCATGGGCGAGGTAACGCCGGTAGCGCCGGATGAGTCATGTTTTTTCGTGCGTGCGGCCGGCTCTATCGATTTATAAAACGTTGTCACGTCAAAAAAGGGACACTATTTTGTTTTCCTGGAATGTTTTGGTTTTGGGTAATGAGAGGATTTGGTGCCGCCTTTGTTTTTTTTAATTGATAAAATGTATGTATAACAACTATTCGTTATATTTAGAAAACATTATAAATTATTTTGTTATAAGATGTATGTATGTAGGTGTAAAGTAATATTACTTTGAGAATAATTAATTATGTTACAATTTATTATATTATATATTTATTATGTTTGTATGTAGGTGTAAAGTAATATTACTTTGAGAATAATTTATTACTTGTGAGTTAAAATGTTTTTAGTTGGATAATGAGTTAGGAGTAATTGTTTAGACAGAAATTATAATTTAATCGTTCAAATCAATGATGTAATTAATAATAAATTTATATAAAAGCGATGGGACTCGCTTAGGGTCGGATGGCCGAGCTGTTAGGTTTTATTAGACATGACTGCTAAATCACCGTCACTCTTATTTGCAAATGTATAAATTAATCAAGACATTCATATTTTTATTAATTTGTCAACATTAAGTATCTTGAGTTAAAGCCTTTACTTGATTATAATTTGTTAATTTGACTTCCGTTGACGACGTCAACCAATGATAGCGATAGAAGCGTCGACCAATCACAGCCTACCTGTCGCTGGGGCATTCGGGAGGGGGCTCGGGAGCCGGTGGTGGTTGTTGTAAGATTAAATAAAAGGCGAGGATATATCAAGAATTGGGTAATCTAGTATTAAGCGGTATATTGGAAGGATATAAAAATTGTGTAAAAGTAATGTAACAAATGTGCTGAAAGTGAATAAATGTTACGAGTATATCGAGAGGAAGGCTATGTTTTTATTACGCGGGAACCTGACCCAATACTATGTAGGTGTAAGGCGATCCATGCATGTGTGTGAGTAGTTGTGAATAAACCAGTGTGAACTGAGCAGCCGGCCTTTTCACTTGTCTGTCCCGATGTAACAGTGGCGACGATTGCCTACCCGCGTGCTAAGAAAAAATGTCAGTGGAAAAATTCGGAATTTTATCTACGTTCGACCACAATGTCCACTCGTGGAAAACATATAAAGGTCGATTGCTGCAGTGGTTCATCGCGAACGATATTAATGCAGCGAGCGATGCAACGGGAAACAAACGCCGGGCTATACTACTCAGTGCACTCACCGAGGGATCGTACCAGCTCGCCTCGGACCTAGCGTTACCGAAGGCGCTGGAGGAGGTCCCGTACCAGGATATCCTGGGTATTTTAGATGCCCACTTCACGCCGAAGCGCTTAGGCATCGGGGAGCGGCACAAATTTTACGCGGCAACGCAGCTTCCGTCGGAGTCGCACACGGATTGGGCCGCGAGGTTACGTGGTTTGACGGCGCATTGTAACTTCAGCAACGTCGAGGAGGCGTTACGAGATCGGTTCGTCATCGGAATGCGTCAGTGCGTCGAGAAAGAAAAGCTGTACGCGAAGGACGTCACCGAGCTGACCCTCGGCAAGGCGGTGGAGCTGGCGGAAAGCATCCGATGCGCGCGCGCGGGAGCCGGCGGGACCGCGGGCAGCGCGAGCGGCGGCGTGTCGGCCGGCGTGGACGGAGCCGCCACCGAAACGATGTTCAAAATTCGGGAAGAAAAATGCGCAGTGTCAAAAAGTGAAAATAATAGTGCGGTAAAATTCCGGTGTGACGTGTGCGGGCTTGATAATCACGAATCTCGATATTGTAAAAATAAAAATCGGTTTTGTCGGAAGTGCAAAAAGCGCGGCCATTTTCAAAAAATGTGCACCCTAAGTTTTGTAAATGCGAACGATAAAGACGAGGACGACAATGCTGATGATGATGGTGAGTTGTTTAACATTCGTTCGTTGCGTGGCGAGCCCATGGTGGAATCGGTAAAAATACGCGGGAAACCGCTAAGGTTTGAAATCGATAGCGGATCCGCGGTAACCGTAATATCCGAAAGTACCTACTTACAATATTTCAAAGACGTTCCATTGTTAAAAAGCAATAAGAAACTCGTGAGTTACACAGGTGATAAAATTTTGTGTGTGGGTAGGATCCGCGAGTCGGTGTCGTTCGACGGTCGCTCGCATACCCTGGACGTGTACGTCATACGCGGCGGCGGCCCGCCACTACTGGGCAGAGATTTTATTTCGCTGTTTAAGTTAGAACTTAAATCGGTCAACTACTGTCAAAATACTACTGATATTATAGAACAGCTCCAGTTACGGTATCCGGAATTGTTTTCGGACAAGTTAGGATGCTTTAATAAATATAAGGTGGCTTTGACTTTAAAAGAAGATTCAAAACCGATATTCTTTAAACCTAGACCCCTCGCGTTTGCATTGCGCGATAAGGTCGATAGGGAAATAGACAGGCTAGTCGACATAGGCGTCCTAACCCCCGTGGAACACTCCGAATATGCGTCACCCATCGTTCCCATTCTCAAACGCGATGGTTCAGTCAGGTTGTGTGCCGACTATTCAGTTAGTATAAATAAACAGCTGGTAATTGACAAATACCCATTACCGACCGTTAGCGAATTATTTTCCAAGCTGCACGGGGGAAAGACATTTACCAAGTTAGATCTTTCGATGGCGTACAACCAATTCGTATTAGATGATGAGTCGCAAAAAGTAACCTGTATCAACACACATCGCGGTATGTATAGGTACACGAGGCTCGTGTTCGGGCTAGCTTGTGCGCCGGCTATTTTTCAACGCGCAATGGAAGGTGTGTTGTCAGGAATGAACGGGGTACTTTGTTTATTAGACGATGTCTTAATAACCGGCTCGTCTGATTCGGAGCATACGGAACGTTTACATGCGGTACTTCAACGATTACAGGATGCCGGGTTAACATTGCAAAAAGGGAAATGTGATTTTTTTAAGCACGAAGTTAGTTATTTAGGCTATATCATTAACAAAGATGGATTAAAAAAATCACCAGAAAAGGTTAAAGCTATAGTCGAAGCCCCCGCGCCTAGCAATGTTAGTCAGCTACAATCTTTTTTAGGTCTTGTAAACTACTACCGTAATTTCGTACCCGGTGCATCTACAATATTAAGTCCACTTTACGATCTATTAAAAAAGGGTGCTAAATGGAAGTGGGATGTTACACATAGCGAAGCTTTTAATTCAATAAAAAAACATTTAGCATCAGATCGGGTTTTAGCGCATTTTAACCCCAACGCAACACCAATTCTGACCGTTGATGCCTCACCGACAGGATTGGGTTGTATTTTATCCCAAATCGATAGAGACGGCATTGAGAGACCGGTGGCTTTTGCATCTCGAACGTTAAGCAAATCCGAGAAGTTCTACGCTCAAGTTCAAAAAGAGGCCACAAGTATTATATTTGGTGTGCGGCGCTTTCATCAGTATTTGTACGGTAGGTCCGATCCATTCATACTTCGCACCGATCATAAGCCTCTCATATCAATATTCGGGCCACACAAAGGCATTCCAGAAGTTTCTGCTAACCGCCTGCAGCGCTACGCGATGTTTCTCAGCGGCTATAACTATACAATAGAATACGTACGAAGCGCTGATAACAGTGCAGACTATCTTTCGCGCGCCAGCCTCGCTGCGCCCGCGTCGCCCGACGGGACCGGCGGCGGGGCGAGCGCGGCGGAGGGGGGCGCGGGGCAGTGCGCAGACGCTGCCGCGCTGCACGATCGAGCGGCGTACGTGTGTTTTGTAATAGATGGGTCGCTCCCATTGACGTTGACCGAGCTGCGCCGCGAAACCGCGAAAGACGCGGTGCTATCTCGAGTGGCTAGGTTCGTGCTCCAGGGGTGGCCACCGAAAGTAGATGATGGTGCTATTAAGCCATATTTTTATTGCAGAACGCAACTTTCGGTAGAAAATGGATGCCTAATGCGTGGCCACAAGATGGTTATTCCGGAATCGCTTCGGCTCAAGGTACTTTCGGAATTACATTCGTCACATTTAGGTATTGTAAAAACGAAAGCGGAATGTAGGTCTCGGTTTTGGTTTCCGGGAATCGATGCCGCCGTAGAACAGATGATAGGTACCTGCGACGTATGTCAGCAGCTGCGTCCAGCACCGCCTCGCGTTCCAATCTCACCGTGGAAATACCCATCTCAGCCTTTCGAACGGATTCATCTGGATTTCCTCGGACCGATCAACGGCCGTACTTATTTAGTTATAGTGGACGCGTACACTAAATGGGTGGAGGTATTCGACATGGCTCACGCGACTACGTCGGCGGCGGTCATCGACAGGCTTCACGAATGGATGTCGCGCTTCGGGCTGATGAAGTTCATTGTAAGTGATAACTTTTCATCGTTTATTTCACAGGAATTTGTCAGATTCTGTGAACGGAATGGTGTCACTCACATGACATCGCCCGCTTATCATCCGGCCAGTAACGGTCAGGCAGAAAGCTATGTCAAAATCGTCAAGAAAGGCATAAAGTCGAGTCTTATGTCCAGTCGCAATATCAAAGAATGTAAACTTAAATTGTTAAAATATCTTTTCGATTATAGGAATTCCCTACATTCCACCACGGGCTCCTCGCCCGCAGAGTTAGTGTACGGTCGTAAGTTAAGAACGCGATTAGACTTAATTAACCCAATCGCATCAAAGTCCGCATCGCCGCCCTCGTCTGCTGCTTTGGCTAATTTTGTTAAAAATCAACAGTGTATGCAAGTTAAAGCACAAGGGGGAAAAAACAAACAAATATTTTCCCCTGGTCAACCTATTTTATATAAGAAATTTTGTAATAGTAATAAGTTTACTTGGTGCAAGGGAATAATTTTTAAAAAAATTGGAAAAGTCATTTATTTAGTTAAAGATTGCGAGACATCACTTATTATTAAAAAGCATAAAAACCAAATTATTGTGGACAAGGGGACAAGGAAAGACGACCTTGATTTCTGGGATGATGATGTAGACCCAAAATCGTCATCTAATATCACCTCCGAGTCGGGGCCATCGCCTCAATCCTCACCGCCATCGACGCCTGCTTTGACTTCGGAACAGCATCAGGCCAGCACATCGACAGGGAGAGGAAGAGATGACGAGCCGCTTACAGTAGCGGATACGTCCGAAACGTCGGAAACGCCCGACTTGTCGACTTCCACAGCAGACGCGATACCAGCGCCGGATACACCTTGTCGAGTGACAGTGAGAAGAGGGGCGCGTCATCGCACCGTGTCCGATGATAGCGACCTGGAGTTCTTCGACGTATAGAACGCTCCCGATGTCCCAATATTTGGTTGCTTACACCTACTCAGAGATATTACCTATCTAGGGGGAGGAATGATGTATTTGTACCTATGTAGGTGTAAGGCGATCCATGCATGTGTGTGAGTAGTTGTGAATAAACCAGTGTGAACTGAGCAGCCGGCCTTTTCACTTGTGTGTCCCGATGTAACACATATATATACATACATTGACCTTAAAAACATTACACTCCTTTTTTGAGCAACCGTGTAATAATTATAGCTGTTTTACTACAGAAAATCATCAATTTCAAAGGTCTTTCTTGGCTTTAGAAATACTTAATTTGGTCCCATTTTCGCGCAGTATTGTGTTCGCTAAACGGATAAACAATATTTTTCACTTCCTCGACGAGACGTGAAATATCCCCGGTCGCCGGGCGAAGAGGCGGCGAGGTTAAAAATTAGCTGAATGTGTTGGAATGTCGCAGGCCAAGTAAAGAGATACTCGCTCACCGGACGGAAAATAAAGAACATTGAAAGAAAGAAAGAAAGAAAGAAAGTATTTATTTCTTAGTATGCCACACACCACACAACGTACACACTTATGTACTAGAACGATGCCTGAAGCTTCCCCCACCTGGGCAAATTGAAACCAATAATATTACCCAAGGGACGGAAGCACCAGACACCGCTTGTCATGTGTGGCGCACCCAGAAATAGGCCTCAACTCAGCATGGTGCTGTGTGCCCCATACTTATACGCACGGAAGCACACAGCGCTGATTTTCAGTTGAGACCCACCGCGTGACGCCACGAACTAAAAACTAAATAATACTAATAAAACACGTATATTATATTTTACATTACATAATATTCACAATACTCATAAGAATATATATATATATTTTTAGGAATCAGAAGTAGGTTTGATTAAAAAAAACAAAATCGAACACGCCTATTTTAATATGCACTTCTTAAATTAAACACAATTTAGTTCTTAGGGAAAAACAGTAATCAAATTAATAGAAAAACACATAGAAACACACAATTATACTGAGACACAGCTCACCCACTGCAGATCACCTCGACACCAGACCAACCACCTGCGACCGCTCGCAACGCAAAAGTGCAAAAGTCCCCGATTCTGAACGAACGCGCATATTTATAGAAGTTGGTCGGGTGACGTCGCAACCTACGACGGTGGGGGGTCTATTTCCGCTATTACGGCCTTCCTGCGTGCGTGACGTCCCGGCAACGCTTCCACATTGGGCAGTTTCCTCAGGAGCGTCCACAAGCGCTAGGGCCCGGAGGCGCCAGGAGACTTGCATTGGCACCCTCGTCGATGTCAACCTCTGGGTCAGGAGCAGCTGGTGGACCTGCGCTGGCATCATCGTCGGAATCTGGTTAAGAGACACAATGGTTAGAGTATTGAACAGAGAACCAAAAACCTATTCTGTCATCCATCACTCATCCGAGGCCCTCTTACAATCCTCACACATAGCACACTTAGCTATTATCATGAACTCATGCGTACTCAACACGTAAACATACGTCGTCACTCATCACTCAACAGGTATACATATACGGAGTTTTGCAAGGCTTCTAAACACGTAAACATACGTCGTCACTCATCACTCAACAGGTATACATATACGGAGTTTTGCAAGGCGCCCTGCTTATGAGAAAGACAACCCCCCCTCCTCCGGCCGGAGCCCCCCGCATCATAAAGACGCGCAGGCCGAAGCCTCCCGCACCAGGGGTGCGTAACCAGGCCGAAGCCTCCCGCACCAGGGGTGCGTACACAGGCCGAAGCCTCCCGCACCAGGGGTGCGTACACAGGCCGAAGCCTCCCGCACCAGGGGTGCGTACACAGGCCGAAGCCTCCCGCACCAGGGGTGCGTACACAGGCCGAAGCCTCCCGCACCAGGGGTGCGTACACAGGCCGAAGCCTCCCGCACCAGGGGTGCGTACACAGGCCGAAGCCTCCCGCACCAGGGGTGCGTACACAGGCCGAAGCCTCCCGCACCAGGGGTGCGTACACAGGCCGAAGCCTCCTGCATCACGCAGATACACAGGCGCGCAGCACAAGAGATGCAGCGCGGGCAGGCGCGCAGCACGAGAGGTGCAGCGCGGGCAGGCGCGCAGCACAGAGGTGCGGCGCGGCCTCACGCCACGAGCAGTGGCCAGGCGCGCAGCACGAGAGGTGCAGCGCGGGCAGGTGCGCAGCACAGAGGTGCGGCGCGGCCTCACGCCACGAGCAGTGGCCAGGCGCGCAGCACGAGAGGTGCAGCGCGGGCAGGCGCGCAGCACAGAGGTGCGGCGCGGCCTCACGCCACGAGCAGTGGCCAGGCGCGCAGCACGAGAGGTGCAGCGCGGGCAGGCGCGCAGCACAGAGGTGCGGCGCGGCCTCACGCCACGAGCAGTGGCCAGGCGCGCAGCACGAGAGGTGCAGCGCGGGCAGGCGCGCAGCACACAGGTGCGGTGCGGCCTCACGCCACGAGCAGTGGCCAGGCGCGCAGCACGAGAGGTGCAGCGCGGGCAGGCGCGCAGCACAGAGGTGCAGCGCGGCCTCACGCCACGAGCAGTGGCCAGGCGCGCAGCACGAAGAGGTGCAGCGCGGGCAGGCGCGCAGCACAGAGGTGCGGCGCGGCCTCACGCCACGAGCAGTGGCCAGGCGCGCAGCACGAGAGGTGCAGCGCGGGCAGGCGCGCAGCACACAGGTGCGGTGCGGCCTCACGCCACGAGCAGTGGCCAGGCGCGCAGCACGAGAGGTGCAGCGCGGGCAGGCGCGCAGCACAGAGGTGCAGCGCGGCCTCACGCCACGAGCAGTGGCCAGGCGCGCAGCACGAAGAGGTGCAGCGCGGGCAGGCGCGCAGCACAGAGGTGCGGCGCGGCCTCACGCCACGAGCAGTGGCCAAAGCCCTTCACATCATATAGATGCGCAGCCCTTACACACAGTTAGGTAACTGTAAACAGAAGAAGAAAAGACTGGGAGTACTTGATGACGAAGACTTGGTCGTTGACTTGGAAAACTCTAGGAGGGTGTCGATGACGATTAGCCCGAGTGTCTTGTTTGTCCTGATTAGATTTCAGCAAGCTTCTAGCTCTGCTCCTGACTACTTCAAATAAGAAATCTCAGATGTAATTTTGGACAAAGGCCTTAGTGACTGTCTTTGCCCGGGATAAATCCTTTAGGGTGTAGATCTCAAAACATTAAAATTAAAAATTCTCTTACCAAGGTAGATCTCATCATACCCATCTATCAAAAGCTCTTGGCAACAATGCTACGCAGAGTCTCACGCGATAAGCTGTCGCGCGGCTGACTCACGCCACCATGCGTGACACGACGAGCATCACGAAGAGACAAGCATAGCCAGACGCGACTAGCAGTGGCCAGGCGCGCAGCACGAGGCGTGCGGCGCGGGCTCAGGCCACCAGCAGTGGCCAGCGCGCAGCACGAGAGGTGCGGCGCAGTCAGCGCGCAGCACGAGAGGTGCAGCGCGGCCAGACGCCACGAGCAGTGGCCAGCGCGCAGCACGAGAGGTGCGGCGCGGGCTCAGGCCACCAGCAGTGGCCAGCGCGCAGCACGAGAGGTGCAGCGCGGCCAGACGCCACGAGCAGTGGCCAGCGCGCAGCACGAGAGGTGCGGCGCGGGCTCAGGCCACCAGCAGTGGCCAGCGCGCAGCACGAGAGGTGCAGCGCGGCCAGACGCCACGAGCAGTGGCCAGCGCGCAGCACGAGAGGTGCGGCGCGGGCTCAGGCCACCAGCAGTGGCCAGCGCGCAGCACGAGAGGTGCAGCGCGGCCAGACGCCACGAGCAGTGGCCAGCGCGCAGCACGAGAGGTGCGGCGCGGGCTCAGGCCACCAGCAGTGGCCAGCGCGCAGCACGAGAGGTGCAGCGCGGCCAGACGCCACGAGCAGTGGCCAGCGCGCAGCACGAGAGGTGCGGCGCGGGCTCAGGCCACCAGCAGTGGCCAGCGCGCAGCACGAGAGGTGCAGCGCGGCCAGACGCCACGAGCAGTGGCCAGCGCGCAGCACGAGAGGTGCGGCGCGGGCTCAGGCCACCAGCAGTGGCCAGCGCGCAGCACGAGAGGTGCGGCGCGGGCTCAGGCCACCAGCAGTGGCCAGCGCGCAGCACGAGGGGTGCGGCGCAGGCTCAGGCCACGAGCAGTGGCCAGCGCGCAGCACGAGAGGTGCGGCGCGGGCTCAGGCCACCAGCAGTGGCCAGCGCGCAGCACGAGGGGTGCGGCGCGGGCTCAGGCCACCAGCAGTGGCCAGCGCGCAGCACGAGGGGTGCGGCGCAGGCTCAGGCCACGAGCAGTGGCCAGCGCGCAGCACGAGAGGTGCGGCGCGGGCTCAGGCCACCAGCAGTGGCCAGCGCGCAGCACGAGGGGTGCAGCGCGGCCAGACGCCACGAGCAGTGGCCAGCGCGCAGCACGAGAGGTGCGGCGCGGGCTCAGGCCACCAGCAGTGGCCAGCGCGCAGCACGAGAGGTGCAGCGCGGCCAGACGCCACGAGCAGTGGCCAGCGCGCAGCACGAGAGGTGCGGCGCGGGCTCAGGCCACCAGCAGTGGCCAGCGCGCAGCACGAGGGGTGCGGCGCAGGCTCAGGCCACGAGCAGTGGCCAGCGCGCAGCACGAGGGGTGCGGCGCAGGCTCAGGCCACGAGCAGTGGCCAGCGCGCAGCACGAGAGGTGCGGCGCTGTCGCCCGCCACGAGGAGTGGCCAGCGCGCAGCACAAGAAGTGCAGCGCAGCCACCCGCCATGAGCAGCGGCCAGGCGTGCAGCACGAGAGGTGCAGCGCAGCCACAGAGATGCGGCGCGGCCTGCCGCCAGCAGATGTGGCGCGCACAGCGCAACCATAAGATGGCAGAATACAGCGCCAGCCCACGGGCCACGGCAGTAGCACGCAGTACTTCTCGCACTCACAATATTATGTGAACAAAATTAAAAACTTTAGTCAGCAAACTAACCACAAGTTAAGGCATATTTAAACGTTACCATTTTCTTGAACGTTCAAAATCAATAATTGAATGCAATTAATTAAGCTCAAAAATTGCATTCAAGTTTTGTAAGCAACTGTTTACACACAGATTGAAATTGTAAAATTGAACGCAACTATTGCATGCAAATCTTGATAAGAAATAATTGCGAGTGTCTTTTGTTTACACCAGTACAATTATGTAAAAGAGATTATTGCTTTCAAGTCTTGACGTGTCTAAACACAGAGTCAGAGTTGTATGTTCCTGTACCATTTACTGGCGCATTGCTTCAAGTATTGCACACATTTGAGTTTGCAAATATTTCATTCAACTGTTGCTGACTAGAGAAGAAAGTTTGATTTCAAAATGACTCAAAAAGTATTTTAGTCACTCCATTTACTAAGAGGTTTTGCGCGATCTACCTCCGCACACCACACAAAAATTCAAATGAAAAATTCGTAAGATGTGAAGAATTGGGTCAAAATTCGAAATGTAGTAATGTTGGGTGGATCTTACCGAACCGATGGACCGTATGACATCTGCAATCTGATCCGTGATTGTAGACGGCGGTGTACCTTCACTCGCTGCGCAATCCAAACCAGATCACAGCACGTGCTCCTCTCGGACTGCGTCCGGCAGCGGTGGTGTATCGGGATCCACCGGGATCACGCGCACGTGGCAGCGATGACGCAGACCGCTCGGGCGACGATGGCTCGTCCGAGTTACGACGACGCGGCGTACCAAGGTCAGCGGCGCGCGGCGCCGGCAATGCGTTTTCCGCGCCTACCTTATTTTCTAACATTGTAAGACGCGTTAGCACTGCACTTGACACATTTCTTAAACTACCTTCCGGTATACGTAATCGCGATCAATTATTGAGATCCCTACGGCGAGACCGCGATCGAGGCTTATGTCGGCGTTCGGCGCGATCTGCTACGTGTGCGCCTAGCACTTTTCTCACGTGAACGGGGTGAACGTGGCATTATGGGTTAACTGATTACTGTTTGTCGCAGCACGTGGGTTTTTTAGTTATTTTACGAATCCCACTTCTGATTTTAGGAATCAGAAGTAGGTTTGATTAAAAAAAACAAAATCGAACACGCCTATTTTAATATGCACTTCTTAAATTAAACACAATTTAGTTCTTAGGGAAAAACAGTAATCAAATTAATAGAAAAACACATAGAAACACACAATTATACTGAGACACAGCTCACCCACTGCAGATCACCTCGACACCAGACCAACCACCTGCGACCGCTCGCAACGCAAAAGTGCAAAAGTCCCCGATTCTGAACGAACGCGCATATTTATAGAAGTTGGTCGGGTGACGTCGCAACCTACGACGGTGGGGGGTCTATTTCCGCTATTAATATATATATACATCATATGGATGCTATTACATATAATTGTAGTCTCTTTTACGTACATACATAAAAAATATTAAATAAAAATTTTATTATAATGTATAGATATAGGTAAGACATACCCCTAAATTATAAGAACGAAATTTCCGCCGCACAGTTTTCAGTTTCTCTTTGCTTACATAGAACAAATTTTTTAAGGTTACGACCAAAAGCACCTTTACTTTTAGAGTTTAAAACTGGCGGTGGAATATTATTCCAACAGCGAGTTGCGGCATATCTGAAGCTACCCCTGAAGGCTGCAGAACAGTGTCGAGGCACGCACAGAATCTTTCGTACAGCTCTGAGGTGCTCCCTGCCTTCGTCTGCCCTTCGAAACTTATTGTAAATATAAGAAGGCTTCCCATTCCTAAACACCCCAAACAGTAAACAGGCGAGGTGCACCTTCCTCCTAGATCGCATCTTCATTATTCCATGCTGATTTAAATAAGGCGTCACATGGGTTCTAGGGGGAATGTTGAAACAGAATCGCGCGCACGCGTTCTGGACTCGCTGAACGAGATTACTCGTCCTGGCGAGTAAACGAGGCCCGTATACTATATCGGCATAATTCAGCTTCGATAGGACCAGACTTTCCACTAGACGGATACGCACTTCTTGACTGATGTACTTACGGATCTTATAAAGCACCTTTAATCGATAGAAGCAACTGCGCACCACCGTTGCAATATGGCCTTCGAACCTGAGATCTACATCCATAACCAGCCCCAAGTTACGGGCCTCGAATACTCGCTCTAGGCTTTTCCCATCCAAACACACGTCAGCCGTTGAGAAGTTTATCTTATCAATTTGCGCCCTAGATCCAAACACTATATACTTAGATTTGCAGGGGTTCAGTACAAGACAGTTTTTACCCGCCCAGTTTGCTATTTGTTGCAGGTCCTCATTGATCTTCTGGACCCCAGTGTGATAGTCGCTAGGCTCGAAAGAAAAATACACCTGCAAATCATCAGCATATCATTGGAATCATATCATTGGAAGAGAGCCGCGTCATATTTTTTGTTCGGCAGTTGCATCTATAACTACGGGCAGGAAAAAATAAAATTTAAAACGCAACTCAATTGATAGTTTTATTACAATTGTAAATTGAGTTCCATTTTAAATATGGTACTATTAGGTCCACTTGCGCGAAACGGCGGGTCAAATGTTATACAATTTTAACCCAGAGTCAACGTCATTTTTGATAATTTTTCTTCGGCTAAGCGGGCTAACTCTGAATTTACACACTAACCCGGATTGGCGCAAGTGGGCCTTAAGGATATTAATTTGAATGGTTTTTTATACATTTAAACATCATAATTTATATTCAAATTATACATATTTATTGATACATTTAAACCGATTTTGTCGCGACTTTAACAATCGTGTAGACATCATTCAAAGAGTGATCAAAACTATTGATACCTGGTCCAAGTGGACAACTACTTTGTATCGATATTCGATATAAAGTGTAGGTACAGTATTTCAGAATAAATATACCGCATCGGCTAAAATCGTTCTTCCGAAAATGACGCTGTTCTTATAGAAATGACATTGACATTTTGTTGGTGATAAAGTTCACTGTTTTAAGACCATCTTCATTTCTAAATAGTATATATGTATATGTATATTAATATGCATGTATATTTTTCAGTTATCCAGTACCCATAACACAAGCTATAGCTTACTTTGGGGTTAGATTGCGATGTGTGTAATGTCCTGATATATATTTATTATATATATTTATTTAACTTACTTTTTGTTATTTCTATTTTTTTCCGACGTTCGCCAATATTTATTCTGACATACTTACCGTAAATGCTTGGTAAATTCTTCGTAATAAATACCATGGCCTGTGGTTGCACACCCTAAGTCCGTCGGCTTCTTTTGATATATTGTACTGTTTCTACTATTGCAATTGAAAGAATTCACTCCGCTAATGAGTGTCATTAATTTAAAAAAGAGAGGACTATTTTAAGGACTAAAAGAAAAACTTAATAGAACTTACAGCACAAACTACAATGGCAAATAAGTCATGATTAAATAATATTGCGATTTCTGACTTTTCTTCAGCAAAGTCAGTTGATCTCATAAAGTCTTGATTTTATATATGTTATACTATTAAGCACATTTTTATTCGGAGTAACTGTCAAATCATGGTGCCCAAGACGCTGGGTATGCGGCTATTTCCACTTTGTATGGCTAAAGGTAGCTGTTGAGTTAAATAAACGCCAGGCTTTTGGGTCGCCAGACGCATGGTCCAATTTTTGGCACTAAGTCTTATATTTTTTACTCTTCATCATCATCATCATCTCAGCCTGCGGACGTCCACTGTTGGACATAGGCCTTCCCCAGCGCGCGCCACCACACCCTGTCCTCAGCCTTCCTCATCCAGCCGCTTCCCGCCACCCGCGCCATATCATCAGTCCAACGAGCTGGTGGTCGTCCTACACTACGCTTACTCGTACACGGTCTCCAATCAATGACTTTCCGGCTCCAACGGCCATCGCCCCTGCGACAAGCGTGACCTGCCCACTGCCACTTCAGCTTGCTAATGGCTAGGGCTATGTCGGTGACTTTATTGGTTCTCCTGCGGATCTCCTCATTTCTGATTTTATCCTTCAGGGAAACTCCTAACATAGCCCTCTCCATAGCACGCTAGGCGACTTTAAATTTGTGTATCAGGCCGTTTGTCAGTGTCCACGTCCCAGCTGCCTGCATTAACTTATTTTTAATACAAGAAAGAAAAAATATTTTGCTTTAATAACATTATGCGACAAATAAAAACAATGTACACATTTATGTACTAAAACGCTGACCGAAGCTTCCACCATCTAGGCAACAAATACCAGATTATTGTCCAAGTGACGGTAGCACCAGACACCGCTTATATTGTGTGGCACAACCTTGAAATGGGCCCCAACTCAGATGGTGCTGTGTGTCCTCATGTAAGCATGAGAGCACACAGCGCTGATTTTCAGTTAGAGATCGGGCTTGAATTTCAGCTGTGGACACTTTATGACTGGACATCCATTGGTTCATCCATCGGTTGAGGAATAAAGGAATACCAAGGTATTTTTTTTTTATTTGAAAATTCGGTGTCCCCTTTCATAGAAAGTGATCTTTCCTTTCCTATCACATTAATTTATCAATAAATATTCAATAATATAAAACAATAATATATACTAACAATATACATACAATTAAATACTAAATAATTAAACTGTCGAGCATGACGCAATGCCTGGAGTACACAGGACAGCCAAATGCTTTGGCTTTTGTGAGTATCAGAACAATTCGATCTCTATGCGAGTCAGTTTTATATTCTTATAATATAAAAACACACTACGCATCTATATCGATTGTTCTGTTGCTCTCAATAGCAATTTTGGCTATCCTGATCGCGTATTTAATGAACCCATCTCGTCCAGATAGGCCTCGCTCAGAATTATGGGCACGGATATACATACCAAGGTATTAAATTTCTCTGTGAACAAGAAACGCATGATCGATTTATGAATCAGAAAAATAATGTATGTAACGCGATACTAGACTGTAGGTCGAAACTGACACGGCTGATCTAATTGTACGCGCGGGCAATTGCCGCGAACGCACCCGACGCGGCCGGACGCGGCGCGTCAAACGTTTTGACAGCTGTCAAATTTGACACCCTCTGAAACAATGGCCGCGCTATTTTCGACGGGCCGGCCGGTCGCGCTAATTGTGTTGCGGTTTTTGATCTATTCGATAGCTTTGTTACGCGTTAGTTACTTATTCCGCTTGGGATTTTGTTTCGTCGGTGTAGTCATGTAGTGGATATTTTGAAACTTCTTTAACGCAACTTGCGATACATCTGTTCCGCAGGATCCTGTAGGAGTATTAGCTTGTTAACAAATAAGTAGTATTGTCGCTTGGCGTAAAAAAATCACACGCTTCTGAAGTTATAAGGCGATCTAATCAAATGTTTCAAAAAACCTCAAAAGTCAAAACCCATGAGGCTGTTCCGTTGTCTTAGAGTTGTGAAAATCAACGAAAATACCCAAACGATATAAGCCCAAAAGGCATATCGAGTGTGACAGATGGACTGTCGCCGGAGGAATGAACGGTTCCATTTTTTACGGAACCCTAAAAACGAAGCTGTTAATATGTTGCAGTGCGCGACCAGGACTCGCACTTGGCTGGTTTTTTTTTATTTTATTTCATTTCCCAAGTCCACATCAAAGAGTCCGTTTGTTGACCGATCTCAATCTTGCCCGCGTTAATAAGCTCCCGGCACGAGTCGGCCGCCGCCGGGCAAATATTTGCCGTCTCGCTCGCACCCCCCTCGCGTACGTGCTTGTCGGAGCGGGACGGGGATTTGTGTCGGGGGTTAAATTAATTTGACGGAGCTAAACGGGATATAAAATTATATGAGCTTTTGATAAATGATTCTCGTGCGGTCATATCGCTAAAGGAAATACTAATAGTAAAACTGAAACTTTTAAAATAAACTGCTTTTCTAAGGGCTGATTTTTCAATCGCCAGATAAACGTAATCAAGGCAAGATTTTACGCAAGGCATCGTAAAGGCTTCCACCCATACATAGTCGACGTACCAAAGACGCGTACGAAGCGGTTTGATTTCTCGTTCCTGATACGCACTGCAAAGGCCTGGAATACACTCCCAGGCAGTGTCTTTCCTGCCACTTACAACCCGGGTACCTTCAAATCAAGAGTGAATAGGCATCTTCTAGGCAAGCGCGTTCCACCGTAGACTGTATCATCACTTTCCATCAGGTGTGATCACAGTCAAGCGCTAGCCTATATAGTATAAAAAAAAACGTTTACTGAGGAATAAATATGACGTTTTGACAGATTTTGTATGGCATAATATGTTTCAAATTTATTCCTCAGATAGTTTATCTAGCGATTGAAAAATCGGCCCTAAGGTTTCCTTATTTTTATTATCCACAAAAATTAGTGTTATTTGATTTCATAACTAGGTAATACATATAAATAAGGAGTAAAGTAAGAAGAATGTAAGAACTCAAGATAAAGATCGTCAATGAAGGTCCCTCCACGTGTTTACTCTCACACTTTGAGAGAAAAATGTGGGGGAGGTGCGTTCATTTTTAAATTAGATGATCTCTATTCTCTACAAACTTATAAAGTCAATATAAATTACAGTAGAAAACAATCTTGTCGCTACTCGACCGACTTCGCATGAAAGGTGTTACGTTTCACTTTCGCTGCACTCGTTCAAGCGTAGTAAGAATTCACGCTATTTCCTACATTTATATATTTTTAAACGCATTCTACAAGTTAGTATTTTACTGCGATGTCACCTGATGGTAAGTGATGATGCAGCTGAAGATGTTATCGTAAGAACTTGAAAGGGGTAAGTAAACTCACCACCAACGGTTACTATACAGCATCGCACCGGCTGATAGGGTGGTTACTAGCCTGCACGGCCGAAGTCTCCCAAGTCCCAACAGACCAGACCTGAATTTATAGAATTTAGGTAAAGCGGTGTTTTACCCCGGTATAAATATTTTAATCCACGACGTCGGGCATTTATATGGAGTTTGACAGAGTGGGGCGCGCCGTCTTGGATTAAAATATCTATACCCTGAATACCATTAAATCCCATAACATAAAATAACACAAGAATGATAGTTTCAGATCGTCATCCTTATTTTGATGTTATCCAATGAATTTAAATTCGAAAACCCAAAATCGAAATCAAATTAAATCATAAATCATAATTTCCAACTTATCGTCAGCAAAGCAACTAAAAGTAGTACAAAGTTGAGTCATTAGTACCAGAAACTTTGTCTGGCGAAGTGCGATTGAACAATGGAAATTCGACCTTTCCGCTAAATTATCAGGGTGCAGATTGGGTTGACGATTACAGGTTAATTATTATATTATATCGTGCTGGTAAGAGGCAAAGTGTTCGCAGTGAAGTTGTCTCAAGAATTTCCTTTGGAGATGAGTCTGTCTCGACTCTTAAGTAGTAGATTATGGTACTTAGTCAAGTACTGCCTACTAACGATGATTAAGAGCAGCCTTCCCGGTAGATTTTTTCATACAAACGCTCGTACGCGATTATGACGTTTCAACAAAATTTTCTTGAAATATTTTTAACAAGCTGGTACCTTGCACACTATATCTAGGTTTGTATAGGCACAAAAATTAAAATTTATTAGCAACAAATTCAGAACCGGCCTCCAAAAATCTGCATTCTTGCTGACATTTTCCATAAACTTTGGTCGTTTCGCTCAGCTCATATTATACTGAAAAGGTAAAAAAAACAACTGGATGACACTTCGTACAACTAATGGAAATTCGAAATAATCAACATTATTTACACATAGGTATACTTACTTGTAAGGCTTTTTCAAAATCACGTATTTCCTGGAACAAGTTTTATGAAATTGCCACGCTATTTTTTTTTTCTGAACGCGCGTTAACTCGTTTTTTACGCAATGAGTCTTTTTCTAGGATTGCGTTAGACGAAACAGTAGCCTGTAGACCACGTATTCGTTGTACTTGGATGGTCTGGGAAGGGTCCCCTTAAGGGCTGCAGTCGGAAAAACTTTCTAAAGGAACTTGAGGTTCCGTAGAGACCGTAGTATAATAATATGGTTATGTAGAAAATACCAAATCGCTCTCGGTCTGTATTTCTACATTAAAACTAACAACTTTTGTTCTGCGACTTTTTTTTTTACTCAATATGTTGAGAAATATGAAATATTCAATGTTCTACAGAGATACTCTACTTGTTCCTACTCTGTAATGTAACATCGGCAAGTGGCAACTCGTGGCGCGAAACCGCAACAGTGTAATGTCACTTTACAGATATATATTTTTTTGTATGAAATAAATTAATACTAAATTTTTTTAAAAGTCGTAGAACAAAAGTTGTTAGTGTTATATGTTAAACTTAAAAACTCCTGTTTTTGTATTCTTATTGCTCAAGAATTGGTCATGGTAGATGCTTGTACAAAAATAATACTAAAAAAAATACGATTTCTTATATTAAAAACATCGTTCAATGCACGTGCGGAGTTTTGTATGTAAAAATATATAGCTAGAGGTCGTCCGTCGATAACTATATCAATTTCGGATTATTTCAGTCATTGTCAGTTACCTTTGAACACGACGACGGGTTAGATTTTCCATGCTCCTCAATCGAGAACCCATGGACCTTATTCAATTGTAAAATGTACCCTTGTCCCTTCCGAAGTTTATAACGTACCCTTTCAAATATATTGTGTAGCGGGGACTGACGACGCAGGGTTGCCTCTTTCGCTATTTAAAGTATTAACTACTAATGTAAAGTATTACCTACTATTTACTTTGGCTGTACCACTGTATGTAAGATACCAACATACATCCACATTTCATAGGTTACTTCATTATCTCTATATTATTTTACTAATCCGATTTGGTTGAAACTTGGAATAGCTTTAGCTTACACTACAGCTACTGTGACACATTTCTTCGCACAAAATTCGCGGTTTACGTGGAATCTAAAGAAATGAATACGCGAGCAAAATCTACAATCTATTGTTTTATGTGCTTGACGAAGATGAAAAAAACCTTACGTAACATTTGTCCGTCCATTAATGTCGACCAATTTCTTAAAAATAGAACAAACGGTTCATAAGTTCTTGTATTATCTCCCCTATTTTAAATTAACAAACTTGAATTTATAGATCTCGTGGAACACTCTCCAGGAACAAAGTTATCGATCGATAGATGGCGTTGTCTTCAGTAAGTTCGCGATAACGAGTTCCAAATCTATGTACGTGATTGCGTGTATTCCTATTTTCTTGACTTGTAAGAGAAACTTTCATTTTTTTTTATTGAAGATAGGCGTGGTTGGACAGGCATGATGAGGTCTAAGATGGAGCGCGCTTGCCTAGAAAATGCCTATTCACTCTAGATTCATTCTAGATTTTTGAAGATTTCACCAAAAAAATCGTTTTATTTCGCCTTCACGAGGAGTGTGCGATACCGGGGGTCATTCATAACTTACGTCACACTAATTTCATGATTTTTTACCCCTCCCACCATCCTTGTCACATCTGGTCAAATTTGTGTGACTCGAACATCCTTGTCACACGATGTCACACCTCGTCGACCCCCTCCATCCCCCTTAACGTGTAACGTAATTTATGGATGCCCCCCCCCGTCCTTTTCAATAGTTAATATCTTCAATATTATAAATGGTTTTCTAATTGTGACAACCTTACCGTACCCCGAATTGTCGAGTACCCAAGAGAGTCCTCGTGCATGTCTGTTTAATTTAGTACTCTCGTACACACAGTTCGTACCACATCCTTCCCGCGCTGCTGAAAGAGCAAAACCTACTACAGGCACTATACGGCATTTAGTTTTTAGGGATCCGTAGCTTTAGGGTGAAATCGGGAACCGTGTTAACGGCGTAAACGGTCGTTTTAAGCGCTCAAAAACTTTAATTACATACTTTCAGTTATAAACGTCATGTATTTTGGTTCTTTTATCTAAATTCGCTGTGAATAAAATTTCCTCGATAGAAATCTCTCCCAAAAGTTGCTCCAAAATCTCCATTTTTCAAGTTTTTATCGGAAACTACAATAGCGATGTATTAATTGTGATTTTTGATTTAATGTGTCGGTAACAAAAACCGATCCGTAGCTTTAGGGTGAAAACGGTCATTTTAAGCGATTTTTGGTTTAAAAACTTTAAAGACAATTATTTTCAGTTTTGTACCCGTTGTATTTTGGTTCTTTATCTAAATACAGCAGAAGACCAACAGGAGCGGAGCATCAATGAAAAATGTGGCAAAAACTGGAAAATTTGTTCCTCTTTTTATAGCTTTCGTTGCATACGCTGCGTAAACGGTTAAAGATACGCAAAACTCATGTATGACGGAATTATACTTCTTTAAAAGTGCTAAACACAGTTCCAGTTGGCACATGTCCATCTTTAAGGGTTGTCTCATTACAAGTCATGTAAAAATCGAAATTCATGCAGGCGAAGCCGCCCGTAATAGCTTGTGAACCAAGCACCTATGTCGAGTAGGCGCATAGACAATATGCCCGGCTCCCGACTTTATAGTCTATTTTATAGTCGTGTCTTATCTGGAGGAGTCTAAAAAGGGTTTATTTTACAACAATCTGAGCCGCTCTATATTAGTTTTTACGTCCGCAGCCCCGCATAAAACGTTGTGATATACGATTTACTACTTTCGAGACACCTATGTGTTGTTAGATATTCGATTATAATGTTAGATTTTTAAGGAATTTTCAGACTTTAGCGGTTTGCATCAGAAACGTGGAAGAACTAGTTTAGTCAAAAACGACGCAGGCGTTGAAGTTGAAGACTTGACGCAGTTTCCCAAAATTCCGGTGTCTTGATATTTTGGTTGAAATATTTTGATACGGTCTCTCGGATCTTTAGAGTTCTTCTTCTTTCATCTTTCTGCTCCTGGGACTTTTCCGCGATTGGCCGAAATCTCTTCGTCCGTTGCGCGTGGAGTCGCCGATGCGGGTCCGCGCCGGATCACTCCAGCCAGCCGAGCTCACTCCAAAATTCGAAGAGGCCTCCCAGGTCGCACAGGATTTCTTGGAGTGTTGCTGAGGAGCCCAAGTAGGTCTCGCGTTGATCCTTCTGGACACTTCGGTGCACCGTAGTAGCACGTGTGCCGGCGTTTAGTCCTCCTTCATGCAGGCTCTGCACAGAGGTCTGTCCGTGATTCCTAGAGTGGAAAAGTGTTTATTTAGTGGGCAATGTCCTGTTATTATGCCTACGACTATTCTTAGTTTTCTTTACTGAGTCGTAAGAGTTTTGATCTTTAGAGTTTATTAGGTCATTTTCCATGATTTTCCCGTGGTATACCTATTACCTAGGTATGTATCTCGTGACGCGGTTCATCTAAATATTAAAAGGGCTATCAACTGTATCTCTCTGAGATACATCACACGTGTAGAAATTACACGTTTTTACTTTGAAATTAAACCACAAGTACTTAGAAAAATGATTCTTGACTTTTATTTTACACCATTTTTTACACCAGAAAAAAAGACATGAGTAATGACGGACATTATTACTAACCATAGATTACAGATGACATAACCTAAGTTTTTTTTTTTTTATACAGGTTTGGATTCCTGTCTTTTATAATTTCATAAACATTTCCGCCTCCCAAGGACTACTGTCCTTAAAATGAAGTTCAAATACAATATTAAATTAAACAGCATACAACATTGGAATCCAAATAAGAAATATAGCTAGTAAAGAAGTAGTTATAACTATTAATTAAAACTGATATAAATTTTTAAGACATGAAAATAATGAATAATTTATCAATTATTCTCATGAATACATGCTTGCTAAAGTAACAAAGAACAAGTTTTATTAAATGTATTTACCTATCGGTATGTAGGTATTGTTAATTATCTCAGGAACTTAACTAGGAACTTAATGATACATACTTTGCCTAACACAATTGAGATTATACTATTGGTACATACAAATGCATATAGTTACTTATAACTGTAAACAAACTTAAACTTAGGAATTTTCAGCTTATATTTAGTACTAACTTAATTAAAATTCTTTACTGATCTTCAGTAGGTAACAAGCAAAGTTTGTGAATAGGCCTCTTAATTACTGAATCTTTACATTTAATACTAACAACTCTAACCAAACCATCAGAACCAGGATGGGTTGATATGACTTTACCCATGAGCCATTTTGAAGGTGGCAACCTTTCATCCTTTATCAAAACAATATCTCCATTTTTAATATTGTCTTGAATACTAGTCCATTTGTGTCGCTTTTGTAAATTAACAAGATACTCTTGACTCCATTTTTTCCAAAATGATTGTAACTTTTGTTGTAAATATACCCATCTTTGTACATAAGGTACTTTGACAGTTTCCAGATTTCTGTCTGGAACAACAATAGGCATTTCCCCAATTAGGAAATGGCCAGGTGTGAGTGCAGATACTCCTTCACTGTCTTCATTTAGCGGCACCAATGGGCGAGAATTCAAACATGATTCGATTTGACATAATACAGTAGAATACTCCTCATATGTTAATTTTGTGTCACTCAAAACTCTGTTCAAATGAAACTTGACTGACTTCACTGCGGCTTCCCACAAACCATTTTGGTGGGGAGCTCCCGGAGAACTAAACTGCCAGATGGTTCCATCACGAGCTAATAAGTCACAAATTTCCTTTGGCAAACCTTTAGTGCAATCAGCAAAACTTTCTTTGAGTTCTCTAGAAGCTCCGGTAAAGTTAGTCCCACAATCACTCATCAATTTAAAACAATGGCCTCTTCGGCTGGTAAAGCGACGGAATGCAGCTAGGAACCCTTCACTACTTAAACTGGTAACTAATTCCAAATGAATAGCTTTGACAGCAGTACATATGAAGATAGCAATGTAGGCTTTGACCGTCCTGTTGGATCCCCGACCACTAAAAAGCTTTAAAACAATTGGTCCTGCAAAATCTACACCACTAATGTAAAATGGCCGATGTGGAGTAACTCTGTCCTTTGGTAGGTTACCCATGAGTTGAGTATTCAACTTAGGAGCATGTCTACGACAAATGGAACAGTTCCGGATGACATATTTGGTAATATATCTGACACCAATAATATGATATTTAGACCTAATGACATTTAACATTAACTGTACGCCTCCGTGTAAAGTTTTATAATGAGCATCTCTAATTATCAAAAGAGAGAGTTTACAATCCTTAGTAAGTATAATAGGATGCTTCATATCAACATTTAAATCCGAATTGTGAATTCGACCACCAACTCTCATCAAATTTTCTTCATCAATATATGGATCCAACTTAGCTATCTTGATTCCATGTTCTAACTTTGCCAACGATTTGAATTTATCCTTTCCGTTTAAACTCTGTTTTATTGCATTGATTTCAGATGCCAAATTGTAATTTTGAGACAACTTTAATAGAATCTTCAAAGCAGATTGAAGTTCAATGTATGTAAGATAGCTAGGTTGTATCAAATTTAGTTTAGTATTAACTTTATGTTTACAACAAACATAAAATCTCAATAAATAAGAAACAATGCGAATTAATCTACTAAGACTAGAATATTTAGAGAGAATGTCAATTTCTAAACACTGTTGTAGATTTGAGTTATCACTTTTGATATTGCTTTTATCACACACTACACTACTTTGCACTGACATTTTTACACTCACTTTTTTCTCGAGCTCTGTATCACATGAAGCAGGTAGGAGACACGGTGGCTCACCCATCTCACCAAGCCAGGCTGGTCCTTGCCACCACAGCTGATGACTCTGAAGCTCCTTGGGTGAGATGCCCCTTGATGCAACATCAGCAGGATTCTCGTGAGATGAAACATGATGCCATCTCTCCTTGTCGATGATGTTAGTGATTTCAGTGACGCGATTTGCCACAAAAATGGACCAATAGCTTGGTGGACGCTGCAGCCAAGCTAAGACAATGGTAGCATCGGTCCATGCATAAACATCATGCATTGGGATGTTTAAGGCCTTTTGAATGTGATGCAGCAGCTTTGCCAACATGACAGCTCCACACAACTCGAGTCTCGGCAGGGAAAGTTGTTTTACAGGTGCAACTCTTGTTCGTGATTCTAATAAGGTAACAATCACTTTGTTTGTTGTTATTACTCGACAATAGACTACTGCGGAATAAGCTATGGATGATGCATCTGAATATCCATGAAGTTGTATACTCTGTACTTCATCAGTAATGCCAATCCATCTGTCAATCTCAATAGGTGACATTTCTGCGAGTTCTTTTCTGAATTGTATCCACTCTTGTAGTAGGGGTTGAGGTAAAGTGTCATCCCAGTCTACTTTTTCCATCCACAGTTTCTGCAACATGTTTTTAGCTACAATGACAACGGGTGCCAGCCATCCTACCGGATCATAGATCATAGCTATGTCGCGTAGAACTAACCTTTTAGTAACAGGTTCTTTCATTGGAGGGAGCTCTATGTTTGACTCGAATTTGTCTGTGAATCCATTCCATGTAATACCTAGTATTTTGCGTGTAGTTTGTTCAGCTCCATCTATCATAGAGCTATTCGATGCCCATTTGTGTAAATTGAAACCACCTTTCTGTAGTAATTTTGTGATGTCCTCTTTTAATTCAGTAACTTTGTTTACAGTGGTATCCCCAGTCAAGAGATCATCAATGTAGAAATCATGCAACACTTTATCAGATATATCATCTCCAAAGTTAGCTCGTTCATCTTCTGCTAATTGTCTTAAAGTCTTTATTGCCAAATAAGGCGCACAAGAGGTGCCGTAAGTGACTGTAGTGAGGCGATAGTGTTGTATAGGTTCATTTTCATGAAATCTCCACAGTATCCTAAGATAGTCTCTGTCTTTCTCATCTTTGACTATCATTCTGTACATTTGACGTACATCAGCCACCAGGGCAACTTGATGTTTTCTCCATCGTAACGTTACATTTCTAATGTCATTTTGTAATGATGGACCCACCATAAGGTTGTCGTTTAAGGACTTATTGTTGGTGGTGCGGGCCGAACTGTCAAAAACCACACGGAGCTTTGTCGTTAAGTGTTGCTCATTTATGACCGGCTGATGGCTTAAATAGCATATCTTATCAGTTTTTTCAATATCTTTTGCTGGAACAAGCTCCATATGCCCTTGCTGTAAATAGTCTGACATAAAATCTTTGTATTTGTTATGCAAAACAGGATCTTTCTTAAACTTCCTCTCTAAAGATGCAAACCTTCTGGAGGCTTGAGTAATGGAATCACCAAGATCAGGGGGATAGGTGGAGAATGGCATTCGAACTTTGTAACGCCCATCATCTAATCGTTGGTGTGTTGTTTCATAAAAACGTTCACATTTTATCTCTGCATTTGTCATTACTCTGTGATCCCCTTCATGCTCAATTTCCCAGAATTTTCTAAGCATGGTGTCTAATTCAACTTTGACATGATGAATGTGAATTGTGTTATATAAATTGTTGGCTGTGTGTCTTCCAGAAATTAACCATCCCAGTGTAGTACGTTGAGCCACAAGTCTAGAGGTCTCAGTTTTGAGTGTAATAATTCCATCTTGCAAAATGTCAGCATAGACATCTGCTCCCAAAATGAGATCTATCTTGCCTGATTTATTGAAAGTGGGATCAGCTAATGGTATCTTATTCAAAAGTGGCCAATCAATTTTGTGTGAATGAAGCGGTATGTATGACGTTAAAGAACTAAGAACATAGGCTGTGATTCTAACAGATATCCCTGGGTTGTTTCTCGATTCAATGTTAAACTGGATCATGGAGGTTGCAAGTGCAGTGGATGACCCAACCCCTGTAATTGATGCTTGAATGCCAGTCCGTTTAATACCCAGAGCTTGACATGCAGACTCAGTGATCAGGCATGCCTGCGAGCCTTGGTCGACAAGAGCTCGTAGTGTGTGAACCCTGCCGTTCGGTGTTGGCACATTGACTAGTGCTGTTGCTAGTATGACAGGAACTTCTGTGATAGTATTTTCTGCACAATTAGTACTAGCAATGGTTTGTGTTGTGTGAGTTGATACTTGTGGATTTTCACTTGTACTTGGTTGGTCTGAAGCTGGTGTGTTTTCTGAAGAAGGATTAGGAGTATTTCCGTGTAAAATCGTGTGGTGTTTTTGAAAGCACCGGCGACATCTAGTGGACTGTAAGCAATGTTGAGACGAATGGTTTTTCTTCATACAGTTAAAGCATATGCGATTCTTTAATACAAATTCTTTCCTTTTGTTTACATCAAGTTTGCAGAATTCTTGGCAATGGTATATGAAATGTGAACCGTTGCAGTACAGACATGACTGAGCTATTGTTGCTTTGAAAGACTTAACAGTGGGTTTTGTATCTTTTAATTTACAGTTGTTATTGACAGTCTCTAGAGTTCTGAATCGATACTCAAGGAAATCAGATAAATCTTTCCATGTAGGTAGAATATCGTTGGACTCAATCCGTTGTTCAAACTGTTTGTGCGACTCAGAATCTAACTTTTGTATGACTATGTATACAACGATATCATCCCAACTGTCAGATGGAACGTTTAGACTTTTTAAGGTTGCTAAACACTCGGTTGTGCAATCCAATAATTCTCTAATACCCCTTGCAGATTCTGTGTTGAGTTTCTTTTGATTAATTAATTTGGATAAATATGTGTTAACAATACTACGTCTGTTATTATAGCGTTTATTTAACATATCCCACATAATATCGTAGTTGGCTTCAGAAACTTGGATTTGCTTGACTAAGTTTTCTGCATCTCCGCCTAAACTCGATTTTAAGTATTGACATTTATTCACTTTGGTTAAATTAGGGTTTTCATGCACCATAGAAATAAAAACGTCTCGATATGACAACCAATCCTTGTAACTACCTGTGAAGGTTTTGAGTTGTATGGGAGGAAGCCTCGTACTCACGGTTGGCTGCTCAGCATCCGCTGCGTATGTCGATACATTGGCTTTAGGCATCGTTGTTGCTAAAGTTTCTCGCATCTTCGTCTTGATATCCATATAATAGTTTAAACACGTGTCATAATCGTCGTTCGTAAAATACGGGTACAACTTACGATGCTCGTTGGGTATTGTGAGAAGTGATTTATGGTTTGCACTATACTCATTCCAGAATCCTTGAAGTATTTCTAAGCGTGTTTCTATATAACTCGGCGTGAGTCTTTCTTTTGGGGTTTTTTTGAAGTTAGACCCCAATTTCTGAATCTGTTTCGTGAGGTCGTATTGCATTTGCTGTTCGGCGTCGTGGTCAACCATTGCCGTTGATTGTTGAAATTATTACTTCGCGTACTGCGTATGTACTGATATCCGCTCGATACGGACCAATAAAATGTAGAAATTACACGTTTTTACTTTGAAATTAAACCACAAGTACTTAGAAAAATGATTCTTGACTTTTATTTTACACCATTTTTTACACCAGAAAAAAAGACATGAGTAATGACGGACATTATTACTAACCATAGATTACAGATGACATAACCTAAGTTTTTTTTTTTTTATACAGGTTTGGATTCCTGTCTTTTATAATTTCATAAACAACACGTTTTCGATTCAGGTCACGTCGCAGAGCTTTAGGGGTTGTGCTACTGATTGAAATCTTACTTTGTTGCTATCATATCCGCGTAGGTACCTGCTCACTAGAATTTATCTAGTGTTAGAGAATCATGAGAAGTTACTCTTTCACGTGTCAACTCGATTTGGCTGAAATTTGGAATGGAGATAGGTTATACCCTGGATTAAAACATATTACTTTTATCCCGAAAAAATCCATGGTTCCTGCGGGAATTTACGCGAAATTGAAAAAACCGAAATTTAGCTAGTCAAGAATAAAACGATTACTGGCAGTTGGCACACGTTGGTGAAATTGTTTGAGACGTTCTTTGTCCTTACTCGCTACAGCTACTATGAGAAAATCACAGAAATTCGAATTATAACTATATTTCTTCAAAATTTCCAAAAAAAAAACCTTCATTTTTGCAGTATTCAAGTGAAAACCACCCTTAATTTCATATCCTAAGTCTTTTCAAGTAGCTAGGATACGTTAACCACAATATGGTTTGTTTAAAAACCATAAACTATCAATGTATGAGGAACTTTGGTTAAAAGTCACGACCGTTTCGAAGCGGGCGTGTGAGATTGGAGCCTTATAGGATGTGGGACAAATATCGGTAACTGCATATTGCAGCAGCGCTGTCGGGCGTGCTTGCACCTACAAACGCTCATCAAATTGATATTTTATCGACTTAAGATTTTAAATGGGAGCCGGTGATAGTGGGAATAGAGATAAGCTATACTAATTCTAGCTGACCCGGCAAACGTTGTCTTGCCATTAGGGATATAAAAAATAGCTCACGACCTACTGTCAGACCTAACGAATATACACAGGAAATTTCACAACAATCGGTCGAGCCGTTTCGGAGGAGTTTGGTAATAAAAATTGACACGAAATTTTATATATTAGAAACTAGCTGACCGGGCAAACTTCGTTTTGCCGTTTATGGACATCAAATATAGATAACAACCCGCTCCCGGACCCAGAGATCATACCCTGAAAGTTTCATAACGATCGGTCCAGCCGTTTCGGCGGAGTTTGGTTACAAAGAAATCGAGAGAATTATATATATTAGATTAGATTATAAAGCTAAGTTATTAGATAATAAAGCTAAGATAGGTATATTAGATTAGATTATAAAAGAGTTTGTTTGTTCGTTTGTTTGAACTTGCTAATCTAAGGAAGTACTGATTCGAATTGAAAATACTTTGTGGATTAAATAAAGTCGACGTTCAAAATGTTAAATTAAATAATACATTAAACATACAATACGAGTTTGTTAACGTATACGAGTCGTCGTCGTTCGTTAATTATTTACTTGTTTGAACGCTTCACGCCAAATTAATAGGGTTTTCATTTACATTGTATAACTGGCGAGGGCACGTAACATGGCGGAGAGCGTTTTTATGCTAACTGATTAAAAAATAACCCGAAAAGAAAATTTGAACCGAAGAAGATGCCCGCTACTTCAATCCCGTGTATTTTTTTTAATCCCGCGAAAATGATAATAAGTTGTGTAAAAAATTAACATGATCTAATGATTCATGGTATAAGCTATCTTTATTTCAAAATTTCAGCCAAATAGTTTTAGTAGTTATGGCGTAATTGAATGACAAACGGACGCACTCAGAGTACCTACTCACTCAACTGTATAAAGACATGTAAAACTTACAATTTATTTATTTTATCATTATTGAAGTGAAAACGTTATGTACACTGGAAATGAAAATCTTAATTTTTCACATAGGTACTTACCTAGGCCTAAATATTAGGCTCTTATGAAAAGTTATCTAACTCTAGCGCCAGGTTCGGATAGAACTGGCAAGAAACTCGGCACCAGCTTTTTCAAAAATGTCGTTGACAAGTGACAAGTTTTCTTTTTAAGTATGAGACATTATTACATATAGGTATTTAAGACATATCGTGAGGAGATGGGAGATCATTCCAAGAATCCTTGTCATTAAAAAAATATTCAATGGTATAGTAATCCCTGATTTATTAGATGTTTTTTGACAGTGACTTGCAAAGGTAAGATAAAAAAACCTGTGCAAAGGTAAGTCCAAGACTGACTTCGGGATAAAACAAAGATATAATTAAATCGCTATATGTTTATCATATTGAGCGCAGCCTTAACTCCACGTACCCAGGTGTTCCTCGGTAAATGTTTATATACAGGGTATATCTCCGAAATAAACTTACTTCTGCGCTCTGAGAGGATTTGTTTTGTATTCCGTATAGCTCTCGACTCGTACCTCGGAAAATTAAAATACTGCTCAAGTACGAACGCAGTGCTCGGGATTTTGTTGTATCTGTATTGGTATAGGAGCTAGCAACGTTTTCGAGAAAGAATTTTAGGTGAGCTGGCTTTGTGATATGTTGTCTTTCTTGCACTTTCGGTTAGAGTCTGGGCTATCTGGCTGGCAGAAGCCGTTGCGTTTATTACTGCGCATCCTATTTGCAGTTTACGCGTCCACAATGTTTATACCAATGTTGTCGGGGCTACTAATTGCCCTTAAAATAACTACAGGCGCACTATCATTTATGATGACGTTTCATTTTTGTATTAGTCAATTGTCAACCACATACGAGTTAACATATGAAACGTCATCATAAATCGTAGTGCGCCTGTAATAATTTTAAGGGCAATTAGTAGCCCCAACAACATTGGTATAAACATTATGGAGGCGTAAGCTGCAACACCTGGACAGACCAAGGATGCGCATTAATGAACGCAACGGCTTTCGGCTTCCAGATGGCCCCGACTCTAACCGAAAGTGCAAGAAGGACGACATATCACAAAATCAGCTCTTCTAAAATTCTTACTTTTCAAACGTTGCTAGCTCCCGTACCATATGGGAGCTTAACTGCTTAGATCTTAGAAAAATTAAGATATATCACACAATTAAGATATATAAATCTTTCTGTGTAATATATAAAATTCTCTAGCCAATCTTTGTTACCAAACTCCTCCGAAACGGCTCGACCGATTGTTATGAAATTTTCAGTGTATAATCGCTAGGTCTGAGAGCAGATTGTTATCTATTTTTTTATATCACTGAACGGCAAAACAACGTTTGCCTGGTCAGCTAGTTTCTAATATATTAAATTCTCTCGCCAATCTTTGTAACCAAACTCCTCCGAAACGGCTCGACCGATTGTTATGAAATTTTCAGTGTATGATCACTGGGTCTGAGAGCAGGTTGTTATCTATTTTTTATATATCCCTAATGGCAAAACTGCGTTTTCCGGGCCAGCTAGTAACTATTATAAATTAAGATATACGTAGTCGACGTACCAAAGACGCGTACGAAGCGGTTTTACTCTTCGTTCCTGATACGCACTGCAAAGGCCTGGAATGCCCTCCAAGGCACTGTCTTTCCTGCCACTTAGAATCCGGGCGCCTTCACATCAAGAGTGAATATGCATCTTCTAGGCAAGCGCGTTCCATCTAAGACTGTATCATCACTTTCCATCAGGTGCGATCACAGTCAAGCGCTAGCCTATATTAAAAAAATATATATATATTATTTAATAACGATTCTTAGTTTTCACCATAGCACAGTTTCAATGTATGATGTCTGAAATCCATCAGTCGTAGTATTTATATTGCAAAGGAGGCAAGAGGCCTTTTCCACCCTGTCCTCCAAATGAACCCTTTCGTCAGTAGGATCCTCCTCCGTCCAATAATAACATAATAAGACGTCAATACCTTATAAGGTGCGTGTCACACCAAGTAGGACCCTCGTCATAGTGTATTGAAGGTCCGTGTGACAGTTCTATTAACATGTCGAATAGACTCGAGTTTATTATAACTTTTATATTAACTTAAGTATCTGTGTAGTGATACAAGAAAAAGAAAAAAATATTAACACTGAAAAATGAACTTTACATCTATTGGCTTAGAGTGTAAAATTGAATGCATTTTCATCATAGGAAATACAATGCTCAACTTTGACGCGCTTAAGTAATTTCAATCTCGGAACTGTCGACCATTACTGCGTTTTGAACTACATTCAATTCTACTCTCTATTTCAATTTTACTAAAATTAATTTTTCAGTGTTCGCAAAAAATGTTTTGAATTCAATATCGTCTGCTTATGTACGTAAATACCATCACCTTTTTAAACATATCACATCACGAAATGTAGCGGACACGTAACGTGTATAGCCCCCTGGTCATGCACATTGCTCATTCTCTCGGATTGAAAGCCGCTGCATTCGTAAAGTGCTGATTTGTCATCGTTACAGCTTACTTGTCAAAATTTCGTTATACATCTCCGCTTTAATGTGTACAAGAAAAATAATATTTCAGAGCAAATCAGCAATGGATACAAGTATGTCAATAATCGCGGACAAACATTCATACATACATACATACATACGGGTCGAATACAGAACCTCCTTCTTTTCTGAAGTCGGTTAAAAATTAGTTCGGTAGCTTTCATTTTAGTGATGATCACTGAGTTAGCAAGTGGACCCCCAAGTAGATTTCCCTTTTTGCGCCCTTTCATTCGCCATTATGATGATGATGATGATAAAACAATTAATGAATTAATTAATGAAGTTTAATCGCATTTGCTCGCACAATTTGCCCGCTAATTAACGGAAGCCAAATTAATTCCCGTGTGTACCCGCGCAGGGTTGAACAGTTATACCGTTTGAATGTTCAACTTGTTCAATTGTTTGGAAATAAAAGCGTATAAAGTTCAACCCTATCGGTTTTTATTGCCGCGGGCAAATTGTCGATCGATTTTGATGGTTCCGTAGGCTCACGGATTCGTTCAATTTTCATCTTATGTCACGACTAAATAAATAAGTAGTTACTTTATATAGAAATTACATACATCGCAATCTAGCCTCAAAGTAAGTGATAGCTATGGGTGCTAGATAACTGATGTATATGTAATATACCTAATGTATGTATTTATGTACTTTTATTGTACATCCAAGAAACAATTAACAAAAAAACTTGAGAGGTGACACCCGGATGGAACGAAGCATATCTGGCTTGCTTTCTATAAGAGAGAGAGACAGACAGAGAAACATACGCCGCACGACTTACAACAACTTACTATAGCAAAAAGTGTCGTTACAACTTTTCGTCTTAATTTTTTCCGTCTAGCCCCCTTTCGCAAAACGCGATAAGGAACTTCGTTCCAATTAAAGTAGAAAAAAAAGGAATATACAAGTAACAATGAGGCGGACTTATAGCTAACATAGCGATCTCTTCCAGATAACCTCAGACACTGATTCATTTTGGAAGTAGGAACGTAATATATATTATAATATACATAAATATAATATATTGAATAACACCCAGACACTAGAAACCGATCGACATGAACCTGAGATGGGCTGAGGTTCATATCGGTGCTTTAGCCTCTAGGAGAGGCTGAACCAATAAAAACGACAGCAAATCGTATTGAAATATCTGGAGCAATCGAATTAGCAATCGAACAAAAGAATCGATATCAATTTTAGCGAACGGAGCGAGCTACGGTTTGTTACTCAATTACGTCGCAGCGTCCGAGCCGGAATTGTGTTAAAACGTCGCTTTTATAAATATTTAAAACGGCATTTTGCACGGCTCGCTGCTCTGAAGCAGAACCTGATAAGTGACCGACAGTTGAAAACCAAACCCAACTTGAAGGTGAGCGCGCCGATCTTCGACCACGTGTTCACTTTCCAACAGTAGGGTTAGTAGAGGTTTTTGTACAAATCGACTCGTGTCGCACAAGCGAACCGAATTCCTCAGTGTAATTATAGTCAGCGCCATCTTTTTTTTTTTATTCTATACAAGTTAGTACTTGACTGCGATCTCACCTCATGGTAAGTGATGATGCAGTCAAGATCTTATCGTACTAACTTGGAAGGATAAGTAAATTTACCCCAACGGTTTCTACACAGCATCTCACCGGAACGCTAAATCGCTTGGCGGTGCGTTTTTGCTGGTAGGGTGGTAACTAGCCACGGCCGAAGCCTCCCACCAGACCAGACCTGAGCCAATTTAGAAATTATGAAATTCCAAAGTGGCTCGTGGCGGGAATCGAACCCGCGACCTCCCACTCGAACCCGAGCGCGCGGCCACTGCGCCAGGGATGTCGTCAAAACTTGCCCGCCAAACTTCGTTTCGAAGATGGCACAGCATGATGATGAGTTATGGGTAAGTCACGATCATGATCTCTACGATATCGCATCTCCTGAGGATGTCACGGTGTCGGGACGAAATGTACGTCGAAAAAAAAGTGTTGGAAAATTGTGTGTGTTGTTTCATGTGGGCGGTGTTCCTGCATATTGTACCATACAGAATCTTTTCAAGAAGCGGATTATAGCAAAACAAATTACTTTTCCTACTAATTATAGATTTCCGCAAAATAACGCCTGCTTCCATTCAATAATGCTACCTATTTTCGAACCTCATCAAAAATGCATGACAACCGCATTATAAATTTTTGTGTCGCCCGTCATAAAATTCAAATTCCGATAATGCACTTAGCGGGTTCTGATTCGAAACAGCAGAGGTAGGAACGGAACGGAAAATATAAATATTCCATTGGAAACGAGGCATGCACGCTTCACGCTACGGCTACGTACGGTTACGGGATATTTAATTTAAATACTAATTTCGTAAATGCGCTGCAACACAAATTAAATAGGCTACATCCATTTTTACGACTGTTAATGTTTAACTATAACATGAGTAGGTAATTTAAGTTTTTCTATTTCATTGGTCCAGTTATTGGGTGGCTTTCACCAGGGGGGTGATTCACGTAACGTTTACACACACTGAGTGAAGTGAATCGATAAATAAAGTAAAAAATAAACACTGAAAAATTTATTTTACGTCTTTTGGTTTGGAGTGTGAAATTGAATGTACTTCAACAGGAAATACCGTGCCCTCAACCTGATCGTGCAACGTAAATTTAATTGCACGATTGTCGACTTAGTTGCGTTTCGAACTCAATTTTACGCTCTATGTTGATATAGCACGGTCGCGAACCACGAAGAATTTTGTATATTGACCTCTTAGCCTACTGACAGTGGTCAAAAACATTTTTCTGTTAATGCGGTTTAGATGAAATATTTAAAGGAAAAAAAAAGTTTTGCATGGAATTTGAAAAATCAATATTAATAACAAGGAATCATAGACAATAAAAATAACTCAAAGCACAGATTAAATATAACAGCCGCAGCAACACATTTCCAAAAAAAAATAGAAAACGAAAGGAAATCATTGTAATAAATTTATATTAAATTTAATTTACGTATTTATAGTAGTTAGAAAGTAAAATAATTACATTACTGTTATTTTTTACAATAATTTTGTAGCGAAAACTTTTTACTTGAAAACCTCCTTCATAGATTTGGATCCATCATGCAGGGGGAAATCAATAAGCTCTGGTGCGGAAAACTTTGCGCACACTAAAAATACCCGGAAATATCATCTTTTTGAGCAAATGTATTAAAAACTAACAAACCAAACAATATAACAAAAACAAAAACAAACTTTACGTTCGCAGGTAAAAGGTTTAAAATCTCTGAGGACGGCGGTCATTGCATCTGTGCGAGCGTGACGCATTATTTTGACGCGGGAGTGACAGAGACAGGTAGTAACAGGTCGATGTACGAAATTCTTCGTGGTTTGCGACCGTGCTAATAAAATTAATTTTTCAGTGTTCTAAAAAAATGTTTTGGTTTCCACATCGTCTGTTTACAGGATACCTAAATGGCCTTTTTAAACATTTCATTTCACAAAATGTAGCCCAGGCATTACGAGAATGGCCTACTAGTAATTAGGCTTCGAAAGCTCCTTGTAGCTTGGAAACACAAAGTTGGCGACTTGATAACGAAAGCATAGCATTTGCAGACCCGTTCCCGCCACTAAATCTTTGTACCAACAACTTTAAGCCAGACTTCCTCTGTCCAAACTTCCCTAAGCGCCTATCACGGTTATGTGTCATCTGTACTCAATTATGGCCTTATACTGTGGGGCAACTCAACGGAATTTGAAAGAGCCTTCAAAGCTCAAAAAAAGTGTGTGAGGGCAGTTACGGGGGCATATTTCCTGGATAGTGCTAGGCCAATTTTTAAGAAACTTAACATTTTGCCTCTTCCATGCATGTATATTAAGGAAATGTGTCTATTTGTAAAAAAGCATAATAACTACTTTACAACTGTTAATGACATTCAGGGAAAAAATAATAGGAGGGGTAACAAATTAGTATGGCCTAAAGTTAATTTAACGCTATACAAGAAAAATGTTTATTGCATGGCAATTAAAATTTATAACAAATTGCCAAAACATTTAGTTGACCTGCCGCTGCCTAAATTTAAAAGAAAAATTAACGAGTGGCTCATGTCCCGTCAATTTTATACTTTAGACGAGTTTTTTAATAATGACATGTTTACGTAGATAAGTGTGCGACTCGAGATGATTTTAATTTGGTTTTAACTTTTTAATTAAGTAATGTATTTTGTGACTTAATGTATTTGTAATTATAGTTGTTTTTATTATTAACAGAATTTATATATATATATATATATATATATATATATATATATATATATATATATATATATATATATATATATATATATATAAAATATGAAATTGAATTATAGCACTTTGTAACTAATGTAGAAAAAGAAATAATAATTAATTTGTAACTTCAAATACATATAACTTACTTTGTACTTTTTGCACGCCATTTTGGCAGGATATGTGAACTTATATTATATTTAAGACCCAATGTACCTACCATATTCATGCAAATAAATGATTTGATTTGATTTGATTTGATTTACCTACTTATTTGTTCCTCACAGTTCCACACAGACAAGGAAGTTGTGGAAAATTCAAAACAGGCTTTACGAAACAGGACATTTCGTGATAAAAACCATTATACGCTGAGACGATTATTGTGATGGCAGCCGACGGATTTTCTTGGTTTTGTAATTTTACTAATAGGTCTTACTTTTTTAAGTCGGGGAGCTTAAAAATAGTCCTTTTTCAATTGTATGGCAATATACATCCTGTAGATAACTATCGCGGTTTTTTTTTAATTATGAATTTTTCATTTTGCTATTAACGGGAAATTTCTAAAAATATTTTTTCTCTTGTTTCAGGTATGTACCAGATTAAATTCTTGTTTCACAGGCAAATATGGTGAAAATAGAACACAAAGTCGTAGTGGAACTTGGTAATCTATTTAAAATAATTAAGTGTAAAATAGCGGGACAAAAGACGAGAGGAAAACCGAGGACAGATTTTATCACTTCGAATCGCGAACACAAGCAAACTCTGAATTCAGCTATTAAACTATGAAATAACCGGAAAATTCAAAACTACCCTCGTAATTAAAGATGCTTAATTTATTATGCACGAAGTTATCACGGCAAGTAGATTGTCATCTGTGGTACACCGCGCACCGCGCTCCTGAAACTTTCAACTAGAATAGGGTGTATATGATATCTGTTTATATAGGACAAGACTTAATTTCCTTAAAACATACAGTTCCCTATAAAAACAGTCGTTTTTTTATTTCCTCACTGCGTATAGGACTCATCATTGACAAGTGGCAAACAAATAAACCCTAATAATAAATAAATAATAATGATGAGCACTGATTTGGCATTGATGACTTCAGTGAGATGGTTGAATATGTACATTGTACAGTCACGGAACGAATAGGTTCGTCGATTTTCAAATTGATTTGTTTAACGTATCGCGAGCACATAAGACTTTTTAGGGTTCTATATCAAAATGGTAAAAATGGAATCCTTATAGTAAGACTTTCTCCGTACGTCTGTCTGTCACACTCGATTTTGAAAATATGTTATTATGTAGTACTAGTGCAAGCGAAAACCGACACTTTTCATGACGAACCTTTTCATTCTGGACTGTACAATGTCTGTTGATTGGGTGCCCGCTTAGCCGCGAATGTATACCTATTTGTGGCGGCAGACCCGGCGCGTTCGGGACAACATCACAGTACAAGAACTCAGTCTATATAAGTTAGTTTTTCCACAAACAGCTCACTAGATGGCGAACCTACTAAGTGAATGATATATGCCGGGGGCTCGGGTTTTAAATCTTTAAAGTTGGACAAGTTGAGCACAGTTGTAACTAGTTTGTGCGGAAGATCATATGCGACCCGGCGCGGTTCCTGGGTATGAATAAATTTGTCGTGCGCCTTCCGGGGCGGGCTGCGTGCCTCGTAGAGCGGGATAAGCCGTGTCTTAGTTATTATGGCTTAGCTACCTCTTTCGCCAAGGCTTTAAAGTTTTTGACGACCTCCCTGGCGCAGTGGCGCGCGCTTTGATTCGAGTGGGAGGTCGCGGGTTCGATTCCCGCCACGGGCCACTTTGTAATTTTATAATTTCTAAATTGGCTCAGGTCTGGTCTGGTAGGAGGCTTCGGCCGTGGTTAGTTACCACCCTACCAGCAAAGGCGCATCAAGAGATTAGCGTTCCGGTGCGATGCTTGTAGAAAACGATGGGGTAAATTTACAAATCCACTATCGCTTAGAACGGATTTTTGGTAACTGGCTTAGTTTTTTAATAATTAAATAAACTAAGCTGGTTGACCCTACATGTCGCACCTACCACGTATTCGCAAGAATGAAAGGACAAATAAATTCATTGAATCCTCTTATGGCACCCTCGATTACTACGATATGAATTATTCTAACTTAAGAACACTTGCGGGATACGGTCCGGGTATATATTTACTCGTTCTCATAGTTCTGTGTAAACGTTGTTAGCCGGTACCGTATCGTTGGTTTTAAAGCGAAACGGCCCGTGTTATTATAGCGCTAAACTGATTAAAGCCGCTTCGAGACGGGACTTTCTGAATAGTTGGATTTTGTATTTTCAGTAATTTATTCGCCTTGGGTATACACTCGTTGGTATCGCCCTGGATTATTCCGGCGGCGTTATTATCTGCTAAAAATACATACCGTCATTTTATTTATTCAAAGTCGAAAGTGAGCTGTTAATGGTACGTGACATCTTTGTACCTCACGTACTTATATGAACTATTCAATTTAAGGTGGCTCGTATAATTAGCCTACTATTTTGGAAAAACTAAATAGAATTTGAATTAGGCGTGCTACATCGCCCGAACCACATTTTAATATTTTAGGAAGTCGTCCTAGCTTATGCTTATCAGAGTAATTTTATAGGTACCTACCTATATACGAGGAAGTATAAAACCGCTTTATATAGAAAGGTAAAGTTGCTCCGAAAATTCAAATTAACTGTAAATTGTAATTGATAGTTGAATTTACACTCAATAATAATCGCTAGCACTCGCGCCCCACCCTTACATTAAAAAATTGCTCCTCCAGTCTTCAAGGCCCCTTTGATACGTTTCCTGACAGAATTAAGCGAATCCTTGATTAACGGCCTACAAGCCGTATTTAGGTGATTTTGTATAAAGTTTTATGCAAAAACTATGAAGACAATTACTTTCAAATTTGACCGTCATGTATTTTGGGTCTTTAATCTAAAATGGCTAAGAAGCAGAAACACGATTGGATAAAATTTTCTAGATAGAAAGTTCTCCCAAAAGTTGCTCCAAAATCTCAGTTTTTCTATGTTTTATCGGAAACTACAATGAATGTAATTGTAATTTTTGTTTTAATGTATCGGTAATAATAATATCCTAAAACGCTTAGAACAGATTTTTGATAACTGGCTTAGTTTTTGAGTAATTAGGTAAGACGTCGTTTTTCTGCTATATTCTTCCGCGACGCTGCATGTCGCACCTACCAAATCTCCGTGAGAGTGAGAAAGACAAAAATAAATTCAATAAATCCCCTTAAAGCGTTGCAAGCGCCCTCTACAGCGATATGACGTCACACTTCTGTAGTCGTGGCTACTCGACGAGACGTTGACTTTTAATGACGTTATAAGATTATTCAATTGACTCCATAAACTACGTGCACTTTTTTAAAACGTTCTTTTTTCGACGTTTTTACGTTGTTCGTTAACTTTGGTTTAGAGCGTAGATATTCTTTTAGCCACTCCGGTTTAAGCTTATGCTTCAAAGCATAATCCAAGTATAACATAAACGTGAAATAGCGGTGGAATAGTTATTCTGTTTTGTCTCTTTTGTTTGAATGTCAAATTACTGTTGACAAACAAAGACAAAACATAATTTAGCTATTCCACCTCTATTGCACATTTGTGTATAACGGGTTGATTTCTTATGTGTAATAATTATTTTAGTAATCTTTGGTGAATCGGAGAAAAAATAAACTATAATTCTGACCTGCAAATTCACGCGCCTAAATCGGAAAAATCCAGAAAAACCATAATAATGTTTGTATTGAAATAGTAATAAAAAAAAACAATTTTTTATTTTATTTTTGGTTTCTAATCATCTGTCTCTTTAAGTACCTTAATATTTCTAGCGAAAAGGCAGGTTGAAAAAATAAAAAAAATACGTGTCGACTCGACTATAGAGAATCTCGTCGTTTTTAATAGGTTTAAAAAATAATAAAGCTTAACGATTTTGTTATTCATTTATTGTCCTCAATTAGTGGCATCACGTAGTGTTCAAAATTCAAAAAGCCCACTCACGTGTAACCACGAAAGTGCAACGAATCGTAAATTCATCAATGCAAATTGGATGGTAGATAATAAAAGCGCACATTCAAAAGCCTAATTTCCGAACGCATACATAACAGCAGCGGTCAACGATTGTTCCAAATTCAAATTCCTAAACCGGCGCACTCTCATTTCAGTCATTTCCAATTGAGCTTTCGTGGAGTTAACACCGCTTACACGGCGAGCGAGCGTGATATTGTTTGCGCTTGAATATGCAGTGTACACTGATTTTATAATAGCTTTAATGGCTTGATGTGTTCATTAATTTGCTAATAAAACAACACGGTAATTGCTATGTAAAATTCTCTAATGCTTGCAACACTTAACATGATTATGGGGTCTATGTTTACAAGTTAATTATATTAACAAATTAATCGTTTCACTGAGTATTTAGAATAGTTAAGGAGTTAGTGCCTAGCAATGGCACACTATTGTATTGTAATATCGGTCTATTATAATTTCATTTTAATTGATGTTTACAAACTTAACTTGTTTTTCGAGGCACAGGAATGAAACACGGTCAACATGATATCCTATCCTATAGCATCAGAATGATTTTTAAAATAACTTTGGCCTGATGCGATATTCAGAACTATACTTTTCGATTAACTTAAGCCCTTTGTTTCCATTTATCGCATAGCTGGTTTTGATGGAGTATAAAGGAGCTAACTTCTTCCTTATCAACTGTTTATTAAGTAACATTTCTTTTCAATAACGATTTACAAGTACATTAACCAAACAATTAGGGGTGCCCCTTAAGATTTTATCGTTTTCCGCCGTGTAATGGAACGTTAGCAGTGTCCGCCGGATATCCTGTCTGCTTTCGTTATTTATCATTGTTTCCGTTAAGGCTTTATTTGTGTCTATTTCCCTTACAAATGAATTGGTGTCTATTTCACCACCTCCGTTGAATTAATGTGCGGTGATTCCATACTTCATTCGTTCCCATTTTTTAACCTTAAAAATATAATCTACGCGTCATTTGACGCTAAGCCCCTTTGCACACGGCTCGTAAGCGTAAGCGTAGCGTAATCCTCGCGTACGACGAGAGAAGTACGAGCACGAACATTTTCAAACACTTCCGCAGACAAAGCATTGTTGTAGCGAATCGTAGGACGCGTAATTGTCATATTGTTATCGTAGCGTCATAACGATACGCTTACGCTTACGAGCCGTATGCAAAGAGCCAAAATTTGATAGAATATCAGAAATCGATTGCTCCGACACAATTAACGCTTTCAAGAGGGAGGTCCCGACTTCCATTCTACACTTGATAAAGTGGTGGGAGGGCTTTGGTTGTTGCTACTCTACTGGTTAAGACGTAAGTACGCCATTTACTGTAAATTTCGAGATTCCAGTCAAGTATTAAGTACTAACTTTTGACGATTATGTAGCGGTCTTCGATAGATGGCGTTACTCGTTCCTTAGCATACACTGACGGAGTTTTTGACGAGCGTTCTTAAAATAGGACACAAGGGAACCCTGTCCTATTTTAATAACGCTCAGAATAAATAGGACAGGAGAGAACACCTGCCTGGAGGGAAATTTCCCTATTGCCCTCAGCACCGGCAAAAATAAAAAAGTAGCCTCTATAAACCTCGGGTAGTTGTCATAAAGTACGTTCATGAGATACCAACGTCAAACCCTTTAGTTGAGAGTCTCAGCGACTACTTCGCCACTTAGCGTTGTCCGTCTACTACTGACACCGCTCTGCACTCGAGGGGTTAATTTTTTTTAATGTAAACTTGTGTTTCCTTTTAAAGCGATTCTGTTTATCGCTTACTACGGTCGAAAGTAGATATGTATGACACTTAAATTATATATTAGTACCTAGGTGTCAGGTATGCTCGGGATTTAATTTTTTTTAATGAAACTTTTATTGGATAACATTTTTTTTTTAATTTTAGTTTCATATCAACAAAATTTGACACAGCAGTGGATTACTTGACGACAATATTAAATTATAACAGTCTTACACAAGTAGGTAGGTACCACACAAATAAACATTCAAGTACCATATTCAGGCTTTTCTGAGAACCAATATAAAATTATATAGAAAATTTTATATTGGTTTTCGTAAATAGCGTATTTTAAGTTTTCCATTTTGTAAACTGAGTGACGCAAAGAAAAAACCAAAGATGAAAAAAGCATATAGATTACGGTTTTCGAAAAACAAATGCATGAGTAAATAGCTGTATGAATTTGAAATGGAAATTCCTAACTAAAGAGGAGTATATTTGTGATCAAATTTCATATTTATATTTTTATACGAGAATTTCTCGTTTAAATATATATAAAAGAAATCATATCAAGAAAGAAGAAGAAATATTATCAAGTTATATTAATAATCTCCACTTTGTCAAAAACAGATTTCTCCTTCCTTCGTATATTCCTCATTTTAACATACCGACGACCATGATTGCGTCAAATTACTTTTTATTGCACGATTATATTGCCTTGATACTTAGCAGCTCCATTGTTTTTTCGTTTTCCTTTGATGTTGTCTTAATTAACTTCGGAGTGTTTTTCGCGTTCCGGTGCGATGCTTGTAGAAACCTTGTGGGTAAATTTACTTACCCTTCCAATTCAGTTCGATTCATAACATCGATAACATCTTAGGCTGCATCATCACTTACCATCAGATGAGATTTGAAGGCGCCCGTGTGGTAGACAGTGCCTGGGAGGATATTCCAGGACTTTGCAATGCGTATCAGGAACGAGGAATCAAACCGCTTCGTACGCGTCTTTGGTACGTCGACTATGTATGGGTGGAAGCCATTTTCGATGTCTTGCCGTTCTATATCAAGAAGTTGACGGGGGAACCAAATTAAATAGTTCCTGAGCACACTCTCCGAAATATATTCCATAGAATACCGACAGACTGGCAACCTTACGACGATGTTCGAGGCTTTGGAGTTTAAAAATTAAAATAGTTTGTCATCTTTGCGAGTCCAAAGAAGTATTTATTCACCATTGTTGGCAAAAATTAATACGCAGAGTTGTGCGCAATTAATTACGAAACATGTTGCAACTTGCCGGAGCAGCCGCTCGGAGTTGTCAAGAAATCAGCCGACCGAAGCGGGCGATGCGATAACAATTACGAAGTGCAAACTTAAGAGTTGAGAGTCGAGACCATCTTGCCGCGAGGACGTGCTGGAATGGTCCAACTAGTTTTATTTCCAAGTACAAACGAATCGAATACCTCCATACATTCACAGACAGCGCTGTCTATGGACAGTCACTGACATGCGGCTGTCAATAGATGGCGCTGTCTGTAAATGTATGGAGGCATTCGATTCGTTTGTGCGATGCGAGTCGACTCGAAATTTGTACAAAAACCTGTACTAACCCCTCTGGCATAACTTCGGTTTTAGTACTTTTTTTTGGAACGAAAGATTTCGGACGATACGGCGAAGTAAAAAATAAATACAATATTTATCCCAATATTGTATTTATTTTTTATTTATAAAATATAATATACTTGCTACGAATTAAGGTATTGTTAGTTAGTTTTACTTAAAAAGCTTTCTTGTCTAATTGCCATGAAGATTATAAAATCTCGCTGCAGACCAAAGCGGGCGATGTCATAACAATTATATAGCGCGAAGTGCGAACTTGAGACTTGAGAGTCGAGACCATCTTGCCGCGAGGACGTGCCCGAATGGTCCAACTAGTTTTCATTCCAAGTACCTAAACTTGAGTGTTGTCGTTGTATTGCAATGTGATGATTTCTTACTGGTATAACTTAGGTTTTACTTATTACTTTTTTTGGAAAGAAGTTCCTTTTCGGACTTTTTTTTGCATCAAGAAAATCAGGACACGAAAAATATCCATTTCCATCATAATATATGCATTTTGAAAAAAATCCCACTAAGACGCCACAGATCACTCTGTGGCGGGGATCGCGATCGATAGTCAATACTGCTATCGGCTTACTACTCACGCTATCGGTGTCAAAACAAATATCTTTAGAATTGGTGACACTTTTTCTCGAGGTTCGTCGTGTCCATGGTTCCTATAGGTCTATTGTGTCCTTTATAAAACATAATATACTGCGAATGAAGCTATTGTCTGCTAGTTTTGCTTGAAAAGCTTTCTTATTTAATAGCCATAAAAGTGATAAAAATCTCATTGTGAATGTTTTCTCGGAATATTACAAAGTCGTAACATAATAATTAATTAACTTCCCTCAAAGCCTCACTGTTCATCTCGGTTATTCGCGGTAGGCAATCAGAGGCGAATGTTGTTATTTTTTTATACAAGAGTATCTCCCGCGAACCCGTGGGAAATAAGGTCGTGCATGCATTATGTATTTCACTCGCCGTGTTTGATGAATTAACCGAATTGCCCTTTTTGTTATGCTGTTGTTTTTCATTTTAAAGTATTTTCTCAGACGTGCTCGGAAAGGACAATGATCATGGATGTATGGAAGCCCGTATCAAGCTGAATCAAAATAAAACTTTATATTTTATATACTACGGTCTCCACATTAACTCCTAAAACTATCACTTTTTGACGTGACAACGTCTTATAAATCGATAGAGCACTGCACCGGCTGCACGCACAAAAAAACATGACTCATCCGGCGTTACCTCGCGTACCTCGCACGCGTTACCTCGCTCTGAGGCGTTCCGTTCTCGTAAGGCTTGAAGTGCAAGCGAGAGTTGTCACGTTCAACTATCGTCCGTAAACCGACTTTACAGACAACCAATTTTTATTTAACATCCGGATTCTAAAGATATAGGCAAACAAACAAGTTGTACTTCAGTCGAATCAGTATGACACGAAAAATTAAATTTCGGATATCAAAAACAAATTCTTTATGCCTATCTCAGAATACAGAATAAACCAGAAGCCGCATCGAGCCGTGATTGCACGGCGTACATTGTGTCCTAAAACAGCGTAAACATCCCTCGCCCCTCGCTCTTCTCACCCGCGTAATGTTGCTAGGTCAGAAACTATTTCCCTATTTTAGGGTAAAAGTTTATAAAATTTGAGGTAAAATAATAACTGTTGGGTTCTTAACCCTAGAAAGATACTCTTATTTTTTTGTACGTAAAAGTAGTCAGGCGTAAAATTAAGTCCTGTTGAATAACTAGCTGTAATTTTAAAAACTACTTTCTGATTTTATTAAACATATGTTTATTAATTTGGAATAAGTATATGCATTTATAAAAATACAGTTCTTTTTTCAATTTATATTTATTTATTATAATAAAAAATCAAAATATTGAACTACTTCAATATAATATCAATAAAAATAATCAACATTTATTCATGTATTAAAAACATTTTGTATGATTTTAATCCATTTGATTTTTCTTTCTTCGTCAGCCGGGAATCTAAAATATTTTTAACCTATGTTTAGCAAATGGCATTTTCCCACGTGCATTTAAAAAGGCTCTAGTGCACCCTATCTATAAAAGTGGCGACAGAGGCAGTGTCAATAATTATAGACCAATATCAGTGCTTACTACTTTTTCCAAGATTTTTGAAAAAATTATAAACAAAAGATTGGTTAATTATATGACTAGAAACAATATTCTATCCGAAAATCAATTCGGGTTCAGGGCGGGTAAATCTACGGAGGATGCTGTAGTGACACTCACTGATAATATAGTTAAAAATTTTAACAATAAATTAAAAACAGTAGGAATCTTTTTAGATCTTTCTAAAGCTTTTGATACTGTCTCTGTCCCAAACCTATTACACAAGCTTGAACGTATTGGCATAAGGGGAATAGCCCTTAAATTGTTTGAAAGCTACCTGTCCGATCGTACCCAATCTGTCGTCATAGAAAATTATATCAGCGAATCAAAATCCGTATATTTTGG